>CM039477.1:16037446-16445875 GCA_022433065.1 Begonia loranthoides | reverse complement strand
GGGGGAATGCAAAGGAAGGGTGTCCAGGGACTTTTGGATGCATGCAGATGACAATTCGGACTAGATAGGTCGTCCACAGAACACGTGAGCTTCGGGACGACTCTGGGGACGAGATGAGGCATACTAACTTCTGCACGACGTGGAATTTCGGATGAGTATGCAGACGGTGCGAACAAGAAAGACTGCATCCACATCAAATCTGTCCAAGTCTGGACAATTTTGGAAGAGTATGTGGACGAGAAAGACAACGTCCGCATCGAATCTGTCCAAGTTTGGACAGTTTCAGACGAACATGCGGACTATGTGGATGAGGAACATTACGTCCGCATCGAATCTGTCTGATTTAGGGACATCTTTGGATGATGCATTTGACGCCATGCGGATGCTAAATGGCGTCCGAATACCACTTTGGAGGGTACGGACTAGTTGGGGACGATAATTCTCGTCCGAAGCCAAAAATTGGCATGCGAAATTTACTCTTGTGGATGATATGCGGACGCGATCAAGTCATCCGCACTCATCTGAAAGATCGCAGGACAATGCTGATTTAGGGATTTAAAAATCGAGAACTTGTCATGTAGTCCATTAAGACTCGATCTCCAGCGAAGAAAAACACCCCAGACAACAAAATCGTCTCCTCCAGCTATGTGTAGTCCAACCATTATCCCTCCCCTCCTCTCCTAGGCGATGATTGCCTAGTAAGTTCCTCCCTTTAACTGCAACTCATTCGTCCAGTGGAGTTCTTCTCCCTGCATTTTCTCTTGTCCTTCGTCCAGCTTCCTCTCTTTTCCGTTCAGCTGAGTGTAATATTGTGAGGACTGGAGTTCGGCTATCCCTGTTAGTATTTCCTCAACTAAGGTAAGGGAATGGGTAGTCTTGGCCAGTGGAGGCCCTACCCACAAGTATATTGCGTGAATTGTTGATTTTGTTGGTTTTGGTCTACTGTATTCTTTATTGCTTGCTATAGTTAGTTATTAGTGCTAAGCCTTTAATTTTCTGTAGTTACATTTCATAATTGCTAAATGATGAAATTAAATTATAATCAATGGAAAATGGGAGATATGGATGGATGAATGTTAAGTAAAAGATAAATTGAACGAGTGAGTATATTTTCGGTGTTGCGAGTATCTTCCTTGCTGCTATACCCTGTACGTTGGTTGTGTTTTGCTGTGATGTCTTATGGTTACTCCCTTATTACTTGTTGAAGTTTATTTACTGCAGTCTACTTGCTGAGGTTAAGTTTTGTTAGCATATTAGATTGTTGATATTGTAATTCATTGTCATGAACGTGCCGTGATAATAACAAATGATAACTCAAAATCTACTGTCTTGCTGTAAAATAACAAGTGAACTTGTAAACATGTAATCCGTTGTTTTTAGCCCACTATTTTACTATTGTTATTGCTATTTCCAAGGATTAAAATACAATCCTCAATGTACGAAGAAACTAAGGAAGTTGTGGAGAAGTTATGTTGAATGTTAAGGAAAACGAACTAGATTCAATGCCCTGCGAATGTTTAATTTCACCTTTTCTTTTACAAACCTCCTGCAAAAACTCGTTGTGTTAAATTAGTCACTCATACTCGATGACACAATCAGTTACCTTACTTAAAATTTTGATAACCTGTAAACTCTTTTCTTAAAATTGTTGCTGTTGATATGTCCGTAATGCATGATAAACCATTGTTACAGTTAGGAATGTTGTAATACAACAAATGAAAAATCATAATATGAATATAAGCGCTGTAAATGGTGGTTGCTGCTATTATATTATCATTGTCATTATTGTTAACTTGTACACGTTATTAGGTTGTCGTATTCTTCTCTTACAAAGCATGTAACTCTATCGTAAATAACTAGTTGCAGTTGTTGTTGTTTTCTTAGATGTTGTCACCTAACTAGAATGTAAATATTGTTCCTTTAAATCTCAAGCATGTTAAGCTATCACTCATATAATCGTTAAGTCCCGATTTAATTGTTAAGCAAGTTAATTACTCGATGTTAAACCTGTCAATTTATTATACATATATATATATATATATATATATATATATATATATATATATATATATATATATATACACATATATCATTAAACGTGTTCGTGGTTTTTAGTTTGTTAAATTGTCAAGCACGTTAAACCACATATTTATCTTGTCAAGTACGCTAATTGTTGATTGAAAGTTTCTCCTGTGTATGACATCCTAATTTGTGTGAACTCTTCTATTACTTATTATGTGAACATTCGCTTTAAATTTCTATTGCTCACTTCTATGAATGTTTTATTTAAGTGTCTTCATACATCATGCTAATAGAAACAAATAGGGAGTACCGTCTTGGGGCGATACTCACATGCACTGGTGAGGGAGAATGCTAAGAAATAAGAAGAAAAAGTAGAAAAATAGGAAAGGGGATTGGGAGTGGATGGATAGCGGGTATAGTCTATAAACTAGGCATAGCCCCTCCCTCTTAGGGTACGGGAGTTCTAGTTTACTTAGAAGAAAAGAGAAAGGGCTAGATCCGATACGCCATTGCACGAGAAAAACCTCCTAGTTCCAGGTCGATGTACGAGTAAGAAGAGAAGATTGAATGAATGAACTAAAAGCTTGGGATGGGTGGCCCCCATTTCATAATGGACTAAAAGAGAGGCATAGCATAAGCATAAACCCCCATTCCCTTTACTGAGCCATTGGCTCATGTCCTTACTTGTGGTGTAGGTAATGAAATGGTGAGACCACGAGTATAAGAGAAGGCCCTCCCCGTGGAGCCTGTGGATTATCCGGCAGAGACTAGGCCAGAGTAGGCTGATGGCTTAAAGGTAGGAAAAAGAATAATATTTTGTAAGGGTTAAGTCGTAATCATGTTTGGTAAGGACAATTAACTATGACTTTGACTTATGTGTTTTGAACTTGTGATAGATTAACCCTAAAACTTTAAGAATGTCGATTTTAGACTTTCATCTCAATTATGTTTTCATTGAATGGTTTTCAGATTCGTTTCCGCCAATTAATACCGTTTCCGCTAAATCTTTGTAAATAAATTAAGGATTTACCCTTTTATGATTTACATGAGTTCGAGAATATGTAGTAATGATCGAGATTTAAAAGAGCACTCTTATCAAAAGCGATTTTAGATAAAGGTTTTGACGAAAGTAAAGTTTGAAGAATTTTAACTCGTTTTCCTAAAAATTTATGAAAGGATAAAAATCCGTGTCGTTACAGTTGATATCAAAGCCAAGTCTACTCTGTACGTCTCTCCGCTGATAGCCCAGACTTGACGGGTAAGGCCCCTCTCACTGTAAGTTTTTCCCCTTATATTATTAAAATATTCTTGTTCATACTGTAGAAATGCATGCAGGATAAGTGTGATATTAGAAATGCATGCAGGATAAGTGTTATATTAGAAGTAGTTGTGACCGTACAGATTGTTTAAAAATGTTTGCTTACATAAATCCTCTGAAAGGTTTATACCATTACCTTGTGACGTGGACCCATAGGAACCTAGCGATGGCCAGAAGAGTAAGGGGAAACGTCCCTGTTAATGAGGAGGGGGCCCAAGCTCCCGAATAGCAAGGAGAACCGGGTCGAGATGAGGTCCTTGCACGTATTGCGACTATGGTGGAACAGCAGTCCCAACAAATGGAGCGACGGACTTAGTTCATGGAGCAACACTTTCGCTTCATAGAAAGATTCATGGGACCGGACCGGAATGTGGGGTCAGACCCGGTAAACTGAAATGGAAACAATCGCCCTATACCAATCCATCCAGTCCAGTCAATGTATAGGGAAGCTAGATGGGAGAAATTCCAAAAACTCAGACCACCCTGTTTTAACGGGGATGTTTCGGATATCACGGTAGCTGAAGAGTGGGTTCGCTCCATTGAAGACAAGTTCAGCTATGCAGACATTGGCGAGGCAGAGAAGGTTATGTGTGCCTCTTATTATCTGACGCATGAGGCTTTCTGGTGGGACACTGTCAAAGCCTCATGCGATGTGGCCACTCTTACGTGGAAATAGTTCAAGGATCTATTCAATAGTAAGTACTTCAATCATACGGTTCATGATCGAATTCATGCGTATACGTCAGATGGGCACGGTGATAGAATATGCCCAACAATTTGATGCCTTATCCTGCTACGCTCCTCATCTAGTGTCGGCAGAAGAGAACAAAGTACAGCAGGAGAGAACAAAGTACATCATTTCATGCAAGGGCTAAAATTTGAAGTTCAGGAGGGAGTTATTGGGGCCAGTATTGAGGGTGTCCTTTATTCGCAAATGGTGACAAGAGCATTGGCCCTAGAAGGAATGAGGAAGCAGAAAGAAGATACCCAGAGAACATGGAAGGCTACCCCGACCCAACCTTCACGAAGTGGACCCCCATCAAGGCCGAGCGCCAAGCGACCGACAGAAGCTGAGGGGTAGATGAAGCCAGAAAAAGGCCATTGACTTAGGCATCCAACGCTCCTCAATACAATGTTTGTCCAAAGTGTAAGAAGATGCATCTAGGGGAATGTCGGCCGGATCAAAAAAATGCTTTTCTTGTTGGAAACTAGGGCATAAGGCCAGGTTTTACCCGACTCGACCAGAGGGACCTGGTGGAGCAGTTAAGCGCGTCTTTGCCATGTAGGAGACCGATGACTATGACCAACCAGTAGTTGTAGCAGGTACACTACGTATTTAAATTTCTTTTCATACAATTGCTTTCGCCTTCCCCTCGATGAGATAGAAGATTTTACCTTAGAATAAACAACTCACCTAACCCTGGCAGGAACGATCAATATAAACAAGTGTGCTGCTTATGTACTCTTTGATTAGGGTGCTACTCACTCGTTCATCTCCACTAAGTTTTGTGAGCGAGCAAACTGATTCTCCAACAGCAGGAATAATACGCATCGCGTGCTATTGCCCTCCGGCGATCGATTGATTACCAATGGGATGCTCCAGTCACACGAAGTGGATACAAACGACCATTTATTTTGGGTCGATTTGATCATCATGAATCTAAATGTCTATGATGTTGTGTTGGGGATGGATTGGCTGTCATGCACCACGCGATCATTCACTGCAAGGAAAGGAAAGTCTGTTTCAGTCTTCCGGGTAGAGAGTGACACTCGTTTTAGGGAGTTAAAGAGAATGGGAAGTTTGCAATTATCTCTGCACTCAAGGCGGATAAATTGATGAAGAACGGGTGCGATGGATTTTTGGTCAGCATGATTGATACTACTTCGAGCATTAAGGCCAAGGTGGGAGATGTCGCGGTAGTGCGCGACTTCCCAAATGTCTTTCTTGATGATCTTCTTGGCCTACCCCCAGACCGTGATATTGAGTTCGAAATCAACATGCAGCCCGGTACGGATCCCATCTCCAAACATCCGTATCGCATGGCACCTACTGAATTGTGAGAGTTGAAGATACAATTGGAAGAGCTGGTCGCTAAAGGATTCGTTCGACCCAGTTTTTCTCCTTGGAGTGCACCCATACTATTCGTCAAAAAGAAGGACGGGACCTTAAGGATGTGCATTGACTATAGGGAGTTGAATAAAGTCACAATAAAAACAAATATCCCTTGCCGAGAATTGATGACCTCTTTGACCAGTTGAGTGGTGCCCGAGTGTTCTCCAAGATTGACCTTCGCTCTAGCTACTATCAGCTGAAAGTTAGACCTGATGATATACCAAAGACTGCCTTTTGCACGAGATATGGTCACTATGAGTTCTTGGTTATGTCCATTGGATTGACCAATGCCTCCACAACCTTTATGGACTTGATGAACTACGTCTTTCATGACTTCCTAGACAAATTTATTATCATATTCATCGACGATATCTTGGTCTACTCCCGATCAGAGGTGGAACATCATGAGCACTTACGGGTGACCTTATCTATTCTTGGTCAGCATTAATTGTATAAGTTTTCTAAGTGTGAATTCTGGATGAACAAGGTCAGTTTCCTTGGCCATGTAATTTTTGAGGAAGGTATCTCGGTTGACACATCCAAGATTCAGGCAGTGGTTAACTAGTCATAGCCGAAGAATGTTGGTGATGTGAGGAGTTTTTTGGGCCTGGCCGGTTACTACAGGCATTTTATTGACGGGTTCTCCAGCTTTACCACTTACTAGTCTTACCAAGAAGAACGTTAGATTCTGGTAGTCTAGCGATTGTGAAAGCAGTTTTCAAGAATTAAAACACAGGTTTACAACCGCCCCTGTGTTGGCACTGCCTTTGGAGGATGATGATTTTAGCATTTATTGTGATGCGTTGAACCAAGGACTGGGTGGAGTTCTCATGCAACACAGAAAGGTCATTGCCTACGCATCATGCCAGCTTAAGATTCATGAACAGAACTATCCCACCCATGATTTGGAGCTCGCTGCGGTGGTCTTCACCCTCAAGATATGGAGACACTATCTGTATGGACAACGCTGTGAAATCTACTTAGATCATAAGAGTCTCAAGTATATCTTCACTCAGAAGGAACTGAATATGCGCCAACGAAGATGGCTTGAGTTCGTCAACGACTACGACTGTGAGATCAAATACCATCCGGGAAAGGCCAGTGTCGTTGCTGACGCTCTCAGTCACAAGGTTGCAGTAATGAGCGTGATATGTCAGGAAATGCCTTCAAGACTTCAAGGAGACCTTCGAGGGCTTGAGATGTAGATGGTCCCTGCACCGTTGGATGTGGTGCTAGCACAGTTGACCTTAATGCCATCTATTCTTGAACAAATCAGGGAGGCTCAGCAAAAGGATGAGGTGTGTATGGATTATAAGCTAAACCTGACTCTGCCAAAGTATCAGAGCGTCTCTATGTCTACGAATGGTATGGTCAAATATGAAAACCGGTGGTATGTGACTAGTGATACCACGATACGCCCTAAGATTTTGAAGGAAGCTCACTCTTCTAGTTTCTCCGTGCATCCTGGTTGTAACAAAATGTATCTCTCAGAGGTGGCCCTTGAGTTCATTTGCCACTGCTGGCCAAATATGAAGTATGATATCGCCGATTACGTGTCTTAATGCCATGTGTGTCAGCGTGTTAAGGCCGAAGACCTGCGACTAGGCGGTCCTCTCCGTCCATAGCCAATTCTCAAATGGAAGTGGGAACACATTACTATGGACTTCGTCACTTATCTGCCCAAAACCGCTCAAGGCCACGAGGCGATTTGGGTAATCGTGGATCGATTGATGAAGGTTGCACACTTCCTACTGGTATTGATGACGTACACAATGAACCAGTTCGCCGATTTATATATGAAGGAGATAATGAGGTTGCACAGCATCCCGGTTTCTATTGTATCAGATCGGGACCCGCGTTTCACTTTAGTTTTTTAGAGAAGTCTGAGCAAAGCTATGGGCACTAAGCTAAAATTTAGCACAACTTTTCATCCTTAGATAGACGGCTAGAGGGAAAGGACCATTCAAACTCTCGAGGACATATTACGTGCCTGCGTTCTCGATTTCCATGTTGGATGGAGAAAGATCTTACCGTTGGTTGAATTTGCAAACAATAATAGCTATCATGCCACTATCTGCATGACCCCTTATGAAGCGTTATACGGAAGAAAGTGCAGGTTGCCATTGCACTGGGATGAAATAGGCAAGGCTACATTCTATGGGCCTGAAATGGTGCAGAAAACAGCAGAGTTGGTGGCTTTGATTAGACAAAGAATGTTGGCAACACAGAGTCGGCAAAAGAGCTATGCGGACAATCGTCGTAGAGCCCTTGAATTTGAGGAGAGAGACCATGTTTTTCTAAGGGTATCTTCTATCAAGGGTGTCATCAGATTTGGCAAAAGAGGGAATCTCAACCCTAGATATGTGGGGCTCTACGCGATCATAAGGAGGGTAGGACCGGTTGCCTATCAGCTGCGGTTACCAGACTCCATGGCTGGTGTGGACAATGTCTTCCGTGTGTCCATGCTCAAGAAATGCTTGGGTAATGTGATTGTATTAAGCCCCTCTAATAGCGTCGAGGTTCAACCCAACCTGAGCTACAATGAAAGGCCTGTTAAGTTCTTGACTCTAGAGTGAAGGAGTTACGGTGCAAACGCATCCCATTGGTCAAGGTTTTATGGCAGAACCACAGTCGTGAGAGGCTACATGGGAGAAAGAGGATGACAAGCATGCCTCGTACACTGAATTATTCAGCAGCTAATTTTGGGGGCCAAAATTGTTTTAAGGGGGGTAGTATGTAATATCCCGATCCTTACTTTCCCGTGTACGCTATGTAACCGAACCTTTGGTAACAATATATATGATATGGCGTATTATTTTGTGCTAAATTATGATGTCCCATTATGGGAAAGATAGTGTGAGATTGGAGTTAAGGGGGGAAAATGCAAAGGAAGGGCATCTAGGGACTTTCAGATGCATGCGGGCGACAATTCATACGAGATATGTCGTCCATAGCACACGTGAGCTTCAGGACGACTCTAGGGACGAGACGAGGCGTCCTAACTCCCGCATGACATGAAATTTCGGATGAGTATCAGGACGATGTGGATGAGAAAAACTGCCTCTGTAATGAATCTGTCCAAGTCTGGACAGTTTCGGACGAGTAAGCGGACGATGAGGACGAGAAAGACTGCATCCGCATCGAATCTGTCCAAGTTTGGACCGTTTCAAACGAACATGCAGACGAGTAACATTGCATCCGCATTGAACCAGTCTGATGTGGGGACACCTTCGGACGATGCTTCGGACGCCACGTGGACGGTAAATGGCGTCCAAATACCGACTTTAGACGGTACGGACTAGTTGGGGACGATAATTCCTGTCCAAAGCCAGAAATTGGCATGCAAAATTTGCTATTGCGAATGATATATGGACATGATGAAGTCATTCACACTCGCCCGAAAGAACGCAGGACAACGCTGATTTAGGGATTTGAAAATCGACAACTTGTCGTGTAGTCCATTATGACTCGATTTCCAGTGAAGAAAAACACCCTAGACTGTGAAATCGTCTCCTCCAGCTATGGGTAGTCCAGCCATCATCTCTTCCCTCCTCTCCTAGGTGATGATTGCCTAGTAAGTTCCTCCCTTTACCTGCAACTCATTCATCAAGTGGAGTTCAGCTCTCTGCATTTTCTCTTCTCCTTCGTCCACCTTCCTCTCCCTTCCGTTTAGCAGAGTGTAGTATTGTGAGGACTGGAGTTCGGCTATCCTTGTTAGTATTTCCTCAACTAAGGTAAGGGAATGGGTAGTCTTGGCTAGTGGAGGCCCTAACCACAAGTATATTGCGTGAATTGTTGATTTTGTTGGTTTTGGTCTGCTGTATTCTTTATTGCTTGCTATAGTTCTTTATAAGTATTAAGCCTTTAATTTTCTGTAGTTACATTTCATAATTGCTAAATAATGAAATTAAATTATAATCAATGGAAAATGGGAGATATGGATGGATGAATGTTAAGTAAAAGATAAATTGAACGAGGGAGTATATTTTCGGTGTTGCTAGTATATTCCTTCCTGCTATACCCTGTACGTAGGTTGTGTTTTGCTGTGATGTCTTGTGGTTACTCCCTTTATTACTTGTTGAAGTTTATTTACTACAGTCTACTCGCTGAGGTTAAGTTTTGCTTGTTAGCCTTTTTGTTAGACTAAGTTGTATTTTGATGATAACTAAAATGTTGATTAATTTAATAAATCAATAAGTTGTATTTTGTGTTATATTTTATATGTTCCGGATATTATTCTTATCGTTTTTATCATAATATTTATATCCGTGTATATTGGAAATACCATCAAAATGGGTATTATTAATGTTCTAACATGTTTATTTGAGTCTATGTAGTGTTGGATATCTTTTAGGGACTTAATATAGTTCAAGGGTAGATTCGGAGTGAAGTGAGGACGAGGCGGACACGGCGGACGCAAAGATTGGCGTCCGATATGAATCTGTCCATTTTGATGGATGACGCAGACGATGCCATGTGGACGACGCAGATGGTGAATGGCGTCCGCAACCCTTCAGTAGTGCGGACTTGAAGCGAAGAAGAGGACGCTGTTTTGGCGTCCCTAACATTTCCGTGAAGACGCGGACGATGTATGCAGATGCATCGGACGATGAGAATGGTGTCCGATTTGAATATGTTCTGTTCTATGGAAGTCGTAGACGATAGATGCGGACGCAGCAGACGATGAGAATGGCGTCCGCAAATGCCCAGAATTGTGCAACGGCTATTTTTCTCAACGGGCATTTTTTTCCAATGGTCATGCAGACAATGAGGACACTGCGAACGTCCGAAAGTTCTTTCTCTATAAATAATGGATCAC
Organism: Begonia loranthoides; assembly: GCA_022433065.1. Taxonomy (NCBI): domain Eukaryota; kingdom Viridiplantae; phylum Streptophyta; class Magnoliopsida; order Cucurbitales; family Begoniaceae; genus Begonia; species Begonia loranthoides. The sequence goes on along the minus strand of CM039477.1, from coordinate 16,435,603 downwards.
TCCAAGCTCTCCATAACGATCGAATATTCAAGGCGAAGCTCTACCAAAATCAATACTCGAATACTACTCACTGTGAGCTATTTAATTGTAAATCCAATTGTTCCTATTCCGAACTTGCGAATTAATTTGGGAGAATTCGGATTAGATAGATTGCAATTTAAATTTCATAATCATATATTGTGCTTGATTGTAAAGGGTGATTCCCTAAGAATTCATCATACGAGGGTGACAATCCGAAACATATATAGGCTCGATTGAACGCCCGTAAGTTCAATCATAGGGTGACGCCCCGCAATAGTCAAATTTAGGGTGACGACTCATAAGAGTCTAAGGTTGACGACCTTATAATTAGTCAAGGGTGACACCCCGTTTAATAGTCAATTTGTAAACGGTTTTATTGGCACCCGTAAGCCAATTGCTTAGTGTATCTCCAAGTAGAACTTGGAGCGCGGACGTAGGCTAGTTTGCCGAACCGCGTAAACAAATATTGCGTGCACTTCTCTAACCTTTACTCTTTACATTATTGCATATATTTGTTATTGATATTTTAATTATATGCATTAAATCACTTAGGGTAATTAGAGATTAAAATATCGCACGAAAATATTAGAAACGCTATATTCACCCCCCTCTATAGGCGTATATCGATCCCTCATTGTTAGCATATTAGGTTGTTGCTATTGTAATTCATTGCCGTGAACGTGTCGTGATAATAACAAATGATAACTCAAAATATATTGTGTTGCTATAAAATAACCAGTGAACTTGTAAACATGTAATCCATTGTTTTTAGCCCACTGTTGTACTATTGTTATTGCTATTTCCTAGGATAAAAATACAAGCCTCTATGTACGAAGAAACTAAGGAAGTCCTGCAGAAGTTATGTTCAATGTTAAGGAAAACGAACTAGATTCAATGCCCTGCAAATGTTTAATTTCGGCTTTTCTTTAACAAACCTCCTGCAAAAACTTCTTGTGTTAAATTAGTCACTCATACTCGATGGCACAATCAGTTAACTTAAAATTTTCATAGCCTGTAAACTCTTTTCTTAAAATTGCTGCTGTTGATATGTCCTTAATGCATGATAAACCATTGCTACAGTTAGGATTGTTGTAATCCAACAAATGAAAAATCATAATAGGAATATAAGCGCTATAAATGGTGGTTGCTACTGTTATATTATCATTGTCATTATTGTTAACTTGTACATGTTATTAGGTTGTTGTATTCTTCTCTTACAAAGCATGTAACTCTACCGTAAATAACTAGTTGCAGTTGTTGTTGTTTTCTTAGATATTGTCACCTAACTAGAATGTAAATATTGCTCCTTTAAATCTCAAGCATGTTAAGCTATCACTCATGTAATCATGAAGTCCCGATTTAATTGTTAAGCATGTTAATTACTCGATGTTAAACCTGTCAATTTATTATACATATATGTACACATATATCATTGAACGTGTTCATTGTTTTTAGTGTGTTAAATTGTCAAGCACATTAAACCACATATCTATCTTGTTAAGTACGCTAATTGTTGATTGAAAGTTTCTCCTGAGTATGACATCCTAATTTGTGTGAACTCTTCTATTTACTTATTATGTGAACATTCGCTTTAAATTTCTATTGCTCACTTCTAGGAATGTTTTATTTAAGTGTCTTCATACATCATGCTAATAGAAACAAATAGGGAGTACTGTCTTGGGGTGATACTCACATGCTTTGGTGAGGGAGAATGATAAGAAATAAGAAGAAGAAGTAGAAAAATAGGAAAGGGGATTGGGAGTGGATGGATGGCAGGTATAATCTGTAAACTAGGCATAGCCCCTCCCTCATAGGGTAGGGGAGTTCTAGTTTACTTAGAAGAAAAGAGAAAAGGCTAGATCTGCTATACCATTGCAGGAGAAAAACCTTCCAATTCCAGCTCGATGAACGAGTAAGAAGAGAAGAATGAATGAACGAACTAAAAGCTTGGGATGGGTGGCCCCCATTTCATAACGACAAAAAGAGAGGCATAGCATAAGCATAGACCCCCCATTACTGGGCTATTGGCTCACTTCCTTACTTGTGCTGTAGGTAATGAAATGGTGATACTAGGAGTAGAAGAGGAGGCCCTCCCATTGGAGAAAGTGGATTATCCGACAGAGACTAGGCCAGAGTAGACTGATGGCTTAAAGGAAGGAAAAATAAGAATATTTTGTAGGGGTTAAGTCGTAATCACGTTTTGTAAAGACAATTAACTATGACTTTGACTTATGTGTTTTGAATTTGTGAAAGATTAAACTTTAAGAATGTCGTTGTTTTCAGATTCTTTTCCGCCACTTAATACCGATTCCGCTAAATCTTTCAAAATAAATTAAGGATATACCCTTTTATGATTTACATGAGTTCAAGAATATGTAGTAACGATCCGGATTTAAAAGAGCACTCTGATCGAAAGCGATTTTAGAGAAAGGTTTTGACGAAAGTAAAGTTTGAAAAATTTTAACTCATTTTCCTAAAAATTAATGAAAGGATAAAATCTGGGTAGTTGCACATACTATTTAATAACTTTATCATGTTATTAATCAAAATTTTTATTCATCTAATGTACCCAAATATCTAAATTACAATTTAACCTAACCAATAAATTCTATTTATTCATTCAAGGAATAACAATTTAAACTAAATATCTCTTTACAGTTTATTACTGGAGCTGACTTTCCTTCTTTAATGTCCAGATTAATATCAAAGGAACACAACAACTTAAACCATAAATTAACAGGGAAGTAAGGTATACAAATATATTTCCTACAAATAATTTCATATTTTCTTCTCGGTTGATCTCCTACAAACTTCTCTTATCTTTGATTTATTAAACTTAAAATACAGAGAGCATAGGAACAGCAGGGGTCATCACAGAATACTAACCTTTCGAGGCTGATAAAGGATAACAGTTATAAAAACACTATAGAGAGTACCAACATGGAACCATTTCTTCCTCACCACTGATCATCGACATATTAAATCATTTTCATCAAAACTATTGGCAAACCAACACTAGAAAGCAACATGAACAGAGAACCATCACCGAGGGCATGAACATTACAATGAACTTAACAATGAAAACCCACAGAGAAAACCCTTAGCAATAATTCTATCACAGAAATCAAATCTCAGGAGAAGAACAATGAGAATATCAAAGAATAATACAACAAAAACCACACAGCAAACACCCTACTCCAGTGATGTAGGTCCTTACGAACAAAACACACGCATTATTCCTTACCTCTCTTAAACCTTCTCTTCACTTTCCACATCAGCAACACTCTTCAACATCGAAATGCCTCACAGAAGTCCAACACACCAAACAACACTCTCACCAGTTTATCCAGAAGGAACAACTATACACATGCTTTACTTATACAATGCCCCAGACGACTCTTCAGCCTCCTTACGAAGGTGAAAAGACAAGAAGAGAAACGTTTGGACACCTTCTTAAGCGTCAAGAGTCGGACCTTGAAGCTTCTAGGAAACGGTTATTGTTTGGACACCAAATTTTTCTAATATAGCTTTGATATCAATATATTTAGGTGGATTTCTTCATTAATTCAAAATTTTTTAAGTACGGGATTTCTTATTAATTTTCTAAAGTTTCTCATTTTGAGGCGGATTTTTTACTTCTTGTAGGATATATGTTTTTCAGTTAAGTTAACTAACTCTTTCTTAGTTTTTTCATATCAATAATACTATGACACATATATCCTAAATTTTTTTCTTCTTCATAAGATTAAATCATATTATTAGTAATAGTAGAAGAAGTAGAAGGCAAATATTTGGACATAAATAATATACCTGATGAGTTCTGCTGATGTTGATAAGCTGCTGATTGAATAGGATTGATAATCGTGTTGATATGAATCTTAAAACTCCTCCAGAGTATTACCTCAAGAGTTTTAAGACTTGTAGTGGCCTCTAGAGTATTACCTCAAGCCATAGCAACCAAAGGTTAGCCTAAGGTTGGGAGAGGAAGAAGATTTACAAAGACTTTCACTCAACTGCTTCACTTCTATTACACTCTGAGTATTCTCAACTGAGAACACTCTTATTTATAGGAGAGGGTCAGCCTCCTTACAGACCCTAGGGGATAAGATTCTCTGACAAATGTTACATTTCTTTACATAAAGAAAAAGATAAAGTAGGGAATATATTCCCTGATAGGCTACTTTACTTTACATAAAGGAAAGAGAAGAAAGAAAGAAAAGAAAAGAGATTCTCGATAGTTAGAATCAGAGTACAATAATTTACATAAAGAAAAAGAAAGGAATACATTTTCTACAAAGGAATATATTCGTTGATAGTGGTGTCTTCTATATGGAGATGCTTCTTGTCTGATAATCTCTGCTTATATTGCATTTGTCTTTTTCTTAGTCTTCTTTGAATAGGTCGTATACTTCTGGATTGCTGTAATTGCATTGTACGGTTGATTCTTTTTTTCTTTTTTTTTTTTCACATTTTCTTTGTCTTCGTAGGAACTTATGGCAAGATACTAGGTATTCATTATATTTAATAACCGTTTGATACGCCGATCTATTATTGATAATTTTTCTGATTGCGCTGATAATAACTCCTCTGCTAGTCCATTTGTTCTGTCTTTTGGAAGGGCAATAAGACAATCAACATATAGTCTTGGGTTGATATGAATAAGAGGATTAATGTCACATGTATTGAATGCTGATATTTTGATTTGTTTGACTTGTTTTATGACCTTTGGATTAAGATAATGTATTAGGCCTAAATATTGATAAGCATCATCAAACCTCCTTTTGATAAGTAGATATTTGTAGAATAATTGTTGTTGTCCTTCACTTGGTACTTGAGAGTATTCCATGAGATCATTGGGATCAGAAAGTAGTCTTGATATTTCTTCATTGCTAAGATAAACTTCAATCTTTGATATTTGGAATATTGGGATATTGACCTTCATCTTTAATGATATGTCTTCTTGGCTCGTATTAAGTATTTATAATGCGAAGAGAAAGTAGTGTTTGATGTCACTTCCCACCTCACTTGGATAGGAATTTGTAATAAGAGGGTTTGAGTGAGTGGATGAATCCATCACTCTACTTTGATAAGACGTGAGCAAAGGCTCTATTTAGGTATTTTGAACCGAAGTTCATTGAGCAAAGAGGCTTTGTTTAAGTAATTTGAACCAAAGTTCATTGCGCAAAGAGGCTCTGTTTAAGTAATTTGAACTGAAGTTCATTGAGCAAAGAGGCTCTATTTAAGTAATTTGAACCGACGTTCATTGAGAAAAGAGGCACTGTTTAAGTAATTTGAACTGAAGTTCATTGAGCAAAGAGGCTCTGTTTCAGAGTATTGATAAGAGTCATTTGAGTGAGTGGTGAAATTCATCACTTCTCACTCTGATAAGAGTATTGATAAGTCATCTTGATAGGTATTCTTTTGATAATGTAGCACAAGTGCTTCATTATCTGATAAGTATCATGATAACATAAATATAAATGAATACCTTATATAGACGTCTTGTATAACTTCCATTCTTTGGTGAGTGTATCTGCAAAATTGTTTCTTTCTGATTTTATATATTTAATATATGATTGATATTGATGTAATTGTAATTGCCATCGGATTAATAGACCCTTTAGATAATCTTCTTGTAATTTGTATTCCCAAAATCCAGTTATGTATTTTGAATCTGTCCTTAGTTCAAATCTTGTTCCCAACAAATCAATTTTCCATTTTTTTTAAATTTTAAGATAGGCATATGTTTCTAACTCTTGAATAGAATAGTTTTGTTCTATTTTAGTAAATGTTCCTGATAAATATTTGCATAATTTTGTTGGTTGTTTTTCTGTTTTAAGGGAAGACTCTATTTTGGATTGTATAATTATGTTTCATATCTGATCAAGCTTTAGAATCTTTTTTACATCTACTATAGCAAGCATATAGCCTCCCCAAGTATCCTGAGATGCATCAGTTTCGATGATAAGGAAATATTTTATATTAGGATTATAAAGTAGTGGCAGAATTTGACATTTTTCTTTAATATTTTCTACTATTTAGGTATCTTGACTTGACCATGTCCATAATATCTTTTCTGATAATTTCTTTGTAATTCTTTTCTTTCTTTGGCTAGTTCTTTTAGAAAGCCTTGATCAGCAATATAATTTAAACATCCTAAAAATCTTTGTATCTGTTTTCGGTCTTGTAATTTATTTGAGAATTTATGTAATTTTTCTTTAATATTAAGTGTCAACGTAATTTCTCCTTTATGATTTATATTTAATCCTAAATATTCAACCTCACTTTGTAATAATTTAGATTTCTTTTGAAAAATAATCAATCCTTTTTCTTTACATCGTTGTAGAACTGTTAAGACTGCATTTATATGATGTTGTTTACTACCTGATATAATAATAATAATATCATCAATATAGGCTAAAAAGATATTTTCTAATCCCCCTAAATTATGGTCCATAAAACATTGATATATTGAAGGTGTTGTTTTAATCTAAAAGATAGTAAGTTCCATTCATATTGTTTTTGTGGAGGACAACTAAAAGTTGTTAATGGCTTAGTGTTCTCAGCTAATCTAAGCTGCCAATATCCTGATTTTACGTCTAATGTACTAAATAAATTATTTCCTTTGAGTTTAATAATATATAGTATTTTCTAGGTAGTTTGTAACTATCTCTTATAGTAGCATCGTTTAATTGCTTGTAATTTATTACCATTCTTCTTTTTCCTCTTTTAATTTCATTTTTATTTTCAACATAAATGGCTGGAGCGCTATGTGGGCTTATACTTTCTCTTATGATGCCTAATTCTTGTAGATTTTTACATTCTTGTTGAAATTCTTATACATCTCTGATACTATATGGGATTCGATTAGGAATATTAATTTCAGCGAGAGGATTTTTTAATTTAATAATGATTTCTTCTTTATTAGTATTTTTTATGTGATCAAGGGGATTGTCACTACAGACTTCTTGTGATTGTTGTTCTAGAATTTGCTGAGTGGTATAGAGGAAGTTAATTATATGTAATATTTCTTGTCCTATTATCTTGACTACTTCAGTAGGAGTAACAATCTTGGTGGTAATTTGGTGTTTTGAAGATATAACGTTGGTATAACTACCGCCATCAATTTGAGTTTTTTGGTCCATGCGCTATCCTTTTAAAGTTTGTTTCTTCTAGAGATTTATTGTATGTTGAGTGAAGTTGCTACCTGCCAAATTTGGTAATTATTGGATTTATATGGAGTGAGATCTCTCTATTTTAATTCTAGTCACCAAATCAGTCCAGTAGAAGCCCTAGTTTTTGAGTTCTGTTGATTCGGCCATAAGTGGAGATCCAGAGTGGCTTTTGTAATAAATTTTTGACACGATTTATTTGAATGTGTTAAGTTTGTGCCCTCCAAGTTTCAGTCCAAGTTCACGTGAGAATTAGGAGTTAATTCTGTTTTAGTGTTAGTGGTTCGGATTATTATAGATTTCGGGACAGATTTCTACTTTGTGCTCTTGGTGATTCTTGGAGCCTATCATTTGGTATCAGAGCTTTGGCTCACATTTTCTTGCTGTATTGTTGTGATAAAAAGGGCTTGTTATGAGTACTAGAAGCGGGGTGCATTATCATAACCCTAGAAAGATGAGAAATAATTACGGTGCACCACCACCCAAGGAAAATCATGAGCCAACCGAGCCTTCTATGAAGGAGATGTTTGAAATGATCCTCAAACTACAGCAACAAATCAGAACTTCAGATAATGATCATATACGGTGTCCTAGAACTCCAAGACCTAGAAGGAGGATTAGTACTTCGAATGATTCTAGAGGTCGGAATGCTAGTTTATTTGACTAAGATTGGGAGGAACTCGAGGAGTCAGATTCACCGAGTCCTAGAAGGAGATCTAATAACAAGCATGAGATGAGGCATGTTAAGGTCTCTATCCCTAATTTTAAAGGATCTAGTAATGAAGGAGATTTTCTAGAATGGGTCAAAAAGGTGGATCGTATTTTTCAATGTCATGATTATTCGGAAAGAACAAAAATTCGAATGGTGGCCTTGGAATTTTTGGGCTATGCTAGTATTTGGTTGGAGGACCTTAAAGCACAAAGACGGAAGGAAGGAGAAGTTGAGGTCCAAAGTTGGGAGGCTTTGAAAGAACTCATGAGAAGACGATTTTTCCCTCCCCACTACAAGCAAGACTTATTTCTTCAACTTCAAAATTTGAGACAAGGCTCACAATCGGTTGACAAGTATTTGACTGAGTTTAAGGTTTTAAAGATCCGTTGCAATGTGAAGGAACCAATGGAGCAAACCATTGCTCGGTTCATAAAGGGGCTGTATAAAGAGATTGGTGACGTTGTGAAATTGCAATCGTATGAAACTCTTGATGATGTTATACAATTGGCTTTGAAGATAGAAAGACAAAGGAAGAGGAAACTTAAAGAAGGCATGACTCGGCCTTTCCAAAAAGCCAATATCCCCTAAAAGCCGATTCCAAAGATTGAAAGCAAGCCTAATACCGGGACGTATAGTGATGAAAAGAAGCCATTTAATGACAATAGCAAACCGAGATCGAGAGATTTGGAATGTCTCAAATGCTTGGGATTTGGCCACATTGCCTCACAAGAGGAGACAATAATGAAGTGGGTAGCGAAGATGAGGAAGAAGGATCTATTTCACGTAATGAAGAGAATGAAGAAGAGAAGAATGATAACTCTTTGGTAATGGCTAATGAAAAAGACGTCTTTGAAGAAGTTGTTAGAATTGAAATTGAGTTGGAAGAAGATAAGGTCGATCATCAAGAATTGCTTTACACATGTACTTCTAATGATGCTTTGCTTGTTCCATTTAGTGTTGAAGGACTATCTATTGATGAAGAGGTACCAAATTTATTGATGGAAGAGGAAGAAACTCCTCCTCAAAGGAAAAGGCTCATGGCCTTAGAGGAAACACTCGTGGAAAATGAAAAGTCTTCAATCTTGCATAACCGAAATGATTTTTGTAAAATGGAAGAAACGAGCATCATAGAGCATGGAGATGAGTTCTTTGCAGCAACCATTGAAGGAGAAAATGATTTTAAGGAGTTAGCTCTTATTCAAGATGAATTTTTTTTCTTGACCGTAGAAAGACCTCTCATCATTGAATATCGAGACGAGAAAATTCATGGCGAGTTCACTTGTTATGATTTATGTTGCGACATAGATAAAGTAAATTTTTTATTCACAAATGGAAGGAGATTTGACATCGATGCTTACATGCATATGGATAAAGTTTGGGGCTTTGGTGCATTACCACCTTCGAGTCTTTATTTGCTAGTCTACGATAGTGGAGAATCAAGCATCCTAGCTGTAACTAGTTGCTCGAGGTATCCCCCACTAAACACTTTGATGACTTGGCTCTTTAAAATAGGTTGGTTAAGAAATATTGCTGTTTTTGAATTTGTTATACCACTGCGGATTGAAAATTTCATTTATGTTGCTGTTAGTGAGCGCTTTTCATGTATTGGAATGTCAAATGAGGTTGTTGACCTTTGCATGCTTAGTGGTACAACTATAGAGATACTATTGATTAAAGTACACCATGGTATTGAGCTTGATACTCCAGTTATTAAGAAAGGAGATGATCACAATTGGGATAAACTTCTGAATGTTGTGGTTAATGATGATTGCTTGGGTTGTGAAAGAGTTGTTGTTGATTTGATGATTGAAGATTTGTTGATGGGCAATCTAGATGTTTTGTTTGAGAATTATTGCAACCCTATTTTTCTACCTCCGCATGATCTTGTTATTGCCAGTTATACATCCACTCCCATTAAGCATGCTCACCAAGAAAGGTACCTGTCATTAGTTTCCTTAATTACCTGGTTCTTTAAAATTGGTTGGATAGGAGACTCTTTTAATGATGGTGTTGTATTTGAGTTCTGGAAAGATGGTCTTAATATTGTAGTTGAGGAAAGAAATTCTAAGATTGAAGATTATTTTGATTCAGAGTTACCACCACTACGAGATCTGGAAATTGTCTTGTGCGAATTAACCATTCTTCTCTTATCTTTGGCAAGACGATATGCAAGATCCTTTATGAAGAAATTGCCTCCAGGTGGAAACAAAATTTTTCCATTTGATCCAGGTGGAATGCATGCAAAGAAGATAATGATGAATACTCCCTGGATTTGAGGACAAATCCTTTTTCAACCCCGGGAGTATGATGTGCCCCAAGTTCCTGTCACTTGGGCTCGAGCCAATGGCTCCTTTATTTTCTAAATTTTATGTATTTTGTAGGTTTTTGAATCAAATAAACAAAGAGGAGTTGGCATTTGGGCTAATGGAGGTCATGCAATCTTTTGGAGAAAATTATGGGTTTTCCAATTCCGCCTAGAATCTGAGCTGCGGACGTTCAAGGGCTTTTTCAACAATCGGGATGACGTCGTTTCAACTTTGGTCCTCCATATCAACTGTATCCAACATCAAGAGGTTTCAAACAAGCTATTGAACGTTATATTTTGTTTTCGTTTGCTATGTCAAATTTCTGTTTTACAGAGTCTAAAAATTCCACTCGGGATTTTTGATTTTTGTGTCAGTCATGTCTATTTATTTAAGTCAGGGTCAATTTGGTCTTTTGACCAATTTTGTAAACACTAGGGTTTTATATACCCTCTTTTGAAAGGAAGAAGGAGTTTTGGATGAATTAGAAAAGAAACCCTTGTTTGAAAGTGTGAGAACCGCGCGGATCCTCCCTCCTCTTGGCCATCCCCCTTTATCCTACCCGAACTTGCTTATCTTTGTAGCATTTTCTTGACCAAGTTGGATGGGTTGCTGTCTCTTCCAAAGCATTACTCTTGTGGTGTTTTTGTAGTGTGGAGATAGGAGAAACGTTAGACCCCATGAAGAGTGCTTAATCCTTGATTAAGCCGAGTACATCCGATCCTCTCACGGTAGGAGGACAAATCGGGCTCCACGGTTTCATTGGGTATTCCTAAGATTATTGTTGGTAAGACCTGGTTATTCTGGATCTATTCTCCTTATATTTGATGGTAACCATTTGTGTTGTGAGATATAATTGTCGTTCTTTGTGAAGATGGAGATATTCTGAAATTCTTATTAACCGCAAGAATCTGTTTTTCTGTGTGAGCTGTTACTACAGTCGATTGTTGATCTGTTTTGAAGCCCTTACGTGGGTTTTCTTCATTGTATTTCTTCTAGAGATTTATTCTACATTGAGTGAAGTTGATGCCTGCCAATTTTGGTAATTATTGGATTTTTATAGAGAGAGAGATCTCGCTGTTTTATTGGTGGTCGTTGAATCTGTCCAAGAGAAACCCTAATTTCAGGGTTCTGTTGTTTCGTCTATATCTACTAATCTAGAGTGGTTTTTGTAACGAATTTTTGATACAAGTTAGCTGCAAATGTTAAATTGATATTCTCCAAATTCCAGCTCAAGTTCGCGTGGGAATTGCGAGTTATTTCTGTTTTAGTATTATTTGTCACGGTTTCTCAGTTTTCTGGACAGATTTGAATATTGTGTTCTTGGTGATTCTTGAATCCTATCAGTAAGTTTTTTGGTCAAATAACTAATTTGTCTCTAAAAGGGATTCCTGGTAAGTTAGAAATTTCTGTAGTCATAATTCTAATGTGTAGATTATGAATTTGTAGTTTTTCTACTTCATCAATATTATTCATTTAAATATCATTTATACATAGATATAACAGATGACAGATGCATATTATAATAAGAACAATTAATAGAAAAGACATTGGTAATGATATAAGAAGAATCGTAAATAATTCCATATAATCAATAATGTCTTTGAATAGTTGTATCAAAGTTATTGAATAGTTGAATTAGTAGTGGAAATTTCATATAGTCTTAGTGGGACAATTCATTGAATAATAATTTTACTTTTATAGTTTTGTAGTTTGTGCGTGTGCGATAGAATTTTGTTTTTGTTTTTGTATTGTTGTGTTGTAGGATAGTGGTGGAGTGCTCTATTTAACTCCATCTTCCCTCCAAGTTTTTCTAATATTGCTTTGATACAAATATAAATTTTCTCTAATATAGCTTTGATACCAATATATTTAGGCGGATTTTTTCATTAATTCAAAATTTTTTAAGTACGGGATTTCTTATTAATTTTCTAAAGTTTCTAATTTTGAGGCGGATTTTCTACTTCTTGTAAGTGGATTGTTTTTCTTTCTATTCCTTGTTTCTTTTAATCTATTCGAGTACTTAATGACTGAATAGTTGTTTTTAGTGATTGTAATGATAATTCTTCTTTGTCTTTTTCAGGTGACCATGTGACTAAGGGAGTCGGTTCAGTGATACATAGTGGTGCTGTAACTAGAGAGTATCTAGGAAATTCGTATGGTATAAAATTATTTGTAGTTCTTGAGAAAGATTTACTTCTTAAATGTTATCTATCATCTGTTATGTATTTTTGTTCAGTGTTCCATAGAAATAGTTTAGAAGGAGTTTCTAGTTTTAATAAGGGCTTAAATAACTTGTCTAAAGATATTTTTTTCATCTTGTTTAAATGCTAAGCTATGATGACTATTAGTTAAAGCATAATTAAGATTATAAGTTACGGTAAAAGGATGGCTTTTAGTTTTCATAAAATTTTTCCTTTTCAACTCATATCGTAGTGTTATGGATCTACTTAAATCCTGATCTTCTAAGCTCAATCCTAGTTGGATATTTATATTGAATTTAATTTTTCCTTGTGATAAATTACATATTCCTCTTATTATGATGCATTCATTATTATATATTATTCTATCATCTCGTATTTCTAATTCAAGTGGAGTATTAATTCCTTCCATAAAAGTACTTTTAAATAAAATTTGAATAGTACCACAATGAAAATATGAGATTTTCATACGTTCTGATTGTTCCATTTTGTTTATTCTTTCATATATTTGTGTTTTATTAATGATGGGAATTATAATATTTCCTTTTATTTGTTCTATAGGAATTGCTTCTTCTCCTATCATGATTCCATATTTAATTAGGTTTTTTTGTTATAATTTGTGTCTAATTATTTTGAATAAAGAAATGTCAAAATTATGTTTTTCAGTTAATGTTAAGTCACTCATTCTTAGCTTTTTCATATCAATAATACTATGACACATATATCCTAAATTTTCTTCTTCTTCATAAGATTCAATCATATTATTAATAATAGTAGAAGAAGTAGAAGGCAAATATTTGGACATAAATAATATACCTGATGGGTTTTGCTATTGTTGATAAGCTGATGATGTCATAGGCTTGATAATCGTGTTGATATGAATCTTAAAACTCTTCTAGAGTGTTACCTCAAGAGTTTTAAACTAGTAGCGGCCTTCAGAGTATTACCTTAAGCCATACCAACCAGAGGTTAACCTAAGGTTGGAATAGGAAGAAGATTTATGAAGACTTACACTCAACTGCTTCACTTCTATTACACTCTGAGTATTCTCAACTGAGAACGCTCTTATTTATAGGAGAGGGTCAGCCTTCTTGCAGACCCTAGGGGATAAGATTCCCTGACAAACGTTACATTTTTTTACAAAAAGAAAAAGAAAAAGTATGGAATATATTCCCTGACACGCTACTTTACTTTACACAAAGAAAGGAAAAGAAAGAAAAGAAAAGAGATTCCCGATAGTGGGAATCAAAGTACAATAATTTACATAAAAAAAAAAGAAAGGAATATATTCTCTGCAAAGGAATATATTCGTTGATAGTGGTGTCTTATGTATGGATATGCTTCTTGTCTGATAATTTCTGCTTATGTTGCGTTTGTCTTTTTCTAAGTCTTCTTTGAATAGATCGTATACTTCTGGATTGCTGTAATTGCATGGTACGGTTGGACAATCATCAGGGTATTACCGAAAATGTTCCAGAGCGTTAGGTCTAAAGGAGTAATTCCGTCAACGTTTTCCCCGTATACGTGATGTGATCAAGTGTTGGATGTATGGGGATATTGCATTTCGTATCTTTACGTGTTAATTGTGACATGTAGTTATGGGGGAAAATATTACGAGTGAGGGTTAAGTGTGAAAGGATGAAGAAAAGTGGGAATTATAGAGTTGCGGATGCATGCGAACAACGTACAGACGAAGAAATGTCATCCACATGTGTATAACATGGCTGCCTTGTAGATTGGGACGAAGTGAGGACGGGAGAACACGTCCTAATGTGTCTAAATGTTGACTTTCATACGCATGCGGGCGACTTGCAGACGAGAAGTGTCGTCTGCAAGTGCTTAGCCACGTCACCCTTAAGCGAAAGGCGACTCAGGATGCTATATTTTGTCCTGACTTCACTTTGCTGTGAAGTTTCGGACGCGGTCCCGGACGATACGGACGAGGAAGGTTGCATCCGCATCGAATATGTACAACTCTGGAGACTTTCGGACGCTAACAGATGACAGCGGATGAGGGGAGGCATCATCCGAACTGAATCTGTCCAATTTTTGGACACATTCGGACGATACATGCAGACAACATGTGGAAGCCAAATGGCGTTCGAATGCCAATTTAGACGGTACGGACAAGAATGGGGACACCATTTCTCGTCCGAGGTGACAATTGGTCTAAGGAATTTGGTCTCGCGAACGATTGCGGATGCGAGGACCGCATCTCCACGCGTCTGAATCATCGCATATCAGCGACAAAAATAATTTAAAATTAGAAGAAAATGACACCCAACCAATAAAATCACAACTCCTGGACACCGAACCGCGCTCCCACTAACCCAACCAGCTAGAGATTTGTCCCCTGCCACACGTACGGTTTGCCCAGGGTAAGCTCCCTATTTATCCCCTAGCTCTCCTTCATCTTCTTCTTTGTTGTTCTTCTTGGAAGGGTTCCTACTTGTAGTGTGGAGGGGGAGTTGCTGTCCGTGCGAAGACTCGCCTACAAGGGTAAGGAATGGGGTAGTCTTGGCCAGGTGGGGGCCCTACATCCAAATAAAGTGTGTGTGAGTGATTGTTTGCTATAGAGCATTTCTTGTAGTTCTTTTAGTTGCTTTAAGTCTTGCTATGTAGTTGCTTACTGTATGTTAGAGAATGCCTTAAACTTTCATTTTCCCTTTGGGTACTCTACTGGCTGTTGTGTTTCAGCTCTATTAAATGCTTGGATTTCCTTTACTATTTTCCCTGTTAATGTTCTTTGGATGTTCTTTTACTACTTTCATTGGAAATGTTCTTAGAGAAATAACAAAAGTGCTAAATGAGCTGAACGAATCAAAGAGAAGATGCTTTAAATGGATGAGAAGTATGAATGCATGACTAATAGATTTCTATTGTTGTTAGTAATGGTGATTCGTAATCTGTAAGTAGTCTTCCACTTAATAGCTTCATATGTATGGTTTATTCAACATATACTCGCCATTTCATTTCCTTTGTTGTTCGCTGATGTTTATAGACATTCGAAGAGCATGCCCATTCGCTATTTCGTTTTTACTAATCTTAATACCATTGTTATTATTATTCAGGGAATATGTTTTATTTTTGCTGTCTTGTTCAATAACATCTGTACAGATTTTAGTTGTGAAAATATAATGTTCGCTGTTGGTTTTCTTTCAATCCTTACTGATTATTATTATCGTTAGGAAGCATGTTTTCGCCGTCCATATTCGATAGTTACTGCTGCGGATTTCAGTTATTAAAGAGCATGTTTTCGCTGTATTGTTCGTTATTACTTACTGTTGGTTGTTAAGCAGCTTGCATCACTACCTGTTTTCTATGTTGTTTACCGTTGTTTATTTCTGTTAAGAAGCATGACCAACCGTTCCATTTCTATTACTTTATGTTGCTGCTCTGTCATCATTAAAAAGCATGAATTATTGTTTTGTTCCCATGATTCGTACTACTGTTATTATATATTGTTAAGAAGCATGTTTCTATTGTTATGTTTTCGATATCACTCGTTGTTATTTTAATCATTCGAAAGCACGTTTTACTGTTTTACCTTTGATACTTTGCTGCTATGTATTAGTTGTTCAATAGGCATGTTTCACTTTCTGTTTTCGATATTTGTTGTTGTATATTAGTTGTTCAGTTGGCATGTTTCGCTTTCTATTTTCGATATTTGGTACTGTATATTAGCGTTTAAAAAGCACGATTCCACTGTTTTCATTTCAATACTATTCACTGCTATATATTATCATTTAAAAAGCATTTTTTGTCGTTCTAATTTGATATTATCGCGCTGCTATATGTTGTTGTTAATCTCATAGTATAAAAGCATGCTCTATTCTTCATTTTATTGGATATTAAGAACATGACTCACTCTTACTCCTTTGTCATGCGGTGCTGTTATCATCGTTTCTATGAAAGCATGCTTGATATTAGTTTGTTCGATTCCGAATATTGCGTGTTTCATTTTATAGTTGCCCTATATAAATATATATATGAGAATTCATTTTCGTTCTCCCTTTGTGTTTTGAATCTTGCTCCTTTATTATTGATTGTAAATTCTCTAAAGCATTGTCATGTAGTTTCCATGCATGTGTTGTTTAATTTGAAAGTGTTATGCTGCTTTCACGTTAATAGAAACCAAGTAGGGGGTCCCGCCTTGGTAGTGGTACCCATTCATGCATGAGTAAAGAAAAACACTATGAAAAGAATGTTCCAGATGGGCGAGATACGTCTATCTCTTAAAGAAACCCTAAAGGCGGGATACCCCGGAAGGGAAAAGAAAAAGGAGTTGGGGTGATGGGTAGTTCGGATCTATCCTGGTAGCTAGGATACACCCTCACCTAGTCGGGAAAGGGGCTAGTATGCACGTAGGAAGTTAGAAGCCGATCAAACTAGGCCATCTCAAAGGACAACCTCCAATCTCTAGCTCAAAGTACGAGTAAAGGACCAAAGAACCAATGAACGTAATGAAAGGTAGGAACTAAAGAGAGGCATGTACAATTGTATTAACTCATTTCCTTAATAAGCATAAGCTCACGTCCTTACTTGTGCTGTAGGTACAAACGATGAACAGATAATAAGCGGATAACAAACAAATAACAAAGCAGGGATGAAGGATTTGCACGAGCGAGATTGTAGCTGGCCAAGCTAGAGCGAGAAGAGGGCACAGTTGTAATGAAAGTGTATTTAGTTCTTTGGTTTTCATTTCCCTTAAGTGTATTTAATTATTTAGTTATTTCATCAAATTTTTCTATTAATGATTTACACTTCCACAACGTTTTAAACAAATGATTTTATAACACTTCCGCACTTTATTAATTGGATTTTTATAACGAGTTTAACGCAAGGTTTAGTAGCGGTCCGGTTTAGTGTCGCACTCTGATTTGTTTAAAAGTGATTTCAATGGTCTTAGAAAAATTTCAAATTTTTATGCGCTTTAAAAGATTTACGAAAAACTGGGTCGTTACTCCATTGGTAGCTACGAAGTGCCTAGCAATATGGGATTGCGCCTCAAACTTCACTGACCCACTTAACTTCTAAGTCTAAGCCATTTTGTTAAAATAAATATCAAGGAAAATATCCATAAATTGAGTAATGACCCAAATTTTTAAAATGCGTTAAAATTTAAAATTTTCTTTTCTTTTGTAAATAGCGGAAAATCCTTTTCAATGTATCAGAGTTCTTTCAAAAGTCGGACTGCCAAAACCCTTTCGTTAGACTCGTTATGAAAACCTTTATAAGTATTGGAAAACTATAGTTATAAATTCATTTATCAAACCATAGCGGAAGCAAACCATAATTATAAAATCGTTTGTATCATAACGGAAGCGTACAACGGAAAGTTTATTTATAAGTGAAAGCATAAATCCTTTTAAAAGAAGATACTGAACTTATAGTTTTACAAAAACTTTATCTCTTTTACTTCCCTTAGCCTAGCCCAGTCACAAGTTCGCCCGTGCAAATACTTCATCAACTGCTTTATCACCTGTTCATCATTTTGGCATGCGTGTACCTACACCACAAGTAATAATGAGCTTAAAGGCCTAGTAAGGAATAGGTTTATGCAGTATGCTTATGCCTCTCTCAAGTTCTTTCTGGAATCGGTACCATCCCAACCAGTCTTTTCTTTACTTTTGTTCGTTACTCGTACATCAACCGGGAGGTTAGGGGAACCCTGTGGAGAGGGAGTCACCTATCGGATACTAACCACCTATGGTAGCTTGATTAGATCCGCACTACCAGTCTGCCCCTAACTCTATTTCTTTTCTTTCATTCATTCTTTTCTTTATCATTTGTCCTCACAAAATGCGTATGAGTACCACCCTAGAGGTGACACTCCCTAATTGTTTCTACTAGCATGATGCATGATGCAGTATAACGTAATTATAACAATAATTGAATAGCACATAGAATGAAAGTAACGATAATTGAACAATCAATAATTGAATAGCGCACATGAAGAAAAGTAACGGTAGTTTAACAGTTGAAATAGGAAAAGGGCATACTTGAATATACTAATCATTTCAGTAAGAGGAAATTGAATTTAACGTAAATGATAACAAGTTATTCAACCCCATTAGGCATGCTTATAATATTAATTAAGGCGTGAAAATCAATAAATAATGGGAGCATGCTTTGACAATCGACTGGAAACATGCTCAGTAATTAATTACAGTTTACCAATGGAAATATGCTTATGGGAACATGCTAAATAAATTTACATGCTTTTACGCTGAGATTATATCAGTGAATTCTACGAGATGCTCAAAGTCCAATTAGTTTAACATGCTCAAGGCCTAGTTAATTTAACATGCTTAAGGGAGTAATGCACTTACTATCCTAGTCAATTAACATGCTCAAAGAAATAATTACAATTATTATCCTAGATGATTAAACATTCTTTTATTCTAGTTAATTAAACATACTCAAGTTAGTTATCGTTAATTAGTTAATTAAACATGCTCGAATTGCTAAAAGGAGTAATTACAATTAATAGTCTAGTTACTTAAACATGTTTTCGAATTCCAATTAGTTAAACATGCTCAAGGGATGACCTAGTTAATCAAACATGCTCAGCTTAAGGGTTATTCTAATTATCACAGACTAATTATCACAGATTTCTAAACTAACAACAGCAAGGTAAAATAACACATATATATTTGGACGCTATCAATCACACAGAAGGTAAACCATAAACTATATTAACAAAACATAGTGTATCTTAATTCATCATTCCTTATAACTACATGGCTCAACATCATAGGTTATCATTTAAACATTCAGTAAGCATTCATCACTTTTTGAAGCATTATGCGTTCATCACTTCAAACTAAAGCATTGAATCACAGAACTGACAAATAAATGAAATATCTACAGAATATCAACAAAGGAAATCTACACCACTCACGCACACTACTTGTGGGTAGGGCCTCCACTGGCCAAGACTCTACTCGATTCCTTACCCTAGTTGAAGAAACTATCACAGATAGCAAATCCAGCTCACTCCTCAGCTACAGAGCTCCAATGTGACACCTGGGGGAGAAAACACCTGAACCCACACCAATCACCAGAACACACATGAGCTCACAACACAACTCACAATTCCAACTTGCAAGAAGCTCTCACACAGGAAGACTTCACTCATGAAGGAAGAAGAAAGTCACGCAGGAACTCCCTTAGAAAGGAAAACTGAACTCAAGAAATGGGAGAGGAATGGCTTAAAATCAAAGGCCATACCTGGAGAGGGAGACGCGTACGCAGAAAAGAGAGGGAGAGGCATCCTTCAGCATGGTCCAGGCGTGAAAGAGCGAATTCGTGTCTCTTGAGGGAATAATTAATGGCTAAACGACAGGAATCTATTATTTTAAACCCTAATTTCTTGCAGTTCTGGGATGTTTAGGACGAGGAGAGTGGTTTTGGCCTCGTGCACTTGCATCCGAAAGATACTATTCTTGGAAAAATTACACATTCGGACGAAGGATGGCGTCCTCACCTTCGTCCGTACCCATCCAAAACTGCTATTTGGACGAAGAATGGCATCCGCATTCAACCATCTGCAATCGTCCGAAAGTGTCTAGAAATTAGACAGATTCAAAATGACCGCGTTCACATGCATTTACCTTCGTCTGGGTTTGTCAGGAACTGTCAAGTTGGAGACAGGGGACGAATTAGGATGCGAGGCTTCTGTCCTGCATCTTACCAAAGTGCAGGGACGGCATTCCTTGCATTTACAGACGACATTTCTCGATCTCGTGTCGTTCGCATGCGTCTAAATTCATCCAGAACAGCTTTTCCTTCACATTTTCCTACTCAATTTTCATCCCATAATATTTTCCCATAAATACACGTCATAATTTAACACGTATAGATATGCAATGTAATATCTTAACTATCCCATCATTTAATTACATCGCGTATACGAGGAAAACATTATCAGGGTGTTACAAATTGTGTCCAAGTTATGTCTCTTATGTCCTGAGTTGTCTTAATAGTATCTCACCAAAATTGAGCATCCTTCGTCAGTATGAAACACAACTAACTTTCTCTTGTTCTTCAATCTTGGCATACTCGAATATAGTTCCTGTTTGGCACAACAAAACAAACTCCAATAACTTCTTCGATCGAATAGTCTGGCTAAAAATATTTCTCATAGAAGATTTCTTTAAATTGATCCCATGTCAAAACTCGAACATCGCTTGCCGCCTTAATAGTATCACACCTCAATAAACAATAATTTACTTTTCCAAATTGTCCAAACCTCAACATATACCATATCTTTCACCATTTCTCCTTCACTAAATCCATTATGCCCTAAAATATTATAAATCTCATACTTTCAACCTTATTATATTCAAGTATGTTCTCTCTTATTAATTGTACTAACTGTCAATCTAATTGATATCATTCAATCTAACTCCAAATATTATCAAACAATTCATCAATTAATCTCAATTCTTCTCAGGAGCTAATTATGAACATAACGGGGTATCGTAATTCATTTATTCCAAATATGTTTCTCTTGACTAATATCTTTACTTGTCGAACTCAGCTCCTTACATCCCCAAAATTAACACTTAAGCTATGGATTCAGCTCAACAAAAATTGGAGATATTACAATATATATATATTTCAATACTCACATTGAAGGACAATCTATTTTCTAGACCTCCATTGTTTGATGGAAATGATTATTGGTATTGAAAGTCGAGAATGAAAATTTTTATGCAATTTATAGATTATGATTTATGGCAAATTATCAAAAATGACTTTAATACTATAAATTTGCCTTTTGAATCTGATAAGCATAAATTGAGTATGAATGCAAAATCCATGAATATGCTATATTGTGCATTAAGTATGAATCAATTTGAGAAAGTGCAAACATGTGTTAGTACTAAGGATATATGGAAATCTCTTGAGCTTACACATGTAGGTACAAATCAAATAGATGAAAGGGAAGAAAGCTCCTTCTAAAAAGAAGAGGAAATGGTCAACATTTGCTTAATGACTAAGGAAGATAAGGTACATGTATCATCTAGTGACATAGATGATAATAATGATGAGAATAATGACTTGATGCATTTAATGAATTATTTGATCATTTTAGCATGCTTAAAAAAAGTATAAATAATTAAAAAAAGAAAATGAAACTTTGATGAAAAAGCATATTGATATGGTTCTATCTTTTGAGAAGAAAATTAGTGATTTGAAAATGTTGAATGATAACTTGAATTCTACCATCAAATCACTTGAGAATGAAATTAGCACATTGAAAGTTAAAAATGATGATTTAGGTTGTGTTGCACTTAAGTTCACAAATGGTAGCAAAAATTCAAATATGCTCTTAGGAAAGCAAATGGTAACATTTGATAAAGCCGGAATTGGCTATCAACCCTTTGCTAAAAAGAAAAATTATGAAAATTTCTTTTTTTGTCCTACTATTTGTACTAGTTATAATTGTGTAGGATATAAATCATTTAGTTGTCTATTGAAATTGAATAATAAAATGGCAACTTCCAAATTTGTGTGGGTCCCTAAAGGAACCACTCCAAAGATTAAAGGACCCAAAAAGATTTGGGTTCCTAAGAAAGGTGATTGAGCCTTGTTTTAGGTTGGAAAGTTATTGATGGACTACAAGGTCCAATCACCAAAACAATGGCCCAAAGACTTATTAATGCCTACATTTCTAACTATTTGGAAGGTGGATTAATTATGGCTCAAATGGTTGAGCTTCCAACCTATGAAGACCAAGAGAAGCCCACGTACTTGCTACTATGGAAAGAAGCCCAAGAAGACATACTTGAAGGGCAAGAAAGACCAAAGGAAATAGAGATAAGGAAACATTCCTTAATTGGCCAAAAGCAAGTGAACATTGAAGAGTCAGTTATGCTTGGTTTTGGTAACCTTCCATGTGGAGAAATTAAAGAGGAAGAAACTCCCAAAAAATCACCATTTCGTGCTGCCAAAGCCAGCAAAGACTACTAACATAATAGCTTTAGAAAGTTACTAAATTCATAGTATAGTAATCGACCATATAGGGTCGAATACTTAGTGTGTTTCCTTTATCGTTGTTTCCTATTCTATCCTTTGTAATTGGTTATATAAAACCCCCTAGTGCTTGTGTTTTCGACATTGACGTTTGATTAATAAAAAACTTTTTCTTTCTTTCAAAATTGGAGTGATTCCTTTTTCAACCTTTGGTGAGTTCTGTCCAAAGTATCCTTTTGTGAGTGACATCACAAGATTGGGCTTACTTGGAGTTGAGTATGTTCTCTTATTGGCATCCTCATCCCTACTCCTTAGGGGAAGGTTGTGTGAAGAGGTGTCCAAACATCAAGAGACATTTCCATCAACAAGTCATCCATTCCGGAGTTGCAAGCCACACTACTTGCTATTTTCGACCAGATGAGCTCTTCTATGCATATTTCCTAATCCTTGAAGGCTCTTTCCATAATTCTTAAAGGAGTTCTTTCCTTATTCATCCAAGAAGGTGTGGTACAAATTTTAGCTCAAAAGCTTCTAAACATGGGAGTTATTGACTTCCAAAGTGGGACTTTTCATAATTGAGATTGTGGCAAGCTTAAGGAAATTTCAAGCAAATCGGTCAATCAGCTCCAGCGTTGATGATCAACCAGCCTAGAAAACACTCGCCTTTGTAATTTTTATGCACGTTGTTGACCGATTGCCACTTCAATATGAATTAATGGTTGATCAATCTTTGTCGATCTTTGCCTGCCTGTGATTGACTGTTTTGCCTGGAAATTGCCAGACTCGTTTGATCAAACATTCAACCATTCTTCCACATTTCTTCAACCACTTACATCAACAACTTCATCAACATATTACGGGTTATATTGTAATTCCCTTTTACTGGTGCATCATTTGGTATCAGAGCTAAAATGATTCTTAATCATATTCTTCTTTTCTTAATGATGACACGAGGAGCAATGAAAGTGGCACACAAAGACAAGGCGAGTCCAAGCATTGTTCCAAACACTAGGCCACCATCAATGCAAGCCGAGTCAAGCATGCAAGGACAAATTGATAAGCTTTGGTCCATGTTCCAATAGTTCATGATGTCACAAAATTAACAAAGAGAGAGCCCTCATTCAGCAAGGCCAAGAAAAAGATTCCCCCATTCCGATAGTGAAGAAGATATTGCAAGAGAAGGAACCGAGTATGGAGATTTTCCTAATCAAGAAAGAAGACCAACCCAAAAGGACGATATGAATCTTGTCAAGATATCCATCCCTTCTTTCAATGGCTCGAGCAATGGTCATGACTATTAAGTGGATGGAAAAGGTGGAACAAAATAAAATGTTGCAATTTCTCAAAAACAAGGAAGGTTAAACTAATAACACTTGAATTCATGGGTTATGGAAGCCTAGGATGGAGAAACATTAGTACAAAGAAAAGGCATATGGGAGAGGACTTCTGGACTTAGATACTATTAAAGAGGCTCATGAGTGAGAGGTTTGTTCCAAATCATTACAAGCAAGAACCCTACTATCAATTGCAAGGCCTCAAACAAGATTCCTCAACCATTGAAGAGTATGTTGCCGAGTTCGAAACCTTAAAGACAAGATGCATTTTGCAAGAGCCGTAAGACCAAAAAATTCAAAGTTAATCCAAGAACTTCACTACGACATTAGAGACATTATTGAGCTATAATCTTACAACACCTTGGACGACGTGATGAATTTGGCTCTAAAGGTTGAAAGTCAAAAGAAAAGGAAAGAGAAAGAGAGGCTTAGCTGATTCCCTCAAAGAAATACAAGCTTCTCCAAACCACCACCTAAGCTTGATGACAAAGGTATAAACATAAAAGGTGCCACTACTAAGCCAAGTGACTACAAGAAGCTACCTATGGAAGCACCAAATCCAAAGACAAGAGAAATCAAGTGTTTCAAATGCCTTGGGATTGGACATTACTCCTACCAATGTCCGAACATGAAAGTGATAGTATTAAGAGAAGGTACTAATGAGGTTGAAAGTGAGGATGAAAGTGAAGCACAACAAACACTCAAGGAGTAAGCACAAGTGGAAACTTTATATGCTCAAGAGGTCCCTCCTTATGGTCGTTCGACAAGCACTCACTACCAAGGCAAGCATCAAAGATTGTCAAAGAGAAAACATCCTCCATAGCCATTGCAAAGTCAAGTAAAAAGTTTGCTCTCTAATTATTGATGGAAGAAGTTGTGCCAATGTGGTTTCTACAGATCTAGTGAGTAAATTAGGGATAGAAACAACGTTGCATCTGACTCCTTACAAGCTAAGTTAGTTGAACGACAAAGAAGACATCAAGGTTAGTAAGCAAATGCCCATTGAGTTCTCTATCAGAAGTTTCTTAGACAAAGTAATATGTGATGTGGTTCCTTTGAGCGCAAGTCATCTACTATTAGGGAGACCATGGCAGTATGATTGAAAGACTATGCATGATGGCTTCACCAATTGATGCACACTTAAGTTCAAGGGGAAGAAGGTCAAACTAGCTTAGCTCCAACCAGAGCAAATTGCCAAAGATTATGAAGCACTGAAGGAAAGTAAGCTAAAATCTACCATACTTGTGATAAGAAAGGAGAACATAATGGTATTAACTGACACCATCCCTCAAAGAAACTCCTTCCTCACCAAACTTGATGCCAAGCTATATGGTTTTGAATGGATAAAAAGTGTCTACACGAACGATATAGACTTCTGGCAATGGTATGAAAAGTGTCAAAAGGGGCCCGAGAATGGATTTTATCTTATGAATGGATATCTCTTCAAAGTTTGTAAGATTTGTATTCCAAGATGTAGCCTTCAAGAGTCTTTATTTAAGGAAGCCCATAGTGGATGATTAGCTAGTCACTTTGGGGAGAAGAGGACCTATGAAGCAGTAAAAGAAAATTTTTATTAGCCCCACCTCCTCAAAGATGTGCAACGAGTTGTAGAGAGATGCATCATTTGCAAGAAAGCCAAGGGTAGACTTCTACACAAAGGACTCTATCTACCTTTTCCGGTTCCAACACATCCATGGGTTGAGGTTAGCATAGATTTCATCTTGGGACTACCTCGCACATGAAGATCAAAGGACTCGATCATGGTCGTTGTTGATAGATTCTCCATGATGGTTCACTTTATTGCATGCTCAAAGTCAGATGATGCTATTCACGTGGCCAACATGTTTTTCAAAGAAGTGGTGTGATTGCATAGGATTCCTTGCTCCATTGTTTCCGACCACGACAACAAATTCCTTAGGACCTTTTGGAGAAGCCTGTGGAAAAATTAGGGACCAAGTTACTATTTAGTACATCATTCCATCACCAAACCGATGGTCAAACCGAGGTGGTCAAACAAACTTTTTAAGCCCTATTAAGGAGCATGCAAAATAGGAGATTGATGGATTGGGACTTGCACTTACCATTTATTGAGTTGCATATAATAGAAGTGTGCACCGAAGCACTCAACAAACTCTTTTCGAAATAGTATATGGATTCAACCCTCACACTCATATGGATCTTGTGGCCTTACCCGACAAAGAGCTTGATAACTCTGATAGAGGAAAGAAGGTTGACATTATGAAAAAAATACATGAGAAAGCTAGAAAAATCATAGAGAAGAAGAATGAAGCTTATGCAAAGGAGCGAACCGTAGAAGAAAAAAGGTAATATTCAATGAAGGCAACTTGGTTTGGCTTCATCTACACAAGGAAAGATTTCCCCAACAAAGAAAGTCAAAACTCATGCCTAGAGCTTACGGTCCATTCAAAGTGTTGGAAAGAATCAACGACAATGCCTACAAAATAGAGCTTCTGGGAGAATATGGAGTGTCAACCACTTTTAATGTACAAGACCTATCTCAATATATTGACGATGAGGAGACCAATATTGATCCTGAACTTGAAGAAGATTTGAGGTTAAATCCTCAAAAACCCAGAGAGGATGATGGATTACAAGGTCCAAACACAAGAGCAAGGGCCCAAAGACTTATTAACGCCTACATTTCTAGCTATTTCAAAGGTGAATTAATTATGGCTCAAATGGATGAGCTTCCAACCCATGAAGACCAAGGGAAGCCCATGCAATTGCTACTATGGAAAGAAGCCCAAGATAACATACTTGAAGGGCAAAAAAGAACAAAGGAAATACATATAAGGAAACCTTCCTTAATCAAACAAAAGCAAGTGGACATTGAAGAGCCGGTTATGCTTAGTTTTGGTAACCTTCCATGTGGTGAAATTAAAGAGGAAGAAGCTGCCAAAAAGTCACTATTTTGTGGAGCCAAGGCCAACAAAGATTACAAAAATAATAGCTTTAGAAAGTTACTAATGTAATACCCAAACATTTCATATCAAGATTTAATAAGAATAATTGGAAAGCAATTGGCGATATTCGAATTAATTGGATGATTATAGGGGTTTTACCAAGGATGTATTCTGTTGATTATAATTTAATGAAATTTATTAGATTATAATTAGGGTTAAGTAGGGTATTATATTGAGTTATTAAATTAAAGTAGAAAAGAAAGTGAGAATTGATTAGAATTAAAATATGAGTTAATGATTAATTAAGGATTAAATGATGAATTAAAAAGGAAATGAAAATAAGAGGGGTGAGAGAAGGGGCTGAACTAGTTTAGCTGAACCGGTTTGGGCCAATGGATGGGTCGGTTTTGGAAATTAAGAAAGGAGAGGGAATCGGCTGGCCCTTGGCCATTTTTAGGCACAAAGTGCGATCAGGAGAGAAAAAGAGGGAGATTTGAGAGGGAGAAGGAGAACGTGGGTGATGAGGGAGAGGCTCAATGGAGTGGCGTGGGAGAAACTACCGTAATGGAGGACGTGAGCTAGTGAAGAATGATTTGAGAGACAGAGTGGGAGATAGAATAGAGAGGGGGAGTGTTCTAGCGATTTTGAGAGACATAAATGGAGAAGGAGCTCGGGTGTAATACCCCAATTTTCGTAACAGAATTAATTAGGGATAATTGAGATTTATTTGATGAGAAAATTGATTGGGGAAATATTTGGATTATAATCAAGGATTTATTTAATGGAAAATTAATTTAGGAAATGGAATTGGGATATTTAAATTGGACTAGTAATAATCGTTAATAATAAATTTGGGTCAATTAATAGACGATACGTATATTTAATAATTATCAATTTCTTAAAGAAATTAAAATAAATAAAATGAAATTATAGATTAAAAGGGAATGAGATTCTGAGAAATTAAAAATAAAGGAAAATTGAAGTAATATGGGAGTTGAACCGGTTTGGTTCGTGGATGGTCGGTTCACGTTGGTTTAAGTGGTCTGCTTCTTGGTTTGTTGAAAAACAAATGAAATCTCATTTTAGCCTTTGATTGCCGAAGAGAAGAGACGAAAAGGGGAGAAAGTGGGAGAGAGCCGAGAGAAACAGGGAGAGTGATCAAGAGGGAGGCAACGACGAGCGGAAGGATGACGGCAGTGGGAGCGAGCTCGAGCTCGGGGCATCTCTCGCAACGCGTTGCCGGTGTCTGGTGTGCGCATTGTCCAGCACTTGGTGAGCAAACAGCGAGCTAGGGCTCGTTGTGCCACTACTCTCAGAGTCAAAATTGGAGCTGTGAACCATCGGTGGAGGTAAGTCGATGGTCTCTGTTTAGTGTTTCTTCTCCCCTTGGCATTCTGTTGTTCGATAATTTTGAATCGGCGACGGCAGGGACGAATTGGCAAGGCTGGATCAAGGCATCGGTTCAGGTCCGGGTCTGCTGGTCCACTGTTGAACCAGTTTGTTCCAATTGCTCTGGCAGGTCTTCTTTAGCAACTTTCCACGTGGTGATTTGGCAATGGACCACCTCCTTCGAATTAGGTGATTTTCCCATCAGCTTGGCATCACTAGTGTTCCTCTTGGCATCACTGTTGTTCCTCTGCTGTTTATAAATCAATGGCAGATTGTAGTCAAAGGAAGCTGGTTGTGAGGAGAGTTGCGAACAGTGTGTGATTTGGGAGGAAAATTCGTGAAGCTTTGTGAAGAATGAATTGGGTGATAAAATGACAAAGAGTTCTCCTCTTCATTTTTCTCCTCGGTATAAAAGGGAAGAAGGACAACGTTAATTTCTGAACCACGCTAAGGACGCCAGGTATGTATGAGAAACAAGAGAACAGGTCAAAGACAATTGATGAAAGATTTGCACGAGTAGATCTTGTGGCTGGTTGGGCTAAAGAATTAAATGAAAATTATTTGTAAAAAGGTTTGTAAATTACTTAATATTCTTTAATGCCTTATTTTAATTCCACTGCGTTTCATAAAATGATTTTATTACTTCCACTGAAATTGGTAAATGTTTTAAGCAAAAAGTTTTAATGATCAGGTTTTATAAAAAGAAAATACTCTGATGTTTTTAAATTTACACAATTTTTAAAGTAAATAAAAACCGGGTCGTTACATCGGGTGCGGGGGACTTCCACGGTGAGAGTTCTAGCGGTTTCTGCAAAGGGCTAGGCTTCGCATGGGAGCAGCAGGCGTCGAGTTGCAGGGCTTGGACGGGGTTTTCTTTTGGTGAGGTTTCAGTTTGAGGCCGAACCTACAGGTGCGATTTCGGCAATGGTGAGGTGTTCTCCGTGAGTTAAGTCTCTCGTACGGTTTATTTCTCAGTCCCCATTGGCAAGTATTATGGATTTTGTGAGTTTTATTTTGAATGCCAATTTTTTTCTATGACTCTTTTCTCCTTTGTCGGGTTTGGTTCTGTCGATAGGCATTGCTGCGAGATCGTGCTTCTTCTCGGGTGTCCTGCATCTTGGTCATGGGCGGTTATGGCAGGTGGCTGCTTGCAAGGGAATGTTGGAACCCCTGTTATTGGGTCTTCTAGTTCTCTCGGCTCTCGGGTTGCGACTTCACTAAAGGTAAGGTTATGTTCTCGGATGCTCTGTTGGTAAGGAGTTTTCTTATTTGTGGTTTTTGGGTGTTTGATTGTCTGGTGATGCTTGTTGATATGGATTTGTTGGATGATTGAAAGCATGTGGATAATGCCCTGTTGCTATTGTTTTGGGTGATTTGTGCTATACACGTAAACTATGTGTTGTTGTTGGTCTGAAGCATGTTAAGTTTGATATTCTGAATGGACTATTAGACGTAGAAATAAGTGGATTACTGTCTGCTTCTGTTTGGATAATACATTGTCGTTTGGTATTGATTCTGCTAATCTGGGTATTGCTGCATGTTAGTAATGCTCTCTTGCAATGGAATGCTAATATGTTGGAATTGGTTGGTTAATCTGTTGTTTGGATTGTGCTCTATTGGCTAGATTCATCCTTGTATTCACCTACTTGTTGTTATGAAATGCTAAGATAACATGCTCTATTAGTTGTTGTTATTGCTAGTGATGAGTTATTAACCTGTTGGTTATCGTTGGATTATTACTTTTTGTGATGTCATGCCCTGCGGGTTATTGTTTGGACGAGCTATGAAGTAGGTGCTATGTAGTTTGTTGATTGAATAACTACCATTGTTTGGATAATGTCTCTATGGATTATTGTCAAGTGTGAGTATATTGGGCGTTGGTATTTATGGGTCTATAATCTTTTGGGATGAGTTATGTTCTGTTTGGAGTGTTAATGGGTTCCTAGAGTTATTATACGATTAGTTGAAGCTAGATTATGAAACTAAGCAACGTATAAGGATTAACAATATGAAAAGTCATTGAGATTAATAATTTAATTAATTGACTAAATTCAAGATTGAACCTTATTAAATTCTGAAGGTACTAAAGAAAGAAGAAAAAGATAATGAATACGTGTTGAATGCTTTAACGAAACGAGGTAAGTGATACGTGTGTGCTTTGGTCTTCGGGCCCTACATCGCAAGAATAGGATATGCACCGCTTTCCAAGCATGTCTACAGTTTTTAATAGCACGTTTTATTGTTTACTGTTTTTGTAGCATGTCTATAGTTTTAATAGTACATTTCGTTGTTTACTGTTTTTATAGCACGTTCTATGAATCACACGTTGAATGTTTATTTATATTCCTATTTATACGTTAGAAGTTGTATGCATTCATAAGCATCATGTATCATGGTTTCCAAAAGATTACGAAAATGGTCTTCACGCACGAGTTTGAGAAGTGAAACAGAAAAGAAAAGAAAGTACAAATGAACGATTAAGAAAGATAAAGAAAAAGGTTCTTGTGGACCGGTAGGACAAGTCCGGCATAAGAACAAAAGAAAAGAAAAGTAAAGTAAAGTAAAGAAAAGAAAAGAACATAAAAAGAGAAATGGATACGGATACGGACACAAACGAAAACGGATACGGAAACATATTGAGCATAGATACCGAAACGGGAATAGAAACAAAAACGAAAACGGAAACGAGTTTCCAGAAATAAAAACAGATACAGATACAAATACATATACGGATATACAAACAGACATTGGAACGGATACGGAAATGCGTACGATCACGGATACTGAAACAGATACAGAAACAAGAACAGAAACAGAAACAGAAAGAAAGTAGGTAAATGAGAAAAAGATAAAAGATAAAGAAAGAAAACAAAAAGATGAACTGCATACGTTTTAAAATGGCACAGCATGTGCATCTAGCATATTAGGTATTATCAATTACTGAGAGTTAGACTCATAGTTTATGTCTTGTGATGTAGGTAAAAACACGAGAGAAAATGATGAACAGATTAAGAAGCAGTCGATGAAGGATTTGCATGCGCGAGACCTGTGGCTGACTAGGCTAATGAAGTTGAAAAGGAATATGAGTTTTGTAAATATAATGTAATCGGTTTGTTCATTAATTTTTAAATAAATTGTTCATGCTTCTGCTATGTTTTAAAGAAAAAAGATTTCATAAATAAAGTTTCATTATTTATAACGATTTTAAATAACGAGTTAAAGTAAAAGGATTTTAACGGTTTGGTTTTCAAAAAAGAACTCTTATGTTGATTTAAAATGTTTTTCGCTATTGTGATATAAAAGGAAAAGAAAATTTTTTAAATTTCACGCATTTTTAAAAGGTTAGAAAAACTAGGTCGACACAGTTGGTATTAAAGCAACTGTGTTTTTAAAATCGGTTTTGTAGACTGCCTGCCAACACAAGCTTCGATGTGGAAATACTCCATCAACTACATGTAAGTTACTAAATTTAATTTCCCTAAATATTTATTTTAGTTAAGGGAAAATAAATTCAAAATAAATAAATGGAATATACATAAAAGTAAATAAAATAAATTAGTGAGGAAAAGTAAATGATCAATATTTAGTTAAGTATAGAATAACAAGTACATAACAAGTAAAATAAAATAATAATAATGAAAATAATAAAATAAATATTTTAGGAAGTAAGGGACGTGAACATAATAAAAGTAGATGGAATAAATATTTTAGATAGTATAAATAACAATGAACACATTTAGTTAAGAAATTTTGATGGTAATAAAAGGTATCATGGCCAGAATACGACGAATAGTTAGACAAGGTAGAGTTGAACAAAGAGAAATGAAAAATAATACATAGGAGACCTTTTGACAAACAATCGATTGACTACGCTAGTGGATCGACAATCGCATTAGTGGGAAAGACAGTCTCAAAACTTGGAGAAGCTTATGGAAATCATTGCGCGTGGAAATGAGCAAGCCGTGGAGCAACGAGTGGCTGTACAACTGGATGTAAGT
The DNA here is from genome assembly GCA_022433065.1 of Begonia loranthoides. Lineage (NCBI taxonomy): Eukaryota > Viridiplantae > Streptophyta > Magnoliopsida > Cucurbitales > Begoniaceae > Begonia > Begonia loranthoides. The sequence goes on along the minus strand of CM039477.1, from coordinate 16,403,565 downwards.
TGGGCAACGACTATGACCCCCTCAGTTTGATGGAGATACTACTGACCAATGCGGTACAGAAGAATGAATCAGGAGTTTGGAGGACATATTTGCATATGCTAAGATAAAAGAAGAAGAAATGGTAGCATGTGCCATGTATATGATGGTTAAAGATGCGAGATTTTGGTGGGACTCAGTCAAGATAACCAAGGACGTGGCTGAAATGACGTGGACAGAATTCAAGAAGATTTTCTATGCTAAGCATTTCAATCGCTCAACAAGGATGAGGAAATTGGTGGAGTTTACTCAGCTACGCAGCAGGATCAATTTCAAAATATGTGCGCAAGTTCGAGGCGTTGTCACAGTTTGCCTCGCATCTAGTGAACAATAATGAGAATAAGGTACAGCACTTTGTTCAAGGACTTAAGACGAAAATCCTCGAAGGTGTTGTAATATTAGGAACTCAAAATGTAGATTACTCTAAAGTGGTATCAAATGCTTTGGACATTGAAGAAATTAAGAATCGGGTTTTGAAGCAGGACGACTCAGTTGCAATATTTCAGCTACATGAATGGAATGAAGCAGGAACATCCAGTGGAATTGAGAGGATGCTTGACAATGAAGATCAGTATGTGTAACGACCCGATTTTTCGTAAATCCTTCAAAATGTGAGAAATTTAAAATTCTCAATAGACTCCTTTATAAAATCAAATAAGAGTGCGACGCTAAATCGGACCCCTACTAACCATTCGTTAAACTCGTTATGAAAACCAATTAAAATCATTGCGGAAGCGTTATAAATCATTTGTGCGGAAGCGTAAATAATTTAATGAAAGAAATACTAAGTAATTAAATATTGCGCTTGAGAAATGAAACTAAACAATTAAATACAATTTATTTACTGTCATTATCTCATCTACTCTCTTTAGCCTGGCTAGCCACAGTCTCGCTCATGCAAATCTTTCATCCCTGCTTTGGATTATCTGTTCATCGTTTTTGCATTGACTCCTAATTCTTTGCATTTATTGTCACGTACACGTACCTACATCTACACCACAAGTAACTGTAAGCCCAAAGGCTTAGTAAGGAAAAAGGGTTTAATGCCCATGAATGCCACTCTTTAGTCCTTTCGAAAGGGGGACCACCCAAACCGATCCTTTCATTAAGCCATTTAGTCATTTATTACTTTACTTTACTTTAATCCTTTCATTCACTACTCGTACTTCTAGTTGGAATTTGGATGTTTTTCTTGTGCAATGTCATAGTGATCGGATCTAACCTTTTTCTTGCAACTAGAACTCTTGTACCCTATCAGGGAGGGGCTCCGCCTAGTTACAGACTAAATCCGCTACCCGTCCACTCCTAACTCCCTTTTCTTCTTCTTTTTGTTAACTTTTTACCTCACTTATGCATGCTTGAGTACCACTGATGACACTCCCTATTAATTTCTATTAGCATGATGCATGATCATACATTCTCATCCTAACATGATGCATGATGCTTGCTAACATAACATTAACTATAATTTAATTGCGCATTGAAATGAATGTAACTGTAATTGAAATTGTGCATATAAGAAAGTAAAGCAGATACTAGAAGGAAATAACTGCGCACAATAGGAAACAAGTACAATATCGAATTTAAACAGCGAAAGAACACTAGACTAAGCATGCTCATGAATTAACTACCTTTATGATGCTAGCTAGATATCCTAATTGATTTACACGCTCATGGAAGATTACCATTATTAGTTATCCTAGAATTTATCTGCTCAAGATGAATTACAACTTCTATTTTTAATCAACCTAGTTAATTTACATGCTTGAAAATTAAACGAGTGATAGTTAACTAACATGTTCAAGTCGAATTACAATTATTAATCTAGTTGGTTATCCTAATTAAATTACATGCTCAAGAATGAATTACGATTATTACCCTAGATGTTTTTGTTCTAGTTAGTTAATTAAACATGCTAATTAAATATACTAATTACATGCTAATTACATGGCATATCTAATTAATTGACATGCTCAATAAGTATCCGATTTAGTATCTAATTAATTAACATAGTTAATTAACATGCTCATTGGTTATTTAATTAACATGTTCAAGGATTAGTTATCCATTAAACAACTAGTTAAACATGCTCTAATTAGTTATTGAACGACTAGTTAATTAATTAGGTTACTTAGCATGCTTAAGTTTAAGTCTAATTAATTACTTTAGTTAATTATAAATTAACATGCTCGATTAATTGCTTTCATTAATTACGCTAGTTAATTGACATACTACTTCATGCTAATCAATTAACATGCTAAATTGCTAAACATGCTCAACCAGTTAATTGATTTACATGCTGAACTAGTTAATTGATTTGCATGCTCAACTAGTTAGTTACCTAACATGCTATAGAATTTATTATTAATTAAACAACTAGTTAAGTAAATTAAACATGTTGTCTAGGATTGATTACATGCTCTACTAGTTAATATAATGTGATTGTCATTAATTAACATGCTTAACAAAGTGGACAACTATTAATTAGTTAAACTAATTAATTAACATGCTAGTTTAGTTCATTGAGTATGCTCAAGATAGTTAAACGTGCTCAAATTATAATTATTATTATAGTAAGTTAAACATGCTAAAATTAGGAGCGTAATTATTTCTAGTTATCCATATCGCTAATAGGCTTAGGTTCGATTATTATTTATCACTACAACAAGCAATTACTACAGTAGATAAGAAAATGGAATAATAGAACAAAATCATCATTAATGAAATTAACCGTTCATACGTACTTATCACATCATCGTGTACTTTTCTCTTTAACATTCTCTATTTCACAGCAACCATTCAATACTTCACAACAAAACTTATCAACTAAAGCATATCTACAGAGTACAAAAGCTATAATCAAGGAAATATTTGTAGAGAAATCAATAAAGTAAAGCATTTAATCATAGAGGAAGATATCACAGAGCTTCAATAAAAGGAATGACAACAGAAAATGATCCAAGAACACAACACCACTCAAGCACACCTACTTGTGGTGTAGGGCCTCCACAGGCCAAGACACACCCAAGTTTCCTTACCTAAGTGATGCACTCAACTCAGGGACAACACTCTTCAAGCTACCTCAGCTCACGGTAGTTCCAGCTCACAGCTCTCACGTAACACACTTGCATCCAATGGCTAACACACAACTTCACTCACAATAACTGACAACACGACACTTCACACTTAATCTAAGACTCACACTCATGGAGGTCTCTCTCCCTTTCTCTCTGGATTCTCACGCAGGAGCTTCTCTCACCTCGGAAGAAAAGAGAAGCTGAAGACTAAAAGGAAGAGAGGAGGAAGCTATTACTTGGGGGGAGGGACAAACCCATACCTATAGAGGAAGGGAGAGGGAGGTGGCCAGGGCATGGATGACGGACCTATGCAGAGGGTGGGGGGAGGGTCAAATAGTGTCTCCCACAGGCGTAATAAATTGGTAAACGACAAGGATTCCTAGTTATTAACCCTAAAATTACGCAGAACTGGTTATTTCAGATGAGTGCGGACGCATTGGTCTCATCCGCAACTCTAAAATCACTCAGGCTAAAATGTGGATTCAGACAGGGAAAGTCATCCTCATCTTGTCTGTACCATCCCCAATGATATTCGGACGCGTTTTGGCATCCGCACTGGTCCTAATTTGTCTATAAATTGGAAAGAGGCAAATTGGATGAGGCTACTCCACATTCACAGTCATCCGTAGTCGTTCGAAAGTCCCCAAAATTCTAACAAATTCGATGCAGACAAAGCAAACTTACATCCGCATCGTCTAGGACCTTGTCCGTAACTCCACTGCACAGTGAAGTTAGACGTAAAGCCTCATCCCCAAGTCATCCCAAGGCTAAAGGGCATTGGGCAATGCATTTATGGACAATACAACCCTTCCATAGTGTTGTCCACAGGCGTCCGAAAACACCCAGGACAGCTATTCCTCACATTTTCTCACTTAACCCCATTCCATAATACTTTCCCCCACAATTACACGTCATAGAATAACACATATCAATATGCAATGTAATGTTCCCATTACCATGTCCCTTAATTACATCACTCCCTTAATTACATCACGTACACAGGGAAAAACGTAACGAAAATACTCCTAGACTTGATGCTCTAGAACGTCATTGGTAATACCCCGATAATCGTCCAACTAAAAAAGTCGGGGTGCTACAGTATGGGAAGGACAAGCAGGCAGGAAATGAGTTGGATACTACTTTGGTTAAGGTTCTTCGTGATGAATCGTGTCCTAATTGTCAGAAAAAGCAATTTGAGGTGGGTAAAGTTGTTACCAGATTGTGTTTAAGTGCGGCAAGATTGGGCATTTGGTCAAGAACTTTCCAATGTTGGGAGGGAAACCAGCAAATGTTGGAGCAAAGTGACTTTGATATCCGTAAATGTGAGTGAAAAGCATGCATGTGGGGTTGTAGAAGTGAGTGGTGTGTTACGCATTGTCCATAATTTATGTTATTGTATCAAATTTTGGATAAAGATTGGGTATTTGGAACTATTAAGAATGTAATGCAAGTGTTATTTTTTCAAGTTTCCTTTTGTCATTGTTATGATTTGGTGGATGAGCTTGGAAGTGCTTACGTTTAGCTAAATTTCGAGTACGAAATTTATATAAGGAGGGAGGAATGTTGTAACACCCCGACTTTTTAAATTGGATAGTTATCGGGGTATTACCAAGGACGCAACCATTAGGTTATGATTTAAGAGGATTCATTATAAATTTAATTGATAGAAATCAATTTAGGAAATAGAATTAAGAAATTCAAATTGGACCTCTAATAATCTTTTAACGATAATTGGAATAAGTCGAGAGTTATACAATTTGGGTCGGTTAATATGTGATACAAATAATTAACACTTAAATATATTTTTAATATTAATTAATTAGAATTAATAATGGATGAAATAAATGAAAAGAAAAAAAAATTTTAAATGGGGAATGAGAACCGGTCCGGTTCAGGCAGACAATCTGTTCGGTTCAAGAAGGTAATTAAAGGAGGGGGGAAAAGAAGAATGGCTTTTAGCCATTCTTTGTAAAAGAGTCGAAGAGAGAGAACAGATAGTGAGAGAGGTAGAGGGAGATCGACGAAGGAGACCGGCGATCGACAATGAGGGCAAGCTTTTTGCGGTGAGGGGATGACTCAGGCAGACTCGGGTTCATTCCGGCTTGCTGTGCATCGCGGGCTGGAGTGACACTTTGGCGACGGGTCACGGATCTGATCAGGATGGTATAGGCATTGGTGTTCTACTACCGATTTGGGTGTTCGACGGTGATAGGCTGCGACTGCGGCTGATGCATCGACGGGCAGGTCGATTTAGGTTGTCGGTTGAAGCTGGCGGGTTGGGTCGAGCAGTGGACCGAGTTGCGGTTCGACAAGCGTAATTCGGGGGATTTAAAACTCGCATATGCAGCCACGAAATCGATTTTGGAGGGGCGAATCTCCCTCAAATGGATCACTTTGCACCATTTTCGCTCCCTCCTCTCCTCTAATTGGTATTCATCGGCTTCCACAGGTAGCATTTCTTTTTTTTTTTTTAAATGTTGTTGGAGTTCATTCGGGAGGAGAAAATTTCACCCCTTTTAGTTCCTCCCATTTCTTGCTTCCAATGAGAGAGAGAGATAGAAGGGACCGCAAAGGAGCTTGTAGCTAAAAGTCAAGAATCGTGGATGTGAGCTAAGATTGAAGCTGAGAAGCTAGGTAGAGGAGCTGTCAATTTCTGTCACTGCTATCCGTGAGATAATTTCTTCAATAAAGGTAAAGAATTGGGGGTGTCGTGGCCAGGTGGAGGCCCTACACCACAAGTATGAGTGTGTGAGTTTGACGTTAGCTCCTGAATGTTTGCTGTTAGATGATGTTAGTTGATAATACCTTGATCTGTTCCCTTGGATGATCTGCTGCAAAGAATGTGAGTAGAATAGCATATTGCACTGTATTTAAAAATGCCTTGAACTTTTAGATGCCCTATAGTATTTCCTTGGATGCCTTAGTGTTATTATTTTCTTTGTTGTTTTCCTGATTGTTGTTTTCTGTTGGTAATATAGATTCTTTTACTGTTAATTGGTTGTTGACTGCTGCGATGGATGTTTAAGGTTTAAACGTGAAATGTGATGAAATGTGAATGAACAATAGGTATGAATGGGTATGAAAAGTCTGAAAATGAGCTAAGAGTGAGCTTAAGATAATGGTTTTTCTTGGATGACTTATTGTTCTGTTCTTATTATCTTCTTGATAACTAGTTTAGATTCTTAGTGATAACTAAACTGCCATTTCATCTGTTCTATATATGTATATATATGTATATGTATAGTTTTGCAATTGGTTCTGTTTTGTATTGTGTTATTTCTAAATATGTTAATAAACATGTTAGTTAACTAGATTGACACTTAGTTGAGCATGTTTAATTAGGATAATTGATTTTAGTAGTTTCGTTTATTATAACTGGGATATCTATTTAGCAGTGTCTTTCTTGAGCATGATAGTGATTACTTAGTATATTAATTAACTTTGGCATGTTAATCAACTCAATTAATTAATTAATTAACTAACTAGTCGTAAAGGAACTAATCAAGCATGTTAATAACTAATTGGACATGTTAACCTATATAGAGAAATCAAATAGTTTGATAATCATGGCATGTTTAACTTGCATGTTTAATTATCTGTATGCTAATTAACTTAATAGAGCATGCTTAACTAGAGTAAGCACTTAGTCACTAAGTAATTAATCAGAGTAGGCTTAACAAGTGAGTTAACGAATAAGTGTTAAACACTTTAGTGAGCATGTTAATTAAATCAAATTGATCAACTAGTCACTAAATAATTAATCAAGCATGTTCAATTAATATCTAACTAACTAGAACGAGCATGTTAATCAACTAGAATAATTAATTAAAGAGCTAACTGAATTTCTGTCTTGAGCATGTAATCAAATCGAGCATGTAATTAACTTAGAATAACATTTGCATGACAATTAATGAAGATATGCCATGTAACAAGTTTGTAATTAGTGTGTTCAATTAGTATGTTAATTATCACTTAGATAATAAAAGTAGGAAGCATGTAAGTGGACTAACTTCTTGATCGTCTCTTTACTGCTCATCTATTTATAATTTATGTTATTTATTGTTTGTTTTCAATTGCTTTTATTTTTAATTACTGTTAAGGTATGTTATAGAATGTATGTTATAGGGAGTAGAATGATAATGAAAATGAAAAGGGAATGAATTAAAGTGAATGAGTTAAGGGTCACATGTGAATGTATGTTTTATAAGTGCTTTTGTTATTGTCTTCTTGGTAGCATGAGTAGAATAAAAGCATGTAATTAACTCATTGAGCATGTTAATGGAGCATGTTTAATTAGCTCGTATTGCTAATAATTGGATTCAAGCATGTTTAAATCACTCAAATAATAATAATAGGGAGTATGTAAATGGACTAGGAAGTTAATTTAATAATTGGCATGCTATTTCTGTATTCCATATTATTATAAATGTTCTCTATTGTACATTGTGGTTGTCTTCATTGCTATGTGCTTTCAATTCCATTATTATTTTATATGTGCTTTAAATTCAATTACTTTTATTTAATGTGCACTTCAATTTCTTTGAACGTTATGTTATCCCATCATGCGTCACGATAGAAAAGAATGTATGGTCATGCATCATGTTAATAGAAACCCGTAGGGAGTGCCACTTTGGGGTGGTACTCACACATGCATGAGTGAGGAAAATGAAATGAACGAATGCAATGAATGATGATGAGTGATGCAATGGGGGGTTGAAGGGCGTATGCGTAGTTCGGATCTAGCCCACATAGGGTTAGAAGCCGATCAAACTATTCCATCTAGTACGTGTTCCTTTAACTTCCAACTTAATGTACGAGTAATGAATGAATGAATGAAACGTAATGAAAAGATTGGTTTGGGGTGGACCCATTCCAAGTGAACTAAAAAGAGGCACTGCATATGCATTTTTCCCTTTTCCATACTAAGCCTTTTGGGCTTACTGTTACTTGTGGTGTAGGTATATGTGTATGCACGAGAAGAACAATGAACATAACACAAAGAAGTTGATGAAGAATTTACACGGGCTGAACTTGTGGCTGGTCAGGCTAAAGACGAGTAAAGTGTTTGTAAAAGTAATGATTTACTTAGCATGTTTTAATTAGTATATTTTCGCTTCCGACATGTTTTAAATTAATTATTATTGCTTCCGCTATGTTTTAAATAAATCATTTATACTATGTTACGTTTTAATAAATGATTTTCATAATGAATGTAATGAATGGATTTTGACACTTGGTTTTGGCACTCTGATTATGAAGGGTTTTTAATTGTCTTACAAAAGTTTTAAATTGTAAGCATTTTTAAAAGGTTATGAAGTGGTATGGGAAAAACTCCCGTAATGGACGACGAGGGAGAGGCTCAATGGAGTGGTATGGAAAAAACTCCCGTAATGGAGGACGTGAGCTAGTGAAGAATGATTTGAGAGACAAAATGGGAGACAGAATAGAGAGGTGGAGTGTTCTGGCGATTTTGAGAGACAGAAATGGAGAAGGAGCTCGGGTGTGGGGGACTTTGACGGTGAGAGTTCAGGCGGCTTCCGTAAAGGGTTGGGCTTCGCGTGGGAGCTGCCGACATTGAGCTGAAGGGCTTGGATGGGGTTTTCCTCTAGCAAGGTTTCAGTGTGAGGCTGAACCTTCGAGTGCAATTCCGGCAGTGGTGAGGTCTTCTCCGTGAGGTAAGCCTCTCGTGCAGTTGATTTCTCAGTCCCCATTGGCGAGTATTATGGATTTCGTGAGTTTTATTCTGAATGCCGATTTTTTTCTGTGACTCGTTTCTCCTCTGTCGAGTTCATTTTAGTCGATGGGCATTGCTGCGGGATCGTGCTTCCTCTCGGGTGTTCTGCATCTTGGTCATGGGAGGTTATGGTGGTGGCAGTGTGCAGGGGAATGTTGGAATCCCTGTTCTTGGGTCTTCTAGTTCTCTCGGCTCTCGGGTTGCGACTTCACGAACGGTAAGGCTCTGTTCTCGGATGCTCTGTTGGTAAGTAGTTTTCTTCTCTGTGGTTTTTGGGTGTTTAATTGTCTAGTGATGCTTGTTCATATGGATTCATTGGATGATTGAAAGCATGTGGATAATGCCATGTTGCTATTGTTTTGGATGATTTGTGCTATACACGTGATGCTATGTGTTGTTGTTGGTCTGAAGCATGTTAAGTTTGATATTCTAAATGGACTGTTAGACATAGAAATATGTGGTTTAATGTCTACTTCTATTTGGATAATACATTGTTGTTTGGTATTGATTATGCTAATCTTAGTATTGCTATATGTTAGTAATGCTCTCTTACAATGGAACGTTAATATGTTGGAATTGGTTGTTTAATCTGTTGTTTGGATTGTGCTCTGTCGGCTAGATTCATGCTTGTGTTCGCCTACTAGTTGTTATGAAATGCTGAGATAACATGATTTGTTAGTTGTTGTTAGTTGTTGTTATTGCTAGTGATGAGTTATTAATCTATTGGTTATCATTGGATTACTACTCTCTATGATGTCATGCCCTGCGGGTTATTGTTTGGACGAGCTATGAAGTAGGTGCTATGTAGTTTGTTGATTGAATAACTGCCATTGTTTGGATAATGTCTCTATGGATTATTGTCGAGTGTGAGTATATTAGGCGTTGGTATTTATGGGTCTATAATCTTTTGGGATGAGTTATGTTCTGTTTGGGGTGTTAATAAGTTCCTAGAGTTATTATACGATTAGTTGAAGATAGATTATGAAACTAAGCAACGTATAAGGATTAACGATAGGAAAAGTCGATTAGATTATTAAGTTAATTAATAGACTAAATTCATGATTGAACCTTATTAAATCATGAAAGTACTAAGGAAGGAAGAAAAAGATAATGAATAAGCATTGAGCACTTTAAGGAAACGAGGTATGTGATACGTGTGTGCTTTGGTCTTCGAGCCCTATTTCGCAAGAATAGGATATGTTTGTTTCGTTGTTTACCGTTTTCCAAGCATGTCTACAGTTTTTAATGGCACGTTTCATTGTTTACTGTTTTTGTAGTAAGTCTATAGTTTTAATAGTACGTTTCGTTGTTTACTGTTTTTATAGCATGTCTACAGTTTTTATAGCACGTTCTGTGAATTGTACGTCAAATGTTTATTTATATTCTATTTATACGTTAGAAGTTGTATGCATTCATAATCATCATGCATCACGGTTTCCAAAAGATTATGAAAATTGTCTTCACGCACGAGTTTGAGAAGAGAAACAGAAACAAAAAGAAAGTACGAACGAACGATTAAGAAAGATTAAGAAAAAGGTTCTTGTGGACCGATAGGACAAGCCCGACACAGGAACAAAAGAAAAGAAAAGAAAAGAACAAAAAAAGAGAAATAGATACGGATATGAAAATATAAACGAAAACGGATACAGAAATAGTACGAGCACAGATATCGAAACAAAAACGGGAATAGAAACAAAACTGGAAACAAAAATGAAAACGAGTTTCTAGAAATGGAAATAGATACAGACACGGATATAAATACAGATACAGAAATGCATATGATCACAGATACAGAAACGGATACAGAAACGGAAATAGAAAGAAAGTACGTAAACAAGAAAAGATAAAAGATAAAAGAAAGAAAACGAAAAGATGAACTACATACATTTTAAAATGGCACAACATGGGCATCTAGCATATTAGGTATTGTCACTTACTAAGTGTTAGGCTCATAGTTTATGTCTTGCGATGTAGGTACAAACACGAGAGATAATGACGAACAGATTAAGGAGCAGTCGATGAAGGATTTGCATGGGCGAGACTTGTGGCTAGCTAGGCTAATGAAGTTGAAAAGGAATATGAGTTTTGTAAATATAATGCAAATGGTTTGTTCATTAGTTTTTAAATAAATTGTTTATGCTTCCGCTATGTTTTAAAGAAAAATGATTTCATAAATAAAGTTTTCCGTTATTTATAACAATTTTAAGTAATGAGTTAAAGTAAAAGGATTTTAACAGTTTGGTATTTAGAAAAGAACTCTGATGTTGATTTAAAATATATTCTACTATTGTTTTATAAAAGGAAAAGAAAATTTTTTAAATTTCATGCATTTTTAAAAGGTTAGAAAAATCGAGTCCTTATAACTAAATTCATAGTATAGTAATAGGCCATGTAGGGTTGAAAATCTAGTGTGTTTCCTTTATTGTTGTTTCCTATTCTATCCTTTGTAATTAGCTATATAAAGGCCCCTATTGGTAATGTTTTGTACATTGAAGTTTGATTAATACAAAGCTTTTGCTTTCTTTTAAAATTAGAGTTATTCCTTTTTCAACCTTTGGTGAGTTATGTTCAAAGTATCATTCTGTGAGTAGCATCACAAGATTGGGCTTACTTGGAGTTGAGTAAAACCATTTTGGAAGGTTTTGTGAAGAGTTGTCAAACAATCAATAGCCGTTTCCATCAACAAGTCATCCATTAAGGAGCTGCAAGCCACATTACTCGCTATTTCCAACAACTTGAGCTCTTCCATGCATATTTCCTAATCCTTGAAGGTTCTTTCCATAATTCTTGAAGGAGTTCTTTCCTTATTCATGCAAAAAAGTGTGGTCCAAATTTCAACCAAAGAGCTTCTAAAACGTGGGAGTTATTGACTTCCAAAATGGGACTTTCCATAATTGAGTTTGCGGCAAGCTTAAGGAAATTTCAAGCAAACCGGTTGATCAGCTCCACCGTTGATGATCGACAGGCTTGGAAAACACTTGCCTCTATAATTTTTATGTGTGTTGCTAACTGACTGCCACTTCAATACAAATTAGTGGCTAATCAATCCCAGTCGATCTCCACCTACTTGTGATCAACCACCTCGCTTGGAAATTGCCACACTCGGTTGATCAAACATTCAACCATTCTTTGACACTTCTTCAACTGCTTACATCAACAACTTCATCAATATATTTCAAGTTATATTCTAATCCCCTTCCACTGGTGCATCAGTTCTCCCTCTTTAAATGTGTGTTTTGATTGTGGATAATAAGAGACTTTCTTGATTATGCATATAGATTAAAATTTTTCACTTTTGATTAATATTGATTCTATTACTTCCATATTCTATTTGGTATCATTAATTTTGATTTTTTTTAAAACCTTTCAAATGATTTTAATTCTTCAATTGGTTTATTTGGGTTTAAATTTTGTCAATCCAATAATTAATATCATAAATTGTATATATTGAATAGTTGTTGGCTATTTGATTTTAATGTCCTTTTAGATCCCCATTGAGTTGAATTTGAATATTGAAATAGGGGTACAAGAAGTTTTAACTGGAATATTCTTTTTATCAAAGTTTAAATGTCTTTATTATTATAATTGGTCAATTGAATTAATTTTCTTGGTTATACTTGTTTTTCTCCAAACAATTGGTCTTCTAAAGGGAAGAAATATAATTGACTTGTTTTGATGGATTCACCCCCAATTATTATGTTTGTTTAATGTTAAAGGCGGAGAATTAATTTGATTAAATTGTTTTGTTTGAAGTAATGGATTTTCACATGGAATTGTTTTTGTATATTGATAAAGGGGAGAGTTAAGTTATTTGAATGATTTGTTTTGAGTGGATCCCAAATTTCTATATGTATAGTAATTGTCAAATGGGGAATTGATATTTGTTTTGATTGAAATATTGATATGTTGAATTGAATGGTTGATTTTCTTTGATAAATTCCCTTCCCATAGCTTTCTTTTTTATTATGATAAACATTAGGAGAAGTTAGAGTAAGTGGTTAGAAAAACATGATTAGCATAAATTTAAAAGTGAGAAATGGCATGAACTAAAGGGGAGTATCAAATATGCAATAGACATCATGATCATGCTTAGGATAGGTAATTAAACAACTTAATATGTTTTATTATGCATTTGATTGAATCAAGTAAATTCATTTATTCATTATCGAAAATACTCTTAATACGGGTATTATTGCTTATTAAGGTGTTTACCTAAGTTCATATAGCTTATGTATTCATCATTAGGACTTAGAGGATTCAATAAGGGCATAACATGGAGTATAGGTTAACTTTGGAGAAGAGGTGGTCAACCAGTTAGGCTAAAGAAGAGCCAAAACAGTGAATGCGGTCAACCAGTTTAAAGGTGGTAGATCATGAATAAGGCAGAGAGCTCTAGAATTCCATTTTGCAGAGAAGTGGTCGACCAAAGGAAAAGTTGTTGATGGGAAAACTGGAAAAATTGCTCAACATGTTGAAAACTACTAAAAAGTGGTCGACAGATGCTTTGTGTGGTCGACCACACAAATGGACAGATTCAAACTATTTCTGGAATGTGAAGAAGCGGTCGACAGGGGACAACGTGGTCGACCGACCCGATTATATTTTAACAGTCATTATATTTTGACACAAATGGACATTCTAACAGTCAGAAGGTGGTCGACTAAACAGAGGGTGGTTGATAGGATTCAGTATCACCAAGAGCACTCTTTATGAAATCTGTCCAGAAACTGTGAATAATCCGAGCAATCAACAATAAAACAAATCAAACTCCCAATTCTTACGTGAATTTGAGCTGCAATTTGGAAGGCTCAAACTAGACACACGTAGATAAATTGTGTCAAAAACTTCATTACAAAATCCACTCTAGATCTCCACTTATGGCCGAAACAACAAAACTCAAAAACTAGGCTTCACCCGAGCAGATCTGGCGACCAGAATTAAAATAGAGAGATCTCACTCCATATAAATCCAACAATTACCAAATTTGGCAGGCAGCAACGTCACTCAATATAGAATAAATCTCTGAAAGGAATGTAATCAAGAAAACCAACGTAAGGGCTCAAAAATAGATCAACAATCTACTGCAGAAATCAGCTCACACAGAAAACAGATTCTTGCGGTTAATAAGAATTCCAGAATATCTCCATCTTCACAAAGAACGATGACTATATCTCATAACACAAATGGTGAAAACCAAATATAATAAGAATAGATCTAGAATAACCAGGTCTTACCAACAATAATCTTCAAAAATACCAAATGAACCGTGGAGCCCGATTTGTCCTCCTATGGTGAGAGGATCGGATATACTCGGCTTAATCAAGGATCAAGCACTCTCCATGGGGTTTAACGTTTCTCCTATCTCCACACTATAAAAACACCACAAGAGTGATGCTTTGGAAGAGACAGTAACCCTTCCAACTTGCTCAAGAAAGCGCTACAAAGAGAAGCAAGTTCGGGTAGGAAAAGAGGATGGCCGAGAGGAGGGAGGATCCATGCAGTTCTCACACTTTGAAACAAGGGTTTCTTTTCTAATTTTCCAAAACTGATATGCCATTCAGCAAAAGGGGTATTAAACCCTAAGGTTTCAGAACAAAACATAAAAGGACTAAAATGCCCTTAACATACCAAAAATTGGGCATGAGGGCGCGGTTTACATGCAAACCGCGCACCTCTCAAAAATTACTTACTAAAACATAAATTCAACCAAATAATAATCAACAACTCAAAGTTCAACCAAAAAGTATCTTAATTATAAAAATGGAAAATAAGTACGGAACCAATATGTAGACGAATTGCAACCTTAAGCCGGCTCAAAGTTGGAAGGAGTAGTGAAGTCCGTTGGAGATGAGCTAATCCAAGTAACAACATGAAATGGTCTTCCTTTGGTCTTGTGAGTAGTCTCTTCCGTAAAATCCCATAAATTAGTCTTTCCCGTAAAAAAAGAATGAGTTAAGGATGAAATAAGTCTCTTGGCTCGGGCACGTGTCATTGGACCTCGGTTTACATCATCCTCCCCGGGTAATTGAGGATTTGACCTCAAATCCAAGGGTTGCTCAATCAAGTTTTCTTCTAGCAATTCTTCCTCACCATGATAAGGCGATAGATCTTGAACATTGAAGGTTTATGACACGCCATATTCCTCGGGAAGCTCAATATGATATGCATTATTATTAATGGGCTCTAATACTTTGAAAGGACCGTCTGCTCTCGGCAAAAGTTTGCATTTCCTTTGTTGAGGAAATCTCTCTTTTCTTAAGTGTAGCCAAACAAGATCTCCCACTTCAAAGATAACTTCCTTTCGGCCTCGGTTCGTAGCTTTAGCGTATTCCAAATTCTTCTTTTCTATACTCTTCTGCACTTCTTCGTCGAGGGACTTAATTCTGACGGCTTTCTTGGCACCGTCTTCGCTAATGTACTCAGATACCAGAAGGGGAAGAAGATCCAAGGGTGTAAGGGGGTTGAATCCGTATACTACTTCAAAAGGTGTATGTTGTGTAGTTCCATGCACGCTACCATTGTATGCAAATTCAACATAGGGTAATTGTACATCTCAATCAGTCAACTTCTTACTGAGCACAGATCTGACCAATGCACCAAGAGTACGATTTACAACTTCAGTTTGTCTGTCAGTTTGTGGATGGAAGGAAGTACTAAAAAACAGCCGGGTACCCAATTTGCGCTATAAAGTTTTCCAAAATGAGCTCAAGAATTTGGTATCACGATCGAGACTATAGAACGCGGAACCCCATGCAATTTGATAACCTCTTTGAAGAACAAATCAGCTATATGTGCAGCATCATCGGTTTTGTTACAAACAATGAAATGCGCCATTTTTGAGAATCGATCCACAACCACCATTATAAAATCCTTTTCCCTCATAGTCCTTGCAATGCCCAATATAAAATCAATGCTAAGTTCCAACCAAGGGTGAGTGGCCATGGGTAAGGGTAAATACAAGCCTTGCGGAAGAACACGACTCTTTGTTTTCTTACATATAATGCAACGCTCCACAATCTTCTGCACATCACGTCGTAAATGTGGCCAATTAAAATGCTCCTGAATTGCATATATAGTCTTCTGATTACCAAAATGACTAGCCAAACCACCACAATGAGCCTCCAAAATTAGTGCTTCACGTAGACTGCAAATAGGAATACATAACTTGATAAATCCGTTCTCGATAGAAAAAGGAAATTCTGCTTTATTCACACAACTTTGATAAATACCGCCAAAGTCCATATCATTAGGATACAACTCTTTGATCCAATTAAGACCAAAGAGTCTTGCATTTAATTCGGTCATTAGAACAAATCTCCTGGAAAGAGCATCGGCTACTTGATTTGTTTCCCCCTTCTTGTATTTAATGATATACGGATATCGTTCCAAGAACTCCCCCCACTTTCCATGACGTCTATTAAGTTTGCCCTAACTTCGGATGTGTTTCAGGGCTTGATGATCTGAATTAATAATGAATTCTTTGGACAACAAATAGTGCTGCCATACTTCCAAGGCCCGTATTACTGTGAAGAACTCCTTATCATAAGTAGAATAATTTAGGGCAGCACCTTTCAACTTCTCACTAAAATAAGCAATCAGTTTTCCTTCTTGAATTCTTTGGATTCAAGATCACCCAGAGCACTCTTTATGAAATCGGTCCAGAAACTGTGAATAATCCGAGCAATCAACAATAAAACAAATCAAACTCCCAATTCTTACGTGAATTTGAGCTGCAATTTGGAAGGCTCAAACTAGACACACGTAAATAAATTGTGTCAAAAAATTCATTACAAAATCCACTCTGGATCTCCACTTATGGCCGAAACAACAGAACTCAAAAACTAGGGCTTCACCCGAGCAGATCTGGCGACCAGAATTAAAATAGAGAGATCTCACTCCATATAAATCTAACAATTACCAAATTTCCCAGGCAGCAACATCACTCAATATAGAATAAATCTCTAGAAGGAACATAATCAAGAAAACCAACGTAAGGGCTCCAAAATAGATAAACAATTGACTGCAGAAATCAGCTCACACAGAAAACAGATTCTTGCGGTTAATAAGAATTCCAGAATATCTCCATCTTCACAAAGAACGACGACTATATCTCATAACACAAATGGTGACAACCAAATATAATAAGAATAGATCCAGAATAACCAGGTCTTACCAACAATAATCTTCGAAAATACCAAATGAACCGTGGAGCCCGATTTGTCCTCCTACCGTGAGAGGATCGGATATACTCGGCTTAATCAAGGATCAAGCACTCTCCATGGGGTCTAACGTTTCTCCTATCTCCACACTACAAAAACACCACAAGAGTGATGCTTTGGAAGAGATAGTAACCCTTACAACTTGCTCAAGAAAACGCTACAAAGAGAAGCAAGTTCGGGTAGGAAAAGAGGATGGCCGAGAGGAGGGAGGATCCACGCGGTTCTCACACTTTGAAACAAGGGTTTCTTTTCTAATTGTCCAAAACTGATCTGCCATTCAGCAAAAGGGGTATTAAACCCTAAGGTTTCACAACAAAACATAAAAGGACTAAAATGCCTTTAACATACCAAAAATTGGGCATGAGGGCGCGGTTTACATGCAAACCGCGCACCTCTCAAAAATGACTTACTAAAACATAAAATTCAACCAAATAATAATCAACAACTCAAAGTTCAACCAACAAGTATCTTAATTATAAAACTGGAAAATAAGTACGGAACCAATATGTAGACGAATTGCAACCTTAAGCCGGCTCAAAGTTGGAAGGAGAAGTGAAGTCCGTCGGAGATGAGCTAATCCAAGTAACAACATAAAATGGTCTTCCTTTGGCCTCGTGAGTAGTCTCTTCCGTAAAATCCCATAAATTAGTCTTTCCTGCAAAAAAAGAATGAGTTAAGGAGAAAATAAGTCTCTTAGCTTGGCTACGGGTCATTGGACCTCGGTTTACATCAGTGGTCGACTAGTTTTTCAGAGTTTATAAATAGAAGACACTCCGAAGCTCCAATTATGTAATACCCCAATAATATTTCCCTGTTTATATAATGTAATGAATTTTAGAAAAATTTAATGTGTTATATTGCAGAGTGGTACTTTGTTGACTAATACCGTGTAAATGTATGGAAAATATTATGGAGTAATTAAAGTATAAATTTTAATGAAAATTGTACAATTCGGATTTTTGGTCAACCTGCGGTTGAGGCTAGGACAAGTGTCTCGACCGAATTTCATTTCGGGTGACTCCTTGCGTTTTGGGTCGAGGTTGGGTCTAATGTTCGCATCCAAAAATGCACCTCTATCTGCATTGTTGGTTTTCGGTCAAACCATGGACAAGTGTAGTCGAGGTGCGGTCTAGGAGGATTTGAATTTGTCCAATTTCGTCGATTTTTCACTCGATGTATGGTCACATGTTTCACTCAAATTTCTCGACCGAAATCCACCTCAGCTTGTATTTTCGACATTTCAATTGATATGCAGTCGACGATTTCATATGCCTTTTTTAACCAAAAAATGGGATAAAACAAAGGGGAGAAATTTGGATTGAACCGGTTTGATTCGGCTCAGTCCGAAATTAATGAGTGCCCTGTTCTTTGCTAAAAGAAGGAAAGAAAGTGGGATTAATGGAAATTTTAAATTGGACACGTAATTATTGTCAAGCGAGGTTCAAAGTAAGTGGAGAATTCAGAATTGGGTTGATTAATAATATATCATACGTATATTTGGTGCATATATATATAATTATATATTAAGTAGATGAATTAAGGTAAAGTAAGTGAAATTAAAATAAAGAAGAAATTAAAGGAAAAGAATGGGAAGTGAACTGATGCAGCTATGGTTCAGGTTATGGAGAATAAGGGAAAAGAAGAAATTAAATGTAGGAGTAAACCGGTTCTCCCTTGTGATCCAGTTCAGTTTTAAGAGAAAAGGAGGGAGAGTCGTAGTGGGCAAATTTTCAATTGGAGAGCGACGAGAGAGGAGAGGTGATAGGGGAGCTCGGGAACGAAGAGGCGAGGCATGAGCGATGGAGGAGTGAAATGCGGGTGCCGCAGTCCGGCAAGCATATGGTGGCGACTTGGGGAGCGACCGGTTATGGAGCTAGGACTCGGACGCTCGAGTTAGAGGAATGAATTCCGGGTGACGAATTGGAGCTCCCAGTCATGCTGCAAATGTTTCGACTGAGGTAAGTCAAGATGTTAATTTTGTTCTGTAATTTCTTCCTCCTAGGTTCTGCTGATGGATTGGTGGCCATTTTCGTGTTGGTGAAGGAATGGCCAAGGCGTAAAGATGGCAGGGGTGACGATTTGTGCTAGAACGGCTGAACGCTTGTGGTCCGACTTGCGGTTTAGTCCAAATCAGTCTGTTCTTACTGGTTTTTGATCTGAAGAAGGTGATAGTGTGGACGTGCATGGAGGAATAGAGAAGAAATAGGGTATGGCTTGGGACGTGCGTGGATGTCTTTGGCAGGGAATGGTGTGCATTCTAGAGAAAAGGAGTAGCAAAACTGAGAAAGACAGAGTGTGAGGGGTGAGCAGATTGTGGTCTTGGGTGTGTCTTCTCTAGAGGAGTGTGTCTCCTCGGCTGTCTCTAGTAAGTGAAGTCCTTCACTTTAATTCTAGAGTTTTTATGGATTTTAATGTAGATAAATGGATGATGTGATTAAGGTTCTCTATTTTAAGTGTTAAGATTCATGTTCTTCAAGTGGATATTACTTCTTGTTGCTACTGCTTTTGGTTATGTGAGGAAAGTTTATGGATTGTTGTCTGCTGTTTGGATGTGAGTGGTTAAACTATGCTAATTGAATTGTTCAATACCTCTGTTGTTTAGTTTCTCCTGGATTTTGTGAAATATTATGCTTGGAGGTATTGTTCCATGGTATACACATTAATTGGGAGTTTGAATTCATCTTCTGTTTATGTGCTGCAATTGGTAATTATGCACTGCTCTGTTGGTTGTGAAAGATATAGTAGTGAAGAATATGTTGGTTTAAGCTAGAATTCAGTTCTGTGTTATTCTATTTGGAAAGGTTATATTCTGTGATGTTTGATTGATGAATATATGCCCTCTGTCGATTATTTACGAAAGAATGAATATGTTGGATTTAATTTTGCTGCAGATTTGCACTCAGTTGGCTATTGTTGGTTAATGTCTCTACCGATTGTTGTAATGTGTTAGTATATAAGGCGTACAATCTTTGGGATTTGTATTCAATGATATTGATCTATTCTGCCTTGGATTAAATTACGAAGATATTATGCATGTATGTTGAACTAAATTCATGCACTATGAGATGAGAGTTAAGTGTTCTACATGTTGGATATATGCTCTGTACGTTTGGGTGATTTTAACTGCTGTTACGTTGGTTTGGTCACACATTCTCCATGATAAGATAATTAATTGGGTTGTGCTTTCCTTCGCTGTATTGTTACAGTTTGGATTAATTTATTGGGATAAGTTATGTTCCATTTTATATGTCAATGGGTTCCTAGAACTAGTATGGAATTAAGGATAGGAAAAGACAATTGAATTAATCAGTTGTGACTATTAATAAATAAATGTTATTGAATTGTGAAGGTATTGAAAAGGAGAAGAAGGATAATGATTAAGTGCTAATACACATTAAAGCTTCGAGGTAAGAATTGGGATTGAGTCGTGGCCAGTGGAAGCCCTACACTATAACCAGAGTCTTCCTTGATTATGTGTTAATGTTTCTATATTCTGAGTGATTCTATATTATGCTTCCCTGTTTATTATGCCTCTGCTCAATTCATTGATTTGTTGCCAAACATGTTTAGCTTTCTGAATATAGTTGTTGTCTCCTTTAATTACTAAGCATGTTTAGGATGTGAGTATAATGTTATTATTTCCTTTAAATTGTCGAGTATGTCTATGATTCCGCATATTATCATTGTCGTATGTAAAACGCGGCTTTATAGCTCACGTTATATTATCTAGCCGTTAATAAATAAATTAACTAACTTGTGTTAGTCAAATACATATTTCCCATTTTATAGCATATCGTCATGTATAGCATGTTAGTAGATTTTCCATGTCACATGCTTTGTTGCTAACTTTCTATTTAAATTACCCCATGCTAATGTCAATCTCACTATACTATAGGTTGTTAGATTTCTCTTGATTATTGGTTTGGACTTGCTTTGATTAGATCGCTTCATTTCTGTTGAATGACATTGTTATATTGTTGTGATTATTGCTTCGCATTGACATGCATAATGATAATAGAAACTCAAGGAATGCCATGCGTGGGTTGCTATTCATATGTGAGAGAAAATAGATAAAGAAAATGAATGTAAAGGGAATTGGAGGATGGAGAGGTAGTTTGGATCTAACCAGGTAGACTCGAAGAATTATGTCTTTTCCTTATTAGGTTGTGAGGAAACTATGTCCTTCCCTTGTCGGGTCGCGAGAACCTGTCTACCTCAAGTAGTTAGATGCCGACAAAGAGACTATTCTCTCTGCCACGTATTCCTCCAATGTCCCAGCTCGACGTACGAGTAATGTATGTAACGGAAAGAAATGAAAAGTTTGGATGGGATCCATTCTGACATAATAAGTTAGAGGCATACATCATATTGCATATCTCATTTCTTGTTGGGCCTTAGGCTCACAGTTTGCTTGTAGTGTAGGTACGCACATGAGAATAGGTGAAGGAATAGTTGATGAAGGATTTGCACAGGCAAGACTTGTGGCTGGCTAGACTAAAGAAAGTAAAAGAGAAAAGTGTTTTGATTAATACGTAATAGTTTATTAAATGAATTATTTATGGTTCCGCTGCGTTTTGAGAAAAAGTATTTTAAAATTATAGTTTTCCGCTGCTTATAACAAGTTTAAGAAAAAATATTTTTTAACGGTCCGACTTTTAGAAAGGAACTCTGATCACAATTTAACGGCTTTTTAAACAAAAGATTTTTTGCTGTTTTATAAAGGAAAAGAAAAGTTTTAAATTTAGCACCATTTTTTTTTAAAGTATGGAAAATCCGGGTCGTTACAAATTAACAAAGAGAGAATCGAAGAGAAGCTCTGCCAAAATTCATACTCGATTTCTCTTCAATCATAGAGTGTAAATCCTAACTCTCCAACTCCTAAACAGAGTGTGCTCGACTGGTTTTGCAAAGTTTATAAATAGAAGACACTCCAAAGCTCAAATTAACAAAGAGAGAATCGAAATGAAGCTCTACCAAAATTCATACTCAATTTTTCATCAATCATAGAGTGTAAATCCTAGCTCTCCAACTCCCAACTTGTGATTTTATATTTGAGAGAGTGAGAAATTTTAGTTTTACCTTTCAATGTACTCAAACCGAGGGTGACACCCTGTGAATAGTCATTGTAAAGGTTTGATTGACACCCGTGAAGTCAAGCATCCCTAACCGAGAATGTTAGGTGATTAAAGATCTCGAAGTCGAGAACTTGGAGCACAGACATAGGCTAGAGTTACTGAACCGTGTGAACAAATTTGGTTTGCATTTGTCTCTATCCCTTAACTCCTTTATATTTGTGATTATTTGTTCATTTATATGCATTAAATCAATTAGGATTTAAAGATTATAAAATCAGACGAAAAAGTTTAAAGATTTTTCTCTATTTTATAAAGGAAAAGGTATAAATTTAACGCAATTTTTTTTTTAGTAAAGAAAATCTGGGTCGTTACAAATTAACAAAGAGAGAATCGAAGTGAAGCTCTACCCAAATTCATACTCGATTTCTCATCAATCATAGAGTGTAAATCCTAACTCTCCAACTCCCAAACAGAGGGTGGTCAACTAGTTTTGCAGAGTTTACAAATAGAAGACACTCCAAAGCTCAAATTAACAAAGAGAGAATCGAAGTGAAGCTCTGCCAAAATTCGTACTCAATATCTCATCAATCATAGAGTGTAAATCCTAACTCTCCAACTCTCCAACTTGTGATTTTATATTTGAGAGATTTAGGAATTTTAGTTTTACCTTTCATTGTATGCAAACCGAGGGTGACACCCTGTGAATAGTCATTGTAAAGGTTTGATTGACACTCGTGAAATCAATCATCCCTAACCGGGGATGTTAGGTGATTAAAGATTTCCAAGTCGAGAACTTAGAGCACGAACATAGGCAAGAGTTGCCAGACCGTGTGAACAAATTTGGTTTGCATTTGTCTCTATCCTTTAACTCCTTTATATTTGTGATTATTTGTTTATTTATATGTATGAAATCAATTAGGGTTTAAAGATTATAATATCGTACGAAAAAGTTAGAATGCTTAATTCAATCCCCCCCCCCCCCCCCCATCCTCCAATCTATAAGCATGCATCGATCCTATAGCTGGCAGATATTATGTTGAAAGAGGTCACGTGCAAGGAACACATTATTTTTTCTGGGAGCAGAGTCGCAAAGTGAGGTTGTTGGTCGTTGGATGAACTAATCAGACGTCCATCAGAGCTAATGGACGTTCGTCTCTGGAAATGGAAGCTCAAGATGGATTATTGAAAGACGACGTTGTCCCTCAGGTTATGACGGACGTCCATCAGCTAACAACAGAAGTCCATAAACTTATGACTTATGTCCCGTGGCTTACGATGGACGTTGAGGATGGATTATTAAAAGACAATGTTGTTCCTAACTTAAAATAGATGTCCCTCAGTTCAAAATGAATGTCCCTTACTTAAGACGGACGTCCATCAACTTATGACGGACATCCCTAAGTCCAGAACAAAAAAATAGATGTCCCTCAGTTTATGACAGAAGTCCCTCTTGTAAAATAATCTCATTAAATCATAAAGAGATTAAGAATCAAAAGAGTCAACTGAAACAAAGCCAAACAATCTGCAGGCAATGGAAAAAGAATGCAATGTACAAACCAAGTTCAATGAATTATGACTTTAATGTGGTAAAAACAACTGTTAATTTGTCTTCTGATTATAGTGATCGCTCCATCGACAATGATGTGGACATCATTCTCTCTCTTAGTCAGATACTCTCCCGACAACAATAAAGAAGAACGGTCATTGGAAACAAACATAGGTATTGCTTTTGAGAAAATTTGGATCACCCTTTGACCTCCCTCATGGTTGAAGGACGTCCATTGTTGATCCTTGGACATCGTTGTTAGATGGAATTTGAAGTTAGAGTGGTTGTTACGTTTGACTATGTGTTTTTTGATGAAAAATGTGAAGGAAAGTTTGCGTCGTTTATTTCACATAGTTTGAGGTTTTAGTTGTTTGCAAAAAATTCTTCAAGGTTTGCTCTATTTTATTTTCCAAATTATAGGATTTGCTTTGTTAATTTTTCTATTTAAAAAATATAAATTTGTATAAATAAACAACCAGTGCATTTTATTTAAAGATAATATTTTTTTAATTAAATATGACATTTGACTTACTATTAAAAATATTATAACTTGATGGGATAGGCTTTTGGGTCTGCCTCAAGAAGTTGTATTATTTAGGGAAAATGATAAACAACCATCGTGATTTGTAGTCAATGACAAGTCAACCATTATGGCATATTTTGTAACAAGTTAACCATTGATGTATGGGAAAATGACAAATCCAACATCGCTGTCATGTTTACCATTAACAATCCGACGGGGCGCCGCGGCGGTTCGTAGACAACGCGCCGCGGCGATTCGTAGACAACATGCCGCGGCGTCGTGGGTTGTGAAGAAAAGAAGGAAAAAATTGGCTAGGACACTACGGCGCTGTGGGTTGTGAAGAAAAGAAGGCAAGGAAGCCGTCGTGTCCCAATTTTTAATCAGCGGTGTACATAATCATGAAAATGCTAGGGTTCGCTATTTTTACCCATTTTCACCGCGAACAAACACAGAATCCTCTCGGCGAACCATTTTCACTGCGAACAAACACCAAAAACTCTCGGCCATTTTCGATCATAATCTATTCACGAACAAAGAAATTGGTGTCCAATCGTGGGAAGGCAACGGTGCAACCCACGGCAGTGGCCGATGAGTAACCCGTGGCGCCCTATGATGAGCAACCCGCGGCGGTGCAACACTAAGACACCGCCGACCATGGAGAAACTGTTGCATAGTCGCAATGGCAAGCTAAACCCGAACTTGAAGAACAATAAGGACAAGCCAGAGGTTCAATAGTCCAGTTCGAACCCGTAAGGTCCAAACTATTCAGGACAAGAAATTGCAAATCACGGTATGAAGATGATATTCAACACCTTTCAATTATTGTTTCGAAAATAGTAGATTTGGAGTCATTAGCAGGAATGGGAATTAAACAACTGCTTGAAAATGCTGGATTAGTCGAGTTGTGCCTAATGAGGGGCATTTATTGCGAGAGAGTTATAAGATTATTTTACGCAAATTTGAGACTGTCCACCAAACCATTAGAGGTGCGAACATACGTTTTTGGACGGGAGTTGAGGTTCACTCCCAACGATGTAAACATAATGCTTGGATGTGTACTAGACGAGACAAGAGATGAATATTATCACATGTCTCGGGAGCCACCATTTGTCAAGTGAGGAGAAGGGCTAGCGGTGCTTAGATTGTTGCACCAGGATCCCGAGGTTGCCCAATACAAGAAGTCGAAGGGCAAGGAGTTGAATGTCATAGCCCGATTGATCCACCTCATCATGACCTACACAATTTTGCCTTGGGATGGACATCGAGAGCATGTTAGCTTCATGGATCTTTATATGCTGGAGAAGGTGTTCACCGGGAAAAAGGTGGACATTTGATTTATCATCCTCAGCCATATGAATGAAGTGCTCAACAACCCAGTGAAGAACCTCCCATACAACTGCCTCATCCAGAGCATCGTTAAGCACTATGGGGTACCCATCTCAGAGAAAGAGCCGAGAATTGAAGAGTCGGCCATTGACATCTACAAGAAAGATAAAGTAGACTGAATGGGGTCACCCACATTGGAGGGGAATGGGTCCGTAGGTCCAAGAAGCAGGCAGCACCTCCACCCCCCTTAGAGCCTCAGCATTCAGCCCCCTCACATGAATAGCTGCCTCCTCCTCAGTCAGCTCACTTTACTCCGATGCCTAAGGAGACGTCCGTCTGGATGAGTAGGATAGAGGAGCTCCATCATATGTCGATGACCAGAATGCAAATGATGGAGGAGCACCTGCAAATGCAACAAGTCCAGATACGAAGAGGGGAGAAGCTCGCAGAAGAGAGGCATTGCATAGCACAAGAGTGGCATATGCAAGCAGCGGCGCTCGCAAAAGAGAGGCATCGCATAGCACAAAAGTGGCATATGCAAGTAGCAGATTAGCAAGCGCAAGTAGAAGAGAGACACAGTGAGGTGGTGTCAGCACTTCAGCGATGTGAGAGGCGATCAGCCCGTATGGCATCCGCGTCATTGTCCTCTGAAGCAACAGATGCCACATACCATTTGTAAGTGATTTACTTTGGACGCAAAGTCCAGTATTTACTTTATATGGGTTTGACATAATGACGTGTTGTTGATTTGCAGCACCGCTGTCGTAAGCTGCCAACTTGCTCCTCCAGCCGTGCCTACCAAGCCTGCTGAGGCTCCGCCCCTTAGAACTGTGCGCGTGTTACGTCTTTCATTTGGTTGTATATGTGTGTTCATTCATGTTTATGTTTTGTTACTCTGACGGCGTGTTGCCATTTTTCTTGCAGGCTCATGATTTGATGAGCATGTTCAAGAAGTATGTTCACGCAAATACTCGGAAGAACATAGAGACGTGTGCACTTCTTGGGGAAAAGCTAATGGGCGATGCTTACGTCGTCACTGATCTCATCTTCCTAGAGCAAGTCGGGACGCCAGATACGGTGAGAAGCCTTCTTTGTATGTTACTGTATAAGATTTTATCTTAGTACTCATCCGAACTTATATACCAGCTATGCGGTCGACGACGTAGCCGTATTCACATTTCATCAGGAAAATAATCTACTCTCATTAGGGTGGATTCACTAAGTAACCATCTCGCTTCTCTGGGTTGTAGTTCATGTTAACTGAGATCATCTAATGCGTTGTTTACATTGCAGACACACCCAAAGCATAGTTGTTTTTTCCCTTGTAAAAATTCTTAATATTGCTTTCTGCGTATTTTCCCTTATGGCAATTGTTCCCTTTGCGTTGTAGCCCGTACGGCGTCTTGCGGTGTACGAGTGAGGGGATCAGGGTGATGTGATAGTGCACTATTCCAGAACAATTTCACGAGCACGACATAACAACCTTTGAGTATGAGGGTCCATTGTTCGAGATAGCTCAGCATGTATTCCTTCACCCGCACTTATCTTTTGCGGTCAAGGATTTGCAGCCGAAATGGACCAGAAAGAAGAAGGAGGTATAGGACTTTATGTTTATGTACACTTTGTTGTAATTTGTTTACATTGACTTTGAAATGTATGTTTAGTTGAATTTGTGTACATTTACATTGTAAATGCTTTGTTGTAATTTATGTTTAATTGAATTTGATTACATATACTGGATGATACTGGAACTCCTTGGGATTTTTGTGCAGGATGTAGGAGCATAGCTTTGGCGGAGTAAAGAAAGAAGGGATACTCTGACAAAATTTTTATAAATTGGGGTGAGGATAAGTGAAAAGTAAATCCTGTATGACTTAAATTAAGTATAATTAAACAAAAGTGTACGGAGAATCTTTGGTGAATTCAGTGCAACAATTCAACAGCTTCCATAAGCAAATTGTGGTGTTTTGCTCAAAATTCATGGCATTTTGCTCAAACATCACGGCGTTCTGGTCACAAGCCACGGCGGTTTGTGAGCACGCCGCCGCGGTTTGTACTTATATGCCGCGGTGTCTTGTGAACAAAATGCCTCAAGTAGCAGCTTGTGACCAGAATGTTGCGGCAGTTTGTGAGCAAGACGCCGCGGTTTGTACTCACACACCGTGGCGACTTGTGAGCAAAATGCCGCAAACAGCGGCATGTGACTTGAATGCCGCGGTGGTTTGTGAGTAAGTCACCGTGGTTTGTACTCACACGCCAAGGTGGCTTGTGAGCAAAACGCCGCAAGCAGCGGCTTGTGACCAGAACGCTGTGATTTTTTAGCAAAACGCCACGAATTTTGAGCCTACAATCAGATTCCATGCACACTCGTGAACCAAATGTATGGAAGCAATATATAAATTTAAATTGATGAAACGAAACAAATTCAAATTGATCAATTGAACTTTATGAAACCAAGTCATATTTATCAATTCAAAATTTACAAATATCGCGTATAGTACAATGATAAATATTTGAAACCTAATCTATCCAATAAATGTATCACGGAAGGTTAAGATCCACACTCATGTACGTTTGTGTTTGTGGACCTTGCGCATCAGACTCCTGCAAAACACATTGTAAATGAAATTAGCATAGTTCAAATAACACTTGAAAACGTAAACTTGATAATGGGCTCACCTGCATCCCAGAAACTCTATCGAGAACTATCTCAAGGACTAGGGCAGAAATTGTCTCAGGGGTTGTCTCGGGAACTCTGAATCCCATAAATGTGCCCTCCGACCTTCCTCTACCTCCTCTACCTCTGGCTCTACCGCTCCATCTGTAGGCCCCTGCACTTGACTCGCCTCCCCCATCCCAAGTGCGAGAATTGGGCTCCAGAAGCCCACACCGGCCATAAGTGACGTTTAGATGTCTTCTGGTTAGCACTGTCCGGCTTGGAGCCTCGTTCACATCCCATATTCTATGTTTGTGCGGCCTTCCTAGAAGCCTTTTAAATGGCGGTGGTAATTGGATCAAGATTTGTCACAGGAGGCCACTCTATTGGCCATTGATGGGGCGGAGAAAGTGGGAGTACATCGCCATACATATTTCCCGGTGATAGCACACATGCACAAATTCCTTAGGAGATCTCCTTGTGAAGTGAATGCACGGGATTGCATGGACACACGGAACGCCGGTCAACTCCCACCGATAACAGGTACAAGTACGCCTATCCAAATCGATAGAGTACTGTTGGTTACCGTTGCTGACTTCAAACTGGGCAGCTCCTGTAAACTGGGGTCGACAATGTTGACTAGCAAGTTGTACTTTGGCGATCCGCTTGCTGATCATTGGACACAATAGGTCAATCGAGCGAGCCATCTTTTCATTTTTTTTCACGATCCTACCCATGATGCCCTTTCAAATGATCTCGAACATACTTAGAATTGGTTTGTCCCGGGCTGGTAGGATGCAGGCGTTGAAGGACTCGCTGAGGTTGTTGAGGCTTATGTCGCACTTTGGGATGAAGCAAAAGGCATGTTTGGCCCAACATGTCACATCTATTTCTCGTAGATAGTTGTGCGTCGCTGGGTCAAGCAAAAATAACTTGGTTATCTCTCTCTCAAATTGCCTCATTGTTGTGGCTCTAGATGTAGCCCACATTGCATCTTTTAACAACCTGCCTTTAAATTGTTTTTGAAAGTTGGCATACAGGTGTTGGATGAAAAACCGATGGTCTGCTTGCCCTACCACCTCTCTGACAACTGGCACTAGTCCTTGTAAAGATTTATAATATGAGTCAGACATTGGTACAAAATGCATAACATAAACACATAAGGCAAAAGCAATCAACCGCACCTTTTGTCGATCAGAAATGATTCTCCATCCATTGCCAGATGGGGTGTTTAGATCGTCAAAGCAACAATTCTAGAAACCAGCTCCATGAAGCCCTATTTTCTACTTCAACCACTACTACAGCAATCGGATACATACCATCATTCCTGTCGATGGTGACAAGAGTGAGCAGCTGGCCTGGAGTCGCTCCCTTCAAGTGGCAACCGTCCAAACAAATAACCGTTCTACCACAGTTCCTCACGGCCATCTTGCATGTAGCCAAACACATGTACATCCTTTTAAATGCACTCATGTCCAGTCAAAACGCACCGAGCTTCCAGGATTAGACCTCCGAATCTCCTCGCCATAAGACCATATGAGCTTGTATTGCTCATTGCATCCCCTTCGTTAATTTTTTTGGCCATATTTCTTGCCCTTCTAGCAAGGCTGGGTATGATGTTGACGTTGAAGTCCTTCCTAACTGTCTCAATTATGGAAGATAGGTCCCAATCGGCCTGACTTTTAAATCTATCTAAGTAATGCATTGCCACCCATTTGGCAAGGGCATGGCGGCTTTCCATCTTTCTAGAGCAAGTGTGAACGTCGTTGTAAAACTTTATTTGAAACGTCATTTCACCTTGAATTTTTTAGGCATGCAGCCACCACGTGCATCCTTCCTGTCAGGCAGCCCTCAATTGATGAGCGTCACTGTTGGTGAATTTTATCTCGTACCCATTCTTCAATGCATGATCGACAATTTCTTCTCTAATTTTATTCCATGAACTATACTTTTTGCCAAGGCCCATACCAGCGAAGGTGCATTGTGCTTCTGGTTGCCTTCTACGCCTACTCTCTGCCATGTCAACGTCTTCATCACTAGTTGATTGGCATCCTGATCGGAGGTTCTCATCATCCTTTTCGTTTAGAGTTGTTGAGACAGAATGCAATACAATTGCAACTTCATTTCCAATTCCACGTACCTTGTTCTCATTGTAAAAATGTGTGTATGGGCCCCACTTTAACTTAATAACAGATTCTTCAACACTCCAAGACACCATTTGCTTTTCAACAAATTCTTCAACTTTGCCAAAATACCTTTCTCTTCAGCTCTTGGACTTCTCTAGGGTTCGATAATCGCTGACAAAATGCCTCTGAATTTCGCAGGGAGTTAACTGTCTGCTTATAAAATTTGAAGCCGAGCCAGGATGCCGCGGCAGCGTCCCAAGACAGGGCCGCGGTGTCCCAAGACACCGTGTTTTCCCCGCCAAATTTTGCCTTCTTTTCTTCACAAGCCACGGCGCTGCAACGTGTTGTCTACGAACCTCCGCTGCGCCCCGTCATCTTGTTAACAGCAAACGTGACACCAATGTTGGATTTGTCATTTTCCCGTACGTCAGTGGTTAACTTGTTAGAAAATATACCATAGTGGTTGACTTGTCATTGACTGCAAACCACGATGGTTGATTTGTCATTTTCCCTATTATTTATTATGGGAGGCAAAACTAGGCCAAACCGAAGTCCTTACCAAAACTGTAGAAAACAAGGCAGTTCCATCCAATTCTTGAAGCAGTAGAAATCGTGAACAGTTCCACATGTAGGGGAACCGTTAACCATGGTTTGGTTCACAATTCTAGAAGCAAAAAATGTTCATGCAAAACGTTATTTTTTTAGGCATTTCAAAGAGTGTGTTTGAATATCGTTACATTAGTTTCAATATAAAATTAGAATTATGTGGTGTTGGCTACTCATTTTATTGATGATTGAAAAGTGCATAAAATTTTTTTAAAATTTTAATTGATTGAAAATCATCGAGAACAATAAATGGTAAAGAGGTTGACAACTATTTACTTGAAATTGGGATTGAAAATGTTAATTCTGTTATTTCTTTATAATGCATCTTCTAATAGTGTGGTCATTTCATATTTGATAAAAAAAATTACAAAATTGAAAAGGGTTGATATTGAAAGGAGAACACATACATGTTCAATGTTTTGCGTATAATTTAAACTTGATAGTTTCAAATGGTTTGACAAAACATCAATTGTCAAATATTAGAGTTGTTAAGTATGTAATTTTCCCGTGCTAAATTATGACAATTTAGGACTTATTTTGATGGTCTTAAAATCATATGTCAAAGTGATATGTATTTTGATGTGCTTATTACTTGTTGAAACTCTATGTATTTGATGTTAACAACTACTGAAAATATTAAAAGTTAAATAAAAAAAATGACAACAATTATTTTTTAGACTTGGCCGTGAAATGGCCTCCAAGAATTGAAGATCAGACAAACATTCAAGAATTTATTAATTTTTTAAAGGTTTTTTATGCTACAACTCTCATTGTTTCGATTGGTTTTCGAGTTCTCTCGCACGACAAAATTATATTCATTACACCGACAACGTGTGATACTCATATATCATGAAAAATAATTTATTATGAATATAAATAAATTATTGTTATAATATATTAATAATCATGTGTAAAAATATGTAATTTAGATATAATCTAAAAGAATAAAAAATTATGCTTTTGTAGAAACTTTCACACGAGTACAAACTTCAGGTTGTTGTGCACAAGAATTATATTAATGTTCTTTTTCAGTAGCGATTAATCGCGAAAGAAGATATTATTTTGTAAAGAATAAATAAATAAATATTAATATTATGTTTCAAATTCATATGAGATATGCTTAGTAAAATAATGCATAAGCATTTTAAATAAAATACAAATGCTACTACAGCCTCGATACACAATATTTATCCTCAGGATAAAAATATTATTTATTAGTAAATGTATTCAAAATATCTTATATTTTTAAAATCTATTAACTATGGCTTAGTTTTAGTCAAAATTTGATCACCACATTTAAACTACATTTTAATGAGTGTATACCATAGTTTCAATTGTATGAAACTTAACTTTTAGTTGTCACCTTAGGGTTTGTCAACCATAAAATACATTTTATAAAACCTATCTTTAGGAGATCAACCATAGTATTGATATAAATAAACAGTGCCCTTAGGGAGTGATAATAAAATCATCTCAGATTCACACTTAGATCTCACATTGTTGTATAAACGGTGGAAACTATGGGAAGTTACACCCAACTCCATACTCTGACTTATTATATGGAATTAAAGTGATTTTATATAATATTGTATATTTGGTGAAAAATATATAAAATTAATTAGTCAAATTAAATTATTTTTAGGAAAATAAATAGAAAAAACCTTGAACTATTGGGTTAGTGACAAGTCAAAACCTTAAAGTAATTTTGTGAACAACTAAAACCTTGAACTATGATAAATGAAGAAGGCAAGCCTCGCAGTCATGTTTTCCATGAAAAAATTATTGAGGCAAATGTCGTAGTTATGTTTTCCATTTAAACATATCCAAGGGCGTCACATGGACGTTCAAGGGATATCCAAGGCTAATCCATGAGAAAAGGCATCCAAAGATCAGTCATGTGGCCATTATAATGCCAAGGGACATCAATGGTGGCCGCTGGATGAAGGGATGAATGTCTTGGAGTAAGGATGGATGTCCATGATGGAAGGAGGAGCGTTGGTGGACAAAGGTTTGTGTCTGTTGGATGAAGGGACAAACATTCTGCAATGAGGATGAACGACAAGGATAGAGGATGGACATCCTCCAAAGGAACTGGCAAGTGAAGGTTTGTGCCCATTGGATGAAGGGACAAATGTCCTTTAATGTGGATGGATGCTCATGATAGAGGATGGGTATCCTCCAAAGGCATTGGTGGATGTTATATTGAAGGGGGACACATGCAAGACATATAGTATTTTAAATTGCAGCAAAAAAAAAACATTTGAATATTGGATAAAGAAGTCAAAAGCCCTTTAGAGATAGAGGATGTCCATCACTAGAAATGGATGTTTAGGATGGGATTATTGAAAGATGACGTCGTTTAGCATTGAGAGATGTATGTGGATGATAGGGGATGTCCATTGATATTGAGAGACGATGCTATTTAGTATTGAGGGACGTCCCTCAACTTACAAAGGATGTCCCTCAATGCCATGGACCTCCCTCAATACTAAACGATGATGTTGAGCCACCTTCAACTCCATCTATATAAGCGAAAATGATATCCTCTGCGAGAGAAAGCAGTAACTCTAAATTCCTAAATACCATCTCAGAGCAAAAACGTATCAGAAATGGAGGTGGAGCCTATTTTGGGAGTCCCATTTGAAGAGCAACGTGTGTTCTATCATGAAGCTGTTATAAAGGTACATTCGATCTTGACATCTCTAGATGATGAGCTTCATTCATTATGCGACTCAGAAGATGATGATTGGGCAGAGAATAGGTCTCTTCAACTAGTATATTTTTCTGGACATTTTCTTTTTGTGGGTGGTGGGTGATAAGTAGGGCTTGCGATATTTATTTATTATTTAATTTGAGTTTCATTTATCATATGAAAGTATTCTTTTTTGAATAACAATATTGTTCTCAAGGGAATGTATTGTTAGTTGGTTTGAGATTTTTGATGTGTGGGAGTTTAATGTGTATTTGGGTGTATGTGATTTCATATAGGTTACAGAGTTTATAAATGCAATTCGTAAAGAATGTGATGCATTTGCATATGGTGGGTCGATGAAGGCTCCTAAGGTTCTTGCCAATATTGTAGAGTCTTTGACAGCTGCTATTTACATGGACTTGAACTCACAGGTCTTTAAGCATCTGTTGGAGTATATTGTTACCCCTAAAGAATTTGCTGAATATTTGTTCTATCATATGAGTTTGTAAATTAATTTTACTTACTTGTTCTAATGTTTTTCTATTATCATTAGCAGAAAAAAAAAAAAAAGAGCTGGCTAATTGGTTGTGTTGTCATTCCAGTAACTTTATATGTTCTTGCTTATTTGATGAAGGAACATCCATACATCAAACAAGCAGTAACATATAAAGCTAGGCCAACTAATTAACCAGCTTGGGTTTCTCTTGATGAGGATTAAGACAAATTATTGGGCATTATATTTAATGACCGAGGATTGTATTTAATAAATCAGTGAATAAATAATTAAGTTATTCAATATCTTGTTGGTACTATCTTTTCATATGATGTCTTTTTGCAAGTTTGTTAATGAATTCAATGGATGGATGTAAGTTTTGAATAGTTCTATATGGATGATGATGAATGCAATGGATGAATGTATTGTATTGGGAACATCTATAAATAGATGCTAATATGTCAAAATTTTTGAAATAAAGTGATATGAAACCGTAAGTTATGAGCTGTGAATTGACTTTAAAAATATGTCATTTGAGTGAAGAAATAGAAAATTTATATCAATTCAACGTTAACACATAACCTCAAAGAAGAGAGATGAGAGAAACTCTAAGCTAAGAGACGTCTGTTGTGGGTTTAGGATGTCCGTCGTAAGTTGAGGGGCATTTGTTGTAAGTTCAGGGACGTCCCTCAATACTAAACGACGAAATTTCCTCATCGTCCAAGGCATTGAGGGATGTCCGTTATAAGCTGAAGGACGTCCATTGTGTGTTAAGGGACGTCTGTTGTAAGTTAAGGGACATTCATTGTATGTTGAGGGATGTCCCTCAATGTTGTAGCATGAATATAATACTCTGCAATTGGGTCGATTGTGAAATTGTGTGATCTAAGTTAAGTACCTTCCATAATAGATTGATACCTTGTTAATGGACATGCTTCTTGTTGGATATTGTTTGGATGAGTTATAAAGCATATGCTCTGTACTTTTGCTGAATGGAATAATTTATTGAGACAGGTTATATTCCGTTTAGGTGTCGGAGAAGTACTTAGAATTTGTACAAGTTAGAATACGTCATTGATAAGTTGTAATGTTATAATTGTGAAGGTATCGGAAAGAGAAGAAGGATAGCGATTAAGTGCAATACGCGATAAAGTTTCGAGGTAAGAGAATAGGTGTGTCTTGGCTAGTGGAGGTCCCACCCACAAGTAGAGTGAGTGAGTTGTGTTTACTTTCTATGAAGAAGGATAGCGATTAAGTCCATTGCTAAGTTCTTTACTTTACTTGCTGTTAAGTTCTTTACTTTACTTTCTATGAATGTCCTGCAACTTCCTTATGTAAACGTGAATGAATGTTTACTACTTAGATAAGTGAGTTTAAGCCTGAAAGTATGAACGAGTTCAGAGCTCATCGAGAATGACCCTATGCTGTATTATTACTGGCTGTCTATTTTACTTGCTGCTTCGTTAATTATCTCTGCGTATATTACTGGCTATCTATTTTACTTGCTGCTTTCTTCATTTATAATGCCCATGTTGTTATGCCATTGGTTCTGTTCCTTATGGTTTAGTTTCTGTGTAAATCATAATTTTTAAATAAACTGCTAAGTTCCCTCATTTACAATGTACATACTGTTCAGCCATATATCATTGTGTCCATTAGAAGTTTGTCTTCCTTGCTTGTTTTACTTAGAACTTGTAGCAATACTTGTGATAATGAACTAAGTTATTAATCCTGAGCATGTTAACCTGTATGGATAATCTAAGCATGTTAGACAATTTAGTTAATCTAAGCATGTGAACTAATGTCTAATTAGCAAATTAACGGTAATTAATTGGAGTATGTTGAAGTAAGTGTAATTACTTCTTGAACATGTAAATTGACTAATAATTAACTAGAATAATAATCGTACCATGTAATTAGCATAATTAATTAAGTAGCATGTTTAGTTTCTTAAGCATGTTTAATTAACTAGACTTGAGCATGTTAAATTACTAGAGTAATTAACTAGAATCACCATTATATATCTTATTTGGGCATGTTAATCCGACTATGGTAAATTAATGATAACTAATTTGAGTATGCTTAATTAACTAGAATAATTAGCATGTTTAATTAACTAATTAGCATGATAATTAACCAAGTTATGCCATGTTTAATTAGCATGTTTAATTAACTAATTAGAATGATATTGGCATGTTAATTAACTAAGTTCTGCCATGTTTAATCAACATGTTTAATTAACTAACTAGAATAATATTAGCATGATAATTAACTAATTTATGCCATGTTTTAAATTAACTAATTAATTATAATCAATTCGAGCAGGTTTAACCAAGTAATCAATTAATCTGTGTTTATATTCTATATATTGTCTTTTACTATTATGGTACATTGGATGCTTTACTTTGTTAGAGAATAATAGAGAGAAGATGAAAGAAAAATGAACTAAGGGTTTCATTGACTATGTGAATGTATATTTTATCTTTCCTTTGTTATTGTCTCTTTTGTGCTAATTGTAAAGTGTAGCTTACTAAACTTGATCATGCATAATTAGATAAAAACAACAATTATGATTATCCCACTAGATCCCATTAAATCTGAGCATGTTAATTAATTAGGATAACTAATAATTGTAATATTTCCTGAGGATGTAAATTTGTTAGGATAACTAATTAGAATAGTAATCGTATCTTCCTAGAGCATGTAAATCAGTTAGGCTAACTAACTAGAATCTTAATTGTATCTTCCTTGAGCATGTAAATCAATTAGGATAACTAACTAGAATCTTAATTGTATATTCCCTGAGCATGTAAATTATCTAGGATAACTAACTAGAATAATAATAGTAATCTTTCATGAGTATGTTAAGTAACTAGGATAACTAACTAGATTAATGAATGTAATCTTTCTGGAGCATGTAAATCGACTAGGATAACTAGCATGTAAATTGTAACGACCTGGATTTTCGTAAATTCTTGAAAATGCGTAAAATTTGAAATTTCTTTCTTTTTAAAACAAAACATATCAGAGTGCCTCTAACCGGATCACTACTGACTCTTCTTTTAAACTCGTTATGAAAACCAATTGATAAAATGTGCGGCAAGCGTTATACATAAATCCTTATAAAACATGGCGGAAGCGTATTTAAATCGTTTAAAAGAAATCTAAACAATGGAGTATAATACAATAAAACTTAATGTGATTACAACTGTTTCTCATTTTACCCTTAGCCTAGCTAGCATCGAATCTCGTTCGTGCAAATTCCTTCACATCTGCTTTATTATTTGTTCATCGTTCTCGTATATAAGCCTATTATTATCTATTTGTCGTTTTTACCTACCACAAGTAATACGTGAGCCTAATGGCCCAGTAAGGAAAAGGGTTTAATGCAATTATGTTTATGACTCTCTTTAGTTCATTTGGAATGGGGGCCACCCAAATCAATCTTTTTATTAGCCATTTACCATTTTATTACTTTACTTTAAGTCATTCATTCATTACTCGTACTTCGAGCTGAAGATTGCAGAATCTGTAGCAGTAGGGTAGATCTTTGTCGGCTTCAAC
The DNA here is from genome assembly GCA_022433065.1 of Begonia loranthoides. Taxonomy (NCBI): domain Eukaryota; kingdom Viridiplantae; phylum Streptophyta; class Magnoliopsida; order Cucurbitales; family Begoniaceae; genus Begonia; species Begonia loranthoides. The sequence goes on along the minus strand of CM039477.1, from coordinate 16,365,892 downwards.
CACCTAGAGTAGAAAGTCTCGCATTCCTGACAAGGGAAAGGTAACGTTCTCTTTTAATCCTGTCTACCTGGCTGATCAGTACTTACGCTACCATTCCCCAACTCCCTTATTCTTTTCTTTGTATCTGTGTCGGGCTAAGCTACCAAACCACAGAGGCCTTTATTATCTTACCGTTTTACTCATTTTCATCATTTATCCTCACTCATGCATATGTGTGTACCACCCCGTGGCACTCCCTATTAGTTTCTATTAACATGATGCATGACCATACATTCTTAACCTAACATGATGCATGATGAATATAACGTAACATTAATAATAATTGAAGTGCACATTCAAAGTAAAAGCAACTTATAATTGAAAGCAACTAAAATGGAAAGCGCATATAATTAAAAAGGGCAATTGAAAGTAAATGAACAGTAAAGAAACGGTAATGAAGCATACAATGAATTTTGATTAACTAAACATGCTTGTTAACTAAGCTAACTAAACATGGAAACATGCTTTAAACAACAATTAACGAAAACATGCTTAGACAACGAATAACGGAAACATGTTTGTAAATCGGTGATTCTTATTCTAGTTGATTAAGCATGCTTTTATTCCAATGAGTTAATATCCTAATTAATTACATGCTCAAGTTGATTTCTTACTCAAGAAAGGATTACAATTATTTTTCTTATTAAGACTTCAACACGCCTTCTATTATAATTCATTAACATGCTTGACTTGTTAATTCACTCTGGTTAATTACATGCTTGTAAATTATAATTTACATGCTCACTAAGTTAATTAATAGTGTAGGGTTCTAGTCAATTAATCATGCTCACTAAGTAGGTTAATTAACGTACTCACTAGAAGTTAATTAAACATGCTCTAGTTAATTAATTCACTTACCCAACTAGTTAGATAATTACACATTCTCTATTCGCTACCCATTAAACGTGCTTGAGTCAATTAATCATGCAAACATGCTTTCTAAAAATTACAATTGTTATTCTAATAAATTATTAGTCGATTTACATGCTTGGCTAACCGATTAAACCTGCTGACTAGTTAAACATGCTTACTATCCTATTCATTATTAGTGAACATAATGATTATGATTTAACCAAATAATAAGAACCAAAGCTAGTCATAGAACAACGTACGTATCATGAAAGGAAATATAGCACAAGAAAAGAACAGCAAGTAAACACTATAAACGCGATCATCCTTAGCATAATTCTCCATTCATTCTCCCTTTCTAATCATAACTATCATTCATAATTAAAGCATCGATAACAAAACTAATGATAAAGAAAAGTCACAAAACTAACAACAAGAGACAAAGCTACTAACGAAGGAAATCTACCAAGCATCACAAATAAAACATTTAAATCACAGAACCATCAAGGAAATGTCACCGTAAAACTCACGCACTCTACTTGTGGTGTAGGGCCTCCACAGGCCAAGACACACCCAAGTTCCTTACCTCAAAGCTATAACGCATATTAGCCTTTAATCTTCATTCTTCTCTTCCGATACCTCATGATTAACACATTTATCCATTAATAACTTCTCATCGGATATTACATACTTTAACACTTAACAAATTCTAACAAACATGTTCATTATTCTTTTCATCCAAATATATTGGCAGCAGACAGATCATCCCAACGTACATAACTAACAGTTCATAAACTTGTCATGATCAACAACCGATAGCACATTCACTTGATTATAACAACTTATCAATCTAATCTGATTTAACAGTTATTCCAAATCTTAACCAGACAAAGGGCAACCCATGCATAGCATTATTAACCATTAACAGAGGAAACCCTTAACCATTAAACAAAGGCCACATAGCAAGGTTAATCCCTTTCATGCTAACATCCACATTTAACATTGCTCATTATCAATAATATTATCCAACAACAACACTTTATTATATTTTCCACAATTAACAGAGGCATTATTTATCCAACCAGCCAACTAACAGAGTGTAACATCCAACATCAGAGCTAACAATCTAGACAAACATTCCAATAGAGTATACTTCTTGCATCAAAAATGTTTAATAAACAGAGACAGAGAACATTTACTCAATGAACAGAATAATCCATCGTCCAAACAGAACAACAACCACTTAACAGAGCAATACCCAATTCACAAAATCCAGAAACATGAATCCAATAGAGGCAGTAGCTAAACATTTGTCAATAGAGTAGTGACTTCCCAAACATACATCCGATGATTTTCACTACAACAAAGACTAAATCAAGAACAGACAAGTCCATTACCTGCATCCTCACCCTTCTCGGCCTCCAGCTCTAGGAAGCTCCACCACCATCTCCTTTTCTCGGCTTCCAAAAGACTCAGATTGCCCAATCCTCCATAGAGCTCTCAACTCACCTGAGAGCTTTCAGCTCTCCGCATGCCCATATATCTGGCCTTCTCCTCTCTACCATAATCACCAGTTGAATCCCCCTCTCCAGCACGTCCGACAAACATGCCTAGCTTTTCAGAATGTGTTCACTAGGACAACATTGTCGTTGTCACTAGTTCAACCCACATCAAGCTGGACCAAGGCCTTCGGCCGGTCCAGCTTGAGCCACCAAGCCAGATGCTCCCCTGTCCATCGCCAAATCAGCGATTCAGCTCCTGCCAACACCCGAATCACCAGAAAACGGGGCTGGAGAACAAATTGACTGAACGTACCTCCATTGTCACCAGAAATTGCCACGGCAGAGGTCCGATTCATCCCGCTCAGCCTCGCCTCCCAAGCCTTAACCGCTACCCATGACGCAGTCAAGCGCGCTGGAGCCATCGTCCACCGTTCGACACCCTCCATTCGCCCGCCTCGCCGCTATCTCGCTTGCCTCTACCTCGCTCCCTCATCGTCGCCCTTTCCCTCTCCTCTCAGGTCTCCATCGCAAAGAATGGCTGAAGACCATTCTTTGGTCTTCAGCACATAATGGCCTATGGGCCACTAAATGTTCCCAAACCCAAATGGCATGAACCAGTTCTGTTGAACCGGTTCGTGCATTTCATAATCCCCCATTAATCCTATTTAACCCAAATTAATCTAATTTAATTAAATCCCCCCTATAATCCAAGTTTATATCTTAATATCTCCCATTTTGTCATTTCGTCAAATGGCCGAAGGTCAGACGAAATGAGGAATGCTAAACCGGTTCTTCAACTGAATTGGTTCAGTTATTTAGCAACAAACCCCACTTATAAATATTACTCCTATTAATCACATATAGATTGTAATTGAATTTAATTACTATATGTTTTATTTTAATTACGTTAATTTCCATAAATTATAATCTCATCTAACGAACACGTCCTTGGTAATACCCCAGAAATCACCCAATAGATCTAAATGTCCTAAATTAATCATTATTAAATTTCGATATAAAAATTCAGGGTATTACATAAATTGTATGTTCCTATTTCTGTTTCGTTTATTGTTGTGATCTATATGTTCATGTATGCCCTTATTGCCCTTATTATTATCATAGTTGTTATGTAATGTGCTTTGCTTAAACCCTTGTCATATTCAATTATTGCCTACCTTCCTTCAATGCGTTATTCAATGATTAGTTGCTTTCATTTCTATGCGCTTTTAATTTCTATTATTTAATTATTGTCATTTACTTTCCTTATATGCGTAATTCAATTATTATTAATGTTATGTCATGCATCATGTTATTAAGAGAATGTGTCATCATGCATCATGCTAATAGAAATCAATAGGGAATGTCACCTTGGTGGTGGTGCTCGCACATGTATTATGTGAGGGAAAAACGTTAAGAATGAATGAAGAAAAAGAAGAAAAGGGAGTTGGGGGATGGAAGGTTAAGTACGGATCAGCCAGGTAGACATGATTTATAAGAACGTTACATTTCCCTTGTCGAGACTATGAGACTGTCTACTCTAGGTGGTTGAAGCTGACAATGACTACCCTTTCGCTACAGATTCCTCTAATCTCCTGCTCGATGTACGAGTAAAGAAAAGAACAAACTAACATAATGAAAAGATTGGTTTGGGTGGCCCCATTCAAAAAGAACTAAAGAGAGAGATAACATAAACCCTTTTCCTTACTAAGCCTTTGGGCTTACAGTTTACTTGTGGTGTAGGTGTAGGTGTAGGTGTAGGTACTTATATATGAAGGCAATACACAGATCAAAAAGCAGGGAAGAATGATTTGCACGCGTGAGAGTCGAGGCTGGCCAGGCTAAAGATAATAAAAGAGAAAAAGATTGTAATTAAGTTGTATTTAAATGTTTAGCATTCCTGTAGTATTTCTTTCTTAAATGATTTATTTACACTTCCACTATGTTTTGATAAATCCTATTATATTTCCATAGAAGATTTTATAATTGCTTCCTCAAGGTTTTTACTAAATTCATATATTACGATTTCATAAAGAGTATATCGAAAAGGTTTTTGACGATTCAGTTTTGAAAAGGCATTCTGATTTCATTTTAATAATGATTTAATAAAGGTTTTAGTGGTTTCATAAAAATTTTAAATTTTAACGAATTTTTTTTAAAGGAAAAAGAAAAACCATGTCGTTACAACTATAAAAAGGGAGAACATGGCATTAACACAGAGAGCAAATAATGGTTTATTAAAATAACCACTTCTATCTTGTGGCATTTATCAGTAATTTTATAAGTAATCATTAGTGAATTTATTATCCACTCCACTTACCAATAGTTTAAAGAGAATTTCTCACGATCAGGTCGTCCATGTCCAAACACTTCAAGGTTAATAAAGATTTCCAAGTATTTCCAACTCTCCATTAGACTATAATCACAGCACTAATTCCATTTATAAACAAATCACACTTCCACATATTCTAAATCTTATTCCTGTGCATTATTTAGTCCAACTTCGTGAGAAAAACAAATGCAGATTAATACTTCAAACCCAATCTTTCCATTAGTTATCTCTATAAAATATAATCACAAAAACTACAGAGTAACCAAGAAAGAAAGTTTACCACTAGGCAACATTTAACTAACAATGGTAGAGGGCATATTATGACAACTAAGGCAAAGTTCAACAAATACATGTAAGCTTAATAATCAGAAATCACAACAGGTAACAAAGCAGAAATCACAGCAGGTAACAAAGTAGAAATTAAAGATTACAAACATCCCATGATGCAAGGCCTCCACCTAGTGAATTGCATTCAATTTCTTACCAATTGATTTCCAATTTCTGCCCATTGCCGAAACCCCACCATCTGTACTAGCAAATCCAAGAGCAGCAACCCTTGTAGCCATAAGCTTTCAAATATCAGAGCATAGACAAAAGAAATAACAGTTTGTAACTCAGATTTCTAATACAAAACTTCCCATAACCAATTGTTTCCTAACAGTCTTGAAAACTGCAAATATAGCTTACATAGAAATTCCAGATCACTCTTTTATACTTTATAAAATCTGCATAAAATCTGCAATATTCAGTACCTGAAACCAATTGAGAATCTGAGAAGAAGTTCTCTTCCCTTCGAATTAACAGCAAGACAGCAAGAAGAATATCCTATTCTTCTCCTTCTTCCTTCCATCGCGATTACCCACAACCAAGAGGTAGAAGAGCCTCCAATTTAAATCCCCAAAAACCTCTCTGCACTCAACCACTTACCTTTCTTCTTTCTTAAAAAGAACCCAACACCCACTTTCTCCCCAAATTACGCAACCATGCTGAAGACAAAAAAAATTATTTTACTTTTTCTTTCTCTTTCTCCCTTCGTCCCATTTCTTTTTAATCTCTCTTTCCTGAAGACATAGATCCAACTCATCACTTCTCTCTCGTCTTCCTCCCTGCTCTCTATCGCTCACTCTTATTCTCTTTCAACCAACGACAATCACTCTAGAAGACAAGGAGACTGTAACGACCTGGGTTTCTAACCGTTTTAAAAGTATGCTAAAATTTACTAAAACGAGTTACGACGTTAAATTTTTCCTTTAAAATCTTTGCTTAAAATCAGATTGCTAAAATCCGATCATCACCAACTTGCTAAAACAGTTACTTAAATTAGAGGAGAAAGACCATAATTAAATAAATTTAGCGGAAATGTAATTAAAACATTACTTAAGCATTGATTTAAAATTCAGGGTTTGGGCTTCCAAAATGGAGTCTACATAACATCTCAAAATAACTACTCAAATAGCATTTTAAAAGGGTAAATTAACGTTCATAAAACAACTTGACGTTAGCCCTTACAAAATACTCTCTTCCTTTCTTACTCGTAGTCATGCTACTACTCGGGATGCGTCTCCTCTAGATACGTCACAGCCTCCACCGGAATGTCTTCCTCTGCTCCTAGGACAATTACTTCGTTACCTACACCACAAATAAGGATAAGAGCTTTTGCCTAGTAAGAAAATGGGGCAAAACAATTATATATGCCTCTCTTTAATTTCTTTTTTGTATGGGGCCCACCCAAACCAATTCTTCCTTGACGTTCATTGGTTCTTGGTTCTTTACTTGTACTTCGAGCTGGAGATTTGGAGGTTGTCCTTTGAAATGGCCTAGTTTGATCGGCTTCTAACCTCCTGTGTGCATGTTAGTCCCTTTCCCAACTTGGTGAGGGTGTATCCTAGCTACCAGGCTAGATCCAAACCACCCATCTACCCCAACTCCCTATTCGTCCCCTTTTCGACGTATCTGGCCTTCAAGGTTCCTCCCCTTTTAGCGTATCCCGCCTTTAGGGTTTCTTCCCTTCTGACGTATCCCGCTAGAGGGTTTCTTCGGTGATGGGTGTATCCCGCCCATCTCGAACATTCCTTTTTCTTAGCACTTTTCCTCACCCATGCATGTGGGTACCACCTCGAGGGAGTACCCCCTATTTGATTTCTATTAACGTGACTACAACCTAGCATTTACAACTTTAATAACACATATAAGGAAAGTAAACAACAATGCTTCAGGGAATCCACAATAATTAAAGAATAAAATGAATAATAGCACATGCTTTATATAACGAAAGTAATGACGGTGCATAATTCTGAGATGGAAGCTAAACATACTATTAACGTCCAATAAAACAAGGACGGAACATGCTTTTATATAATGAAAGTAATGACAACGTAGAATATTGAACTAAGGTCGAATTAGAATAATGAATATACTTTGTAAACCTAAAGAAAATAGCAGCGAACAAACGTTGAATTTAAGATTGCAAAACATACTTATTGTTGACTAAAACAGCAATGTTAACGTTAAAACAGAGTATTAGATCAGAACAGCGAGTATACTTGAACAACACAACGAACACGTGCAGCTTACATGGCTACTAACACAATAGGAAGTAAACACTAATCAATCTTCACCTAAGCATGCTTTTTATCGACTATTTGACAGAACGAAGTATGTTTTTGTTCAACTATCTAGTGGTTGAGATGCAAGTAATGAAAACATGTTTTTAATCAACTATACGAATGTTTAGACATGTTTTTAATAGACTAAACAGTGGAAGAACACGAACATACAAGCATGCTTTTAATCGACAATGTAACAGAAGAGAAGATAAACATGATCACCTTACATGCTATTAAATTAACTACACAACTGAACTAATCATGCTTTTAATGACTAAAATGGAACAGCAGAAAATATGGGCATTTTAGCATATTTTAGATTGACTATAACGGTAGCATATTGGAATATTTAAGCATGCGTTTATCCGAGCAAAATAGCAGCAAGTCAGAACATCTATCAGGGATTTCCATACTTTGTGTTATCCTTCGTTCGGAGTTACCATGTAGCAGTCATGATTTTTAATATTGAGTTATCATGCATTAGCATTATGTAACGACCACAGTATTAATAGCAGAGAAGAGCATATACAAGCTATAGCATTAATAGTAGAGAAATGAATATACATGCTTTAATATTAAAGGTAGAGAAATGAATACAAATACTTTGGGATATAGTAGCAAGATTAGAAATAAGGAATTTCCTCGTACATACTACCATATCACAACAGTCATGCCCCAAGTAACTATCACATTTTTGTATAGCAGGACAAGATTTACAGTAGAGTTACATGGCTAAATTCTATAGCATCAATATTGAGATGTACAGTAGCAATAATGTTAGCAACAAGAAGTTATTATGTCTAGTAGTGAAGTAACAATGACGGATAATCTGTAACATGATAATAGGGATTCACTTACAGCAATTATGGGAATATATGATCAAGTAACATGTAGTAACTAAAAACGATAGTGATATGCCATATATTGAACACAAAAGAGGGATATCATAGACTAAAATAGCAGAAGAATGCTAACTCTTAGTTTGGTTCATTTCAGCATAACAGTTACAAGGCATTATTCACGTCTCGTAAATTTTCCTTTACTGAGCTTGGTTGGTTAACCATGAAAATACAACTACAGAGAGCTCAAGTTTAACATCCAGAGCACATAATAACGTATCAATCACTTATGCAGATAAATGAGCATTTAAAAGGACAAGGACTAACAAGAAATCTAAGGTAAGAGCATCTAGAGGACTACAACAGAAACACAATATACATGAATTAAAAGAATGGACATTCTTACAGAGCTAAGGAAAATCATAGTTAACACAAACATAATACTAGTGGGTAGGGCTTCCTCAAGCCAACGACTACTAAAATCCTTACCTCACTGATGAAGATGCAACAGACAACAGCTTCCTCTGTAACCCCAACCTCCAGCAGCATCACGTCAGCCCTTCATCGAGAAGAACACCCAAGAAGAAGATGGAGGAGGCTAGAGAGTTATAGACTCACCTTGGGAGACCATTTGTACGAGTGGCAGGAGACAAATCCCAGGCCAGTTGGTCAGGGCGTACGATTCCGTGTCGAGAGGTGGTGATTTATTGGCTGGATGTCATTTTCGTTCTGATTTAAATCTCTGTCTTCGCAGTTCTGCGATGATTCGGACTGGTGCGGATGAAATCTTAGCCTCCGCATTCGTCCGTAAGACCAACTTTCGCAGGCAAAATCCTGAGGTCTCGGACGAGAGCTGGTGTCCCTACTCTTGTCCGTACCATCTGCAGTCGGGGTTCAGATGTCATTTGGTGTCCGCATGTATCGTTCACATAGATTCTAAATCGAACATATTCAATTAGGGACGAGCTCTCCCACCTCCACATCGTCCGCATGTATCGTCTGAATGTGTCCAAGAATTCGACAGAGGCAACATGGACGATGCCTTGACTCGTCCCCAGTCGTCCCAAAGCATCTGAAAGTCCCAAGACTTGGACATATTCGATGCGGACGTGTCCTATTTGCGTCCGCATCATTATCGTCCGCGTCCACTTCCGGAACACCTCAACACAGTGAGGTTAGGATGCCTGAGCGCGTCCTAAGTCGTCCCAAAGCTTTGGGGGATGTTCCATGTGTTTTGCGGACGACATTTCTCATCTACAAAGGGATCCGTATGTGTCCCAATGGTTCACAGTCCAATTCCTTTGCATCCCCAAAGACTCGCATCTCTTTTCTCCCAAAATCCCATAGTGTTGCTTCGTATTATTCTGAGCTGCTTTGTTTTATTCGGAAGGTTATCTATGGAGGAAATAATTGAAGAAAGAAGCCAAATTGTATGCAGGAAAAACGCATTTTTGCCAAAATCCTTGGGTCTGATCGATGCCGTATCGTCCGTAGATGGCCTTCCGACCAGACGCACTTCACCAGCACGCGACCGGAGTCACGTGGCCCTCCATCTCCAAACAACGCCGTTTTGCTTCACTCTGATTCTTCAACCTAATTTCTTTTTAAATGCCATTTTATAATTTAATTTATTTAATTAATATTTATTTTAATTATCTTTAATTAATTAATTGACCTAATATTTAATTATACGTACCATACGTTAACTAACTTAGTTTCCAATTCCTGATTAATTCTTAATATCACTTGATTATAATTATCGGTTCAAGTTTAATTCTATGATTCGGTTTTCCTAAATAAATTTTTCATCGAATAAATGTTTAATAATTACCCAAATAATTTCTTATCTAAATTAACACCCAATTAATTTCTCAATTCTTTATTTAATTCCGTTACAAAAAATTGGGATATTACATTCCTCCCTCCTTAAATAAATTTCTTCCTCAAAATTTGCTCAACGTAAGTACTTCTCGACTCTAATAACCAAATAACTTCTAATCTTTGTACTACGACAATACACAAAATAACTCCATGCATCGTACCCTTACGGAAAAAGGTCCTAATGATTTCATTATTTTCACTTTTCCAAAGCATAAGGAGCTAGCAAAAACACTAACTCACATCCAAATTTCCTAACTTTCACTTCTAACTATTGAAAAATAGAAGCCTTCTCCAAATTCTCTATTGAAATATGTCCAACTTTATTGTATCCAAACATCTTTATACAACAAAATATCAAGCACACTCACTGAAATCCATCTTTATTCGCATCTTCCTTCCCAAAAGACACCCTTGATGCAATCCTTTTGTGTTTCTCACACTAAAATTGTAATATCCCAATAATATTTTTCCCGTGTGTGCGATGTCATTAATTGTTGGAATAATTCATATGTTACGTTGCATGATGGTACGTGTTAGTTTATGTTGTGTTTATATAGGGTAAATATTATTGAATAATTAAGGCATGAAATTTTGAAAAAAATATGTGTAATGGGTGATTTCGAATGCACGCAAACAATACAAGGATTAGGGACTGTGTCCGAAATCACATTGCACGTCGTCCCCAACATTTTGAGATGATACAAGACGAGGCTTCGCATCCCAATTCGCCCTACAACGTGAGATTTCGGACGAGCCAAGATGAGCGCGGATGACAACAGACTTAGAGAGTTAGAATCTGTCCAATTTTTGGACAGTTTCGGACGCATGCGGACAAAGGCGACGATGTCTTCCTTCGTCCAATAATGTGACTATGTCTGGGAATTGGGGAATTCAAATAAACATGGACAAGGCAAGGACGCTTTCCCTCATCCGAAAAGTCCCAAATCTGCGAGAAAATATGTTTTAAATAAAAGAATGTTTGTTTTGTAGTCAATTACAACCCACTAAAATAACCATGAAGATGACCCCCCATGCCTAGGCATCACCTCTTCCATGTCATAGTGTGTCCTCCCATCCCGGTAGGTGAACCACCGTCCATTCCAAGTAAGGTTTCATCTATTAGTTGTCCAAGCTAAATCATTCTCTGCAATTTCCTTCTCTTCTCTGTGCGAGAAGGAAACCCTGGAGTGTGAGTGTTCTACGTGAGCTAAGTGGAGTGAAGTGTATATCCACTGGAGTGATAAGTCGTGCCTTGGGATCGAGGTCCCTATTCTCAGATCCTCACTTTCTCAACTGTCCCTGGTAAGTGAAGTTCCTCACCTTTACTCTAGAGTTTTATGGATTTTATGTTAGATAAATGTAGGAGCTAAAGAATTAAATGGATGTTGGGATTTGTTGTTGCTCATATTGGCTTCTATTTGGTTGTGATTCATGCACCCCCGATGGTGCTTCCTAGTTTTATAGATTGTATGTGAAGATTTATGTTAAAGAAAAGATGTAGGATGAGGAATAGTTTCTATTTCCTTGTGTTGAGCCTATTAGTAGATTATTAATTGGACGTAAGGTTATGGATTTTCTCTGTTGTTGATTGAAGTTAAATGATTTTTGCCTGCAGTTATAATGTGGAATTGTGATGTTGTTTGTGGGGTTGTGCTCTACTGTTGTGAAGTTAATTTGTTGAATTGGACTATGTTGCTAGAAGATGAGTTTTTAATTAGTTAAACATGGTTATTGGGATGAGTTATGTTCGGTTTAGGCATTAACAGGTTCCTAAGATTACTATGTAATTAAGGATAGGAAAAGAATAAAATTAATAAGTTGTGATTATTAATAAGTAAATATTTCTAATTGTGAAGGTATTAAAAAGAAGAAGAAGGATAACGATTAATTGCTAATACGGGTTAAAGCTTTAAGGTAAGAAATTGAGTAGAGTCATTGGCCAGTGGAGGCCCTACACCATTAGCAATGTTTTTCCTTAAATTGTTTATTTGTGTTTCTACTATGCTGCCATATTATGCCTATGTTATTCACACGCTATTACTTTAATTTCTAAGAATATTTACGATGTTAGTATATCATTTTTTTTCCTTTAGTTTCCTTTAAATCTCTAAGCACGTTTACATTGTTATTGCTTTAAACTACCTAGCATGTCTACATTGTTATTATTTTCTTTAACTTGCAAGCATGCCTGTATCATAATTGTTTTCTTTAAATTACTAAGCATGTCTATATTGTTGTTGTTTCCTTTAAATAGCCAAACATGTCCATATTGTTATCGTTTTCTTTAAATTACCAAGCATGCCTATATTTTATTGTTTCCTTTAAATTGTTGACCACGTCTATATCATTATTGTTTCCTATTTTATTATTGTTTTCTTGATAAATGAATTGAATGGTTTATAGTTGTAATATTAGCATTTGCATTGAAATGCATCATATTAATAGAAACAAGTAGGAAGTGCCACCTTTGGGGTGGTACTCATATGCATTTGAGTGAGGAAAAAGGATTAAAGAAAATGTATGGGGAGTTGGGGAATGGAAGGGTATTCCTGATCTAGCTTGGTAGACAGAAATTATACCCTTTCCACATTGGGTTACGAGAAGAAAAGAACTATACCTTTCCCTTGTTGAGACTGTGAGACTGTCTACATTAGGTGGTTAGATGCTGAAATGAGACATCCTCTCCTTTATAGATTCCACCAATCTCCCACTCGATGTATGAATTATATAAAGACTTAAAGAAAAGAACGGTTGGGGCGAACTTATTTCGACATATCGATTTAGAGGCATACAGCATATTGCATATCTCATTTCTTACTGGGCTTTGGGCTCACAGTTTGCTAATAGTGTAGGTGCACGCAAGAGAACAAATGATGAAAAAATTGATGAGGGATTTGCATGCGCAAGACTTGTGGCTGGCTGGGCTAAAGAAAGTAAAAGAGAAAAATGTTTTGTAACTAACCTATAATAATTTGTTTAGTATGCCTTAACTGAATTACGCTTCCGCTATGTTTTAAGAAAAGATTTTATAACTATAGTTTTCTGCTGCTTATAATGATTTTCATAACGAGCCTAAAGAAAGGATTTTTAACGGTCCAATTTTTTAGAAAAGGACTCTGATTATATTTTAAAAAGGTTTTTCCGCTGGTTACAAAAGAAAATTAAAATTTTAAATTTCACGCATTTTAAAAAGATAAGAAAAACCGAGTCGTTACAAAAACTCAAACAATCATTCCAAAATAATCACCCACATTTCCTTAATTGAAGAGTTTCCTTGATCCAATTATCTTTGGTTCACTCTTTATTAGCTACTGAAATTTCATTTCCTCGACTACTTTTCCATACTCTCTCTCAATTTTATGACTTGAAATCCTAACTTTCTTGGCTTTTTAATCTTAACTGGCCCAAACATGCCATTCACTATTCAAATCTATCCTTCCGAGTTTGTTGAATCATTAGCTGCTTCTTTTAAACCATGACATCTTTAGTTGATAAGACTCTTTACACTTAAAATCTTCGAAAACCGTCTGTTATTAGTTTTGTTATTTCTTTATACAATTATATTGTTCAACGTTTATTTGTCTTTAAAAATTATTTTGTTTATTATTTTGTTCAATGTTTTATACACTTTATTTTGTTCAAAATTTCTCTATATATTTATCTTTAAATTTAAATTCAAAAAATATTATTTTAATTGTTGATGTTCCTCTTCATTTTCGAATATCCATTTATACTTTCTTTACTCACGTAAGTATATTTAAGCTAACTAATTCATTTGTTATAGGGGAAGCGATCTTTTCTAATTCCTTTTTCCTTCATTTCCAACAAAGTGGGACTACAAGTGACATTACATCTTCAAAATCCAACTTAATTCGTAGTCCTCTAAGACTCTTCTTGTCCAGGATTATTCTTCCCCACTTCTCATCATTTGTAACTTAGACAACTCCAGTTAATTGTTTACTTAATTTGATTGGTGTAAGATTTGCTTTTCGCTATTTCTTTTTCTCATAAACCTCCTCAATCGTATGATGAAGTTTTAGGATGGAGTATTAGAATAACATTTTACTTAGCCTTTGATTGTTCTTACTCTCTACCCTATAAGTATTAGAAAATTTGTTTAGATTAATCTTTTCATAAATTTATCTCGTATGATGGTGTATTAGGAAATTTTATTTTAAAATTTTATTATTATTATTTATTTTACTTTTTTTTATTTTTCATTTATTATTATTATTTTTTATTTCTTTCTTATTAGTTTTAGATTCTTCTTTTTATTTTTTTTTCGATGCAGAGTCTTATTTTCATTTTTTTAGTATTTATTTTTCTTTAATTTTATTTTATTTTATTTTCTATTTATTTTATTTGGGATTTATTTTTGTTTTATTTAAGTATTTATTTTAATTTTAATTTTCTGCATTTTTTTTTTAGTTTTTTTTGTCTTTTAATTTTCTGCATTTTTTTTACTAACTAATTAAATGAGTGAAGTAAATTTCATTTAACGAATTCTACTCGTAAGGTAATTTAAACTAACAATACAATTTAACAAATAAAAGTTAAACTAACAATATAATAGACTTTTACTTACAGTCAGAGAAGCATTCCATGATGAATCTTGCGTTATCATCAATCTACAAAACTGAGTTTGACTTGGTTATGCTCTGATACCAACTGTAATGACCTGACTTTTTCCAAACCCTTTTTTCTTTATTTAATTTTTAGCTATGTAAAATTTTCTCTTTTTAATTTATCAAAAACATGTGTGAATAACACTTATTAGAGTTATTAAGCGGAATAATTTAAAAACATCATATGCTCATATATTACACAACGTTTACCGAATTTATAACCATAATTAATAACTGATAATAATTTTTTGAGTCATAACTCCGCAGGTCAACTTAGATGATAACCCAAAAGACCATCCTGAAATGCCTCCTCTTCTGCATCAGTAATATTGTTCTTATTCCAATTACCTTCATCACGGGTAATACAATGAGCCTAGTGTTCAACAAAGAAATAGAATGAAATATGATATGATGCATGATTGCCTATGATTATGACCGAAAGGAATCCACCCCAACTTTCTTTTACTCATAGTCTCATATCATTAATCTCATATATTGAGGTGGGACATTGAGAATATATCTAACAAGGAGAAAAGCTTTTGACCGGAACCTTCCAAGAGACAGGCTCTCACATCCCGACGAGGGAAGAGTTTTATCTCAAGTCTCCTGTTTAGAATTGGAACTACCTCCCCAACGCCCAATCCTCATTTCATTATTAAGTTCGGTCTCTCCCACAAAATGCCACTGCCATGCACTGTGAATACCAATCCAATGTGGCATCACTCTTATTTATATAATATGATGCATGGTAATGGTTATGCAATATCAACAAGAATATATTACAAATCAAATACAACATAGAACAATACAAACAATCTCAACAGGGAGCAAGTATGACAAACAAATACAAATACAATACAGAACGCATACATGTAATATCCACAGTACACAAGTATAAGAAACAAGACATGCAATATCGACAAAAAATGAATATGTATCATATTGACAGAAAAGAAATACAAAGAATAACACATGCAATAATGGCAGGAAATAAATATAAGAATTCATACGTGCAATATTGGCAGATAAAAAATCAAATAAATGTGCTATAACAGAGAATAATTGTAACGACCCGAATTTTCGTAATTTCTTGGAAAATGCAAGAAATTTAAAATTTTCAAAATACTCTTTTATAAGACAAAATCAGAGCGCGACGCTAAACCCGGATCGCTACTGACCCTTCCTTCAAACTCGTTATGAAAACCAATTAATAAAATGCAGAAGCATTTTGAAATCATTTATTTAAAATGTTGCTGATTATTTAAAACACTGCGGAAGCATAAGTCATTTAAGTGAAAGAACTGAACAATTAAATACAAGTTATTACAACCATTTTCTCTTTCCGCTCTAGCTTGGCCAGCCACGAGTCTCGCGCGTGCAAACCCTTCATCACTGCTTTAGATTTGTTATATGTTCGTCATTTTTACCTACACCACAAGTAATATGTGAGTCTAATGGCCCAATAAGGAAAAAGGTTTAATGCAGTTATGAAATGCCACTCTTTAGTCCTTTTTGGAATGGAGGCCACCCAAACCAATCCTTTCATTAGCTATTTACAATCTTATTACTTTACTTCAGGTCATTCGTTCGTTACTCGTACTTTGAGCTTGAATTGGGAGATGTTTCTCGTGCAATGGCATAGTGCTCGGATCTAACTTTTTTCTTGAAATCTAGAACTCTCGTACCCTATGAGGGAGGGGCTCCACCTAGATTGTAGACTACATCCGCTACCGATCCACTCCCAATTCCTGTTTTATCATTTTTCTTATCCAGTTTCTGTGCCGGGCTAAGCTGACGGTACCATAGAAACCTTTATTATCTTCTTATCTCTTTTCCCAGTTCTTATGCCGGCCTAAGTTGACAGTAGCACACGAACCTTTATTGTCTTATTGTTTTTACCCATTTTCATCATTTTATCGTCACTCATGCATGTGTGCGTACCACCCCGTGGCACTCCCTATTAGTTTCTATTAACATAATGCATGAATGCTTCACAACATAACATACATTGAATAATTAAAGTGTGCATTGAAATAAAAGTAACTATAATCGAAACTGCGCATACAAGGAAAGTAAGCAACTATAATTAAATAACTGGAATTGAAAGCGCACAGCAACTGTAATTAAATTGCATAGCAGGGAACAATTACAAACTAGACTTGAAAGCAACGGACGAACAATAAGGGGCGATAAAGTAAACATGCGATGGATTACAATTAACTAAACATGCTCATAATAAGAATGCAAACATGTTTTGAAAATAGATAACTAAAACAAGAAATGTGCTTAGGAATTCGTCATTCTTATTTTAATTGATTAGCATGCTTTTATTCCAATCTAGTGAACATATTACGATTAATGATCTAGTTTATTATCCTAGGTAATTACATGGCTCAACTAGTTAGTTAACATGCTCAAGTTTTAGTTATTAATTAATCAACTAGTTAATTTACATGCTTTAGTTGCTTAACAATTTAACATACTGATTACATGCTCAAATTAACATACTTAAGTTGATTAACTACTCTAGTTAAGGCAATTAGCATGCTTAACTTTCTTAACTCAAGTATGGTTAATTGATCTAGTTCGCTCGAATTAATTTTACATGCATCAAGAATAGTTCCATTAAATTAAACATATCCAACTAGTCAATTAACATACTCGTCTAATTATTTATTTACTCAAGTTAATTGGCATGCGTAAGATTGATTAGACAACTACAGAGGGCATACATTAGTAAATTAACATGCTTGTTAACTAAACGTACTAGTTATCCTAGTTAGTTATTAGTCAATTTCCATGCTCAGGATTAATTATTAACTAAACTAACAATTAAACATGCTTAAGGAAAGATTTCAACTATGACTTCCTAATCATGCTCGGAAGATTATAAACACCGATTAGTTTGCTTACATGCTTTAATTAACTAAATTAATCAACATGCTAAATTAATTAATGATTAACTAACTTAATTTGCAATTAAACATGCTAGATTAATAAAGTGATGGCAGAACAATAGCGAGAGGAATAACAACATTATAGTTAATAACAAAACAGTAAGTAAACATCTATCACAAAATAAAACTCTTAGCTTATTTCCAGACTTCACATAACTGTTATCGTTCACTCATTTCGCATTCGTCACAATTACCACTAACAATTCGTAAGGATTCAATTGCAGTAAACGATGCAGTAAAGGAAGTAATTGCAAGAAATAAACAGCGATATATATATAAATTTTAGGAAACTAACAATCAAAGGAAATATCAATTATCAACTAACAACTAACTACTAGCTCACAATTAATTACAACAGCAACAATAAGGAAATCATAGTGCACTAGACATAAACTCACGCACCCCTACTTGTGGTGTAGGGCCTCCACTGGTCAAGACACCCCTATTTCCTTATCTCGAAACTTTATCGCGTACTCGCACTTAATTGTTGTCCTTCTTCTCTTTTCAACACCTTCATAATCAAAACAATTGCTCATTAATGACAAATCCTTTAACAACCATTCTGTTCTAGCCGAACATATTCCTCGGATTCCTAATTTACCCGTACGATCCACATTTATCTTAAAACTCTCCCTTAAAAAATCAGAATATGGATATCCAATAAGAATCATAAAACTGTAAACACCACGGAGTACGAAATCTTACAGCAGAATCCAATCAAAGAACATATTTCACTTCAATTAATCGAACTTAATAGCTTAATCTACTAGCAATAGGAACAAGTTCTAAGACTAACAACACAAAATCCAATTGCAACCACAAACCCAACCAACCACAAAATATAAATCTTATTATGCTTTAGACTAACAGCAACAAAGAGACCAACAGCCAACACAAAATCCAACATTTTCAGGCTTCTCATGAAACACAAAGGATAGTAGCTAAACCCAAAACAAGAAATCCACATTATCCATCCATATCATCCAGAGAATCCAAGCCTAAATCTTAATAAATATCATGCATCCATAAGCAGAGACCAAAGCATTCAGAGGAAGGAACCTTACCAGCAAACCAGGAACTCCACCTTCACGGCTTGGTCCTCCCCTCCAAGGAGTTCCTCCCTCTCATCCAGCACACCCAAACACCACCCTCTAGCCGCTCCAGAGAGCTCCAATTCATCCCCTGCACTCGGCTTCTCCAATTCCTCAATAGAACATAGCTCCTCTGTCAATTTATCTCCACACCCATCTACCCCTCTACGTTGTCTAGAGTAGAGGCACTACATAATCTACCCCTGCCATCCACAGCTACGAGGTCTAGTTAGTCTCCCTTGTCGACTTGTAGAGCAACCACCAGAAGGAGAGAAACCGAACCACAAGCTGGACCATGGCCTTCAGCCGATCCACCTTGAACTGCCAAAACGCCCAATGGCCTGAGGCATCGCCGGCAGGCTCTCGATGCCAAATCCCCTCTCGCATTGCCCTCCAACCCATCACTGTTGTCGCTCCTTCTCCGTCACCAATTGACAATCACCCTACGCCCACAAGCAGCCGAGCCACGACGCTCGACACCAAAGCTCGTAGTTGCAACCCATGACACTCGCCACAAAGGAACTGCTTTGAACACGTCCCGAGCTCGCCGTCGATGTCTCCCTTCCATTGTGCTCTTCGCCCTTATCATCGCTCTCTCTCCCGATCGATCTCTCCCTCTCCCGACTCCCTCTCTCCCCTTCGTTTTCTTCCTCTTCTCTCGCCTGGTCTCCCTCTCTTTTCTCCCACCCTCTCATTCGTTTAATTTCGTCAATTGGCCTAAGGGCAGACAAAATGTAAATAGCCGAACCGGTTCTCCAACTGAACCGATTCAGTTATTCAACAATAAATTCCCACTTATTTCAATCCTCCAAATTAATCTAATAATTAAAATTATTTAATCCAACATTAATTTTAACACCACTTTAATCCCCTTGTTCCTTAATTTCTTTACCCCAAATAATTAATTTATTAAATCCTCTTAATTCCATTAATTTAATCCCTTTACATTTTTAATCTCAAATATTATATATTTTAATTCATTAAATTAATATTTATTTTATTTTGATTACGTTAATTTTCATAATATATAATCTAACGAGCACGTTCTTGGTATTACCCCGATAGTCAATCCACTTAAAAAGTCGGGGTATTACAATAATACCTATTAATTTATAAGGAGCATTTTATATTATTAATTTCACAAAGATAGTGTATATGCTAAAGAACAATTCATATATTTTCACAGAGAGCGGTTTATATTTTATTTAATCGAGAGCAAATATCACTAAGAGTCATTCCTATATTAATTACTAAGGGCAATTTATATATTATTGAGAAGAGGCAAGTTATATGCAAATTATCAAGAGTAGTCAATTTAATTTATAGAGATAGTTCACAAATGAGAGAATAGTTTATTAAGGAATTAGTGCTATACATATCAAGCATTTATTGACATAGAGCTATTAAAGAACAAATAATAAATTGTGTATATATTGGCAAAGAATTATATGGGAATAACCATTAAATAAATCCTACACATATTGACAAAAGCAGTTCACGAAAATATATAGACTATAAAAAGGGAGAACATGGCATTAACACAGAAAGGAAATAACGGTTTATTAAAACAACCTCTTCTATCTTGTGGCATTTATCATTAATTTTATAAGTAATCATTAGTGAACTTATTATCCACTCCATGACTTACCAATAGTTTAAAGAGAATTTCTCACGATAAGGTCCTCCTTTTCCAAACACTACAAGGTTAATAAATATTTCCAAGTATTTCAAACTCTCCATCAAACTATAATTACAGCACTAATTCCATTTATAAACAAGTCACACTTCCACATATTCTAAATCTTATTCCTGTGCATTATTTAGTCCAACTTCGTAATATAAACAAATACAGATTAATACTTCAAACCCAATCTTTCCATTAGTTATCTCTATAAAATATAATCACATAAACTACAGTGTAACCAGGAAAGAAAGTTTACCACTAGGCAACATTTAACTAACAATGGTAGAGGGCATATTACGATAACTAAGGCAAAGTTCAACAAATTCATGTAAGCTTAATCATCAGTAATCACAACAGGTAACAAAGCAGAAATCACAGCAAGTAACAAAGTAGAAATCAAAGATTATAGACATCCCATGATGCAGGGCCTCCACCAGGCCAACTACATTCAATTTCTTACCAATTGATTTCCAATTTCTGCCCATAGCCAAAACCCCACCATCCGTAGCAGCCCATCCAAGAGCAGCAACCCTTGTAGCCATAAGCTTTCAAATATCATAAATAACATAGACAAAAGAAATAACAGTCTGTAATTCAGATTTCTAATTGCAAAACTTCCCATAACCGATTGTTTCCTAACAGTCTTGAAAACTCCAAATAGAGCTTACGAACAAATTCCAGATGACTTTTTTATACTTTATAAAATCTGCATAAAATCTGCAATATTCAGTACATGAAACCCATTGAGACCGAGAAGCAGTTCTCTTTGCTTCAAATTAACAGTAAGACAGCAAGAAGAATCTCCTATCCTTCTTCTTCTTCCTTCCATCATGATTACCCACAACCAGGAGGTAGCAGAGTTTCCAATTGAAATCCACAAAAACCTCTCTGCACTCAACCTTTTACCTTTCTTCTTTCTTAAAAAGAACCCAGTACCCACTTTCTCGCCAAATTACGCAACCATGTTGAAGACAAAACAAATTATTTTACTTTTTATTTCCCTCTGTCCCTTCTCCCCATTTCCTTTTTAATCTCTCTTACTTGAAGACAAAGATCCAACTCACCACTTCTCTCTCATCTTCTTCCTTGCTCTCTATCGCTCTCTCTTATTCTTTTTCAGCCGACGACAATCACTCTAGAAGACAAGGAGATAACCTTCTTTTCATCCCCAAAGACCCGCATCTCTTTTCTCCCAAAATCTCTTAGTGCTGCTTCATTTTATTCTGAGCTGCTTTGTTTTTATTTTGAAAGTTATCTGTGGAGGAAATAATTGAAGAAAGAAGCCAAATTGTATGCAGGAAAAATGCATTTTTGCCAAAATGCTTGGGTTTGGTCGATGCCGTATCGACTAGAGATGGCCTCCTAACCGGATGCACTTCACCAGCACGTGACTGGAGTCACGAGGCCCTCCATCTCCAGACAACACCGTTTTGCTTCACTCAAATTCTTCAGTCTAATTTCTTTTTAAATGCCATTTTATAATTTAATTAATATTTATTTTAGTTAACCTAATATTTAATTATATGTACCATATGTTAATTGACTCAGTTTTCAATTCCTGATTAATTGCGAATATCACTTGATTATAATTATTGGTCCAAGTTTAATTCTCTTATTCAGTTTTCCTAAATTAATTTTTCATCGAATAAATCCTTAATAATTACCCAAATAATTTCTTATATGAATTAACACCCAATTAATTTCTCAATTCTTTATTTAATGTCGTTACAAAAAATCAAGAAATTACAGCCAAACCTGACATTTCTATTAGACTCGCCTCCGGATCATGACAAACCCTATTTCCCTCACTTAGCTGCTAACAAGTGGAGGAGGGAGAGAGAGAGAGGCGAGAGTTCTGACGAGAGAGAGGATTGAGGAACATTCACTAGGCTTTGATCTTCAAGTTTTGTGAAGTGACTTCAAGAATAAGCCATTTCCTTCTCTCCATTTTTGCATTTAAAGTTTAGGTTATAGGTTACTTTCAGATTAGAGCTTGGAAACTCAAATCCATAAATTATCTCAGAAAGATTTGATAGATTGAGAGTTTTTGCAGGAGTTTAGGCTAGTTTGAGGCAAAAATCGACAAAAATTGGTTCAATTTCCTCTTGATGTTATGTTGGAAAATCATCTCTAGGAGGCCCGCTCGTCTACAGGTGCAAGCTCTACATATGCGGCATCTACAAATGTAGAGGCATTTGCGGATGCGTGCTTTACGTTCGTGGATTCTATTTTCACATCCCAGGATGCAGAGCTTTGGACTTTAGCACTGAAATTCATTTTTGGACTAGGCTTCTGCACCGATCATCCTTGGCAGGATCTAGATGACCACAACAACCTTTTTTGGTAAAATTTTGTCATTGAGGCACTTTCCTACCATGACTTCTTTCCTTTCGATTTGGGTTCCCACTCTCGATATAGGACTCATTCCCTATTTTTCCCTTGAGTTTGGATAGGGTCACCATTATGGTTGGTTCTATTATAGGTCCAGACAACTTCATGGATTACAAGCTGATTCCCAAGGAAGTTATGTGTAGTTGTTAGGTGTAGTTGTTAGGTCCAGACAACCCCATCTATCTCAAATAAAGGCAATAGTAGCTAGGTGTAGTTGTTTGGTAGTGGAATTTCCCCTTCCTTTCCATAAATTTCTTATGAGTGTGATTTTTGTTAGTGAGGACTTATGCTTTGGATTTGGGTCTATATAAAAATATTTGTATGTTGTTTGGGTTTTGGATTTGATGCACAGTCTTTAATATATTTATGCTATTATTACTTGTAATCACTATATGGATCTAGACTCATCCCATGTGGATTATAACTTTGATTATATTCAAGCGTACATTGTGAACTAGGCTTTGGGCTGGGCAATCGGGTGCTCTCTAAGAACCGGGTCATTCGACCTAGCATTTTTATTTGGTTCACCTCCGAGTCGTGACAAAAGTGATTCACCATCTTAGATTTAGAGTGCAACTATTGTCAACATGGTAAGTGCCCCAAAATCTAGTTTTGCATATCGCAATGTAGTGCACTTTACATTCTTTGACTATTCATTTAAGAAGAATCTTTCAAGTGACATGTCAGAATTTGATAATTATATGTCTAATAAATTGGAGCAATTTTCAAACAACTCAAATATTTTAACATGGTGGAAGATCAACTCGATCAAGGTTCTTGTTTTGAGTAAAATTGCAAGAGATGTATTAATTATTTTGACTACTATTGTTGCTTCATACTTTGCTTTAATTGTGGTGTTCATGTTTTTAATGCATTTCGTAGATCTTTATCAGCAAAAATTGTTGAAGTTCTAGTTGGATTTGTTCATTTAGTATTACTCTGTATTTTGTCTATAATGAATGAATTTGATATTATTGAAGAAAGTACGTATTCTTTTTATTAATTTTTGTTTTGTAGATAACTTCAAAAGTTATCTTCACTTTGTTCAATCTTTGTATTTTGTAAAATTTTTCAATGATGAAAAAGTGACGAATAAGCCAAGTATTTTTTATTGATGACTATCGAAAAGTTTGTTGTTGTATATACTATTTTTTTATTGATTTTTTTGTTGTAAATATTTGCACCATTTATTTTTACTTTGTTCACTATTTAATCTGTTGACTTTGTCAATGACGATAGAAGTGAGGACTGAAGAATATGTGATGACGACTATCATATTATCGACTAATGAAGATTTGAATTTTCACATTAATCAAAGAAGCATAAAGATAAATTAGAATCTTTATATTTATGTAATTCAAGGATGTCGCTAGAGTACGGGAGAAAGAGAAAAACGCATTGGAGGATGAAACATCGTCATTTGGATTGGAAGTCGTGGAAGGAAACAAGTCTGTGGAAAGGAACGCGTCTGCGAATTTAAAAGGATGTCGCCATTTTAAAGGAAAAACGCATCTGTAGTGAAATAAACAATGATAAGAATGATGTCGCTTTGACTAAGGTAAACACGACTAAATAGTGGAGTTGCAGGAGCATAGATGTCTGTGAACAGAAATGCTACCATAAATACGACGTGGCATGAAATGATTTGGTTTAGCGGGACGAATATTCACTGAGAATATTCTTGGCGGACACAAACGTGTTCATGCCAATTTGTACTTTCGCACCTAATATACTGGTAATTTAAATTCAAACGATGCTCTATCCAATTACCGATTGAGGCGTCCACTATCATTTCATTGCGGAGTAAACAGGCATTGATGAAACAGGAAATAGATTAATCCTTATTGGAAGGTCACGGCCGATTGTCTAGCTTGTAGGTTTCGATTTGCACTCGGACTAAAAAAGGGGAAAAAGGAAAACCAAGGGATATTTTATGTTCGCTGGAGAAGATATCGAGTTTGGTGACTGAGAGGATTTTAGCTCAACAAAGTTGAGAATTTTGTGAAGTGTGCTACTCTAAAATCCAGGTAAGTAGAGATTCATGTTTTTTGCCATTAGGCCTACACCACAAGGCACTAGGTTATTCTGTTTGTTGTTTTTTGTTGTTTTTTTTTTATCTTTGATGTCTCAAGGATTTGATAAGCTATTTTTATGCTAGATTAGGATGCTTTGTATTTTGAGACTATTTTTATTTAACTTGAGAATTTGTTGCTCTGCTATTTGTGTTGATAAACATATATTCTGTTTTCCAATAAGAGGATGGTGTTGTCTATTAGAATTGAGTTGATATTTCATGTTTCTCATTATATGTTGTTTTACTCGAGGATGTGCTAGACTATAATTTCGTTGTTTTTTTTTGTTGCACAGTTTGGCATGTAAGAAAGATAAAAAGAAAAAACAAGATACGTGAATGGGTCTGGAGGATAGGCTGTTCCAAAGGAATCTATGGGCAAAGATACCTGTAGCTTTCCTTTGATTGATGTCAAGGCAGATCGGTCGATGCCGGTCATTGTGCATTGATGTGCACAACAGCTATCAGATGACTCATGATGCACTTCAATCACCTAGAGCTAGGACCAAGAGGCTCCTTAACCATTTTATACTTTCTTATATTGCAGGAGGAACTTCCTTTGAAGGGGTTGAGGTTGAACAAACTCTTGAAAATAAGGAAAAACCAAGCATATGATAACTTGGGATTTTCAACAAACAACCATGGCTAAGATTCCACCTGAGACCATTCATGCGTCCAAACTACCATGCCTACTTGTGAAGGCATTTGAAAGCATAGTAAGATAAATTTGTTCAAGACATTCCAAACTCCTTAGTAGGTGGTATGAAATCAAGTTTTGTCATTTTTGGGGTTTTAATTGATGAATTAGATAAGGTTGTTTGGGTTGTTCTAAGATATACTTGATTAGTCGAGAACCTTTTGTGTTGTTTTTATTTTTTAGGTTATTTATGTAATTTGTGACATTAGGACAACTTTTTTTGGTGGGGTATTTAAGCTCTCCCTAAACAGTTGTCTGGAGCAATTTGAATTTGAAGTCCAAAAACCCCTTGTTGAGTTGGAGTTACCTCTTGTTCAATCAGCCTCATTATTAAGGTGAGAATCGAGAGAGTGAGTGACCACCCATTGATTCACCATTGTTCTTAGCTTATCTTGAGGTGGATCTCTTACACTAATTCATTCTTCCACTTCATTCCAGAGGTAGACATCCAAAGAGAAGAGTTAGAAGACCTGCTGCAACCCAAGTTAAAGTGGCTTCCTTGTTGGAGTCCATTTGAAGTCAAAAGGTGCAACCGTAGCACCTTTCCGGACCAGCTTGTAACTGTTCATGCATAATTTCTTTCTCTGAGCAAATTTGATTCTGATTTATGGAGGTTTACTGGTACACAGTAAAAAAGGTGCATGGTTCAAATTTCGTGTATTTTGGACAATAAACGATTAATTTGTGGTTATTCCTTTTTGGACTTAAAACTATCTTATTGGTACCCATACGAGCAGCAATCTTTGCATTCACATATCTCCATCTCTAGTTAGAATTTTTACGTGATTTTTGGAGGACATTCTCCTCTCTTGTGAACCTTATCATGGCCAAAATTTCTTACTGATTGAATAACAAATAGTAAGTTGCGTAATCTGAAATTTGGTATTCTGTTATCTAGCCTTGGTAACTGCCAACCTCCAAGTGGTTTTTCAAATTTTGCATCCTTTGGTGCATCAACTTGGTTGATGCCTTGTCTATCGCCCAGGGATGTAAATACTTGTAGTTTGGTGTTGATTGATGTCAAGGCAAATCAGTTGATATCAGTCGTTGTGCATTGATTTGCGCAACATCTAATAGAGGATTCATTTGATGCCATGTCTAACACCTAAAGTTTGAGATGAACTTTCAGTTAAGCCTACTCTTACCCAAGAAGATAAAGAAGATGAACATTAAAGAAAAGAAAGAGAAAAGAAATTGATATTTTATCATATTGCATATGTGAACTATTCTAAATTACATTGCTTGCATATATATGTGAAATGAATCTTTTTGAGTTTATTGCTATTTATAAGTTGCATATATATGTGTAGTGAATCTATTTAAGTATCATTGTTGCAGTTGCTGTGAAATGTTTAAACTAATAGATGCATGATAATATAGAATATTATGTGACTAATGAATTTAGTTCTTTACTTACTAAGCATTAAACTTATAGTTAAACCTTGTGGTGTAGGTATTGAAGTTATTGATAATGATCTTGATGATGAGACAATGAAGATGATTTCCCATGAGTGATATTTGGGGGGTAGTGATGGTAGCCTTCGGCCATTTGATCGATTGACAGAAAGAGAGAGAGGGAGAGACTGAGAGAACGAAGGCGACTGCGAGAGGCGAAGTGAAGACGAAGGTGAACGAGAACAAGCGAGGGAGTGCTCAGGGTCGAAGGGCGGCTTGGCGAACGGGGGAGCGTCGGTCAGCGCCATCGTGTGGTGAGCGACTGTGGGCTAGGGCTCTGGAATGGAACTCCCGACGATGGTGCGACTTGTCGACCATGGTAAGTCGTTAACCTTGCATTTCGAATTCTCCTCCTTGGCATTCTGAATTGGACGTTTCGGCCATCTGAATTGGCTGTGGATCGTTTCAGCTAGAAATGGAAGAGGAACGTGATGGCAGAGGAGGTTGAACCGTGAACCGTTGTTCATGCTGGTCTAGACCGGAGCTACTCCTCTGGCTGGCTTTCCACATGTAGTTTAGTAAGTGAACCACTCTTCCTTGAGATGCGCAATTATCTTTCAGTTGTGTCAGTGGAAGTCTCCTCCTCTGCGACAAACAAAAGATAGCAGTGAAGTGTTAGAGGACTTTTACTGAGACAATTGGGCAAACTCTCTGGAGCAAGCTAAGGCCGAGAGAACATAAGAGAAAAGAAGAAGAAGTGGAAGTAGAGGTTGTCTGCCCTTGGGTTCTTCAGGTGAGATAAGCCCTCTATCTTGTTAGATGATGTTGAGGAAATGTTTGTCTATTGATGACGTCTTGGCTCTGTGTTTTAGTTAGTGCTTCTAGAGGTTGAGGGGAAAGAAGGAGGAAGGTTGTGAAGGAAGAAGGCAGTGTTGCAATTCTTCACGGCTGTGGATTTTGCAGGTAACCCCTGTGTTTCTCTTGACTTGTGGATATTCTGCTGGTGAGCAATGAGTTGGTTATTGATGGAGCTCGGTTGTTTCTGTTGTTACAGCTTGTGAAGAAGTTGGGTTGATTCTGATTAGTTACAAAATAAGTTATTTACGGTGAATTAATCCATGTTCAGTTGTTGTTGTGGAAAATGACCTGTTGAATATTGGTTCTGTCACGACCCGGAGACGGGCCTAACAGAACCGCCGGGTCAGGCGACCCGATCCTCAAAGAGAACCCGATCACCAAGCCCAAGGCGTGAGTTTTAGCGGAAGACTTATAATATTTAGTTCAGCCCAAGATAATATGGGCCTAGGTCCGAGTAAGGATCACGAGAATATAACAGTGCATAAATTAAAATGAAATCCAAGTACTGTGCCACAAATCCAAAACCAACTGTGTTTAAGGTTTACAGACCAAATGTAAATATTCTCACCAAGTAACGCTAAACACCACAAATGTAAATAACAGAACACTTCAGCTCCTAATCCTCTGCTGCTCTTGCCTTTACCTGAAGTTTTTGGGGGAGGAGTCGTTTGGGGTGAGTGACTAACTCAGTAAAGTATGGCTATACTAAATGCACCTCATGCAAAACGGGTATTGTACATTTTTCGAGAACAAGGTTATGTTTCATACTACAGTACATGGATTTTTAAAATCACTTCAAACTCTTTATCATTTTACCAAACCGAACCAAGGGCCATCGATGAGGCTTTTATTAAAAATCTTGCTGTATACATAGACAGCTATACCTCGCAAAATAAGCCATCATCGTTTTCCAATTTGAAAACGTCGTCAGTGAAAAGGGGTAGTCACTCATGGACTCACCCGCCACACAACATAGAAGAGGTGGTCACCCGTCGATGACAACACCTTATGAGGCAGGAATAATGACGACGATCCGAAGATTCCGTACGTCACCCGAGTTGCTGGCGCACCTGGCTGCACGACACAACCCGTATAATCGTATAATCGTGTAATCACATAAAACGGATACAGTTGCTCGCTATATGTGGACTTAGGATAAACAAGTTTCAGCGATTGACAACCGTCTGATCCGTGGGACAAATCCTGGCCAGGTTTAGGGGCTTGCAACCCAAGGAGGCGTCATCACCCTCCCATACGAGGTTTAAGACTTTCAGGAGTTTCAACCTGAGGACACGTCACCAATGCCCCACCTATATTTTTCGCACGTCAAACAATCAACCTTCACGCAGCACAAGGTATCAAAGGGGATGGCGGATCCATCCCTCAACATGTGCACAATAAATCTCAAACCATGTACGGAATTAAACTTGAGAAAACATACTACTAATAAAAATGGACGTGCTGTCGAACAGTCCCCGTCATTTTCCAAGTGTGGTAGTCCACAAAATAATTATTTTGGAAAGCGGGATAGGTTGCAATGTAACACAAGAGGTATAGAAATCCCTACCTTTTCAGCGTTCTTTCTTGTTGAGCGGAGCAACTATCTCTTCAAGAATGGTGGCACACTCGTCGAAATCGTCAAAGCCTGACAAAGGTAGGAATGCGGGAATTTATAAATTAATTCTAGAAAATAAGCGGAGGTCCTATACAGAGCCCAACCAAAGTGCGAAGAATTCCAATAAAGTTTCCAACTTTATCTAACAATATTTCTTCAACTCATAATCCAAATCATGAACACCTACACGGCTTTAAAAATCAAAAGTCTCATTCCTTTAACATTGATAGATTCCATTTCAACCAATACAGAAATTAGGACCAAGGTGCGGTTCATACTCGTTGAATTGCTAACCTTCAATTACAACTAAATCTATCATTCAAAATAACAATCCAAGTTAGAATCTCCAAATCCAGATTTCGACAGAACAATACAATGTAGCTTCCAATTCAACTATACAAGCGATTCGAGTATGTATAATGTAATAATAACTATCAGCTTCTCAACCTTATCCTAACTTATCCTTTTATTCAGCAACCCATAACAATTTAAATCTATCCATGGTATTCAACTCAACAGTGCTTAAAACCCAAACATACGACACTTTAACAAAACACAAATCACTTTGCATGGATATTACTTTCTGCAAATTTAAGCCTAACGAATCCAAGCAATATTCAAATATTTATCACTAATTCAGAAACCACTTTATCAGCTTTAGCCCAATCAATAGATTAGAACAGGATTTACATCCATTTCCGAAGCAAGAATCCAACTAAACTTTTCACACTCAATAGACCACAATCACAATGCACTACTTATCCAAAAGAGGGATTCGACAATAGCACTTTCCTACGACATTATTTCATCAAAATAGTTTAATGTAGAGATCATTCAGTTCTACAACGAAACAGAGCCACTAACAACAAATCCCTCCTAATCAGAAACAAATCACATTCAAGACCAAATATCGGAATGAAATATCCAACTCACCCAACAGAACAAAACAAAACCAAGTGTTCTGTTTTCGCCAGAATCAGATCCGGAGCTGCCCTCGCCGGAGAATGTCCGTCCGGGACCTTTCGATCGATCGCTGTAAACCCACAACACAGATCAACCAACAACCTCTCAAAAACGAACTTAACGTCGGAGCAAAACTCATTCAAAAATCTCACCCACCGAATAGACCAGATCAGTTTGTCGTCGGAATAGGGTAATCGGCTTGATTTCGGAGCTCTCGTCACGGATCTGAGACCATCCAGATGAGGCCGCTCACTGTCGTCTTTCGTCGCCGGAGCAGCCCTCGTACGGTAGCCATTCGTGCTCGGTTCCTGCCGGCTGCCACTCGGAACGCCTCAGACGACGTCAACCGTCGTCGTCCAACCCCGGGTCTCCCTCTCTCTAGAGAAAATCGCCCGGCCGGCGTCTCTCTCTCCCTTTCGATTTCTCTCCATTGGAGGCTGGAATGGGGGAAGATGAAAAGCCCTAATTTTCTTCCCCCCTTTTCCTTCGAATATTTCAACAAATTTACCCCCTTCATTTCAATTTCTTTTATTATTTTATTTCCTTATTTTATTAGGTCTTCTCTCTCTTCAATTGCACACCATTTCTTCTTTGTCTTCCACTAACTTTTATTCATTTATTTTTCTTATTTCCACTTTGTCTCACTTCAACGTCAATCTCTCCCTCATTTCTCAATTCCTTCGTCCAATTACATAAATGCCCCTATATATATATCAAGATACATGTCATACATCAAATAATCTGACTTCTTCCTATTATATGGACGTATCAAATACACATATCCTATACCAATTTATTTATTTAAAATCTCAATCCATTTTGAGCATAGTCAAACATTACTTATAGCTTTAATTTAATTCATCAATTTCACTTCTTAAACAAATCTTTCGTTCAGAAAATTTCAACTCCACTTATTTGACTAATTGACCAAAATCCTACGTGACCACTACGGGATAAATTGGGTCAACTTTTCAACGTTATGACCGATTTTAACGTGAAAAATTTACACGTGGAATTTCTTATTTAAAAATTTCACGGCTTTTACAGGTTCTGCATTCCCTGTTCAATTAGAGTTTAGTTTTGCATCTTAAATACTAATTTCTGGACATGAATTGGATAATACCACGTTGATTTTGTCCTATGCATTGGTGGAGTTCTGTTATGAGATTTGGTTCTGCCCTTTTTATGGTAATTCGTGTGGATTGATATGTTGAGGAGTAGCTATGTTGTACTAGTTTGGATTGTCTCTGTTTTGGATGTCTATTAGTTGCTAAGTTTAACTATTAAACACTTGTTTGGATTTTATGCGTGGCACGAAAATGATAGTGTTAATCAGAGAGGCAGTGATGTAAATATAAGTGGCGTAAGGATTGTTATAATTAAAGTTGAGAGCTACATTATGTCTCTGTTAAGATCAGTTGTAAATATAAATACTCTATTGACGAATCAGACCTCTTTTGGTTTAGACACCTTGGTTCTATGATATGATTAACACTTTGTATTTTGATTACTACTTGGATTTAATTCAGTTGGGTACCATTCTGTAATTTAATTACTGATTAAATTTCTACATAAAAGTGGATTGGTTACTACCTCGTTGGACGATCTATGTGGCTTTTTGTTGAGGATTTATGATATTAAGTTGTGTTAGGGGAATAAGATTAATTAATCTGTAGGTATTGATGAATTTATATTTAATCATTTTGAAGGTATTTTCGAAGAAGAGATAAAGCGGTAAAAGGTTGCAGACACCAGGTAAGTTGATATTTACTGTGCTTTGGTCTTCGAACCCTACATCGCAAGAATTAGGATTGCATGCTGTGTGTTTACTAGATTTAGGTTCTTTTAATGATATGTTTATTAGACCTTTATATCATCATATAGGACTATATGTAAGCACGAGCATATTGTATGTCATCCTAAAGTATATGTAAATAGGCATGTGAGGGTTCGGGAGGATTGAGAATGGTTGTCGTAGTGACACCCTTATTGGAGTGCCTACTCCCACTTAGGGAGCGGTGAAGTACGGTTAAGTCACAAGAATCGTAAGATTCTCAATTCTCTTGTACTGAAATCCCCAATGTCTTCAACAAAGCGATTGGGTATGGCTCATGGTGACACCCCTATTGGCATGGTTCCTCGTCGGAAACACAAGTTAAGCCACGAGAGCAATTGACTTATCGATCTCCCCGACTAACAGATGAGATACGGATCTCCTCTGTAATGCATCGTGTGATCATGCATCATATGCATTGTATTTTAGTCTATCACTTACTGAGCAATAGGCTCATTAGTTTAGGTCTTGTGATGTAGGTATGTACGAGCAACAGGTGAACAGGTTAAAGACAGTTGATGAAGGATTTGCACGGGTGGATCTTGTGGCTAGCTAGGCTAATGAATTTAAAAGGGGAAATTATTTGTAAAAAGGGTTTGTAAATTATTTAATATTCTTTAATGTTTTGTTTTAATTCCTCTATATTTTATAAAAAGGATTTTTTACTTCTTCTGAAATTAATAAATGTTTTAAGTAAAGAGTTTTAACGATCAGCTTTTATAAAGAAAAATCTCACTCTGATTTTATAAAAGAAATAGTTTTAAATTTCACGCGATTTTAAAGTAAATAAAAATCAGGTTGTTACATAACCTAGCTATCTCATTCCCAAACTTGAGAGTTACAATTGGAGAGCTTAGGCCTTAGATCTTTTTCATTTTTCATAGTACCTAAATTTGCAACCTCTTGTGAAGAGGAGATAAAAGGGTGACGCCTATTGAACAGTCAAAGAGAAAAAGGGTGACGCCTGTTGCAAATTATGGCTTGATTGACGCCACTGAAGTTCAATCAAATATAACTAGAGAGGTTATAGTTAAGCAATCTTCAAGGGGGAGCCTTGAAGCGCGAATGAAGGCAAAGTTGGTCAAACTACGTTAACAAATCGGTGTTAACTTTCTATCCCTTACTATTTATATTTGCTATTGCTTACATATATATTTAAGACAAAACACATAGGGAATAAAATTATAATATTGCACCAAAAAGTTAGATAGCCTAATTAATCATTCCCCTCCCCCCCCCCCCCCCCCATTTATTGGTATCAGAGTGGGGTTTATAAATATTTGTGTAATAATTTGCATAATTGTTTAAATTCTTTGTTAAACTTTATGGCTTTCAATATGCATGTTGAAGGTCAATTCATTTCTAGACCTCTATATTTTAATGGTAATGATTGTGTTTATTGGATGTCTAAGATAATAATTTATATTAAATATTCAAATTACGATTTATGGAACACTATCGAAAATGGACCACATGTTCCCACTAAATTAGAGAATGGGTTAAACATTCCAAAATTGCATTTTGAATTTGATGACATTGATAAACAAAAATTATAAATGAATGCTAAAGATATAATCTTATTGTATTGTGCATTAAATAGGGATGAGTTTAATAGAGTGCAAGCATGTGATAACACATATTAAATTTGGAGACTATTTGAAGTTACACGTGAGTACACTAAGTAAAGGAAAATAAAATGAACATGTTTATTCATGATCATGAATTCTTTGCCATGGAAAAGGATGAAACCATTAGCCATATGTTTACTCGTTTTACTAACATTACTAATAGTTTGAAAGTGCTTGGCAGAATTTATTCCAACAAAGAATTAGTTAGGAAAATTCTTAGGTGTCAACCAAGGATATGGCAACCGAAGGTTACGGCGATCCAAGAAGCACGTGATCTTAAGGTATTAAAGATGGAGGAACTCATCAGTTCCTTAATGACGCATAAGATCATGATGATGGACAATGACAAAGATGAGCAAAAGGAGAAGGAAATTTCCAAATCAATGTGCATTGCCCTCAAAGCCTCTTCAAGCAACCAAGTTGATTCTAAGGAAGAAGATGAAGATGATGAAGAGATTAAATTATGACTCAGAAATTCAACAAGTACCTCTAACGAAGAAAGAGGAAAGGGGAAAAGCGTATTGTTTGCCTTGGTTGTAGAAAACTTGGTCACACAAAAACTGATTGCCCAAAAGCCACAGGACACAAAGGGTGTAACGTCCCAGATTTTTCTTCTTTCGAAAATTGCTTAAAATTTAAATTTTTTTTTTCTTTTATAAAACAGCGGAAGGTCTTTTAAATTATTATCAGAGTTCTTTTCTAAAACCGGACGGTTAAAAATCATTTTTCTTAAACTCGTTACTTCAATTGTTATAAATAGTAGAAAGCTATCATTATGAAAACCTTTTTTCTCAAAACGTAACGAAAGCATAAATAAATCATTTAAAGACAATAAAAAACTATTTACATTATTGTTTACAAACCCTTTTTCTCTTTTACATTCTTTAGCCTAGCTAACCACAAGGTCTGCGCGTGCAAATCCCAGATCAACTGGTCCTCTAAAGAGTACTAGTGTCATTTCAATCACCTACACCACGAAGCAAACATGAGCTAACACCCAGCAAGAACTAAGATGCAAAAAAAAAATGTATGCCTTTAACTGATTACGTTAGAATGAAATCAACCCAAACTGTTTTTTACTCACGATTACATATACATCAACTCATACATTGAGCTAGGACATTGGAGGTTCCATCGCCGGGAGAGTGGCTACTAGTCGGCATCTAACCCTTGGGTAGACAAGCTCTAGCGACCCATCATGGAAAGGACATAATCTCGAGTCTACCCAGTTACGATATGAACCACCTCCCTAACCTCTAATTCCCATTACATTCATTTCCTTTATCCATTTTCCTCTCATAATGCATATAAATGCCAACACAACATGGCCTTCTTAATTGTTTCTATTATCATTATGCATGTCAGTGCGATACAATAATCACATAAATATATCAATGTCATTCAACGGGAAATGAAGCAATCTAATCAAAGCAAGTCCAAACAAATCATCAAGAGAAATCTAACAACCTATAAGATAGAGAGATTGACATTAGCATGGCATAATTTAAATAGAAAGTTAGCAATAAAGCATGAGGCATGAAAATCTACTAACATGCTATACATGGCGATATGCCCTCGCGGAATCTTAGACATGCTAGGCAATTTAAAAGAAACAATAACAATATACTAACATCCTAAACATGCTTAGTAATTTAATGAGACAACAACTATATTCAGGATGCTAAATATGCTTGGCAACAAATCGATGAAGTGAGCATAGGCATAATTAACAAGGCAGCATAATATAGAATCACTCAGAAAATATAAACCCTAACAAACAATCAAGGAAGACTCTACTTGTGGTGTAAGGCCTCCACTGGCCACGACTTAACACCAATCCTTACCTCGAAGCCTTAACGCATATCAACACTTAATCATTATCCTTTTACTCCTTTTCAATACCTTCACAGAACCTTCACAATTAATAGCATTCAATTATTAACAATCACAGCTTAATAACTTCTACATCATCGATACCACTATTCTTTATCCATTTACCTAACAGGATTCCACAATCCAAATACCACTTAATTCACTTAACCAAATAACATAATAGAGTCCTAGCTCCCATCAAAACAGTGAACCAATAACAGAGAAGCCTCCCAAGCATATCATTTGAAGAAGTACACAACATAACCATAAAGTCCCCACTCAACAAATAACATGATAGAGTCCAAGACTCTAGAGGCCCAACAATGCAAGAGGAGTAATCGGCTAGATTCACAAGCTGACCTTCAAAATTAGAACAAAAATAACTTCGCGTACATACAGAATTAGGGGCCCAAGTTTACAGGGTCAATAGCCAGAAGATCAATGAATAATGTCTCCAAAATTCAGCTTCAAATTCTTTAAGATCAACAAGTTATGCTCCAGAGAAGATCAAACTCGGATTAGGGTTTTAAAATCCGGGTTCTGAACAACAAAATTAAAACGACGATAATTCCACCAACGTACGCCCTTTAAGCCTCAAATTTATAGATTCAGTAGCTCACATATAAGGAAACAACACTCTCAAAATCTTGGCTCCAAAGATCACGCACACACGGAGTTGTGCATGATGCAATCCAAAATGTAAAACTAGAATTGCAACTAACAGATTTGGCTCCAATAAACGATATTCAATCCAAACAAAATCTATACAAAATCAACACAAACTGAGGGCTATCTCTAGGGAATCAATAATCACGAGTACCTTTCATGTAAAAGAATCACAAACAAGAACAAGAAACCGATTAGGTCTGGGGATCCCTCCAACACCAAGGGGGTGACTGATTCGGTCACTCCAAGAAGTAACACTCCAAACTAGGGTTTGCTGGGGTCTTCTACCTCCACACCCCAAACTCAACATCACTAGGAGGCTTCTGGAAGAGATAGCTTTAGTCTTCCTTCTCAAGACCTAGCAAGAATAAGAAGGAAGATCGAACAAGAGGAGGGGATAGCCGAGAAGCTTCCACACCCGCGGGAGAGAACACAAGAGCAAGGCTCAAAATTGATAATTAGGGTTTTCAAAAGTCATACAAAGTTTCATTAGAGGGGACTAAATACCCTATAATGATACTTCAAAAAGAAATGACCAAATTGCCTTTGAAAGTACAAAATGAGGGCATGAGGGCTCAGTTTACAAGCAAACCGAGCACCTCTATTCCTACAATCACAAAACATTATAAATTCTCAAAATTAAACCCAAAACAGCCATTTATCAATTAAAACATCTAAAGAAATAAGTTAAATGTAGAAACTTCAATAAAACGCTCCAAATTGACATTGTTAGCTTCGGCCAATATAAACTCCTCCAAGCCAGGATGATGTGAATCTAGTCGATTAGGTTTGCATGGCTCCATGTGAAAACATATTGAGTAACGTCCTCTTCTCCAAGCAAGACTTTTTTTCACAATATCCATTAATATAACATTTCTTGCAAAATAATAGCTAATTAATTAAACACCGAACCTCATGGCAAAAAGGGTCGTGAGATAGGATTTCTAGGACACAACATAACCCCAATATAATTTACTATCCTTAACTATCACCAACAATAGAAAAAACTTAACGTCTAGAGGCATCACAAAGTTTAACCAAACATTGCACTATATCCTTCATTCATTTACCGAATCTTCATAAATAAATAGAGAGCATCAATCCCATAAAATCAATAAAAATCAAGAGGGAAGGTAGGATACCTGAAGACCCGAGGAGTAGAGAATAGTTCACCCTTATTTTTCTTCTTCTTCTTTGCTCTTTTTCGCAACTATCTTCCATTCCCCATGCACAACCACAACAGGTCCATCCAGAACAAGGACAATTCATCATATAGAAATCCCAAAACAAAATCCATCATCAAAGCTGAATCTAATGTCCAACAACAGAACTAAGGAAATTTACAATGCTCAGCCAAAAACGCAGGGGAACATTACTTCTCACTATCGCCGACGGTTCACAATAGTTGCCACTTAGAACCCCCCTCTAGCTTTGCCAAACGTTCTCCTCTGTTCGACGATGTAGAACTCCAGCTCGTGGGAGCTCCATTCAAGTCATCCCGCAGGTTTGGTTGTTCCGAGCCCTAGCCCTATGATTCATCACACTTCCTCCTCGAGTCGACACTCGTAGCTCCATCATGAAGCCCAACCATCCGTCGAAGTCGCCTCCTAAGCCCTTCACCTCTATTGTCTTCTCAATGTCTCACCCGCGTCCCTCTCTCTCTCTCTCTTTCTGCAAATTTTTGCCATGGGGTTCCCTTCACCATTTTTCCACTCTTTTCTTTTCAAAAAAAAAAAAATTTGAACCGGCGGTTCTACCAGTTAAATCTCCCATTTTCAACCCGTTTCCTTTTATTTTAAATCCTACCCATTTTCTTTTCATTTTAATTCCACTCCTTTTTTTTTCTTTAATTTCATTTATTTACTTAATATATAAATATATGTCAAATGTACATACCGTATATTAATCGACCCACTTCTAGTTTCTGGCTTATTCCGAATACCGATTAATGATTATCACGGGTCCAATTTAAATTCTACAATAATTATCCAAGTAATTCTATTACACCCAATTAATTTCTTAATTATCTTTAATTAATTCTATTACGAAAAATTGGTGTGTCACAAAGGGTCTCTAAGAAGAAAGCTACGTTGGCCACATGGGATGATAATGAAGAAAGTTCTTCATCTGGATGTGAAGAAGTGTGGC
This sequence comes from Begonia loranthoides, assembly GCA_022433065.1. Classification (NCBI taxonomy): domain Eukaryota; kingdom Viridiplantae; phylum Streptophyta; class Magnoliopsida; order Cucurbitales; family Begoniaceae; genus Begonia; species Begonia loranthoides. The sequence goes on along the minus strand of CM039477.1, from coordinate 16,327,352 downwards.
AAGCATTTGCTTTATAGCCAAGGAGGATAAGGTATACGATTCTTCTAGCAATTTTGATGAAAATTTCGATGATAATGATAATAAATTACTAGATGAATTTGAAGAATTGTATGAAAAATTGAACATGCTAAAATCCAAATATAAATTATTAAAAAAAGAAAATGATAATTTGGTGAAAAAAAACATGTTAATATTGTTCAAGCTTTTAAAAAAGATCTTAGCATGTTGAAATCTAAAAATGATGATCTAAATGCTACTATTAAATCACTTGAGAATGATATTTGTGAATTGAAAGTGAAAAATGATGATTTGAACTGCATTGTATTAAAATTCCCAAATAGTAGAAAAAATTTTAACATGTTATTAGGTAACAAATGGTTACCTTTGATAAAGCCGGAATTGACTATTAACCCTTTCAAAAGAAGAAAACTTATGAAAATCTTTTTGTTTGTCCTACTTGTTATCCTTGTAATTGTATAAGACATAAATCTTTTAGTTGCCATTAAAATTGAATGGAAAAAGGGCAACTTCTAAATTTTTTTGTATTCTTAAAGGAACCAAACCCAAAGGTCAATGACTCAAAAAGATTTGGGTTTCTAAGAAAGGCACTTAAGCCATGACTAGGGTTGGATGTTCTCCCTTAAAGTATAAATGATTTGGATTATGAATGAAGGGATACTCATTAAAGTTTTTTTATAATTCTTCTTGAGTTTGATAAAACTGTTTTGAATGTTTACAATTAGTATAATTGACATCAATCTATGCATTTTTTTTATCATAGAATTTGATATCTTTAATTCAACAATTAATATTTTAATCTTTCAATTGGTATCAATCATCTTTTTGGTATCAAAAATTTGTTTATTAGATTGTTTTTGATGATTTTACCATCCCCATTGTTTTGTTTTAGTATATTGATATCAATGGGGGAGAGGAAAGTGAAATATATTTTTTGATTTTGATATAGGGAGAGGAATTTCTCTTTCATTTTTTTATTACTCTTCGTGAATTTCATGTTGAACAATATTTATAGGGAGAGACTTTTTTAAATGTTTTGATGATTGTGATATGAATTATGGTACCCCCTAACTATATATTTTTGGATAATGTCAATGGGGGAGTAAAATGTTTTTTTATTGATTTGATCTTATGTTGAATTAACTTGGTGTTTGATTTTGCTTTCCCTCCATGAGTTCTTTTTTATGATGCCAAAGGGAGGAGGCAAGTGATATTAAGTTAAGTTGATTATGATAGCATGAATCGTATGAACTAAGAGAGATAAATTGCATAAACTAAAGAAAATGATTTAAATTATGAAATACAATATGCACATGCTTAGGAGAAGATTTATAAAGAACTTAATATATATTGTCATCATAAAAAATGGGGAGATTGTTAGCCTAATAGACTTTAGGTTTATTTGTTTTGATGATGAGTGATTTATTTATTGATAAGTTGTTTACGAATTGAATGAGATTTATATGCTTATCATTATTTAGATTTGTTCCTTATTGGAAATATCTTCTAACAAGGGTATTAATGTTTACTAATATCTATGTTTAAGTCCATGGTAGTTAAAGGATAAATCAATTGGACTTAGAATCTTTAAAAAGTGCAAAACACAGAGTATAGGTCGACCAAAAATTGAATGGTGGTTGACCAAAATTGAACAGACTAGCGATAGTTCTTGAGTGCACTGGACCAGTGACTGAAGACGAAAAAGCAGGAAAGTAGAAAGACATAGTTATAACAACTACATTTGCAATGGTCGGGAAGCAGTCAACCGGACAAGTTGGGTGGTTGACCGCTGAATAGATTTTTATATATAAAAGCACTTGCAATTGAAAGAAACAAGAAGAGAAACCGTAGTGAAGCACTGCAAAATTTATCCTAGATATTTCTCTTCATAATTAAGTGTTTAGCTAGCTCTCTCATTCCCAAACTTAAGAGTTTTATTTGGGGAGCTTAGGCCTTAGATCTTTTTCATTTTCCATTGTACCTAAACTTGCAACCTCTTGTGAAGAGGAGATAAAAAGGTGATGCCCCATGAATAGTCAAAGAGAAAATTGGTGACTCCCCGTGAACAAACATTGTACTGCTTGATTAACACCTATAAAGTTCAATCACATATAAGCAGGGAGGTTATAGTTAAGGAATCTTCAAGGGAGAGCCTTGAAGCGAACACATAGGCAAGGTTGACTAAATCGCGTTAACAAATAGGTGTTAACTTTCTATCTCTTACTCTTTATATTTGTTATTGCTTGCATATATATCTGTGACAAAACACTTAGGGAATAGAATTATTGTAATATCCTGAAATTTCGTTATGCTAATCATATTACTTAAGTGATAATTCTAGGGATATTTGGAGCTATAGTGGACAATTAAGGTATAGCTCAAGAGAAACATATTTAGAAGAAGTGAATTATGATACCCCGAATTATGTTCATATTAAGCTTAGGAAGATGATAGAGGATTTATTGGAATTCACTTGGATAATTTAAGATATTAGTCAAGTGAAACATATTTGGATAAAGTGAACTATGATATCCGAATTATGTTCATACTTAGTTTAGGAGAAAGATTAAGAATATGGAAGAATTGTTTGATGATGTTTGAAGTTGGATAGGAAGATGATAGAACTGGATTAGTGATTTATAGTCCATGAAATTTGAAATGATGGATGAAAGCTTTTGTTTTGGGTATTGGTAAGAGTTGGATATATTAAGGTTACTAATATTTATGGGTATATTAGATTTAGTGTTGGTTTTGAAAGTAAGGATTGTTTATGAGATACAAAAATAAACTGGAGATTTAGTAGATGATAAAAAAGTCATATTAGAAGAAGTTAGTAATAAAGTTATTGAAGTTTAGGGATATATGTATATATATAAGTATATATTAATGAAGAAATAGTGTGGCGAATGATAGATTGAAGTGAGGATGATCTAGAGGTTGATCGAGATCAACCTGTAATTCACTATATTGTAAATTATGGGTTGGCGAACAATCTGCCGGCTGTTCACCCAAAGGCATCGACTGTACGGTGTCGTTGACGGGCAATCTGGAACAGAGAAGTCTGCGGTTGATCGATTAAATGGCGGTCGATCGTCCACTGAAAGAAACAATCAACCGCGTTTGTGTTTGGCGGTCGATGAACGTGTTTGGCGGTCGATCGTCCAAAGAGAAAATGATCGACTGGCATTCTGAAAAGCCGTCTAGAAACAATAATCAATCGTTAAGAAATGGAAAGCCTTCGACGTTTGATACTTCAGGGATGCACAAAGGGTCCCTCTTGTCACCTCTTCGCCTTCAGATGGTTATTGAAGGGTCAAGGTTGTGGCCTATAAGTAGAGAAGCGGCCTTCAGCTCCTTCAAATCTCCATCCATTCGGCGCCAGTGATCTTCATACATCTCAGAACGAGTGTTTGCCATGCTGATCGTAGTGGCTCTGATACCAATTTGTTACAGTATTGCTCAGGACTCAAAAGAATGGAGGAAGTTTGTATCGATAATTCCTTGAAGAAAAGAAGAATTACAGAGGAGAAGGAAACTACAGGAAAATAAAGAAGCAACAAGAAGAAAATGTGTAGAAAACAGATTCAATCTTCAACACCCTTCTTTCCCATCCTCTGCCTCTTTTATTTTCAGCATCCCTCTCTCCTTTGATTAGTGACATGTGGACGGTGGGATAAGCTCCATGTAGGCAACAGTTGGCTCAACCATAACAAAAAACTTCGCCTTTTATTCCCTCTGCTAGGGTGTTGCAAAAATCGCAGCTTGCGAGTTCATTCATTCCCACAAAATGGGACACTCCTTCATTTGCCCTGCGGTTCAGCAAAGTAGACGACGACATCCACGCACGCCCGTGCTCAATGACGTCTTCCCAATATTCCTGCTGCCGCATCCCATTTCGTGAAGAACATTTCTTACCGAGGGAGGGTCGTTTCTCCCTTTGTCCAATTTTCCTTAACATTTCTCTTCCTATTCCTTTGTTTCCCCAGCAAATGGCCGATAACCCATATTTCTCATACATCTAATATCCATCAAACTAAAACACAACAATCCTAGCAAAATTTCCAAATATACCCTCTCCAACCCCTTCAACATTTCTCTTCCTATTCCCCTTATTCACATCTCTTTGCGAATAACCAATATACTCTTAAATCCCCTTCTAATATTCACTAAAATAAAGTACAATAATCCCAACATAAATTTCCAAAATATTCCTATCCGATTGTTCATTCTTGACAATGATATAACAAGCTATAATACTCACATTCATCTTAAATTACCGAACTTTGACTTTCCCAATAAAATTCTTCATTCATAAACTAATTGGATCAAACTATTATCAACAACATAAGCTATTCCTCCACAATCAATTTGACATGCACATATAATAAAATTTTCTATCATTACACATAATTTTTGCAATTCTAATTCTACTTTAGTTTTATGTTAAAATCATAGTAATTGAAGTAATCTTACCGCGAAAACGATGTCGGGAAGCTCTAGCATGATCTTCTCGTTGTGGAAAAAAATTCTCACATTATTAGTTTTCTAAAAATGTTGTCAAACGTTGGCATGACTCACCATTTCTCTCAATTTCACCTATTTAATTTTCTTCACCATCTTCTCCTTCCTCTTCCTAATCCATTGTCGTCTCCGGTGCTAGTCAACATGTATGACTTTCCGCTGCGGAACGTTGTCTTTCCGTAGTGGAAAGTCATCGTTTCTCGCATGAAATATAATCTTTTAAGTCTGTTTAGTAGAAAGATAACATTCTGCCGTATAAAGATAACATTCTGCAACAGAATAACAGTGTTTTTAATGGAAAACATAATCGTAATATTTGCTCGATCTATTTCTCATAATTTAATATTTAAGTTGTTACTAAAAATTATTTAGTGATTGACTTGTTATTAATTTCATATTCTAAAGGTTGGTTTTGTTAATTTCTTAATAAAAATTATTTTTGTTTGATTTAATTCCTTCTAAATGAAAGGGTCCCACCCTTGCCACGTAAGCATCAGGGTAATACTTCGAGGATCAGATTATCTACTATATCGTTAATGCAAGAATCGATTTGTAGCCAAAACTCAACCACGGGAAGATATGGTGCCGGCATCTTTCAACCCTCTGGTTATGTTCTGCACTTCAAGCTGACAGTGAAAGCTTGAAATACTCCAATATGGAGACCCTCCACCCACTTCGTCTCTTTCCGATATCTTTCCCCGAAAAATGCTTCCTATCCACTTCTTATACCCCCATTTCTCGTCATTCTCTAATATGCATTTCCCGACCTGCTTTCTCCTTAGATTCGCCTCCCGCTTTTATCCCCATTTACCCGACCCGAAAATCATACAACTCTTCATCCACATACATTGCTAAGGCAGGGTGGTTTTTGGGTCTTGGAGAAAGAAAGGAAACGAATTTGTCGAAGATTGTCAAAGCGGGTGACCCTGTTTTACACGAACCGGCCAGGGAAGTGGACATAGGGGAAATCAGGTCGGAGCGGATTCAGAAGTTAATTGATGATATGGTCCGGGCCATGAGGAACGCTCCTGGTGTTGGTCTTGCGGCTCCGCAGATAGGAATTCCTTTGAGGGTAAGTACCCAATAGGCACCTTCTCACTTTTTTATACTTCTTCTATTCTTCCAGAAATTAGGCTGGGTGGAGTAGACATTGAACTTTTTTCGTATTGTAAATGATAATTAAGTTTCATGTTTTTGATTCCTTGCTAACTGTTGGACGTTTAAGTTCGTTGCTACATTTGAAGTTCGAAGAATATTAGCATTTATCATTTAGACTCGTTTTGCGTTTTAGGTATTTTTCGGTCGTTTTTCCATTTGGAAGATAATGCTACGAGGTGTTCTGTAGTTTTCTATAACTTGTGTACTGAGACGCCTTTCTTTCTTTAGACATTTTGAGGAAAAGTGGTTTCAACTGAACATATAGGTTTAGTATATGTGGGAAAGCATAACGAATATGCATATATAAGGAAAAATGCATATCAACCTTTAAACTTCGGGGTGAAGAGCATTTATGTCATTGAACTTTTCTTTAGGTAAATAAGTCTCAAACTTAGGAAAATTAACAATTTAGTTTTCGTCGTTAGGGGTACCGTCAATGCAGTCACATTTTTTTTCATATGATGTCTTCTATATTCTATATTGAGCGATTTTAAGAGAAGAAGGGGCGATTTTGGCGAGGACGTAATTTGCAGAAGAGATTTTCAATCTCTAAAGCTTGGTATCGTCGCAAAAATCTTCTTTGCAAATCTTCTTCTCGCCAAAATCGCATCTTCTTCTCTCTACAAATCACCCAGCACAGAAGATAAAAGACGTCACGTGAAAAAAAACGTGATTGCATTGACAACATCCATAACAACAAAGATTTAATTGCTAATTTTCTTAAGTTTAGAGACTTATTTGGCTAAAAAAAATTCAAGAACTTATTTTCTCTTTACTCTTAAATTTAAAGTCTAATATGCACTTTACTAAAAAATTTACTATTGCACTGGGATGTGGTCTTTACCATGTGGTCGTGGATTGGATCGGTAAACAACTTTCAAAAGGGATATTTTAACTTTTCATACCTTTACATTATGTGAAGGCAGAGGAAGTTGCAAATAATTTGATTTTGCACGGTCATGTTGCCTACGATACAGGGTCGTGGATTTGGTAGTTGTTTGGTTTGTGTTGAGGAATGAGGAGAAGCAAGTAGTGACAACCTGCCGTATTTGTTTATTTGGAGGAGCAAGTGGAATGGGAGGAGTGCTTGATGTTGAGGCTTTTGAAATCTTTTGATGAGAAATGTTTTAATTTGTCATTTCATGCGGGTATTTGGAGGTCGAGGGTTTTTGTTGCTCAACTATTTGATAAACCCCCCACGTGGCTAACTCATGCTAGGAGACAGGATAAGAGCATTATGAAGGCAATGAAAGAAGAGACATGATAGATTGAGGTAATCATATAATACATAGTAGTTCGTTATTATGGAATATTAGAGATATGAGAAATTAGTTGGAATGGTGGAGAAGCATGTGTAAATAGGAATAGGAAGTTTAAGGACAAGATAGAGAGGTTTGTGTAAATTGCAAGGAGAGAGATTGAGCCCCTCCAATTTCTCGTTGTAGTGTATTTTTCGTGTTTTGCATTCAAAGAACAACTACTCTAAAGTTGTTTTCTATCTAATCTTTTGCTTTAGTTTTCTGTTCTTAGACAGTTCCTGTCGCTATGTTATGTAGTATTTTTAATTAGCATGGTTCTATTTTTCGATTAGAAAAAACGTTTCAAGTTTCCATGTTTAATTGACATTCTCCATTTTATCTTCATCATGTCTAATACCTCCAGTTGATCCATGAACTTGACAGTTGTATTTCATTGGTTTCAATCCTATTATTATTATTTTTAATTTCTTCCAACGATTATAATGGTTGTTTGTTTCCACCTTTATTTGTTGAATTGTTAATCGAATTTGGTAACTTTTTTATGACTTTATTTCAGAAATCATCTTTATATCATTGTTTTTTCTCTCATTCTTCGTGCAGATAATTGTTTTAGAGGATACGAGAGAATATATAAATTACGCATCCAAGGAGGAGACTAAAGCACAAGATAGACGCCCCTTTGATCTCCTTGTATGTCTACTTCGTACGAAACCGTAAAACATCATATTGGATTGATATTGTTGGTTTCTTTGTACACGAGTTTTCACTTGCTATAACAATTTACTGGTTATTTTGAGGCAGGTGATCCTGAACCCAAAACTTAAAAGGAAAAGTGAGAAGACGGCACTGTTTTTCGAAGGGTGTCTTAGGTAAGAAGCAAGTAGTAGAGCAATTGTCTTCTAGTGAATCAAAATAAATGGATATAATAGATTCTCCATCTTTCCTCCTTTTGTCTCAGTCTATTCTTTTCCCGCTTCTCAGAAACCTTTTCGCTCAAGTAATGTATTGGTCGTAAATATATAGTTTTTGTCTTAGTTAATTTGAATAATGTAGAGTAGTGTATTTCTGAATGAGTAACTCGGGGTAGGTTCACTCAACTTACGATGACATTACCCATGAAAAGAGGAAAACCAAACTCTATCATCCTAATCTCTAGGAGGATGCTAAAATGAAAACTATAACTTGCTTGATCGTAGCAAACTTCCATCATCATAGTTTCAAGGCTTGGAAAACATGTTTTTTTCGTTTGCAGTGTGGATGGGTTCAGAGCATTGGTGGAGCGCTTCCTTGATGTGGAGGTGGTTGGTCTCGATAGAAATGGAAAGCCTATGAAGATCGATGCGTCGGGGTGGCAGGCCCGTATCTTGCAGCACGAGTGTGATCATTTGGATGGAACTCTCTATGTCGATAAGATGACACCTCGAACATTTAGAAGTGTTGAAAATCTGGAATTGCCTCTGCCGGACGGTTGCCCCAAGGTTGGTGTTCGGTGATCTGTGTATTCCGGAAGATATTAGTTTAGTCGATGTAATGAATGAACGCAGAAGATTGGCAGAACCAAATGTAATTAAAGAAGTTGAAAAATTACCAAATCTTGCGCTTAGAGTAGTCGGATCATAGTGATTTCAAGGAGAGATTATAATCAACTTCACTAGTTTTATGTGTTTATGTATTGCTATGGAGCTTTAATATTACTCTGCTATTTGCATAAGAGCAGCCTGCAAAGACATTTTATGTGATGTTTTTGTCTGCTAATCAGAATTCAGCGTATAATATTCCGTAACTAAGGTTACAAACACTTAAACCATGATAATGACATCTTTAAATTTCACAAAACTTCATCTAAATTTATTTAAGCATATCTCGGTTTTTGACTTGTCATATTAAATTTGTAATTCAAAATTCTTTATAATTCTAATATCGTTAGCATATAACAAAATATCAAATCTGGATCTAAAAGTAGAAGATCTATTTCAAATATCTCATTTCACTAAAAAAATATTTTTCAACAAAATATCTAGGTCAAAAAATCACTACCTTAATAAAATATTCACTCAAAAAATTGAAACGAAAATTGATGAATAGCACAAGATTCAAAAATATATCTCATAAATTCAAATATTTTATGATAACAAATTAACTTCAAAATCAAATTAAGTATAGTTGCTAGAATAATCTCATATATCACAAAATTCAAACATTATTTGAATTTTAACCTAAAACAATCTTCAAAATTGAGATATTTTTGCGATTTTAAATCTACTACTATAAATCATCAAAATTAATATCCAAAAATCCTTCTAAAAATTCGAAGTATTTTCAACAATTTTTATCTCTGACAAAAATGCAATTTTGTAAAGAAGACTCTCGCGACAATCGTAAACAAGCAGCCTTACAGCGAGAATAGAGAACAACAATTTAGATATGTGGTGACCGATGGAAGAGAAGAATAAATCTTATGAATAAGAGGAATAGCAGAGGGAATAGTTTTTCTTTTTTTTTTTCCAAAAAATTGTAAATTTCTAAAAAATTACGAAAATCTCGTTCGATATAAAAAAACGACCAAAGAGAATTGATATTTTGATGAATTTTAAAAACCTGATTTTATAATATCTCTCCCAACCAGATTTTGATACTAATTGTTAAAAAATCGAATGATAACCGCAAAAAAAAAATTAGGATGTGAGACACTAGATTTACATGATAAAATTCTTTTGAAAAAAAAAAACCATGGGCCGAATAACAAATTTATTATGAAAATCAAAATACAATCGTAGATTTTATGACTATAGTTTAAATGAATATATAGAGAAAATAAAATTCTAAATGATATCTATAAAGAAGACACACCATCCATTTAGACCACACATCAAAAGTGTAAAATTGCTAATTCTAATCAAACCCATACTTCCACAATTATCGAACCATAGATGTAAAAAATTCCCACCATTTTATTCACAAAACTGCACGAACCAAATTACAAATTTCATTTCTAATCATTGGGGAAGGACAAAACTTGAACGTCATGCCAATCTAATATAATGAATTCCCCATTCTTTGAGTATCTGGCTAGCATGAAACCATGGTTATCGGTGTCTATCAGGTTGAGTTCTTTGAGTTGAGAAATGCAGATTATTGCGGAGGAGGAGTTTTGCAGAGTGCTGTTTTCTGTAATTTGTATTTTGTAAAATAAACTTGCCTTGTACAATACATTCTAGGGGTATATATATACCTGGAAGAATAGAAGTTTTATCGTACAATTAATCTACCATATAATTAATTTACAATAAAAGACATTTACAAAAGATGGATTAACATCCCCCCCGCAAGCTCAAGGACGTGGGACGAGAAGCTGGACTGAAAAATTTGAAATTTGGTTGTTGCTAGTGGTTTGGTGAGAGCATCTGCTATTTGATTGTCAGATAGAGTGAAAAGAACTGACAAAGATTTACGGTGAACTTTTTCTCTAACAAAGTGATAGTCAAGCTCAACATACTTGGACTTATAATGAAACATAGGATTTGAAGCCAAGTAAGTTGTACTTAGATTGTCACAGAAAATGATAGGGGTAGCGGAAGAAGATATACCTATCTCATGTAAAAGAGATTGGACCCAAAGAAGTTTTGAAGCTCCATTTGCAATGCTGCGATATTCTGACTTAGAACTGGAATGAGAGAACCTTTTGTTTTACAGAGGACCACGAAATAAGATTTGGACCTAAAAAGGTATAACAACCCAGTTATTTATCTGCTTTTAAAAAATGCATGAAATTTAAAAATTTTATAAAACGACTAAAATCTTTATTAAAACCTTTTAATATGAAATCAGAGTTCTTTTCTTATAAGCGAACCGTTAAAATCTTTTTACTTTGACTTTTTACCAAAATTGTTATAAACAGTAGAAAACTATAATCATAGAATCTTTTCTCAAAATATAGCGGAAGTGTAAATTCTTTTTTCTTTAAAAACATAGCGGAAGCATAAATAGTTCATTTAGAGACAATTAATTAAAGTGTTACTTTATATTTTACAAAACTAGTTTCTCTTTACATTCGTTAGCTTAACTAGTCACAAGTCTTGTCCATGCAAATCTCTCATCAGCTGCTCCTAAATTTGTTCATCATTTTCTCTCGTACTTGTACCTACATCGCAAATTATAAACTATGAGTCTAACGATTAGTAAGTAATAATACCTAATATGCTATATGCTCATGTTGTGCCTTTTTAAAAACAGTATGCATTTTCTGTCTCATCTTTTTCTTATTTTTTATCTTTTTATTATATTTCTATTTTCTATTTATAACCTCTAATATAGCAGCAATGACATATTTCAAAAGCCTGCTAACCATTGACTGTTCTTCTTATTTTTTATCTTCTTATTTTCTGTTATGACCTCTAATATAGCAACAATGACATAATCTGAAAGCCTGCTAACCATTGGCCATCCTGTCCCAACATAATCTAGGGACTTTGCAATTGATATGAGCAGCAATGGTATAATCCGAAAGCTAGCTAGTGACAATAGCATAATCCAAAAATCTGCTAGCAACTGTGCCTACTAAGGACTGAAACAGCCTCACATCATATCGTTGTCTTTTCCTATTATTCGTTTTACTTTATTTTTTATTGCTTATTATTCGTTTATTATCTGTTTCACTTTTCATGGTAAAATGGATATTCCTACAGTCCAAATGTAGTAGTCCACTTCGGGTGATCAGCCCTCGAGAACACCATACACTTAGTATGTGTGAGCATCCCTTAAACCATTCTTTAAAACTGTGCACAAAAATCTATTTTTGTATTCTTTTTAAAATCGTGATGCATGATGCTGTGAATGCACACAATTTCTAACAGTTAATATGGAAACATAATTAAACATTCAACATGTGAATCACAAAACGTGCTATAAAACTGTAGACATACTGTAAAAACAGTAAACAACGAAACATGCTATGAACAACTGTAGACATGATTTCAAAACAGTAAACAACAAAATGTGCTATTAAAAACTGTAGACATGCTTGAAAAGAGAAAAGCAACGAAACATACATATCCTATTCTTACGATGTAGAGCCCGAAGACTAAAGCACACATGTATCCTTTACCTCAAAGCTTTATGGAGTCTTAGTAATTAAGCTATTCTGATGCGCGAACGGAAGGAGTTTAGATCTAACCTGTAAATATGATGACGATGGATGAAGGTTAGTAGCTGGCGGACGTTCTTTCCTTATTTGAATTAGGAAAGTCTTCTCTTGACTGTGTTGACTCCGCCTTGAATTGAATGTAGGAAAGTTCAATCATCTTCCGATTTGTTTCTTTAGAGAAAGAAGAATTTGGATGAAGAAAAAGGATTACTTTTTAGAAAAGTAATCCTCATGGTAGGGTTCTCGTGATATGACTCACACGTGGAGTTCTTTGGATATAACTCACCAAAGGGTTTTGAAAAAGGAATTACTCAATCTCAAGATTAGCAAAAAGCTATTTTGTAGTAAACTCTGAATTGAAATTAAACATAACCCTAGGTGGCTATATATAGCCTTTTACAAAGCACTAATTAGGAAATAATAAAATAGGAAACTAAACACACTTAAATATTCAGTCCATAATTGGCCAATTAATATAAGTTATTTTAGTAACTTTCTAATCTTGAATTTATTAAGCTTCGGCTTTTTTTGTCTTCACGAAAAAGCAGTTTCCTTTCTCTTGATATTCTTCGTTTGGAAAGTTACTTAAGTTGGCTTTCTTTGTCTTCACAAAAAAGTAGTTTCCTTTCTCTTGATATTCTTCATTTGGAAAGTTACTTAAGTTGGCTTTCTTTCTCTTCACGAAAAAGTAGTTTCCTTTCTCTTGATATTCTTCGTTTGGAAAGTTACTTAAGTTGCTGCTTGTGTATAAGTTTTTTACCTTTATATCCTTCGGTCCATCTTGTCCTTTGTCCTTATTATCTTGAACTTCTTTTCATTGTAATAAGTGTATAGGCTTTCTTTGGTCTTCATTAGTTGGAAGCTCATCTAATTGGACAGTTGGCTTGATTTTTTTTGAAGGGCCTAATTTTGCATCATCTCCTTCTTGATACCTTCAAGATTAATAACGTTTATCATTAATCAAATCAATTAATCTACTTATTAATCTCAATATCTTTTATATTCTAATTCCTAATATGTTACTTACTAAAATCTCCTAGATGAAACTGTTTCTTAGTTACTACTTAGCTGAATAATTAATTTCAATATTCATTTCCAATTATCACCATACATTTGTTCAATTAATGACTGAAATCTAAACCAACAGAACAAAAAACATTAGCATTTCCAATAACAGAGCATAAACTTCAAAGCAGTAATGTAACAACCCGTTTTTTATTTCGTTTAAAAATGCAAAAATTTAAAACTTTTCTTTTTATTAAAACGTCAAAATATTTTTCCTTTGTAAGACCCGATGTTAAAACTATTCACTTAAAACATTTATCATTTGTAGCGGAAGTAATAAAATCATTTTATGAAACGCAACGGAATTAAAACTAGCATTAAAGAACTTTAGGTAATTTACAAACCCTTTTACACATAAATTCTCATTTACGTCTTTAGCCCAGCCAGCCACAAGATCCACCCGTGCAAATCCTTCATCAACTATCTTTGATATGTTCTCCTGTTTCTCGTACATACCTACATCACAAAACTTAACTAATGAGCCTAATGCTCAGTAAGTGATATAAAATAAAATAAACATGCTATGCATTTTTAAAATCCTTTTTTGTTTCCGTTTCCTTTTCTTTCCGGTTTCGTTTTGCATTTCATTTCCTTTCTCTTTCAGTTTTCTTGATCTTAACTTTACTTGATCTTTCCTTTTTCGTTTCCGTTTCTCTTTTAAGTTCACATTCTGAAAGGGAACCTATCTGTTCCATATACCGAGGGAATGGATACATCATATAGTCATGTAGCTATCCGTCACCCCTACATGGGGATACATCATATGACCTCACTACCATGACCGTCACCATTCTCTTTTTATTGAAGACATTGGGGATTTTCGTACAAGAGAAATGATAAACACTAGAGTCCACGTGGTTAACCGTCACCCTGATGAGGGGATACATCATATAGTTTCCCCACCGATGGACAGTCACCAAATCTCCCGAACCCCCACACACCTATTTACGTTTATTCAGTGACACAATGGATATTCTTACAGCTAAGTGATCGTTGTTCGCTTGGGTGATCACCCTTAAGAACGCCCTTCACTTAGTATGTATGAGCATCCATTCCACCACTTTTCGTTTTCCTTTTCAAAACCATGAATGAAACCAATTTTTGTATCTTTTGAAAACCATGATGCTCGTGAATGCATACAATTCTATCACATCTTTCCAATAATCTCTAAACATCCTCGTCTACGAAACATATCATTAAAAGAACCTAAATCTAATAAACAGTCATCAAACAATAGCAGAATATACGGAACATGCTCAATTTGTGGTAAAGCAATAAACAACCTAAATATTCTATGAAAGCGGTAACAATCAGCAAACAACCCTAATTTTTGCGATGTAAGGTTCGATGACCAAAGCATAGTAAGTATCAACTTACCTGGTTTCCGTAGCGGGTTTATGAAATTAACATTATCCTTCTTCTTTTAAACACCTTCAAAATCAAAAATATTTAATTATTAAGAACAATCCCATAGTCTCAAACTTATAACTTGATCTTATGCATCTACATTATAATTCTATTTCATATTTTCACAAATTTCTCAAACTTATTTCTTTCCATAAATTGCACCTGCATAATAATTCCAACCAACAGAGACTAACTCCTCCTTGACGAAAAATAAATCCTTCATGCTTCGTAGTTAGCAAGGAAACAATGGCTTAATATAATTACAAACTTATCCCTTAATCACACATTACCAACATAATAACATATCCAAATGTAATCACTTCACAAAACTCACCTATTACCACCCATCCAAGAACCCATAACATATTCTCAATTATTTCTAAAGTCGTAATTAAACAGGGAATCATTTCCAAGCTGCATAATGTATTCCATCCAAATTCCATAATAGACAGAGGGCATTTGTTCAAACATTCTTCAACAAAATCCATCCAAGTTCGGTGGGCAAGAATTAAAATGCAAAACCAAATCATCAGACCACATTCCACAACAGCAACCAATCGGAGAGAAAACAATCCAAGGGATAAAACTAAACTAGCAGAACAACATTTCCCAAAACATCTCACGAGCAGAAAAAAACCAAAGGACCGTACTCAAACCATCAGACTAATAGTCTCAACATACATTCCAGGCAGTAACCAACGCAACCAATAGATTCAAACAATGGGTAAATTAGTCCTAGTCCATTATTTATCATCCAATTCAGAACAGAAGCCCCAAACAAAACCCATCACTGAAATTAAAATAAGACCGGGAGTTTAACATTACTCACTGAAATCGAAGATGCGGCAGACTGAGCTTGTAACAACTGGGCTTTTCTAGCCTAGCCCACAAAAAAAAAAAAAAAAAAAAGATTTAAACTCCCCAATTCAGGGGAGTTTGCTGCAGATGAGATATGGCCGAGATTCAGGGGTGATTTCCCCCTATTTGAGCAACTAGTGAGGGGGAGTTTATCCACACTCCCTCTAATTCAAAGATTTCGATTTCCCTCCCGCTTTTTTCCTCTTCGTCGTCGTCATCCGAATCGATTTCTCTAAGGTTGAAGTTATCCGAGCAACCGAGGTTAGTGTTATTAGTTTGTGATTTTTTTCTTCCTCTTCGGTGTACTCTGTTAAGAGAACGATTTCTTCTCCTATTTGATGGTGTAGCATGAATATTGGAAGACTTTCTCCGGCGATCGTTGTGTGCTCAGTTTTTCCGTTAGTTAAAGACTTCATTTTTGGCGAGTAAGTTGGGTTTCTTTTCAGATTTAGTTCTAGTTCTTACCAAAACAATTGCTAATTTCTGGAGTTATTGGAAAGGTTGAAGATTTGGGATTATTTTGGGTGTTTAAAACTTTGATCAGTGTAAATAAATCGTAAAAGTAAAAGAAAATAGATTTTTGGTTATGCTGAAATTTCTGAATTATATTTGGTTTTGTTACTTGGAATCTGAACTGATTATTGGATTAAGTTTAGAGTTGTAGACTAAATTTTAAAGTTTGGAAGGAGTTTCTAACTCGAACCTTTGGCAACAAAGAGGGGCTGGCGATTCTGAATTTTCTAAGTTCTTAAAGACTAATTTTGAACTATATTCCCTGGAAAGAATTTTGGTTAGGAACTCGTAAATTTCCACTGCTATGAAATTTTGCCAAAAGTCGCCGGAGTGAAGGCGACAATCGGATTGTCGATGGACAGAGCAAACTCTAGCTCTGTCCATGAATGGAGTATCCAAATGGGACACTCTGAACCGAATCTAAATTTGGTCCCTAGATTTAACTCCCATTTAAATTGGGTTTTGGGCCAAATCAAGATTTGTGTATTAGGCTAAATTAAACTTAATCTGGATCAAACTTTTGGGCCTTAAGATTGGGCCTCTGGATTGAATCTTCATGGTTGGGCCTCCATATTAGATATATGGAATTGGGACTTCTTTGGATCAAACAATCAATAAGTTGTTTTGAATATTGTAAATATTAGAGGATGATTAGATTTCCTATTTCGGTCAAGTCATACACCTAAAAATTTATGAATTGGGTTTCAAATTAAATTCTAATATTTTTATCAATTATTTTGGCTAGGTTCTAACACTTAGAAACTTTGGAAGTATCTTGGACTCTTTTCGTTGGATTTGGTATCAGGTGGCCCGAGTGAGGTAGTGGTTATTTTATATTTAACGTACCTTAATTTCTAAAATGTAAATATTCAATTAAATTCGAGTATGTCACTTTTACTTTTCAGTTTATTTACATTTATTTATTTTTATTGTTAACTAGAGTAATGGGACAGCTGTATGTGCCGTGTCCCTGGTCGCAAAACCCTAAACCTGATCAAGGTCTTTTTGGCTTGCGATCGCTTAAGTATCGTTTTTTGTTAGTTTTTGTTATTCAATTTATTGCTCATCAGCACCATTTTATTTGTTAATCTGTTAATTTAATTAACTGAAAAGCCTGTGAAATTTATATGACATATAAGTTGAAAATAAAATAATTCCCTACTGAGTTTTGTCGACTCACCCCAAATATGACAACATTTTTCAAGAAATGATCACAGTAGTTCCCCATTGCCATCTCAAGAGAAAATTTGGAGTTTCCCCAATTTTAATTATTTTTAGACTAAAGATATTTTAGTGAGGTCTGTAACATAGTCATATTTTATGTTATTTCCGCTAAAATTTAGACTTTGTTAAATTGGATTACATTATTGTCACTTCTGGACCTTTATTTTTGGACCTAATTTGTAACGTGAACGTTTAAGTGTTCCGCTGCTATTTATTGGATTTATGTGAGGGTTGGATGATTTGGTTCCGTTTTGGGCTGGATCGTTCCCCGTTCTGTCTCGGGTCCCCTTTGGGGCGTGACAGAAAAAGTGGTATCAGAGCATGGTTGACATCTTGAAGAAATGACATTAAGAAAAGAGATAGCGTTATACAAGAAATGGAATTATAGTACTTTAGGACAAAGTACAAAAATCAATTTGGGTTCAGATATTGTTAGAAAAATATCTCGAGATTATCTGTTGGTGGATGAAAGTATTCCTCTAATTGGACACAAGGAATTTGAAGTTGACATGATTTTGTTAGAAATGATGAGGAATACTCTTTTAAATTATTAGAAATAACTTTTCGGAACATATGAGTCTGCGAACTCTGCTGGGTTATAGTTGTGGGCCTGTGAAGTTGGAATTTAATAACCCATCTTAGATGGAAATCCAAACTCTCAATAAAAAAAAAAAATCCAATAATTATTTCGTCTTTTATGAAATTCGTTCGTCAAAAAAAAAAAAAAATGGAATCTTGGTATGAAACTATTAAACGAAGGTTTTGAATCTATTTGATTTAGAGTGTTTCAACATTAGTTTCAAAATTCAGCGTAAGTTGTTGGAAATATTTGGTCTGAGATCCAGAATCGTTCAAGTGGGTATTTTTGAAGAATGGCTGCAACGAAAATTTATCTGGTTGAAGTTTATATTGAAAGGCTTAATTGATAGTGAAGGATTTAAAAATCATTGTTATGTTTGTGGAACATATGGTTGTTTTTGCTATAATTCATATTGGGTTAAGGATGAAAAAATTTTACGGATTAATGCCTAGTTCAAGTTGTGAATATGACATATTAAATTAGAATTCTAAATTACGATTGATGAAATTGTATGACTGACAATCACTTTAGGACCAAGATTATCTTGAGATTTACAAGCTTAGTTATATGATTGTAAGTTTGGGTGTTATTTGAAATGTTGGAGCAAATTCTTGTTAAATATTTGAGTGAAGGTGATAAATGATTGGAATGCAGTGATGAAATTCAATATGGATGCAAAGGAGTTTAAGGGAAGTCTGTTGAGGCATGTTTATATAGTTGAATGATTTAATGTTTGTTATTCGATTGACAAATGAACTCTTTTGAAGATTTATAGTAAGGAAATCTAATCTCCACTTTGTTCGAAGTGCGTTGAGAACTGATGATGATGTGTGTTACATCTAGTACAATATGATGCTATAAGATTTTTGAACACAAGAAAACAGTGGAAATTTGGGTTTTCTTATAGTTTGACTTGATGTGATCTCGAATGTTGAGTGATTAAGTGAGTTTAAGTTCATATTTAATTGTTAAGCAGATGGTGCGACTTTTCAATTGTGAGCGAGCAAGTTGTTGCTTTGTGAGATATTTCTTTTCACATTTCTTTGTGTGGTAGGGAAGACTAGAGCATTAATGCGGTATGCTTCTTGTTATCAGTGACTATGAGTTACTTGACATATTTTAGTTTTTTTCAGTTATGACTATGTTATGACATTCTTCTTGATGATCTATCAGGGTTACCACCCTATTGTGAGCTTGATTTATGCATTTATTTTGTCCTAATAGTACTCTAGTTTTCGTTGCTTCATATTGGATGGTTTAGGTGAAGGGAATGAACTTTGATTGCATAAGATGGATATGTTATGGGATGAGTTCCACAAGTTTAGTTTATCATAAGGGATATACTAGTTTCAATATTTGTTTGGAAACTGAGTGATTAATTCCAATTTTGTACATTTCGTGTTTGAAGCTCGATCAAGTGGCGATCAATATTAAGGATCTATTAAAATGAAGAAATGCACTTATTGACCAATTGGAATGATCAGTCTGTTTTGTCATAAATGATTTGAAGTTGGACTGTCATTAGTAAATTTCTAATGAGATGTACGTATAATCAACCTTTTGAGTTCATTATGGATGATTCGGGTGGAGATTTTGACGTTGGTTTAAATGTTAAGATATAAGTATAGGGAAGTTGAATTTTCATGTCCTTGTGAATTATTTAGTTAAATTTCCCTAAGTGATTGGGTATTAAGATACTTGTGATGAACTTATGGAACGTATAAGAGCTTGTTGTTAAATTTTAAAGAGCATCAGTTGTAAGCTCATATGCATGGAGACAACTACTGGATGATGAATAGATTTTTTTTAAGCATAATGATTTTGAGTAAATATCTCATTGACCTCTATCTAAAATGCCATTATGATAGCATTGGAACCAATTAAAGAGATTCTAATTGAAGAGTTGAAAGGATTAAGAAGTTTCACCGCAGATAATATCAAGTTGGACTATCATCACTAAATTTGGGTTGATGTGATCAACTTTTTGAGATCATTATGATTATATTAGTTTGAAACTTTGATGTTGGTTAAACTTGTTAATGTTATGTATATAGGAAAGTGAATCTTCCAGGCATTGTGGACTATTTTGGTTAAGTATTTCTTAAGTGATTAAGTATTGTGATACTCGTGATAAGCATACCGAACGACTAGAAATTTTGTTGTAAGCTTTTAAAAATAATTAGTTATAAGTTAGGTGTGGTTAGATACATCTCTCGGGTGATAAGTTCAAATTTTCAAACATAAGAACGCTGATTCTGTATCTCTTTGATATTTATTTAGATTGCAGTTGTATTAGATTGACACCATTATTGAGTAAGGTCTAGATTTTCTTGACATTAAATTGTTGTGTTGATATCTAGTTACAAGAAATTCTTCTAATAGAGGTACTGTTAAGTAACCTTATAAATAGAAATGTTAAACTTGGTTGTAAAAGAAAACTATTGGTTGATTTCTGAGGAGCTGAGATTTAAGTTGGTTATTGCGATGTTGTTGGTGGTAACATGTGTATATTCATTATATGTTGACTATATTGATGCATCAAGAGTTGGATTGAATGCTTAATGCTGTAGAAAGGTGAAATTAAAACCTTTAAGCTTTGTTAGTCAAGATTGAAGATCCTAGATGATGAGTGTATGTTGGCAAAAGTTAGAGTTATTTTATGACATGAAATTTGATATTCTCTTGGATTCTAAGAGAGAAGAGTTTGAAACATTTAAAGTAAATACCATATAGTATTGATAAGTGGAAATATGAAGGATTGTAACCTTGTAAGAACTTTTCAAAAACCTACAACTTATTTGGAAAATAAAGAATCTCAATGATGAACTTAAAAGAGAGATTGATAAGTTGAAGTATGATGGACTATATGGTTGTTGGAAGTTTGTTCTAAAGAAATTATGAATTGTCATTGAATTATTTGTAGTGTATAATTCATATTTTTGGCAAAGAGTTTTAGCTGATAAGTTATATATCAAATTTTGTTATTCGTCTGGATAAATATCAAATGGTTGAAGCATTGATCGTAAGTGTATGTGTGCTAATTTGAAGTTAAGTGTGAATGAGGGATGACTAGATTTTGAATTATTAAGAAGTTAGAAATTGAACACTTGAAACGTGCTAAGTTGTTACGCTTTTATCATCAAAGTGTGAGAAACACAGTATGACAACTATTGGTTTTACGATCCAATTATCGGAAATGTGTTAGATATACGATGATAATAAGTTGTCACAATTAATTGATCTTCTGACTCAATTCTTACATTTTCAGTGAAAATGGATCATTATAGGTTTTAGTTGAGTTGAATAAATATGGAGGTTAACGTTTGATCTTACATATTCTTTTAGTGACACGCCTCATTAAGATCTAAGTGTTTTGATTAAGTTTAGTTCTACGGAGATTTTGACAACTGAGTTAAACTGGAGTGATTTGTAGTTCCCCCTAAAGAGATAGTTAGAGTTTCAGATTTATGGGGTGACATTGTGAGTTATTGAGCCTAAAATATGATAAAGTTCTTCATTTGTTTTTGGAATTTGGACATATGAGATTCTTATAAGAGACAGTGGAAATTACTGCTCTATTGAGTTGAGGATGAGATGCAAGTAAACTTTGGCTCTATTTGAGTTCATGTAACGATTGAGAAAGTTCAAGTAATTATGAAATTATTTGTAAATGATTTTGAGTCATTTGAAGAGTTTCAAGGTGACGACTAAGAAATTTGAAAGATCGACTGTACTGTGGTATTGTCGTATTGGTCATTTTTGTTGTTGCGAATAAGTAAATTCTCAGATGCGTATAGGATTTCTTTGAATCATTAAGAGTATTGATGCAAAGGTTTATCAATAGAAAGATTTTTGCAGTTAAGTAATGTTCACAATGTCTTTCATGTCTCTATGATGAGGAAGTATATCTCTGATTCGTCACATGTGATCTCCTGGACTGAGGTACCTATTCAGGAGGATATTTCTTATAAGGAAAAGCCTGATAAAATCATTAGTCGTGAGATAGGAGTTCTTCGTCGTCGTGAGATACCATTGGTGCAAGTACAGTGGAAGAATCACACTAAAAGAGAAGCAACTTGGAAAATTGAATCTGAAATGATGAAAAAGTATCCTCACTTATTCAATGGCACGATTGATGTTGTTCTTAATTTCGAGGACGAAATTCCTTAAGGGGGAAGGAATGTAACAACTGGGCTTTTCTAGCCCAGCCCACAAAAAAAAAAAAGATTTAAACTCCCCAATTCAGGGGAGTTTGCTGCAGATGAGATATGGCCGAGATTCAGGGGTGATTTCCCCCTATTTGAGCAACTAGTGAGGGGGAGTTTATCCACACTCCCTCTAATTCAAAGATTTCGATTTTCCTCCCGCCTTTTTCCTCTTCGTCGTCGTCATCCGAATCGATTTCTCTAAGGTTGAAGTTATCCGAGCAACCGAGGTTAGTGTTATTAGTTTGTGATTTTTTTCTTCCTCTTCGGTGTACTCTGTTAAGAGAACGATTTCTTCTCCTATTTGATGGTGTAGCAAGAATATTGGAAGACTTTCTCCAGCGATCGTTGTGTGCTCAGTTTTTCCGTTGGTTAAAGACTTGATTTTTGGCGAGTAAGTTGGGTTTCTTTTCAGATTCAGTTCTAGTTCTTACCAAAACAATTGCTAATTTCTAGAGTTATTGTAAAGGTTGAAGATTTGGGATTATTTTGGGTGTTCAAAACTTCGATCAGTGTAAAGAAATTGTAAAGGTAAAAGAAAATAGATTTTTGGTTCTGCTGAAATTTCTGAATTTTATTTTGTTTTGTTACTTGGAATCAGAACTGATTATTGGATTAAGTTTAGAGTTGTAGACTAAATTTTAAAGTTTGGAAGGAGTTTCTAACTCGAACCTTTGGCAACAAAGAGGGGCTGGCGATTCTGAATTTTCTAAGTTCTTAAAGACTAATTTTGAACTATATTCCCTGGAAAGAATTTTGGTTAGGAACTCGTAAATTTCCACTGCTATGAAATTTTGCCAAAAGTCGCCGGAGTGAAGGCGACAATCGGATTGTCGATGGACAGAGCAAACTCTAGCTCTGTCCATGAATGGAGTATCCAAATGGGACACTCTGAACCGAATCTAAATTTGGTCCCTAGATTTCAATCCCATTTAAATTGGGTTTTGGGCCAAATCAAGATTTGTGTATTAGGCTAAATTAAACTTAATCTGGATCAAACTTTTGGGCCTTAAGATTGGGCCTCTGGATTGAATCTTCATGGTTGGGCCTCCATATTGGATATATGGAATTGGGACTTCTTTGGATCAAACAATCAATAAGTTGTTTTGAATATTGTAAAGATTAGAGGATGATTGGATTTCCTATTTCGGTCAAGTCATACACCTAAAAATTTATGAATTGGGTTTCAAATTAAATTCTAATATTTTTATCAATTATTTTGGCTAGGTTCTAACACTTAGAAACTGTGGAAGTATCTTGGACTCTTTTCGTTGGATTTGGTATCAGGTGGCCCGAGTGAGGTAGGGGTTATTTTATATTTAACGTACCTTAATTTCTAAAATGTAAATATTCAATTAAATTCGAGTATGTCATTGTTACTTTTTAGTTCATTTACATTTATTTATTTTTATTGTTAACTAGAGTAATGAGACAGCTGTATGTGCCGTGTCCCTGGGCGGAAAACCTTAAACCTGATCAGGGTCTTTTTGGCTTGCGATCGCCTGAGTATCTTTTTTTGTTAATTTTTGTTATTCAATTTATTGCTTATCAGCACCATTTTATTTGTTAATCTGTTAATTTGATTAACTGAAAAGCCTGTTAAATTTATATGACATATAAGTTGAAAATAAAATAATTCCCTACTGAGTTTTGTCGAGTCACCCCAAATATGACAACATTTTTCAGGAAATGATCAGAGTAGTTCCCCATTGCCATCTCAAGAGAAAATTTGGAGTTTCCCCAATTTTAATTATTTTTAGACTAAAGATATTTTAGTGAGATCTGTAACATAGACATATTTTATGTTATTTCCGCTAAAATTTAGACTTTGTTAAATTGAATTACATTATTGTCACTTCTGGACCTTTATTTTTGTACCTAATTTGTAACGTGAACGTTTAACTCTTCTGCTGCTATTTAATGGATTTAAGTGAGGGGTGGACGATTTGGTTCCGTTTTGGGCTGGATCGTTCCCCGTTCTGTCTCGGGTCCCCTTTGGGGCGTGACAGAGCTCGACCCTGCCAGCTTCGGGATGCTGTCGGAAGCTTTACCGTCGCTCAATATTGACGGTCTGGAGCAGCGACATTTCAGCATGCAGAAGTTTCGCTCACTAGTTCCCACGGGTTCTGTAGTTCCGAGCCCTAGCCCTTCGTCGTCCATGCGCCGACAGCAGCTCGCCGAACCCACGTGCATGCCGACGAGGCCTGAGCTCCGTCTTCGGCAACACCTCGGTCCCGATTCTCCCCTTCGCTCTCTCGTTCTCCCTCTCATCGGGTTGCCTCTCTCCCAATTCATAAAACATTAACCCTAAGTTCATATCCCCATTTTGATTTCATTGAAATAAAAAAGACCCAGCAGCATAAATCTGAACCGGACCAAAGATGAACCGGTTTAAATCCTCATTTTATTTTCTATTTTCTTTTATTTTAATTTTTTCTTTAATTCCATTTAATTTTTCTTCTTTTAATAATTTAATTAAATTCTTCATTTAATTAAATTATTTTCAATTCAATTTCTAATGTCGATTTATTCCAAATATTTCTTGATGATGATTATCGGTCTAATTTAAATTCTTCGCTTCGGTTTTCTAAATTAAATCTCCCATCAAATAATTATCTAAATATTTGTTATAAATAATATCCTAATAATTTAAATTATCCGAATAGACTAATATCCAGATTTTCTTCCGATTAATTTTTCTTTTCCTTATTAAAATCCCGTTATGGAAAATCGGGATATTACAAGTAATTCATTCCCACCAACAACTTCATAATTCTATTTTATAATTGCAGGCAATAACTAATCAACGATCAACAGAGTGTAATATCCAAACATTAGAGTTAACAATCAAACCACCGTGCATAATTCAATACCAACAGTTAACAAAGCATAACATCCTCAGTAGTCCACAGAGTATAACTCAAAGGGTATACATCCAACATACACATAATGATCAGAATCAACAGAGAAATAAATCCAACTTGCCCATTCATAACTATGTTACGGTTACAAGAACACAAATCCAACAATAGAGCATTTTCATATATATCCTAACATCCAATAGGTTGATTCAGAATATCAGTTTAACATTTCCTACGTCCAACAATTCATCTATAATAACTATCTTTAACATGCTTCAGACTAACAATTAACAGAGAAGAATTTGGTTACCTAAAGCAAGCTCAAGGTGAATTAGGAGAAGCCCGAAGACAGGGAGCTAAATCCCAAGGCAGAACGTCTCACTCCAAAGGATGCCCGCTTCACACCACATAGTTCACGCAGAACACTTCACAAAAACATTCACACACTCATAGAGAGCACACAGTTTCACGAATGGGGAGATGAAAGGTGCGGAGGATATCAGAGAAGGCAACCTTAAGGCATGAAGTCACAGCTGGGTATGGGTTAGTCACCTAACGGGATGGAAGGCCATACGTGACGTGGAGGGGGGTGTCGTCCAGGCATGGGGGAAGCCGAGTCCTGGCATGGGAGGGTGTCTCTTGGTTGGTTGGAGTGGGATTTAATGACTATACGACAATCCTATATTTAAAACCTATTTTTATGCAGAATTAAGCATTTTTGGACAAAGGATAGCCTCCTTACCTCGTCTGCGATCGTCTGAATTTGACAATTCCCACACAGAGTCTCATTTTCGGATGAAGGAAGTCGTCCTTGCCTTCATATGCACTTGTTTGAAACTATCCATAAATCGAACAGATTCAAACTTCCTGTGTTTGCGTGCCTCCACGCTCATCTTGGCTCATCTGAATTCTCACGCTACAGGCATCAGATGAATTGGGACATGAAGTCCTCATCCTGCATCGTCCCAAAATGCTGGGGACATCGTGAAGTGCATATTCGGACTCAGCCTCCCATTCTAACGTCATCCACTTGCGTCCGAATTCTCTAGTTTATGTATTTTTCCCACAAAATTTCATACTTTAATTATTTCTTAATATTTACCCCATAAATACACAGCATAAATTAACACATATCGTCTCGCAACATAACATGTTAATTATTCCAACAATTAATTACGTCACATGCACGGAGAAAATATTATCAGGGTATTACAAAAGGTGCAAAAAGCACTAGTGCTCTTACGATCATCGAGACAAGAGACCCAATTTGCATCAATGCAGTAGTGTAGATCAAAGTTAGATTCATCAGAGAAAGATATACCAAGATTTGTAGTCCCCAGAAGGTATCGAAGAATCCGTTAAACAACAGTTCAGCGTACGTCTGGAAGAGCATGCATAAACTAACAAACTTTGTTTACTACAAAGGCAATGTCAGGACGTGTAATGTAGCAGTATTGCAATGCACCCACAATACTACGATAATGAGAGCCATCAGGTAGAGGAGTGCTCGAGTGCTTGGATAGAATAGGTCTAGAGATGTAACGACCCGGATTTTCTTATACCAATAAAATGCGTAAAAATTTGAATTTTCCTTTTTCATATAAATTAGAGTGCGTAAATCCAAATCGCTACCAACTCTTTCTTAACACTCGTAGTGAAAACCAACTTATTAAATGCGGAAGCGTAAACACCATAGTGAAGATCATCTTTTTAAAGTCTTGCGAAAGCGTCATAAAATAACCTTTTGTAAATCATAGCGGAAGCGTAAGAAATCTTTCAAAAGAAATACTAAGTCATTCAAACATTACATCTATCAAATAAAACTTGAATATTAACTTCGTTGATTCATAACCATTTACTTTCTTTCAACTTCTTTGATTCACAACTGTTTACTTTCCTTTGTCTTTGCCTTGCCAGCCCGAGTCCCGTGTATGTGAAATCATCTATCCTTGCTTCATTATGTGTTTCTCATCTACTTCTTATCCGTTTACTATCTGTTCGTCGTTGAACCTACACCACAAGTAAGGACGTGAGCTTACGCCCAGTTTGGAGATGGGGGAAAACAATTTATGCATTTCTCTCGTAAGTTCTTCTTGGAATGGGGCCACCCAAACTAAACTCTTTCATTACGTTCATTTTCCTTTGTTCGTTCTTAACTCGTACATCGAGCTAGAAATTAAGGGTTGTCCTTTGATATGACATAGTTGTTCGGATTTTAACCTCCTGTGTGCCTACTAGTCCCTTTCCCGACTTTATGAGGGTGTATCCTAGCAGCTAGTCTAGATCCGGACTACCCATCTACCCCAACTCCCTATTCATTCCTTTTTTCAGTCGTATCCCACCTTCTGGGTTCTTTCTCTTTTCGGCGTATCCCGCCTTTTGAGTTCTTTCTCCTTATGGCGTATCCCACCTTTCGAGTTCTTCCTCTTTCCGGTGTATTCCGCCTTTAGAGTTTCTTCCCTTCCGGCATATCCCGCCGTTAGGTTTTTTTCAGTGATGGGCGTATCCTGTCCATCCCTAGCATTCATTTTTCTTAGCATTTTTCCTCACCCATGCATGTGGGTACCACCCCGAAGGTTACCCCTACTTGGTTTCTATTATCATGAACTCGATCTAACTTCTTCCTATTAAACAAAGCACATATGAGAAATAATATCAATACTTTAGAAAATCCACAGTAAATAATGAATGAAATTAATATCATCACATGCTTCACATAACGAAAGAAATGACAACGTTTTAACCAAATCATACTTTGAATTGAACTCATGACATATGTAAAAGCCGTGAAATTTTTAAATAAGAAATTCCACATGTAAATTTTTCGCGTTGAAAATTGGTCATAGCATTGAAAAAGTTGACCGAATTGTCGTGTAGTAGCCACGTACGCAAATTTGGTCTATTAGTCAAAGTCAGCGAAATTGGAATTTGTCGAACAAAGAATTTAATTAAGGAACGAAATTGGACTGTTAAATTGGAACTATGATATCGTTAGATGATATTAAGATTTTATTGAGAGTTTGAATGAGCTATATGATATATAATGTATATAATTGGTGTATTTACATTTATATTAAATGGAAAAGAATTTTAGAAATTATTGGATAAAAGAAATAAATAAGTTGGAATAAGTGAAATAGGAGTATGAGATGATGAAATTAAAAGGATTAAGTAAAGGGGGAAAAAATCCCGCCCAAAAGCTAGGAACCATCAAAGTACAGGGTTTAAGTTGTAAAAAAAATTAAAAATTGAAGAAATAGGGGAGAAGAGATTAGGGTTCTCTTCCTCACCCATTTCTTCATCCCTGTTATCGGCGGCAGAGAAAGAAACCGAAGGAGAAAATGGAGCGAAGAGAGGGAGGCCGAGAAGGAGCTCGGCGTTTCGAGCTTCGACGACGGCGTCTAACCGAGATGAACCGTCGGTTTTGGGCGACGACGGAACTGCAACCAGCGGTTTCGACCGGCAGCGGCTGCGAACAACGACGCAGCGACGTCGGCAGAAGCGAGGACAACGATCCCAACGTTTGTGAGCTCCGTTAAGCTGCGGAACATCTCCATCTGAGGCGATTCAGACAGTCACTGAGGACACCCTGCACGATGGAGTGTTGGTCGGAGCTCCGCCTCACCATTTTCTGATTCCGGCAAGTGAAAACAGAACACCCGATTCTGCTCTATTGGTGAGGCATTTCGGTTTTAGTTTTTGCTTCGAATGTTAAGTCCTGTTTTGAAATGTCGTTGGTTGATATGTGTTGCAGGTTTTACAGCGGTTGTTTCATCTAAGGGATTCCGGAGGGACAACGCTCCAGCGACGGCAAGGC
This sequence comes from Begonia loranthoides, assembly GCA_022433065.1. Taxonomy (NCBI): domain Eukaryota; kingdom Viridiplantae; phylum Streptophyta; class Magnoliopsida; order Cucurbitales; family Begoniaceae; genus Begonia; species Begonia loranthoides. The sequence continues at coordinate 16,298,723 of CM039477.1, read as the reverse complement.
AGCTCCAATTGAGTCAGTCTTTCGATTTTGGTGAGTGGAACAGAACAGTGATTTGGTTCTGTTGGAGATAAATTTTCAGTTGGATTGTTTTACTTTCGATTTTGGATTCTGTCTTTTCCGTTGAAATCTGTCGTTGGAGCTGAAAGTTTGGTTTGTTTTTTCTGCCTTAAGCCATTGTGAAGAGTTGAAAATAATTTTGTTCTCTATTTGGATTATACTTGATTAATCTGGTTTTGCTTTGATGGAAAGGAGTTGGGAATATATTGTTATGGGGATTAGACCTTGTTTTGCTATTCTAATGATTTTTCTCAATGGGTCATAAAACTTTGAAGTGAATTGTTTGATCACGGTTGTATTGCTAAGAACCAAGAATAATGAGTTATGTGCCCTGTATTCACCACGGTTAATAGTAGAGATTGAATCTTGCTTGATGTTGCTAATTGTGAGTATAATAATTTGTTGATTGGTGGAAGTGGAGAATCTTAGTTGATTTATGAATCTGTTTTGGATTTTAGCTTTAGCGAGGGATTTACGGTTGGTTGTTTCTATTGTTGGATTTATTATTAGTAATTGGAAATGATTTTGGACCTTGTTTGCTAAGATTAATTGAAGCTATTGTCTTGTTATGGAACTTGAAAATTTTAGTATGAAGTTGTGTTGGTTGAAGAGGGATATATCAATGTTAAGTAAATGGGATTTTGGATTTTAAAAAAATATGGAGGTATTCAAAGTTGGATTTTGAGTTTAAAGAATGTTGTTAGATAACGTTGGAAATTCTATTGGAATTCTTAAATAGGGTTGGTTGGGCTTCTATTTTGGTATAGAACCCTCCGCTTATTTATTTTGGGATTAATTTATGAATTTTTGCGTTTGGTACATTTACCAGGTTTGGATGATTTCAGCGAGTGTGATACGATTCTAGCGTAAGTGGTTGCTCCAGTCGGTAAGGCAGACCATCATCGAGGTTGGGATTTCTATACCTCTTGTGTTACATTGCATCCCCACCCGTTTTCAAAATAATTATTTTGTGGAATACCACACTTGAAAAATGACGGGGACTGTTCGACAACACGTAAGTTTTTATTAGTAGTATGTTTTCTCAAGTTTAAATTCCGTACATGGTTTGAAATTTATTGTGCATAGATTGAGGGATGGAATTAGCTATCCCCTTGAATACCTTCTTCTGCGTGAAGGTTGATTGTTTGGCGTGTAAAAATATAGGTAGGGCATTGTGACGTGTCCTCAGGTTGAAACTCCTGAAAGTCGTAAATTAGTATGGGAGAGTGATGACGTCTCCTTAGGTCGCAACCCCCTAAACCTGGCCAGGGTTTTTGTCACACGGATCAGACGGCTGTCATTCGCCGAGACTTATTTATATCGAGTCCATATATGGCGAGCAATCGTATCCGTTCTATTTTATCGTACGGATTGTCATCATAGAGTTCTCGCCATTTGACCCCTAGATTAGGACGTAAAGTTCTCCCCATTGTTTGAGACCCCTAGATTAGTTCTACCGACGCAGAGTTCTCGCGGGTAATCCGGGTGATGTGTTGGATCTACGGACCACCGTCATTTATACTTCCTCCTGCCTCATAAGGTGTTGACGCCGACGGGTGTCCACCTATTCTCTGCTGTGTGGCTGGTGAGTCACGAGTGACTAGCCCTTTTCACTGATGACATTTTCAATTTGGAAAACGATGATGGCCTATTTTATGAGGTATAACTGTCTATGTATACAGCGAGTTTTGATAATAGCCTCATCGATGGCCTTGGGCCGGTTTGATAAAATGGCAAAGAGTTTTGAAGCGATTTAAAAATCCATGTACGGTAAAATGAGAAATATAACCTTGTTTTTGAGAATATAGAAAAACCAGTTTCGCACGAGGTGCATTTAGTATAGCTATACCTTACTGAGTTAGTCACTCACCCCAAACGACTCCTCCCTCAAAACTTCAAGTAAAGGCAAAGAGTAGTTGAGGGTCAGGAGTTGAAGTGTTTTATTATTTCTACTTGAGTGATTCATCGTTATTTGGTGAGGACATTTATGTTTCCATTTGGGTCTGTAAACCTTAAACCCAGTTTGATTTGGACTTGTTGCACAGTACTTGGATTTCATTTTAATTTATGCACCGTTACTTTCTCGTGATCCCTACTCGGACCTAGGCCCATATCATCTTGGGCCGAATTAAATATTTGTAAGTCTTCTGCTAAAACACACGCCTTGTGCTGGGTGATCGGGTTCTCTACGAGGATCGGGTCGCCTGACCCGGCGGTTCTGTCAGGCCCGTCTTCAGGTCGTGACAGAATTTTATGGTATCAGAGCACAAGGTTCCGAATTCCTAAGTAGGGATCACTTGAGAATTTAATGGTGTAGCATAAGAGTTTGACAACTGTGCACAAATCAAGTTTTATAACTAAGTGGGATTTTCCTTACTCTGAATTTTGAAAATGCGATCAAGGTGGACATCTCGTGGCTGGTTAGAAGAGTGTGGTTCTGATCTTATTGTCGCAATGATGGATAGTTTGCAGAACTTGATTACTAATAGTTCTTCACATGAATCTGGTATAAATAGGATAATTGATAAATCAATTGAGTGTAATTTGATTAATTGGACAATTATTGAAGTTAACATGTTAATTGGTAGAGGAAGCAGTTAGAGTGTGCTCGGACGATATGTGAACACGTTACAAGCAAGGTGAAGTTGAAATGTATGTGTTTTGTTGATAATAGATGTAGCGAATATGAAAAAGTAAGGTAAGTTAATTTACATTGTGCTGGATGACTGTATCTGAGGTGAATAATTATATTTCTTTGATAAAATTGATTGATGGATGTAATAAATGATAGATTATACTAGAATTGCTTGGGATTTGATGCAGGATATATGACTATAGCTTTTGGGGGAGTAAAGAAATAGAGGAGACTTTACCCAAATTTTTGTAAATGGAAAGAAAAAAAAAAGAAGACTGGTTAAAAAGCAATCCCAAACTCGTGTTTGAGGGTGTTGGAAACCCAATGAGAGTGGAGAGTTGGTTCTAGAAAATGGGATAGAAATTTGAGGCACTTAAAAAAATTTTGGAAATGTTCTAAGTGGGGATTACTAGTCAATACTTGGAGAAATTGACGTCCAGTTGGTGGAACGTCGTGAGGTTTAGTTATGATGTCCAGTTGATGGAGTGGAAAAATTTCGTCAAAGTATTTGGGGTATAGTAAAGTAGTCATAGCCATTATGAATCTATGACATAAGCCTTTCATGAGTTTACCCTGGATTAGCGGTCAATGGAGGAGATGGAATCTATGTTAATATTTAGTACTCCTCTAGGTGTCTAGAGTGGAGTAGTTGTTGTGTGCAGAGCAATCTGCGTAGTGATCGATGACTGTACGTTTTTCTGCAGATCTGATTGTTTTACCCATTTGTCAGTTCGACGTAATTTTGGGTATGGATTTGTTGAGGAAATATTGGGCAATTGTGGAATGCCATCTAAAACAAGTTACAGTCATTTCTAAACAATGACATGTTGTCGTTTATGTCAATGATACTAGTGTAATGACGACAAATTCTGTTTTACAGACATGTCTTGATGGTTGCAGTGGATTAAGACAGTACGACAATTTTTGGTCGATTGATGTTGAGGTTGAGACTGCTGCTCAGGATCTGGATGTCTCAATTGTGAGAGGGTTCCCAAATGTGTATCCTGATGAGTTACCAGGGTTGCCTCCAGACCATGAGATCGACTTCTGTATTGATTTAGTTTCTGGCGCTACCCTAGTTTCTATACCTGCGTGTAAAAATGGCTCTTGTAGAGTTGAATGAGATAAGGGAGTAGTGGAATGCAGCAGTTGTATGAGTTCATAGATTATAGATTTATTCGGGATAGTATCCCTTCGTGGGGTGCTCCAGTTTTGTTTGCCAAGAACGTGGATGGTTCTTGAGACAATGCCTTGATTATTGAATGTTGAACTGGTTACCATATATAATAAATAATTGTTGCCCAGGATTGATGAGCTGTTTGATTAGTTTGAAGGTTCATGATATATCTCTGAGATTGATTTGAGATATTGTTATCACCAAATGAAGATTTGGGAAGAGGATATCTCGAAGACAGGTTTCAGGACGAGATATGCGCATTTTGAGTTTTTAGTCTTATCTTTTGAGTTAACTAATGTCCCTACAGTATTCATGGATCTTATGAACTGAGTTTTTTGACCTTATTTAGATCGGTTCGTCATGGTGTTTATCGATGATATTTTTATTTATTCTAAGTCTCAAAGTTAGCATTGAGAACATCTTCAGATTGTGTTATATACTTTGAGAGATCACCGGTTATATGCAAAGTTGAGTAAATGTAGCTTTTGGATGTCAGAGGTTAAATTTTTAGTGCGTCTTGTTCCATGAGATGGAATCTCGGTAACTGCTAAAAATAAAATCATACAGCAAATGAACTATATCAGATTATGATCCATTATCTCACCAGACTACGCATGCTTTTTAACAACCAAATTAACAGTGAATCCATAACACCTAACATGCTTCTAAGTTGAATACACAAGGAAATTATCATGCTTAACATATAACAATGGAAGAGAATATACTTGGATAATCCTGCTTTCTATACTATATTCACAACAGCAAAACTACTACAACATGCTTCTCATATGATACCAACAGTAGTGAAAATAAACATATCAACGAAATGGGCTTATGTTGAAGAGAAAATAATCAAGTCATCACTATAGTCATTCATTCTTTTCCTTTATACTTCACATTACAGTCATGGTTCTCATTGCCATTCACTTTTTCCTTTGAACTGTCTGGACCTTTTTCTCTTGTTTCTCATTTCTTCCTTTAATTAGGTATATGGATCTCATCAAAACTAGCTAAACAGTCAATGAAAAAGCATCACTTTAAGCATGTCTCAATTGTTAACTAACATCCGTCACCCTTAAACCTTAACCTTCATCATTTCTTCATCACATCTTATATTCATCCACCTATACATCACATACTAAGCACAAAGCAAAGCTTAATAGAAAAAGGAAACATCACATATTCAACATTAGCAAAACAATTCTAACGTGATTAACTCAACAAGCTCCTTCTAAACGATAACAACAACATCCTCAATTATTTATCCTTAGATTCAGTCATATTAACAATCTTCTTCAGTTGTAATCTCTTAGGCATTCATTCATACTCCTTATCCATTAAACAAGCTTCTCCTAGGTTCCTTCAATTCCATTATCACTTTTACATAACTATTAGCTCCAAACCACAATTAACACAAAATCTGGTAAAATCACTTAAAGAGGAAATAGGCATTCAAGTCAACTAACTTAGCAAATTTAGCAACTACAACACAACTACAAAATCAAACACACATATACTTGGGTGTAGGGAACAAGGCCAAGACAACCCATTCCTTACCATATGAAGAACACAACAAGGGCAACTTTCAATCCGCTAGACAGCTGCAGCTCACAGTTCAGCAGCTCCTCCATTGGCATTATCAACTCACTCATCACCCACTCATTACTAGTCCAGCCCACATCTCACACAACTCTCCTCTACTCACACTGCTCACTCTCTCGCAGCTCACTCTCACACTCTCAGGATTCTCTCTTGTAGAAGACAATCACCGCTGAATTATAGAGAGGGAGAGGAGATATACCTGGAAAGGTGGGAGACACCATTAATGGTGAGGAACACAAATTGGACTCCTAAGGATAGGGAGGAGGCGCCTTCTAGCGTGGGCTACGGTCGGGAGGCGTGGGGAGCACCGTCCGTGTCTCTTGGTTGTGGAATAAATGGACTAAACGACAAGGGAATCGAGATTAAATCCCTAAAATTACAATGCATTGGAGACTTTCGAACTCGTGCGGACGCTGAGCTGTCGTCCGCATGACCTAAAATCTCACAACAAATTCCTAGCTTTCGGACAGAATTTGGCATGTTCACTGTGTCCGCACTGTCCGCAGTCCTATTTCTGACGCCGTGCCGTCGTCTGCATCGTCCATATGTGGCGTCTGAATTGTCCCAAAAATTGGACAGATTCATTCGGACGCTGTATCTCCTCGTCCGCAGTCGTCCGCATCGTCCGCAAAACTCCAAATTTAAACAGATTCATTTGGACGCTGCCTGAAGTCATCTGCATCGTCTGCACCTTCCATAGCCAGCGTCCGCAACTTCTCAAAACAGCTACTTTAGGAAGCAGATTGGCGTCCCGAGGCGTCCTCAAGTCTATTTTCTTCACTTTGTACTATCTTTTTGCACTCAACGTGATCCCCATGACGTTTCCTTCATAGATACACGTCACAAATGGCACGTGTAAACACGTAATGAAATATCCTCGTAATCCCAACACTTCGATTTCATCATGTATACGGGGAAAAACATTACTGAAATATTTATTGATTTAGCACTCCGAACGTCCTTGGTAATATCCCGATAATTATCCATCTTAAAAATATCGGGATGTTAAATACTACCCCCCTTAAAATAAATTTCGTCCTCGAAATTTTCCCTTTCTAGTGCAATCATCAACGCTAACCTACGCATCAAACCTCCTCTTAGCTACCTCATTTGATAACGTAGCCCTTCTAATGGTCCTCATACTTCGTTTTTACCGATACTAGCCTCTTAACTTCGTCCAATGACTCCTCTTGTACCAAAGATCGATCAAGTTCTCGCGCTCACATACCACCATGCTTCTGCTGCGCCACTCTGATTACATCATCTCCGAGGAAAGGACAATTATAATCATAACCATTTTTCAACATCAAGAGTAAAATGACAACTCTTTCATCTCAAAACATCACTTTAATTCGATAATTACTCCACCGTTGCCGTAAAACTCTTGAACCTGCAACATTTTCTCCTAAATTTGATGTCTCATGTCAAATTTTCCACTTATTTTCCTTCAAAGTAGATGTTCCCCACTAAACCTCTCCACAAGCTCTTCGTGAATTCGGCACCATCTTGGTATCAAGCTCGTATTCCCTTTCCAAGGTCAAGGCCCAATGGTCGGTTTTCTTGGCTAGAGGAAATCTTATTAGTCATAAATGTTCCGCAAGGTAAAAGGCATGATCCTCAAACATAAGTAGATGTTGTCCTCTTTGGCGTATCTCACCTCCAAGGCCCCTTTTTCCCAGTGATAGGTGGATCTCGCCCATCCTGAAACACGTCTACTTGGCATGATTCTTACTACAAAGCAGATATGTCCCCTTTGGTGTATCCTGCCATCGAGGCTTTCTCTTAGTGATAGGCGGGTCTCACCCATACTGAAACGCGTCTACTTGTCTTTGAGAGTCATCCACTCATACCCTTTTTCTTACATTTTTGTCCTTTGGTTGTTCCATCAGTTCACTTACGATTAAGTCATGCATAAGTTATGTAGTGTCCTCGTTCAACTATCTAGCTCCATCACTATCCAGTCGATCTAATCTATGTTCCTCCCACTCAACTATCCCATTCTTATCGTCCATACCCAGATTTTCATCTTTGGAAATTCCATTCCTGTTTTCTTTCTTGTTTCTGTTCCTGTCTCTGTTTCTGTATTCATTCCAGGAGAAGCTCAACCGACTCGCCGTACGGTTGTGCAGTCACGTTCTTTGTCACCCTAAGTGAAACTGAATCAAGGTGGAGAACATAATCCGAGTCCACCATCCATTCGACTTAACCCAATACTCGAGTTCCACACTTAATCCAAGTCCGATAGGCGAGCATAGAGTACCTCATGTTGGAAACGGCCATGGTCCTGCTTCTCTACTTCGGGTTCATCACTGAGGCATTCGCAATTAACTTCTAGTTGGTTACCTAGTTGGTCTTCTAACATTCTCGTCCTTGTAGGAAAACTACCCTAAGTAGGAATCAACTTATTTTATCCAACTGGTTCCTCTTTCAACTTCCTACCATAAAGTCCAACTTTAGTTGCTAAGTTCTTCTTTAAGGTCGTATTAAGGAAATAACTAATTGGTTGCTGGAATCCTCTCCTTCCACTTTGGTTGGTTGATGGAATCCTCTCCTTCCACTTCGGTTTCGTCCTTAATAAATCTGTCTCCCGTCTACATCGTGGTAACCCAAGCATTCACGGCTACTATCTAATGGGTCCATTTCACGTTTGCTACCTAGGAGACTTCGGTTAACTATCCAGTTAATCTAACTCCACTTGGGAATTTCTTTTGTTTTACATTGCAAAATTTTGGGCTGAGTCTCCCTTGTTCAGACTCCCCCAAGCTCACACATACATCGTTTGACACGGTCGCAATTTCATAACTCTGAACAAACGAACTACTCGTCTTCATTAAGCCCACTACTTCCTACAATTAACACTCCATCTTGTACTACATTAAAGAAATCATGCATCATTCAAGTGTTAGGAAGTATTAACATTAGAAAGTATACTTACAGTGATGGAGGATTTCCACGTCGAGACTCGTGCTGGCAAGCAAGCTGTCTTACTTTACTTCGACTGACTTTCTTTACTTTACGTAGACTGACTTTTACAAAATCTCTTTACTTAGCACAACTTACTATAGTTCATTTGAAATGCAGTAAAATAAACAAGTGAGATACAGACAGTTTTAAAAACGATCAGAGCAGTTTACGAAACCATTTTTAAAACTTCTACTCTGATACCAACTGTAACGACCCGGATTTTCTTATGTCGATAAAATGCATAAAAATTTGAATTTTCCTTTTTCATATAAATTAGAGTGCGTAAATCAAAATCGCTACCAACTCTTTCTTAAAACTCATAGTGAAAACCAACTTATTAAATGCGGAAGCGTAAACACCATAATGAAGATCATCTTTTTAAAGTCTTGTGGAAGCATCATAAAATAACCTTTTGTAAATCATAGCGGAAGCGTAAGAAATCTTTCAAAAGAAGTAGTAAGTCATTCAAACATTACGTCTATCAAATAAAACTTGACAATTAACTTTGTTGATTCATAACCGTTTACTTTCCTTCAACTTCGTTGATTCATAACCATTTACTTTCCTTTGTCTTTCCCTTGCCAGCCTGAGTCTCGTGTATGTGAAATCATCCATCCTTGCTTCATTATGTGTTTCTCATCTACTTCTTATCCGTTTACTATCTGTTCGTCGTTGACCCAACACCACAAGTAAGGACGTGAGCTTACGCCCAGCAAGGAGATGGGGGAAAACAACTTATGCATTTCTCTCTTTAGTTCTTCTTGGAATGAGGTCACCCAAACCAAACTCTTTCATTACGTTTATTTTTCTTTGTTCGTTCTTAACTTGTACATCGAGCTGGAAATTGAGGGTGGTCCTTTCAGATGACATAGCTGTTCGGATTCTAACCTCCTGTGTGCCTACTAGTCCCTTTCCCGACTTAGTGAGAGTGTATCCTAGCATATAGGCTAGATTCGGACTACCCATCTACCCCAACTCCCTATTCGTTCCCTTTTTCAGTTGTATCCCATCTTTTGGGTTCTTTCTCTTTTGCGGCATATCCCACCTTCTGAGTTATTTCTCCTTCCGGCGTATCCCGCCTTTGGAGTTCTTCCTCTTTCCGGCGTATACCGCCTTTAGAGTTTCTTCCCTTCCGGCGTATCTCATCGTTAGGTTTTCTTCGGTGATGGGCGTATCCCGTCCATCCCTAACATTCATTTTTCTTAGCATTTTTCCTCACCCATGCATGTGGGTACCACCCCGAAGGTTACCCTCTACTTGGTTTCTATTATCATGAACTCGATCTAACTTCTTCCTAATAAACAAAGCACATACGAGAAATAATATCAATACTTTAGAAAATTCACAGTAAACAATGAATGAAATTAATATCATCACATGGTTCACATAACGAAAGAAATGACAACGTCTAACCAAATCATACTTTTAATTGAACTCATGACATCGTTCATTCATCATAATTCATTAAACCATTTTTCTTCATTTTTTCAAATAACTAAACCCTTTTTCCTTTGTTTGTTTAGTTAATTAAACATTTTTCCTTCATTGTTCAGTTAACAGTTCACATCATAGTAGTTCACACCTCATTACATAAGCATAAAATCTATCACTTAGAAATTAAGACAATAAAAGGAATATCACTAGGGAAATCAAAGTTCATTCATGCTCATCACATATTCTCTTCTTCAGTTCATCATACTCTACTTTCACACAACTATTTCATGCTTTACAAAACTCATTTGTCAACTAATAGTTTCTACACGACTATTCAACAGTATTTCGTCCAATTAAATTATACTTTAAATGAAGCTTAACAATGGAAAACATACTTCAACCAATCATGCTCTCATTTCAACTTAATCAACAAGAAGCTAACTACTAAAAATGAAATCATACAGCAAATGAACTATATCAGATTATGATCCATTATCTCACCAGACTACGCATGCTTTTTAACAACCAAATTAACAGCGAATCCATAACACCTAACATGCTTCTAAGTTGAATACACAAGGAAATTATCATGCTTAACATATAACAATGGAAGAGGATATACTTGGATAATCCTGCTTTCTATACTATATTCACAGCAGCAAAATTACTACAACATGCTTCTCATATGATACCAACAGTAGTGAAAATAAACATATAACGAAATAGGCTTATGCTGAAGAGAAAATAATCAAGTCATCACCATAGTCATTCATTTTTTTCCTTTATACTTCACATTACAATCATGGTTCTCATTGCCATTCACTTTTTCCTTTGAATTGTCTGGACCTTTTTCTCTTGTTTCTCATTTCTTCCTTTAATTAGGTATATGCATCTCATCAAAACTAGCTAAACAGTCAAAGGAAAAGCATCACTTTAAGCATGTCTCATTTGTTAACTAACATCTGTCACCCTTAAACCTTGACCTTCATCATTTCTTCATCACATCTTATATTCATCCACCTATACATCACATACTAAGCACAAAGCAAAGCTTAACAGAAAAAGGAAACATCACATATTGAACATTAGCAAAACAATTCTAATGTGATTAACTCAACAAGCTCCTTCTAAATGATAACAACAACATCCTCAATTATTTATCCTTAGATTCAGTCATATTAACAATCTTCTTCAGTCGTAATCTCTTAGGCATTCATTCATACTCCTTATCCATTAAACAAGCTTCTCCTAGGTTCCCTCAATTCCATTATCACTTTTACATAACTATCAGCTCCTAATCACAATTAACACAAAAGCTGGTAAAATCACTTAAAGAGGAAATGGGCATTCAAGTCAACTAACTTAGCAAATTTAGCAACTACAACACAACTACAGAATCAAACACACATATACTTGGGTGTAGGGCACAAGGCCAAGACAATCCATTCTTTACCATACGAAGAACACAACAGGGGCAACTTTCAAACCACTGGATAGCTGCAGCTCACGGTTCAGTAGCTCCTCCATTGGCAGTATCAACTCACTCATCACCCACTCATTACTAGTCCAGCCCACATCTCACATAACTCTCCTCTACTCACACGGCTCACTCTTTCGCAGCTCACTCTCACACTCTCAGATTCTCTCTTGCAGAAGACAATCACTGCTAAATAATAGAGAGGGAGATGAGATATACTAGGAAAGGTGGGAGACACCATTAATGGCGAGGAAGACAAATTGGACGCCTGAGGATAGGGAGGAGGCAGCTTCTAGTGTGGGCTACGGTCGGGAGGCGTGAGGAGCACCGTCCGTGTCTCCTGGGCGTGGAATAAATGGACTAAACGACAAGGGGATCGAGATTAAATCCCTAAAATTATGCTGCACTAGAGACTTTCGAACTCGTGCAGATGCTGAGCTATCGTTCGCATGACCTAAAATCTCACTGCGAATTCCTGGCTTTCAGACGAAATTTGGCATCCCGACTATGTCCGTACCGTCTACAGTCCTGTTTCGAACGTCGTTCTGTCGTTCGCATCGTCCGTATGTGGAGTCTGAATTGTCCCAAAAATTAGACAGATTCATTCGGACGCTAAATGTCCTCGTCCGCAACGTCTGCAAAACTCTAGATTTAAACAGATTCATTCGGACGCTGCCTTGAGTCGTCCGCATCGTCCGCACATTCCATAGCCAGCATCCGCAACTTCTCATAACAGCAAGTTTAGGACACAGATTGGCATCCCGAGGCGTCCTCAAGTCTATTTTCTTCACTTTTCACTATCTTTTCGCACTCAACGTTATCCCCACGATGTTTCCTTCATAGATACACGTCACAAATGGCACTTGTAAACATGTAATAAAATATCCTCATAATCCCAACACTTTGATTTCATCACGTATATGGGAAAAAACATTACTGAAATTTTTATTGATTTAGTGCTCCGAACGCCCTTGGTAATATCCTGATAATTATCCATCTTAAAAATATCGGGATGTTACAAGAGACCATAGGAGTTGGTATAGGTTTGCTTGAACTCATATTGGCCTGGAGGAGTAAGTCGGTGATGTAAGTGGACTGATGTAACATCAAACGGTTGGCTCTAGTGTTTACTGAAATACCAAGGAAGTAATGAAGTAAACCTATATCATGGACCATAAATTTGGTGTTGAGGTACCCAATCAGGCTGTTAATGAGGGAAGCATAGTTTCCTGTGACTATAATATCATCCACGTAAACAAGCATTAGTATAATGGATGAGGCCTTTTAAAAGATGAAGAGTGATAGATCTGACTTTGACGCCTTGAATCCCCAAAGAAGAAGAGCAGTGTCTAATTTGGTGTACCATGCACGTGGTGATTGCTTCAAGCCGTATAAAGATTTTTGTAAAAGGCACACATAAGAGGGATGATAAGGACTTACAAACCCAAGAGGTTGTTGCATATAAACCATTTCTATTAAGTCGCCATTTAGAAAGGCATTATTGATGTCGAGTTGTCTAGTAGTCCACCTGAGAGAAAAAGTCAATGAAAGAGCAATTCGAATAGTAGTTGGCTTGACAACCGGACTAAAAGTCTCATCGTAATCAACACCCTTTGTTTGATCGTATCCTTTGGCAACCAAACTTGCCTTGTAACGATCTATAGAGCCAGTACTGGTCCGTTTGAGTCGGAAAACCCACTTACAATTGATAAGAGTAGCACCACTAGGGAGCGGAACAAGCGTCCAAGTTTGATTTTTATGCAAAGCATCAATTTTGTCTTGTATGGAAGCAAGTCATAACTTGCTTTTGGAAGCCTGGAGGAATGTGGAGGGTGTGGAGAAAGCAAGGCTAGTGGTTGTGAAAGCTTTCAGTTTGAAAATTTCATCTTTGGATCGAGTTTGCATAGAGTGGAGGTTAATTGGTTGTTGTCCATTATTAAGATTAGATGTGCTGGGAATAAGATCAGAAGCAGGAATGTTGGGAACTAGTTGAGGTGAAGGGGAAGATGGGAGAACCTGAGGGGAAGGAAAGGATGATGGTGAAAATGGTAGGGTTGAGTATGATGTGGTGGTGGAGGAAGGTGTAGGTAAGGAAGGGAGTGGGATGGGACAAAGGGTGTGGAAGAAGAAAATTTGAAAATTTAAAATTGGTTCATTACATCAAAATTCTTTTTGAGACGAAGATTATCAGAATTCAAGGTTTTGAATTCGTTTTGTTGGGTCAGGCTGACGAGCACGCACTATGGATCTCTTTCATAGAATTCATGTCAAGGTGGAAATTGTTAGATTTCGGTGTGACTCGAATTCTATTGAGTCAAGCTGGTGGGCCCACATTGTAAATCTCATTTAGGGTTTTATTTTCTCTATAAATTGATGTAAGTTAGAGTCGCAAAACTCGTAGTTGTATTCTGATCTTCATAGTAGAATTATTCTTCTGCCCGTAGTTTTTTCCCTAAAGGGTTTTTCACGTAAATCTGATGTTTCACATCGTATTTTCTTTTTATAGTTATCATTCGTTCTCTAATAATTTTATTCTATTAGATTATGCTTTTTGCAATTTAATATGTTAGTTTTGCATGCATATTTCCTAACTAATATGGAGCTATCAAGTTTGGGGAGTTTATTTCTCAAATTCTACAAGCCTTACTCTTAGCCATCCAAGATATTGATTTCTTTGTCCGCAACTATTTTTTCTTTATGTAAACTATTTAGCCTACTACTATTACCCAGCTATAGAAAGTTGAATGAATTTATTTACTTTTGGTAAATGGATTTGTTTCAAAAATTAGAACACGTCCCACCAGCTTAATCTTTCCTGATTAAAATTTGTAAAAGATTTCAGTCTCTGCTATTTTCATAATGCCATGTGTTGCTGCGGTTGTAATATCATTTGTTGTTTAGATTCTTTGTTTGGGTTCGTTTATAGTTTTGGGCTTATCATTTCTTCACCACTTATATATTTTCACTAACCCTTATTGACTTTAAGGGAAAATAGACAAATTTGTGTGATTTAGGTAGGACAAACAAATTTGTTCCTAGGCCATAAGGTAGTTTCTCTACCCTTCCAACATTTTGTTACCGGGCTTGCAGCCCACAAGGGAGTTTATAACTACATCTAACCTGGTTTTAATTAATAGGAAAATTAATAAAACAACCACTGACCGATGGGATCAAGGACAAGTCATTCACTAAATAATTTTTGTTAACAAATAAAACACTTAACTATGAAAAAAAAATGGAGCAAATATTGTTGTCACATTTTTCATTAAATAACATTATCTTTTTACTACGAAACGTTGTCTTTCCACTGCGGAAAGTGAGTTTTTGAAATCTTTTCACAGCAGAAAGTGAGTCATTGAAATAGAACTCAGTAAAATGACTTTCGTTAGAGGATAGATGACTTTCCGCAAAGGAAATGGAAAGATGACTTTCCTCAAAGGAAAAACGACGTTTCGTAGAGGTACATCTTTCCAATCAAACTGTGAATTCTTCTAACTAATTTGACATCTTTGGAGAAGAGTAATCCTGAGAAAGAAAAGAAAAGATTTTGATTGATCGCTGAGAATTATTCATTTGCTTTAATTCATCAAACTTTAGTTCTTCCATCAAATTATTGTTTTAAATTTAGATTATATGGTAATAGAATGCTAGAGTTTTTGAGAGGGAAGAAAATTTCTTCATCGATGATTCTCTGAATAAAAATATGTGGGAGTTTTTGGTTTGTATTATGAAAAATTTAGCCATAGGAGAAAACAACATTTCACAGTGAATGAGAGAAGACATTTTCAAGAGAAAGCTTCCTATTCTTTCATTTTCAAAGTAAGGTCATCGTTAACGGCAATGATTGCGTAGTTTATATTTCATAGTTGAGTGTTTTATTTGTTAACAAAAATTATTTAATTGTGAACTTGTTATTGAACCTATAGTTCAGTAGTTGTTTTATTAATTTTCTTATTTAATATTAAATATTTTATGTTTTAAGTATGACATGAACTTGAACTAAACCCGAACTCACTCAATATTTGTAGATAAGATTGATTAAGTTCCATTCTCAAACAATTTGATTTCAATTCAAAAGGAGAGGAGCTATTCAGAAAAGGGAAAAGACTCCGAGAGGCAAAACAGACAAAAAAAGAATCCATCCAAGTGAGGATTCGGCAGAGTAAAAATAGGAGCCTTCCTGCTAAGACAATAGAGGAAGATCGTCAACAAAATCACAAAGGCCTCTGGTCATCATTTCTTGTTCATTGCTGCAAATATTCTGGAGTTACTATAATATCATACAACATCACAATGACAGAGAAGATTATTCATAGTTTTTTGGTTTTTTATTATTTTAATTTTCATAGTTAATGAATTTTACTGTTGTCATGAGCAAATTCTTTAGTGGTTAGAAAGAGAGAGCACTCTATTATGTAAACTTTGTTATTTTTCTAAAGTTTAAAGCATGAATTAAGTGGAATAATTCAATATGTGATTAATTGCTATTTTATTTAGTGTCGATAGACATAAATAATTACTCGTATTCCAATTATATGTACCTGTAATTAGGAATTAAATACCAATACTGAATTATGCGATGATAGAATTTACATATCGTTTTGTTTTGAAACACATGATATGTTAAAATAATGTTAAATTAAATTTTTTGATATATTTGTTGTCATAAACTTGCAAGAAAATATTTAAGAGAATTATTAAGCAACTAGATATAAACTTGAATTGAGAAAATAAATTCTAAATAATTTAACAGTTTTATTACAACATTCTACAATAAATATAGTAAATTTACATAATAATAGAAAATCAAATCTGAGTTATATTACTATTATTCAAATATATCATTTGTTCATTTGTGTTTTATTTTAATTATTCAAGACTGAATTCACCATTTCAATTTTATTTTTATTTTTATCATTTTGTTTATATTTAAATTGTACTAATAAACTTATTCTCATGGGATTGATACTCTACTTACTCTTTATTATTTGTTTTGCGACACATGTATTTGCATAGTGTTAATTTTGCAAAAACAGTCACATACATAATAGATAAATATCATCTATGAGTTTTCATGTCACCCAAGTTATATATAATGGTCCATCTATGTCACATATAAATGATATATGTATTCAAGAAACATTAATGTTTCACACACAATGCTAATAATTAAATAAAGAAGCAGTGCAAGATGTTATTTTAAACATGTTGTATGGTCAATTTCCAGCGTTGTGGTGTCCCTTGGCCACCATCATGGTTTCCAAGGCTGAATACACAATCTTCCTAATACAGACTTTTGTCCCTGCGACATCAACTAGCACTGGAGTTCTATTATTTTTATAGACTAGTTTCATTGGCGCTGTGATCCCAACTACTCCTTATTGCGGTGGCAGGGTCTCTAGCATTTATAATAAAAAAAACCACATTGTTTGCCGCCGCAGCGTCAAGAATCTCACATTGTTGCACCAATTCTAAAACACAACTTAAACCTTAAAAAGATACCCTAACTCTAAGGCTCAAGGACAACAATAGTTGACTCCTTAGTTTTATTTTTCCTTTCATTGTCAACCAATCTAGTCTCCTCTAGGTTTTCTATGACTTAAACTAATTTTAATTAATCAATAACCCAAGATTAATTTGGTCACTTTTCCAAAATATGCCTAAATTAAGCACCTCTTATAAATACTTAAGATCTCCTTCTTACTTGTTATAATATTTTTTTGTGTAACACTAATTACTACTTTAACGACGAAAGCAATCTGTCTTGATTTACATGTACCGAGTTCCTTTGTTTAAAAACTTACAAAAATTCCCATCATTTTTGACGTAATACACATTATTAAATAGTGAGTGTGCATCAATTTAAATATCAATTTAAACATTGAGTGTGCATCACACAAACATTGAAGTTTTTATGGCGACAAGTCCAAGAAATTTGTGTTCGTTGTTTTCTTGGGAGGAAATCAATATGACTTGTGATGCATGGGCTGGTATTAATACAGCTATTGGGCTCCCAACCAACTACTAGCATTTCTACATTTAGGGGCGTAATCCTATTTCCCAGGAGGAGGGACCTCGTTTAGAAAAAGTGATGTGTTTTCAGAGCTCTCTCTCGTTGCTTAGAGAAAGTGAGATATGGATTCATATACAAGATACCATCCATCCTAGTATTTGTAGTACTACATCATGCCTACATTGCAGCCCACTTTAAAAAGTATCTGTGTTTTTTTAACATGCCCACGAGTTTTATAAGATTAGTTACTGTTCTTAAAACTTGAGCTTAAATAATAATAATTATTGTCATTTTTCTGTCGGTAGTCCTAAAAAATAATGATTTCTTTGAGAAGATAGCTCCAAAAAAAACACCTTAATTTAAGGGAAATTATGTCCCAAATAATGAAATGTGTTGAATTTTCATACCACCAACCAAGGTTGACCAAAGAACCCACGCCAGAATTTCAAATTAGAACAGCTCAATCATTGTTTATAGTTCTCTTTCCCACTTTCTCTCTTCGCCTACATGTATTAAGTTTAATCCTCTTAGTTTCAATTTCCTCCAATCAAGTTTTTCATATTTTCATTTTTCTTTTAAATACTTCTATATTCAATTTTGTCAATAAATTTAACCTCATTCTTATCTAC
Organism: Begonia loranthoides; assembly: GCA_022433065.1. NCBI lineage: Eukaryota > Viridiplantae > Streptophyta > Magnoliopsida > Cucurbitales > Begoniaceae > Begonia > Begonia loranthoides. The sequence goes on along the minus strand of CM039477.1, from coordinate 16,280,735 downwards.
ATCACCATGTTTTACTCAATAGTCAGATTAATTAAAATATTCTTTAGCAAAAATAAGATATTTTTATTGATTTTTATTTATTTTAGTTTTATAATTTAGAAGATTTTGTAAAAAGATATATATAATGTGTTAGATGTCGAATGATTAGAATTGTTTTACTTTCTGTGGAAGAATTATAACATGTCTGTGTTTTTTCACATAGAAGATAATAATTTTTTTTTTCTTATACTCATAATTTCTAATTTATGTTTCTGCAAAATAAAGTCATCTTTTCCTTTGCAGAAAGATAACTTTCCGTAGAGGAAAAGACGATTTTCCATCTTTCTACAATAGAATATTGTCTTTCTACAACGGAAAGTCATATTTCTTAAATCTTAGTTTAATAACTCACTTTTCATAGCGGAAAGACAATATTTCGTACCAATGTTGCACTGCAAAAAGACAACGTTTCATAAGAAAAAGACAGCGTTCTGCAACGAAAAGAAAAATGAGACAACGATATTTACTTTGTTCATTTCTCATAATTATTAATCTCATAGTTTAGTGGTTGTTTATTTTGTTAGTTTTCCCATTTTAAGTGTAGGAACTAGACAATGTCAAAATTTGAAGCAAAAAATATCTATCTTTTATTGCTTAATTTTTTTTTATGTAGTTTTATATTTACTAAAATATGTTATATTTAATTTATTGTTTCAGTCTGGACGATTGAATAAAAATAAGTGATTATGATTTTCAAATTTATATTTAATTTAATTTTTTGGCATATTAAGTTACAGGTTTAATTTATGATGTTTTAATTTTCCACAAAAGTGAAAAGGTTAAATATAATTCACGTAAAGAGGGATTAATGTCTGACACATGCTAAGATTAGTCAACGGAAAAAGTAGATAAAATATAATTAGGAGGTCAGTGTTCATTAAGCAAGTTTTACCGATTCTTTACACCAATGCGCATGGGGGATCAGCAAATGAAGTCCTATCAAAAGTACTTTAATTAAGCATTTATGTCCTTAATAGAAAATCATTTGCATGTGTTACCTGTCGGAGATTCGAAAAGCATTTTAAAACACATATTATTAATTATTATTATGATTTATTAATATATCCATAATTAATAGTTTATTGGATAATTAATATTCTTTTTTAATAAGTAAAGATTAGCAAATCTAATGAATAAGATACATATGTCGGCTGCTCACTGTCTTTAGTTTCCATTTGACTAAGTTAGAGCAAAATGAAATGCAAATTATAGTAAGATTACTTTATAATAAGCACCCCCATACCTTTTATTTAAATCTTATTAAATTGAACTAAAATATCACCTATGACTGTGAAGTTATAATTCTTGAAAATATCATCTTCCTATAATTGTGAAATTGAGAATTTAAGGTATAGATTTAAATTAGAGTAAGGTATAATAAAGATCTCAATATTTAGAGTCATTTACAAATTAGATGTTAAACTTTTTTTTTTTTTTACAAATCTAACTTTTATCTTTCAACTATAAAAAATTTCAACTTCATAGCCAATTTATTGGTTAAATTTAGCACATGTATCCCTATTTTTTTTCATTTAATTAAATGTTTTAACTTGATTTGCATCCCTATTACGATTTTTAACCTAATTTTAAATTTTATAGAACTTCTTCTCAGTGATTTTTAATTCAGTCAAAAGATTGACAGAGTTTGAAATGGATTAGAAATGGTGTACTTAATTCTAGAGACTGAATTTCTTAAAATTCAAAGATTGTATTCATCACTTCAGAATCAACAAGATAAAATAGTTGCAAAACATATATAAATTTATGAGATCACCTTCTTTGTTAGTTTTCGTAAACCATTGTAGAGTCAAGGAGCGATGACTTTGATTTTCTAAGTAAGAGCAACTTTTCTCTAGAGAGATCATTTACTATAGTTGTAATATGCGGATAAATTACTCTTTGTACACTTTGAAGGATTTTACAGAATGAATGTTTTCTAAAAGAAATACGTTTCGTGATTGTCTATTATACACTTGATATAATGCAATGAAAATGAAGGTAAAAATATTATTGGATTTATTAAAGTGTAACTTGTTGAGGGAAGTGTAATTGGCAGTTTCAGTCGACTAGGTGGTTGAGGTCGCGATGGAGTATCTCAACCGAAATGCATTACATGATTGCATTTCTGGTTTTCGGGCGTCAGGGCGGTCGAGGATGCGGGCGAGAGATTCGACCGAAATGTATTACAGATTGTATTTTTGAGCATCCGACGAGGCATCGGTTGATGAAGTGGTCAAGAATTTTGACTGAAATGTATTACATATTGTATTTTTGAATTTCGGTTGCGGCATCGGTTGATGGAACGGTCGGGTAGCTTGACCAAAATATAGAGCAGAGGTGAAATTGGAGTAATCAGACAATGGTGCAGACGATGGTTCGGTCAACTTCCTGGACCGAAAAGTCCAATTTTAACAAAAAAACTATTTCTGTCGCAGTCATTTCTTTTATTTTCCTCCAATATTTTCTTCCTCCTCTCCTAAAAGGTTAGGGCACTTTCCACGTGGATAGGTCGAATTGGACCCTCTCCCTTGATATGGGTGACTGTCCATCAGCATTGGCTTCCACGTGAGGTTCGTTCTGTCTATAAAATGATGAGGAAGAGCTCCTGGGTATTTGTTATAGAGAGCCAAGAGTGTGTGGGTGTGAGGAAGGAGAAAAGAACTCTGTTATTTTTATAGAGTGTGTGTATGTGTGTGTGTGTGTGCGCACGCGCGTGAAGGAGAATCAGCAAAGGGGAGTTGCCTTGGATTTTTCGGTGTGCATTGTTGTTGGTGTGGGGTGAGTATTTCGTCCGTGAGAGCTTCAAGTGAAGTAAGGAGTAAGTTGAGTCGTGGCCAGAGGAGGCCTATACCATAAGTGGGTCTGCTTTATTGAATTGAAAACCCTGATCTATGAATTGCTAATGAGATTTTTTGCATGATTTTCTTTCTTGCTATGCGGTAATCACTCTGCTAGTTTAGGCTTCTACTCTTTGCTTGGTTATGCTGGATATTGCCTCAAACTAGTTTCTTCATGTTATGTATTAGTCACCCTATTGTCATAAACCAAGTTGATGGCTCTTTATTTGGATCAATGTTACACTCTGTTTAATTAACGTCATGTTAACTGCTACTTTGTTCATTTCTCTATTACTAGTTGCTTAACTTGCTTCCCTGTTATCAGTTGCTAATTAACTCTCTGTCATTAATTGCTCAATATTATTTCTCTGGCTATTAGTGGTTAGTTTGACAACAAATTGTTAACTACTTATTTTCTTCCTTACTTGTTTAATGTTATTTTGTAACTGTTGGTTTATATTTTTGTTGTTAGTCACCTAGTTTGATTCCCATATATTTAATGGATAATCTATGAGTTTGGTTTAATGTTGCTCTCTGTGTAGTCTAAGTCCCTGCCATATAATAGATACTATTAGTTAAGCTTTTTATCCTACTGCTGCGTTAATAATGAATATTGGTCCATTTAATTCTGGAAAATAGTCTAACATTTCTATACTGCTCACAAGTGTTTTAGATGATTATTGTGAATCCGGGATAATGAAAAGGTTAAAAGTAATAGTTATGCCTTGTTGATTAATTGTGATACCTGCATAATATATATATGGAAAACATTTTGTTCTAGTCTTTGAGGAAATGCTCACTAGATATAAGGTGTGGTGGTTTGACTATGGTTCATCCTTATAAATTCACATTGTTTGGTAATTAAATAATGATAATTAACTCATGGATATTGTCTCATATTATATTGTCCCATGATAGCTCTTTGTTATTTAAACTATTGTTCTTAATCATTGCTTCGTATTACTTTGCCTAAGGATATGGGTTGTCGACATGCTTGTATTTGGTTGTTCGGACTTTGATTAATTGAACACGTTTTCCTTTCTAGTTATATGCTATTGCTATTTTGTTGTGATTAATATTGCCCTGTTGCTTCATGTTATGTTCGATGCTCTTCCATATTATCTCTCAGTTTAATTTTGCTATGTTAATATTATTACGATGCTTGTGCACGTTTCTTCCCTGTATATTCCATGCTGTCACTAGGATTGGTTCTGTAGAGTTAAATGTGTCCCCTTACTTATTAGAGTGCTGATATATGCATCTTTGATGTTTTCTTGTGAATATTGCATTGCATTGTCATGCATCATGGATAGAAACCCTTACGAATACAATATATGGATTGGTATTGCACGGGAGAGCATTGCATAGGAGAGAATGGACTAAATTAATGTAATGGGAATTGGGGGTTGGGGAGGGGGTTCAGATTCTAACTAGGAGACTCGAGATTAAACTTTTCCCTTGTCGGGATGTGAAAGCTTGTCTCCCGAGGTTTAGGTTCTAAGTAGCAACCATTCTCCTCGTGGGAAATATTCCCAATGTGCCAGCTCAATATATGAGTTTAATGTGTAAGACAATAAGTAAAAGATAGATTGGATGGATTCCTTTCTAACATAATTAGACATATTCATGCATTATATTGCATCTTATTTCTTGTTGAGTGTTAGGCTCATAATTTACTTGTGGTTTAGGTGATTATCATGATATCAGCATTCTCGATGGAGAGGATGAGGCATTGCCCATTGAGCATTTGGGTTACCGAGCGATTTAACATGAGGGGTTATCGCTCATGGAAACTAAAGATGGTGTTTTGTAATGCTTTGAAAGACGATAAATATTTTTTTTATACTGTGGACTTTTGATTAAATGTTCAAACCATATTTTGAAATTGTTAATGGTTTCCGCTTACTTACTCTAATTTATTTTCCTCTCTCATGATTTTGCTTTAAATAAATTAAAATAAAAATTTATATGCCTATTTTTTTACACGGTAAAGAAAAGAAAATGTTTTAATAACGCAGGTCGCTATAATAGTCTTTGTGTTCTCTCAGTGGACGAGAGGCTGAAAGAACAGAAGACAACCTACCCTTTGACCTAAGAGCTATAACCCTAAATTTATAATTAGCGAGTTACATTAAGTTCGGTCAGTCATCAAACTTAAACCTAACTGCTAATAACTACACTATTAGGCATCACATTTAAATTGAATGCTAAAGTTCATCTTTATTTGATAACTTAATTAGATTTGACTTTATGATAATCATTGACATATAATTATAATTAAATATATAAGCGTACTAAATAATTATCAAATAAATTCAATAATCTCTCACTTGACCTATATGCTTTGATCATTGTAATGACCTGATTTTTCGTAAATCCTTTAAAACACGTAAAAATTTGAATTTTTATAAAACCGTTGAAATCTCTTTTAAAACATATTAGAGCGTGACTCTAAACCAGACCTCTACTAACCATTCGTTAACTCGTATTGAAAATCTAGTTAGTAAAATGCGGAAGCGTTATAAAATCTTTTGTTTAAAACGTTGAGGAATCGTAAATCATTTAAATGAAAGGACTAAACAATTACTCTTCTCGCTCTAGCCTGGTCAGCCCCAATCTTGCTCGTGCAAATCCTTCATCATTGCTTTATTATTTGTTCATCATTCCTCGTATATTTACCTATTACTATATGTTCGTCGGTTGTACTTACACCACAAGTAATATGTGAGCCTAACGGCCCAATAAGGAAAAATGTTTCATGCAACATGATATGCCACTCTTTAGTCCGTTTTGGAATGGGGGCGCCTCCCAAACCAATCATTTCATTAAACCATTCGTTCGTTTTATTACTTTACTTTACTTCATTCATTCGTTACTCGTACATCGAGCAGAAGATTGAAGGATTTCCTCTGGGATGGAAGAGTGATCGGATCTAACCTTTTACTTGCAATTAGAACTCCTGTACCCGATCAGGGAGAGGCTTCGGCTAGTTGTAGACTAGACCCGTTTCCCATCCGCCCTCCAACTCCCCATTTCTTTCATTTTCTTTAATATTTTACCTCACTTAATGCATGCATGAGTACCACTCCAATGACACTCCCTATTAGTTTCTATTAACATGATGCATGACCATACATTCTCAACCTTACATGATGCATGATGCTTTATAACGTAACATTAACACAAATTGAAGGGCGCATTGAAATGAAAGTAACTATAAATGAAATTGCGCATAAGAGAAATAATTGAATAGCATAAATTGAAAGAGCATAACAGAGAATAATTATGATATTAAACTGGAAACAACGAAACGCATAAGGAAAACAAACAACGAACATTAAGGAAATGCAAATCATGAAGGAATTACGGAAATTGAACACCTATCTCACAAGATGCAATGAATTGAAACAATGAAGACATGCTTGATCTTATAGAACACAATAATAAATGAAATGGTAATCGAACATACAATTGACGGTTATCCTAGTGAATTTCTTAGCCGATTTACATGCTCAAGTTAACATGCTTAAGTAGAATTACAATTATTATTCTAGTTGGTTATCCTACTTAATTTACATGCCCAAGATTATAATTGGTTATTCTAGTCAATTTACATACTCAAGAATTTATTTAGTTTCTTATCCTAATTAAATATCTTAGTTAATTCACATGCTCAAGGGAGATACGATTATGTTAGCTACCATTATTATCTATTAATTAATATGCTTAAGTCTAGTTAATTAATTGTAGTTTAGTTAATTGCTCTAATTAACTTACATGCTAACATGGCATAACCTATTCTAATTAGTGATTAAACATGCAAATTGCACGGTACAACCTAGTTAACTAACGTGTTGCTAATTAATTAAACTTACTAACTACATGGCATATCTAATTAATTGACATGCAAATATTATTTTAGTTAGTTAATTAAACATGTTAATCTAGTTAATTTATATGCTAATAAGAAATTACGATTATTAGTTATCCCAATTGATTAAGATACTCATTTAGTTACTTAACATGCTCGACTAGTTACTTAACATGCTCAGTAGTTAATTAACATGCTCGAGTAATAAGTACAATTTGGATTCTAATTGATTTCAATTACACATGCTTAAGGTTAAGTTGAGTTAACGTGCTAGTCAATTTAACATGCTAGTTGCTTACTAATTTAACATGCTAGTTAATGAGTTCAACATGCTTGAGTTAATTAACATATTTAGATCTAATTAATTACTCTAAAGTTAATTAGCAGGCTCTTGATTTCTCTAGTTAAGTTAAGTTAACATACTTAAGTCTAGTACTAATTTAATTCACATGCTTAAATTAACTAATTAGTTCACATGCTTAATTTACTTAATTGATTTGTTAGACTACGATAAATTAATTAACATGCTCCAGATTAGTTCATTATCACAATTATTCATACAAGTTCAGAGTGATTAACATGATCAGGATTCTAGTTAATTAGAAATTAGACAGGCTCAACTATATGTATAGTAGAACAATATATATGCATTGAATGAAGGAAATGACAGTTTATAATTAATACAGGGATAATTAAACTAAATACAGCAGAATATGACAGCAAGTAAAACTATAAGCTAAATAGAGTAGAATATCACAGCAAGTAGTTCATCATTCCTTAAACCTTCAGTAAACATTTCATTTCACTAAGCATTCTCTAAGCATTTTCATTCACATATTTGCAATAAATAAATTACAAGAAACCAACAACAGTAAAATCAACAAATACTAGAAACTAACAGCAGAAATCAACCAAGAATAAACTCAACTCACGCACACCTACTTGTGGTGTAGGGCCTCCACAGGCCAAGACACCCCCTATTTTCTTACCTCAATTCTTTATTGCGCGTTAGCACTTAATCATTATCCTTCTTCTCCTTCCGATACCTTCAGAATTAGAAATATTTGTCATTTGATAGCGTCTCATAATCCATATTCAATATCCATTTCCTAACCAATTCAGAAACAATGCACATAAAGGTGCAATATAAAATTTATCCAACAGGGTATATTCCTAACATGCAGAACACTTACTTAAATCTCACAATACATTTCACTTGATAATCGCCAGCATAAGATTAAACCAATAGATTATCCAACTCTTCACTATTATATTTTCCACAACCAACAGAATTATCCAACAAAATATAAACACTCTAAAATGTAGAACAACCAACCAATATTCATAATTATAGAAGTACAACCAAAGCTAATATGCAATCGGACATTTAAGTCCAAATGATTAAAACCATAAAAAGAAACCTCACCATCAGAATAGGCAGATCCAAGACTCGGAGCTCCAACCTCCCCTGCATCCTCTCTCGGCCTCCATTTCTAGAACACACACACCCGCACTCATCCTCTACCTCTTATTCTGCTCTACTAGAAAGATGACCCAGCCATGCCCCACTCATCCCCCTTTTCTCTAAACAAATAGCCGAACCTATTCCTCCACATCCTGCCAGCCAAAACACACTCCACTCAGGCACTAAACAATTACTAACCCATACCTCCATAACCGGTAGTGCACAACCAGCTGGAAAGAAGGGAAAACGTGGACAATCCCACATGGTAGGTAACGGTTAGACCTGAATCGAGTCAACTCAGATCCACTCGCACCCGGGTTGGAGCACCCAAGTCGTGGGTCTGGCCACACCTAACCGAAACCGTACACCTGTTATCGCGAGAATGCCGAACGAAAATCAACACCTCAATCACTCCCTACGAATGATAGATCATCGGAAATGCAAAGGAGGAGGAAAGGTCGGCTGGCTTACCCCGAAACCCCGAAGGAAAACATTGGCCGATGGAGCCCGAACTCGAGCCCTAGCTGCTGATACCAGCGTCGCCATTCTTCATTGCCCGTAGCCGCTCGCCTGGACCTCGGACAGCTTCACAGCAGCAGTCTCAAGCTCGCCCGTCGCCATTCCCCCGCGTCTTCCCCTTCTCGCTCATTCTCTCTTCTCAGGCTTCTCTCTCTCTCCCTCTAGTTTCTCTAGCAAGAATGGCCTGAAGGTCACTCTCCTCTTAACACGCTGGACCGTTTTGAAATGAACCGGTTCAGCCAATCCCCAAACCACACCTTCTTCGTTTAGTGTTTTTTCTTCTCTATTATTTATCTACATCATTATAATTTAATTAATTAAATTAACATTTATATTAATTACCTAAATATCCATTATTTTAATTCCTTAAATCACAATCTTACGAATACGTCTTTGGTAATACCCCGATAATTATCTAATTAATCCAAAAATCCCTAATTATTTTTTCAATTATCTTTATTAAATTCTAATATAAAAAGTCGAGGTATTACAATTATAATAGTATATTGTCAAATTCTTTATGTTCACATGAGTTGCTATCAATATTAAAAAAATTTCCAAACAATCTAATCCATCAATCATATCAACATAGAATCAACGTGGCTTTAATCACACTTATTGGTAACTAAACTCATCAATGGTCACATATCCCAATATAATCAAATGACATTGATCAAGTGTGAGTGTGTAACTAGTAAATTAAATATGATGTGATCATGGTATTCTCATTTCCTACTAATCCAACTACCACTTTATGAGATCAACAATGGTAAAGGATTAAAGTAAAGCCAAAGAAACCAAAACTTTATTGTTGAGAGCAAAATTAAACAATAGTGTCTATTAACCGAATATTTAAATATGCAAAATTAAATGAAAATAACAAAATCCCACTAAATCAATATATTCTCAACTAATTTAACATCCTATGAGCAGTGTGCTTATTGAAGACTTTGGGTGGTAAAACTCTAGTAAACAACTTTTAACAAGTAGAAACTTAATGTCTATAAGCTTAGTAACGCCATGAAGATTTAAAATACTTTCATTCCATTTTTATAAAAATCTTTGCAACAAAAGACTATAAAATAGAAAACCATTTAAAGTTAAAGTGTTAAAAACCAACAAAATCAGTTGTAACATCCGTTTAAAAATTAAATATAAAGAAAACCCATGAAATGAAAATCCTTTTTTAATAAACTTATTCTTTCTCTTTTTGTGATACCCAAGGCCAATCTTGCTCCAACAACGCACCAACTCCTCCATGAGTGTACTCCTTCAACTACCGTATTAATTCTTTGTCTCATCTGGTTCATAAATGCTTTCATCCTTACCTGTAACATCTCATTTCTGTTTATGCATTTTATATAAAATTTTGAACATTTTGAAACCCATTTTAAATATACTTAATTGTAAAATATCAGAGTACGTTACGCGGAATAAAAACATTTAACTGTCTTATAGAAAAAACACAATTAAAATACTTAAATCTATAATAAAGCATTTATGCCATTTAAACAACTTTTATTCTTTAGAGCCATAACCCTCGAGGTCGATCCACGCATGGTAACACAGGCTTGCATCGCATCATACTTCTTCCCTATTCATCTCATTCGGTTCACAATCTATACCTACATCACAGGAGGAATAATGAGTCTATTGCCAAGTAAGGAATATAAATGAAATGCAATTACAACCTCTATGACAACTCTACATGCATAAGTCTGATATATCCATAAGCTGGGTGAGAGCAACCTCTTCAGTTTCCGAACCCATCGCTTGGATACGTTTTTACGTGACAGCAACCTTTTCAGTTTCCAAACTCACTAAAAACAAATCGACTTACATTTACGTTTATTTATTTTTGGGTGAGAGCAACCTCTTCAGTTTTTGAACTCACCCATCCGTCGAGTAAGAGTAACCTCTTCAGTTTCCGAACTTACCCAAATGAGTTATTTATAATTTGGGGTGAGAGCAACCTCTTTAGTTTCTGAACTCACCCACCCGTTGAGTAAGAGCAACCTCTTCAGTTTCAAAACTTACCCAAACGAGTTATTTATAATTTGGGGTAAGAGCAACCTCTTTAGTTTCCGAACTCACCCACTCGTTGAGTAAGAGCAACCTCTTCAGTTTTCAAACTTACCCAAATGAGTTGTTCTCTACGTGTGAGCAACCTCTTAAGTTTTTGAAGCCACGTAGAAAACACAATTTATTATCTTCATTATTAATCCATGCAGTGCATTACATACAATCATACTAACATGCCTATAAGAATGTCACAAACAACATTTTATATATCGCAAACAATATTACAAACAACTAACAAACAATGTATATAATCATGCTTTAACTGTAATTTAACACTAAACATATTTCTACTAACATTTTATTAATTACTCTAACCACGATAGTATACGTTTATTCATTTATCTTTTACGCATTATTTTTTAACAAATTATTTGACCATATATGAAACATCAACCTAAGGCAGCAATCAACTCAACATGTATTTAGGACACATACTATAAAACAATTCTTTTATCATGTTATTATTCTAAACTTTCTATATTCATATTATGCATTCAGACATCCAAATTCGTAGTCTGAAATAACTAATAAATTTCCATTTGTTTTACTTCATGTTGGAGTTATCAACCTCAGCAAAATGTCTATTGACAATTTATCAACAACGAAAAACTAACCTATTTAACTTCCAGATTTATTCCAAAATAATACTATAATTTAACAGCCAATAACAGTGAAGTTAATCATGAAAACAAATTTATCCATGTGTAAACCTATGTCTACATCACTGATTAACTTCTTACTAACCTTCTCCTACCATTTGGTTTACTAAACAGAGGCCATAATAACAACATAATATCCCTAATTATCAACATGCAGAGAACAAGAAGGAAGGCAGTAGAAAAATCACTACAAGGAAAATCAATATGAAATTCATTTCATCCTCACCACTGACCATCGACATGCTAAATCATTTTCATCACAACTAATGGCAAACTATCGATAGAGAACAACAAGAACAGAGAACTATCACCAAGGTGTAATTATTGAAGGAAGCTTACCATTGAAAACATGCAGAGAAAATCTTTAGTAATAATCCTATCACAGAAGCTAAATCTCCTTAGAACAACCAACGAAAACATCAGTGCATAACACAGTAAAACACACGGCAAACATCCTACTTCTGCTATGTAGGTCCTTTCAGAAAAAGCACGTGCATTATTCCTTATGTCACGTAGATCTTCTCTTTTCCTTCCTCAGCAGTGGTTCTCCTCATCGTCGACAGCAACTCACAGAACAGACAGCTCTCTCACCAGCTTTTCTAAAAGGAAAAACTTCTAACACATATGTCCTATTTATACAACGTCCCAAACGACCCTTCAGCCTCCCTTTGAAGGTGAAAATTCGAGAAGGAAGTTGCTTGGACACCCACTGAAGCGTCAAGAGTAAAAGGTTTTCTGTATATGGCAATTAATTATCGTTTCGGGTGGTGGTCAATCGATTTTATGCTTGGACGATTGACCACCCATTCACTTAACAACCGCCAATTTCTGGTTCAATTATCGCCTGTTGATCGCGCCAGTCGATCGATGAAGTGGCCGATCGACTGCCAGCTTCTTCCTTCACTCGTCTGATTTTATTTTTAACTCTTTAATTTTATTTTTAAATCCTTTTTTCCCTAACAATAAATAATTACATCCCTGTAATTCCAATACACCTCAACACTTTATTCTTCATAATAAAAACCCCAACAATAATGTGTGATAGATTGACGATGACCAATATACTACATTTTTGCTTAATCTAATGTTTACAAGAAACTAAATACCTGGGTATTACATTACCTACACCACAATGTTTAACTAATAAGCCTAACGATCACCAAGAGATACATAACATATGTATATATATACACAACAATAATGCAGTTCATAAAGAAATAGTGTCATCTTCAATATTTAGTCTTTCTTTATCTTTCACTTTATAGTTCAATCGTATGGGTCATCTGTCTAAAGGAGAGTGGCACCATTTGGTCCTTATGTGGAACAACCAACTCGAACCCTGCCCATAACAATCATTTACATTTATTGATTTTTTTATCTTCTATAAGTGAATGCATCATACAGCATATATAAAATAATTGTTAAACAAAACAACAACGGAAGAGCAATTCAACCACCAACAGTACAAAGAGATATAAATTAGACAAATAATATCATAGATTCTCTAGTTGCCTTATCCTTGTAAATAGACTCAGCATCATGAAATAACTAACTTCAACATCACCAAAAATAGTTCCCCAAGAATAGAATACTCTGGAAATAAATAGACTACAATCATCCTCAGCTCTTCAAATATAAACTAAACACAACCAACAAGGCATCCTATTCATGAGTATCGTCAAAATTTGAAATACAACAAGCATATCATCAAATCCTTGACATCAACAATGACTAAAGATATAAACTTTCTACCTTACCTTACACCTTGTGATGTAGACCGAAATGCCACAACAACTAGAACATCTTACCTTTGATAATAAGTAGAATCTAAACCCATTGTTCCAACCCTTAGACATGCTCAACTTCAACAGAAAATGGAAGATAAGTTAGAATAAGGGTTACCGAAACAAAGGCTGAAAAATCATCGCACGGTTTTGATCTTGTATGCTTACAAAAACTGATGCACTAAGGAATGCAAGTTTGAAAAAAAAAATTTGGAGGTTGGAGATTCCCACAACTAGAAAATAAAACACTAAACTACCCGGTTATTTAACTTGCTTGTTTGAAATCCAATTGACGTGAAAATTGGACCAGATTAAATTCCATGAGGGATAAGAATTTCCACTAAAAATCACACAAAAATACTAACTAGAGATGAAGATATACGAATGTAAAAATGACTGGCCGGAAAGACACCAATATGGTAGTTTTTGGGTTTGAAATGGAATAACCGCAAGTCAATCAAATCTTGTCCAAAATACACAAAATCTGGACCACGCACCTTTTGAAATGTAAACAAAAGAACCTCTAAAAATCAAAACCAAAATCAGTCAGACAAGGGAGTTGTACATGAATAGTTACAAGCTGGTCTGAAATGGTGCAATAATTGCACCAATCGACTTCAATGGACTCCTATAAGGAAGCCTCTCCAACTTGGGTCGCAACAAGTCTTCTAAATCTTCTCTAGGGATGCCCCCTTTTGGATTGAAGTGGAGAAAGATTTAGTGTAAGAGAATCACCACAAGACAAGCCAAGAACACTAGTGATTCAATGGTTGACACAAAATCCCCCTGAATAACACCAAAAAGGGAGATGGTCGATTTGGAGGGAGCTCTAACTTATTCGAAAGGGTTTTTTGTTCATTCAAAACGTATTAAAAATAGCCCTAAGGAAGGCTTACAAAACTCTCCAACGAAATTAGGGTTGCCCTAATGTCAAAATTACAAAAATAACCTTAAACACAAAAACAATCAAAACCCTCGACCATTTTAAGCTAGCCGAGAGCAATCAAAAACTAGCAATATCATTTTACAATCCAATAATCAAAATAATTCATAAAAAGATTAAATGCTACCTATAATACCCTGGATATTTTTCCCATTTAGTTAATGTATTAAATATGGCTAATTTTCAAATATGAATAGTGCATCGTGTTATGCGATGGTATGCGTTAAGTCATGTTAGGAAAGTATATGGTTAATGTTGAAAAATAAAATAAGTGCGAAAAACTTAGGAAAAGTGTGCATTGGTGTGTTCCAGACGAATGCGGATGACACCCCAGACGACGTGTCGCATCGCAAACCCACTGTGTACATCCCTATACTTTGGGACGAAATTGGGGATGGCGTTTTGCGTCCCCAACTTGTTATGCGAAGGAATTTTGGATGATTGCGGACGACAGCGGATGAAGATGGCCCACGTTCGATTTGAATCTGTACAATTTTAGGACACATTCGGATGACTTGCAGACACTACATGCGGATGAGAAATCTCATCCGAATGTCGTTTGGGGACGGTATGGACGAGGCATCAGGACGCGTTTTCTCGTCCTAAATCGAGTTTTGGACGAGTGCGGATGAGGTCACGGATGACTTTACTCGTCCGAATTATCGGGAAAATCTAAAAAACCCATTTTATATCCCTTCTCTCTCTTCCAATTTTGTATTCACTCGGCAAAAACCTCCCTCCTCCAGACCCTACTATGATGTCCAGTCTATCCTGGAGATGTGGAAGCTTTTTCCACGTAGCCCTATGTGAGTGGACCTCCTTTCCTTGGTTTGGGTAATGCCATCTCCCCTTTCTACAGCTTATCCCCTACTGCTGCACATGCTTCTCTCTCTCCTTCGTCTATAAGAGGTAAACTTCCCCTGGATACTCTAGTATTTGGCATTTGTGAAGTGTAAGAGTGTGTTGTATTGTTCTGTGTGTGAAGTAGTTGGTGAATAGAGTGAAGAGCTAAGGGAAGAGTGTTATGCAATGAGGTGTTACTTGTTGGAAAACCCTACTGAATCAACCGTGAATTGAAGTAAAGGTAAGGATTTGTTCTTAAGAAATATTGCATTGGTTATGGACTCCGATTTGGGTTGAATTGGTTATGAGGTTGGAATGTTGATGTTATTTTTGTTTAGGAACTGTTGGAAGATTGAAGGATTGAGGATAACTTTTGGCTAGTGGTTTTTACTGTTGGATATTGAGGTGGACATTAAGGTAAGAATTGGAATTGTAGTTGGCCAAAGGAGGCCCTACATTACGGGTTTTGATTGTTAAATATTGATGTTATTGTCAATTGCTTGATTCAATTGTCAAATATAAGGGCATGGATTGTTAACTGACTAAGGATAGAATAAGCTGTTGATAGTGATTGAATACCCCTGTTAGTTGTTGTTGAGTGTGAATATTGTGAAGCATGATAGGTGATTTAATTGGAAATGTGAACTGTTGGATATTAGTACTAATGCTCGAGGCCAATTTCAATATCTCTCTGTTAGTTGATTTGAGGCAAATGTTGTAGAGTATGATAAGCTGAATTTTAAGCATGATAAGTTGAAATGGAATTAATGTAAACTATGATTCTGTACATAATTAGCATCAATATCATGAGAGAAAGTTTATCTGTTGTGACTCTCAGTGGAATGTAAACATGATGCTCCTATTAATGCTGAAGTCTGTAAATCAAGAGTTTATGTGCATAGGGTTGGTTGATTTATGGTAGGGTCTTATGAAAGGAATTAAAGTTGATTTCTTGCTCATAACTGTCAATAAGTAAAAAAATAAATGATATTGACTTCGACTTGTATGAACATGAAAGTTCCTTAGCTCTAACTATTTTCTAGTTGTAGGAATAACGAGAACTATGCTGAGTTGTGAGTCTTTTGTATGTTTATATTATGATGTATTTCGTGGCATTCATGCATCATCCTAGGGCTTATGAAGTTGTTACATATTGTGTGCCATGCCTAATAAACGTACATAGGTGTGTGGGAGTTCGGGTGAATTGGTGACTTTCCATACAGTAGGTTACTCCCACGTAAGGAGCGGTAAGTTAGGAATTAGCTATGTGGAATCAAGGGTTCACAATTTCCCCATTCTGAAACCCCCAACGTCTTCAACAAAAGTGAGAATAACGGCTTGTGGAACACCCTCAATGGGTATATCTCCTTGTCGGAGTGACTAGTTAGGCCACATGACCCTAGGGAGTATTCCATCTTGACTTCCAGAAGAGATACGGTTCTCTTCTGTAATGCATTGTGTGATCACGCATTCATCTGCATTGCATTTAAATTCTGATTATTGCTGGGCTTTAGGCTCTTGTTTTCCCTGTAATGTAGGTGATTATTATGATGTTGATAACGTACTAGTCGAGGAAGAGGCGTTCTAGGATGACCCCTCGTGTTATCAACCGATTTGACCTATTGGGTGTGGCTTGCATGGTTTGGGATTTATTGATATTTTGGTAAAAAGGGCATTTTGGTAATTTACTATTAGTAGCGTTTTGAATATTAAGAACAATTCTAGTAAGAGACTTTGGACTTTTGCTGAAACATTTGAAACTTTGTTCTTAAATTTATATTATCTATTTCGCATTACTTATACTGATATACATTTTTCTAAATGAATTTCGAATGTTGAATAAATTAAACGAAAAATTTTATATGACGTATTTTTAGAGTAAGGAAAAAAAATGGTTTTAAATTATTAGGGCGATACACTACCTTCTTGGCATTTTAGAGCTTCTTGAAGTGTCTTTCCTCTTTGTTTTTATCCTCAAGGTCATTCTTCAAGAACATTGGCTTCAACTCCAACTATGGATTGTTGGGTTTCTTTGGCAGAATTTAAGCTCTCTCTGTTAAGAACTATTTTGATATAGCAAATAACCGTCAAATGTAACAAAAGACCACATTCTGGAAAGCTTCAAATGTTGTCTTAAAATTTCATGATGAATGTGTTTTAATATGAGGTTGTTCTGATTGCCAAAAATGCCAATGAGTGTTCAGAGGTCAGACTAAGGACATATTTGGGAAGTTCTATTATGCTTGATCTTCTACCTATGTTATAGTTTTAATATTATAAGGTCATAATTGAAGACCTTATTAGCCCTTTCCCCCGAGTACCTACAAGGAAAACACTTGAAGGATAATTAAATAATTTTATTATTTGATAGATGTTGAGAGGATTCTATGGTGCATCAAAAACCCAAGCTTTAAAGCAAGACTTGCCTCCGAAAACACGAAGAGAAGAATATCAAGAAGAGCACTGTTCTTCGTCCGAGCGGCTGTGGAGGAGGTAGGGTTTTCCTTCCCCATAACATTGTATAAATAGACAGCCGAACGCGGGATTAAGTAAGATAGAAATCCCATGAAAACCATGATTTAAATGTAATTAGTTAGTCTAGAAGACAAAATCTAGTTTTCATGAACTCTAGATAAATCTTAAAATTCTATTTCGTCAAGTCATAAATGACTAGGCTACTGCAGGGGTGTTCACTTTGACCAAATTAACCAATGGCAGCAAGCCATGATAGCATAAATCCTTGCATTCGTGATCACCAACACTACCACGGATGCCAATCCTTTCGTAGAAGCTTATGCTGCTGTGAAATCCCAATGGTTCCACCAAAACTTGTTTCCAAATGACATCGTTCAATCTTCTTAAATTTCATTACTGTGGACACGAACGCTACCAATGAAACACGTTCCAATCCTAAGTGACGTCGTTCAACTCAACAACTTTCTTTCCGCCTTGTGATCCGATGGTCAATGCTCACCCACTTCTCTTTCAAATCCAACAGTTGAGAACTCTCCTGAAAGGAATCTTTCTTTCTAGGGGAGAATCTTTTTCCCAGATCCAACGCTTCCATTTCTCCCTTAAATATAATCTAACGGTCCCACTTTCGCCCAAAATCCCTCAGCTCCCAACACTTCTGCGAGAGTATCCATTCTAATCTAGTGTGATCACAACCATCTATCGACTATAGACACATCCGCTCATTTACTTGCTCCTTGCATTCCTTCCATAAGTGGCGATGTTTTCACCACAAAGGGTTGTCGCGGCTGGTTTCACTTCTTAGCCAAAATACCTTATTCTGATTTATTAATTTACTTTATACATTAAGATAAAATTCTAAATTTTACAATATATAAAATTTACTAAATTGAGACACTAAAAATGTATGAAAATTGAGACACGCTAAAATTAAAGTACAAAAAAATTTGGTGTTACATGCTTCGACTTCGTCAAGTTCATATTGTTGTCAACATATAGACTATTGGATATTTTTTTCACAAATAACTTTAATGGCCTTTCAATTTCTACCAAATTTCAAAATCCAGTGGAAAAATTCCATATTTATATTCCATCATTAGATGTCTCATAATATAAATTCTGCTTTTATAGTTGAAGAAGTGTAACGACCTGGTTTTTTATTTACTTTAAAAATCGTGTGAAATTTAAAACTTTTTCTTTTATAAAATCAGAGTACGACTTTTCTTTTAAAATCGAGTATTAAACACATTACTTAAAATCTTTAAACATTTTAGCTGCAGAACAACATTCATTTATAAAAATCACTTTTCTCAAAATATCGCAGAAGCATTGAATAGAACATTTATTGAACTCAAGCTGTTTACTTTATTAATTACAAAATCAGTTACTCTTTAGCCCAGCCAGGCACAAGATCCACCCGTGCAAATCCTTCATCAACTTTCTTTGACCTGTTCACTTGTTTCTCGTACGTATCTACATCACAAGACCTAACTAATGAGCCTAATGCTCAGTAAGTGATAGAATGAAATACAATGCAAATGATATACGTGATCATACAATGCATTACAGAAGAGAACCATATCTCTTCTAGAAGTTAAGGTGGAATACTCCCTAGGGTCATGTAGCCTAACTAGTCATTCTGACGAGGAGATATATCTATCAGGGGTGTTCCACATGCCGGTATCCTCACTTTTGTTAAAGACGTTGCGGGTTTCAGAACAGGGGAAAGTGTGAACCCTAGATTCCACGTAACTAACTCTCACCTCACTGCTCCCTATGTGGGAGTATCCTACCGTATGGAATGTCACCAATCACCCGAACCCCCACACGCCTATTTATATATATTAGTTATGTCATGCAATATGCTCGTGAATACATATAACCCTATATGATGATATAAATGTCTAGTAAACATATCATTAAAAGAACCTAAATCTAGTAAACACACAACATACAATTCTAATTCTTGCGATGTAGGGTCCGAAGACCAAAACACAGTAAGTATCAACTTAACTAGAATCCATAGCACAGTTCAAAAATTAACGTTGTCCTTCTCCTTTTTATACCTTCACAATTTTATAACATTTATCATTAAAATCACAACTCATCAATCTCAACACATATTCATTTGTTACTAGAATCCTTAACCCAAGTTCAACTTAGACCCTTAACCGGTTCCATCAACATTATCGTTTAACCCCAATCACAACTCAAAACAATATTCTCTAGTAAACAATCTATCCTTTATATTATTCTCGGAGCTATTCTCTTTAAACCATTTCTAATTAGATTGTAACTTCGATAGAATATAACTAGAAACATCGAACCGACATATCCACATTGACTAAAACCCAACAATAAAGTTCAAACATGATTCACATATTATCAACCACATGGCAAAACATCTCCAAGCCCAATTTAGAGTACACACCCAAGCTTTAATCTGACATACAACATATGACTCCACAACATTCATCAAAGAAACACTCTTTTCTAGAGAACCATTCCAACAACCGAACAACACTTAAATCTAACAAAGCTGGACAAATCACATAGGATAAATCACATAGCAATGTTTCCTCAAAATATATCACTTGGCAGGATCCCACCAATGAACTAAACACTTCCAACAGACTAACATTCCTTCACAGTTCAGAAGCAACAACCAACAGATTACCCAACACAGTACCAATCAAGGAGACAGTGCATCATTCCCATATATTCCAACTTATACACATTTATCAATAACCAACAGAGGCCTCAGCAAGTAATTTCGACGTCAGATAACCACAACCAAAAGCCGATCATCCAAACAACAAGGGAAGAAATCAAACTTACCAAGGAGCAACCGAGGGAACCAGCTTCAACCAGAACACAAACAGTAGCTCACTTCCTTCTTGCAGGACCCGAGAGAAAGCTCCCACAGCTTCAACTTTTCTGTCTTCCTCTGGCAACAAGGCACTCTCCGCAGAACCAAGCTAAAAGAAACAAAAATCATTCCCAGCAAGACAATATTTTCGCACAATGTCTAACAACAGAAACAAAATGAACAACAGATTTCAACCCAACCACTAGCACTCATTTATCTTCAACAACCAGTTACATAAGTCTATGAAGGAAGCCAAGGAGTTACCTGAAACAAATAGACCCAAGAACACCTTCACCAAAACACACCTGAGCTGCCCATCACCTTCATGTTTCCATTGTCACTGCCATGTCTGAAATTGCATCATCATAGAGAGATCACACACTTCAAAGGAAGGTGGTCCATTGAGCATATTCCACGTGGAAAGCCAGCCAAAGGAGGAGCTGGAGTAAGCCAGCTCCAGTTCCGGTCCGGTCTAGCATGAACAACGGTTCACCCTCCCTTACATCACGTTTGCCCCTGTCAAAGCAAATCAACGCCCACAGGTCGACAATTCAGACTGCCGTGACACCCAATTCAAACAGTCATGATGGAGAAATTGGAATGCAAAATTAAGGACTTACATTACTTGAAGTCCACAATTCACGGGAGTTCTTCGTTCTCGCAACACAGCGCACCACCGAGCCCTAGCTCGCCATTCATCGCATCGCTCGCAGTCTCATCGTCGCCGAGCCAGCTCATCTGAAGTTGAATGTCGGCGCCAACCTGAGCCCGAGCTCTTCCTCTCTCTCTCGCCTTCGCTCGCGTCGCTCTTCTCCCCTCCACTCCCGATCTCTCTCCCTCTTTGTTTCTCTCTCAAATGGCCAGCGGGCCATTTAATTTCTTCCTCCAAACTAGACCGGTTCAGGGATGAACCGGTCCAGTCCATCTCTCCTAAATTAAACTCTTTTATTTATTTATAAATATTTTCTTTCCATTTTAAAACAATCCCCACTCTTATTATTTATGAAATTCTCAATTCAAACCCATTCCAATTAATTCCAAATTTAACTTTCTAGTATTAATTAAAACCAACCCATGTATTATTTTTGGACCAAACGGAATCAAACCATTTCAGTCCATTTATAAAAATTACGTCCTTAGTAATATCCCGATAATTATTTGACTAATTCGAATATCGTCAATTATTTTCTAATTTATTCTTTATAAATTTTTGATATAAAAATCGGGGTATTACAAGAAGCCATAAGTGCTAACTTTGCATTTTTCTTAAAAACAACTTCTATAATTATCATGTCGCTATATTTTTCAGGTTGAGATTCGAGTATCTTGACATCTAACGAAATTGAAATCACAATACCTAATAATCTCCAACTGATTCGATTTTCTATATGTGAGCATCAAGTTTTTGATCTCTGTAAGTACCTTAAAACCTTTTGATTGCAATCCAATGATTCACTCGAGGGTTCTTAAATTATTTGTCTTACAAAATAACTATGTATGCAATATCCAATATGCATAAATACATAAGGATACATTAGATTTTGTACTGTTGACACAAAATGAATATTTTACATTTCCTTAATTTAATTGAATTCTTGGGGCATCGATGTTCATTTGTTGCTTTTAGCAATAGGGGTAAATCTTGCATGCAAAATTTCTTGAGTACCATTTTGATATAACACTTTTTTGATAATCCAAGTGTACTTGGAGAGTGATCTCAACAACTTTGTATTCTTATATCTTGACTAACAAATAGAACATCATCGATATTTAAAACCAAAAAATAAACTTGCTCCCACTCAATATACACAATCATCAACCAAATTTACCTTAAGAACAAAGATGATGATGACTTGATGAAACTTGTAATACCTTTGATGAGAGGCTCACTTAAGCTCATGCATAGATTTCTTTAATTTACAAAAAAAAATCTTATGAATCTTCTTATAAAAAGAATTTTTGTTGTACCATATACATAATTTCATCAATGGCATCATTGAGAAATACAATCTTTATATCCATCTGACATAACTCAAGAGCCAATGTGAGTTGTAAATGCCATTTTAAAATAGTCTTTCAATAAAATAGAAGACAAAGTCTTGAACTAGTCAATACCTTCTTTTTTGGTCCTTCGTAACAAGACAAACCTTATATCTTACTCTTCAAATCTGATAAGCTCCAAAAAACACTTAGAAGCCTTAGAGAAATCTGTTCTGGAGAATGATCAATACTCGAACCAGCAGAAACAAAATGAATAAAACTCCAAATGTGTACGTGAACTAGAGCTGTATTTCGGAGACATAAACTTAATATAATCAGGAGAGTTGTATCAAAAATCCAGCCCAAAAAGCACTCTATATTAGGAGATCTATCAATTTTAATAACAACCCGAAAATCTGTTTCCAGCAGGACAGTTTTACCAGTGCAGATTCAAAACAAAATATCTTGAGCTACGTTTACCAAATGAAGCTCATTTTTGGAGGGTTGCTCACTAACTTACTCTTGAACAAATCACTAGAAGACATCAAATGGAGACGAACGTCGTAAGGGCCTCAAACAGATACTGCAATCAGCGATAACAACAATCCAGCACAAATCACAGATTTCAACAACTCAACAATAATCCGAAAATAACCTTTTACAATCAATAAACTCCAAAAGGCTTCCTCAACACATAACATTCATTTAATCACCAGAATGTAGGCTATCCAAGCAGCAAGAAAAGAACATAAAAGAACCACAAAAATCAGAAGGGAATACAATGGAGTCCGCGGACCTCCTAGTGAGAGGGGCGACTATGGGGTTGGCCGAAAACCAACACTCTCCAAGGTTGGAAAGTTCTCTTGTCTCCACACCACAATCTTACCTCAAAAAATAAGGATTGGAAGAAACAATATTCCAATGACGCAAGGTTGAGAAGCTTCAAGAGGAGCCTTGCTTGGGGGATGGATGAAATCGGCGCTAAGGGGAGGGGGAGGCCGTGGGTGTCTTCTCTCAAAAGAGAACCAATTTTCGTAATTCATCAAAGTCCCTTTCCAATTGTAACCAGGTAGGGTTTTAACCCAAAATGTTTACAAAATAGGCGAAAAGAGCAAATTGACCCTAACTTAAACAAATAGACATGACTTACACAAAAATTAAAAATCCCGAGTGGGATTTTTTTAGGCTTTGTACAATGTACATTTGACATACCAAATGAAATCCGAATATTACGTTCAAGAGCTCGTTGGAAAGCTCTATCTGTTGGTTACAATTCATATGAAGGATGAAAGTTGAAAGAAAGCTGTCCCGATTGTGGAAAATGCCCTTGAACGTCCACAGCTTCGATTTTAGGCGGAAATGCAAAACCTATAATTTCCTCCCAAAGATTACAAGATTTCCATTAGTTCAAATGCCAACTCCTCTTTGTTTATTTGATTCAAAAACCTACAAAATAAATAAAAAGTTAGAAAATAAAAGAGCTCTTGGCTCGGGCTCAAGTTCCGGAACTTGGGGCACATCAAAATCCCTCAACTTATAGGTTTCGAACCTTTCGATAATAGGATGAGATTGCAAACATCATTTTTATTTATTGACTTATAACTTTGCCCTTATGGCCTCAATACATCATATAAAATTTGAACCCTTTATGGATTGATGGAAGTTGACAAGATAAACTTATGTTCAAGGTTATAAATACTAGAAAAATGAATTACGGTAATCTATATAATTTTGGCGATCGTCTGCATCTGGAACATCGCATCTAGGATGGACGTCTGGAAGGCAAAACTTATGTTCTAGACTGGGAGACCGGTTCAAAGGAAATTAGTGTCTTGGGTAGGTTTGCAGTTGACCAAAATTGTGATATGGTTTACTAGAGACCAAGAAAATTTTAAGTATCCGCAAAAGTATGCCAAAAGCTCTCACTTGATTTTGCATTTGACTGGGTTAAATATGTGGTTGATCAAAATAAAGACAGATTGTAATGCTTTACCCTCAGATAGAAATCCGATTGACCTAATATGAGATTGTAGTCATCCACAACCAGTGTATAATGACTTTTCATGGAAGGATAAACATTCATAGTGGTAGGATAAAACGTCCGCGGTGGTAAGATAGCCATTCCTGGTAGCAAACTTGCCATAGAATTTGCTTTGATATGTGAGGGCGCGGTCGACCAGAGTTAATGAGCGATCGACGAAGAATATAAAAGGTCACCTGAAATACGATTTCTTGTCACATTTTAATTGGAAAGAAAGTGATGACTAAGCATATTTGTATCTAATATGTGCAACACTTCCTAGTTAAAATCAGTTAAGAAGTAGGGTAGGGTTACTATTTGGAAAAGAACATCAAAATTGTGAGGAAACCAATGAGGATCAAGAAGATCTCAAGAAGATTGTCCCTATCTCAACTCTTTGAAGATAAAAAAGGATTTTTTTTTTATTTTAAAGAATCTTATGAGTTTGATTAAGTTTGTAAGTTGAAAAAAAATGAAAAAGAAGAAATCCATCGCAAACCAAGTAGTTATAATATTTGGAAATTATCAACTGTCTTGATGAGGTTATGATGCAAAACCATTCTAGTATGCTATTCTTTACATCTCAAGGAAGAAATGAGTTTTGGAATTGATGAATTTAGTTAAGTAAAGTTGGAGTTATGAATTTTTAAAGATGGTTGAAAACTGTGAAGAAAAATAAAAAATGTATGCATAATGAATGAAGTCTTGATATGTATTATTCTAAGCAAGTGCAAGTAGTTATTCAAACTAAATGGTTAGAATAATATGCACAATATTGGTGAAGGTTGGGTGTTGGGATTAAGAAATTTAGTTGTGTATATTAGAAGTTATATATCATGTTTTAGGTTTTCAAACTCAAGAGGATACCTATTAAGTGCTGAGATTGCGTTAATATTTTAAAATAAGAGATATTGCATGTCTTTGGTCCTTTTGGCCTACATCACAAGATATTAAGAATTTATTGATGATTATAATATTATTTGATTTATTGTCTTATATAAGGAAATTATTATGATCAATTGGTTGTTTAATATTGACATGCCATAATAGATAATGAAATGCGATGCATGAACATTTTAGGATTCTTAGAAAATGTTATGCATTATTATGTTCGCATGCATATTTCTTGCATCATGATTTTAAAGAAAATATACAAAAATGATTTTATGCATGATAAACTTAAAATGGATGGAACAAATGTAAATAGATATTTGTTGTAACATCCCAGATTTTTCTTAATACTAAGCATACGATCTAAGTGATGCGCATTTGAGATTTATGGGATGATTTGTAACGAACCAGATTTCTTAAACCGTTTTAAAAGCTTAATTAACATCTTTAACGGGGTTATCAGAGTGCATCAAATCTGAATCGTTAATGAAATCATTCTTTCATTTTTCATTCTCAAAAGAAATTATTCATAAAAATTTGTGGAAGCATAAATAAATAGCAAACTACTTTTACTGAAAACGGCATTCAAAACATAGTTGAAGTTCAAATCCAAAGTTATCAAGACTACATAGCCCATTTTATTCAAATAAAAACATAAACTGAATTTAACATTTATTTCTTCATGTCATACCATACCATATTACTACTACTCCGCTGGCGTCATTGTTGGACCAACCGCAGGCTCCACCGGAATGACCTCTTCCTTAATTGCTGGCATATTTCCATCGTTACCTACACCACAAGTAAGGACATGAGCTTACGCTCAGTAAGGAGAGGGGAAACAAATTATGCATTTCACCCTTTAGTTCTTGTTGGAATGGGGCCACCCAATCCAACTTCTTTCATTACTTTCTTTTTCTTTGTTCGTTCTTTAAACTCGTACATCGAGCCTAGAGATTGAGGGTTTCCTTTGAGATGGCCTAGCTGTACGAAAACTAACCCCTTGTGGGCTACTAGTCCCTTTCCCGTCTTGGTGACGGTGTATCCTAGTAGCTAGACTAGATCCGGACTACCCATCTACCTCAACTCCCTAGTTCCGGCATATACCCGTCTTTAGGGTTTGTTCTTTCTATCCCAGCATATACCCGCCTTTTGAGTTCTTTCTATCCCGGCATATACCCGCCTTTAGGGTTCTTTCTTTTCATAGTCTTTTTCCTCACTTATGCATGTGGGTACCATCCCGGAGGTTACCCCCTACTTGGTTTCTATTAATCATGAACTTAACCTAAACTTCTTCTAAATAAAGCAACACATATACGAAGCAATATTAACGCTCATGAAATCCACATTAAACAAGGAATAAAACAATCTTAACACATACTTCACATAATAAAATAGGAAATCCACATTAAACAAGGAATAAAAAAAATCTTAAGACATACTTCACATAATAAAATAGCATTTAAGTACCACTCCTTAATTCCAAACAGCACTTCATATCTTGTGAAAGCAAATGACAATTTTATGCTGAATATAACGAACATGCTGCGTATTGATGTAATTTATAAATTATCTTTAAAGAAGGCAACCGTTAATTTAAACTACGAATGAACATACTTTTTAATCGACTCAGAATTAGGTCCAACCATCCTTACTCTCAACTGGATATAACTAAAGAAGAACATGTGACTAAACAAGCTTCTGCTAGATGATACATATTATGAAAATAACGACAATCAGTTAACGGAACGTACTTTCTATTTAGCTAGCATATGACAGAAACTTTACACAACACCGAGTTATCAATGTATCATACACTAATCAACTATGTGATGATTTCTAATAGTAGAAAACATACATAGAAAACAAACATACTTTTTAATTCGAACAAATCTATTTCTAAATAAATCTATCATCATGCTTTTAACTTGCTTTACATCTGAATCATAAGTACAACAACAAGACATGCTAAACAATAGAGAATAATATAAATGACCATAACGCAAAGATTCAAGCTAGCTAACACGTAACAACACAGAGATTCAACTAGATAACAGTAACAATGCTTATCATTATATCTTACAAGCTTAATTCATTCGATTTTCATCACTCCTTTTCTCTAACCATTTCATTTCAGTATTCATCCCATATTTTCTCTAGCATTCATCACTTCTTTTCTCCAAACCTTTCATTTCATCAATTTTAATAACATAATTTGCAGGAAAGTAACAAAATAGAAAAATTGCAGGAAACAACTAACAATAAAGAAAACTCTACAACTCAACACTTGTGGGTAGGGCTTAGACGGCCAAGACACACCCAATCCTTACCTGAATATCTTCACTTACAGCAACTCCCTTAGCAGTTCCTTCCCACACTTCAGCAGAACACTCTCTCCTCACTTCAGCAGAAACGTAGCAGCATAATGGAAGGAGAGTGGTTAGATAGAAGAGAAGACTTACCTAGACGACAAGGGGAGACAAAACGTGCTGGAGGGTGGCTGCTTGATGGGCTACGCAGCAGCTACGGAGACTTTCAAGCGAGAATTAACTCACTAAATGTCGAAACCCGTCGTTGTTTTCTGACTTTTTTTTCCTTTAAATTCGCAATTTGGTGTCTTTCGGACGATTGCGGACGCCGTACTATTGTCCGCAAGTCCAAAATTACACAGCAAGTGGCATCCTAAACTTTCGTCCGTACCATCCAAAATCTGGTTGCGGACGCCATTTAGTCGTCCGCATGGTGTCGTCCGCATGAATAAAAATTGGACAAATTCATTGCGGAAGCAAAATCGTCCGTATCATCCGCATGCATCATCCAGATGCTCCCTATTTATACAGATTCAATGCGGACTCTAATTTATTCGTCCGCTGCGTCCGCGTCCTTTGCCAGTCGTCCGCAACTCTTATAAATTCATCATTTTTCATATTTTCTTCTAAATCTTACCCAAGTTAAACGCCTATGAGGGTATACATTGCAACATAACACCCATAGAATGATGTATTAACTCATTTTATTCTCAAGAAAACAATTACATCGTTTTAACCGGAGAATTTAGGATCGTGTTATTACATGATTGTAGTTTAGAGAAGTAATTTATGGTTGTGGTTGATAGAAATGTATTTTTTCTAAGTTAGGAGGGATATCAAATGGGAGTGCTCAATCATGGCTTTAGTTGATCAACCACTGAGTGTAAAGATGGTTTGGGCAGACGATCAAGTGGAATACGGTCGATCATAGTTGTTGCAAAATATTATAGAGTACTGTCGTATTTAGAGTGATCGATCAACTAAAGAGAGCTGATCAACAAGCTTCAAAGAGAAAATAAGACAATGGGCAGTGATTTTTGAAGTGGTCAATCACCTGAAAGGGGTTGATCAACTGGCTCCAAAGAAAAAATAATACAGAGAGCTATGATTTTTGAAGCAGTCGATTGTCTACGAAGAAGGTGATTGACCAGTATTCTGGAGAAATCAGAATTTGTGGCTGATTTTCAAGAGATGGCGGTCGATCGTGGTCGTATTATTTGTGAAGTTGATGATTTGTGGTCGATCACAAGAATAAGGTGATCGATCAGAATACCAAGGATCAGTTGAAAATTTGCAAACTGCCATCTAGAAATCAAAGGGATGCTATGGTAAATTAATGATCGTGACCCTCGACCATCCCTGTAGTTTTATATACTTATATATATGAGAGTTGGGCAGAAGAAAACGTTGAGAGATAGGGAGAAACCTTATGGTGTTTTTGGGAGATAGCTTTTGCAATTTTAGTTTTATGGAGCGTGTCATTTTCTGGAAAATACTGTTGGACAATTGGTGCAAGATGAATCTTCCACAACAGAAGGATTTTCGAAAGGAGGTAAGTAGATTTGCATGTGTTTTGTGTGAAAAGGCCTACAACACAAGAATTAGGGGATTCTCGTGAGATGCTTGCTATGATGTTTTTATTGTTGTTGATTTAAGAGATTGTATAAGGTTATATTGTTATGAATAATAATACATTGGGAAAATGACAAATCAACCATCGTGGTTTGCGGTCAATGACAAGTCAACCACTGTGGTATGTTTTCTAACAAGTTAACCACCAACGTATGTGAAAATGACAAATGCACCATCGCTGTCCGTAAAAAAAAGCTGATGGCCCCACCATGTATGCCTGGACGCCGCGGCGTCCAGGCAATTTTGGCCTGCACGCCGCGGCGTCCAGGCTAAAATGATTTTGAAATAAAAAAAAAAAAAAAAATTTATACTTAAACCAATTTCGCCCAAATTTCAAGCCCTAATCTGCAACTCTCGACAGACTTCCGACGAGGAGAGGAGCTGCGTGCGACGAAGAGAGGAGAGGAGCTACGTCCGACGATGATTTGAGGTAGATTTGTGTGTATATGTTGATGATTTGAGGTAGATTTGTGTGTATATGTTGATTTGAGGTAGATTTGCTGCGTTTCTTCGAAGTCTCTATGAGGGTCTTCGACGCCGGTCACATTTCCGCGGCGTGCAGGCAATTTGGGCCTGCACGCTGGCCTGCACGCCGCGGCGTGCAGGCAATTTTGACCTGCACGCCGCGGCGTCCAGGCACTTTTGGCCTGGACGCCAAAAAAAAAAAAAAATGGAAAACTAACTGAGACATGTCGTGTGGGTTATTATATTGCAGGTTGGTGAATTACTCTCAACTATCAGAATGCAATCCCGGACTAAGAAATTGACCTCGAAGCGTGGGAAGGCAACGATGGAGGCAGTTGAACCCGTTCAAACTGCGGCGTTCGAAGCCGATGTAGTGGGGGCGGTGGAAGAAACCGCTGAGCCTGAAGAAGGAGAAGCCGGTTGCTCCAGCGACCCGATCCAACCCGTTCAAGTGGGTTCAAGGTCGAAACTATATTGGAACCGGAATTGCAAAGCACGGTTCGTAGAAGATATCCAACGCCGTACCATTATTGTGTCCAAGATATTAGATTTGGACTCATTCGCAGGGATGGGAATTGATCGTATGCTTGAGGCTGCTGGGTTAGCCGGGTTGTGCCGGATGAGGGGCAGTTATTGCGAGCGAGTTGTACGCTTGTTTTATGCAAATTTGAGCATCTCCACCCAACCATTAGAGGTGCACACATATATTTTTGGACATGAGGTCAGGTTCACGGCCAATGATGTGAACATTATGCTTGGATGTGTGTTGGAGGAGCCAAGCGATGAATATTATCAGATGTCTCGGGCGCCACCATTCGTCAAACAAGGACGTGGGTTAGAGGTGATTAGATTGTTGCATCAGGATCCCGAGGTTGCCGAGTACAGCAAGCCAAAGGGCAAGGAGTTGAATGCCTTAGCCCGATTGATCCACCTGATAATGACGTACACAATTTTGCCTCGGAATGGGCATCGAGACCTTATTACCAGCATGGATCTCTACATGCTAGAGAAGGTGTTCACGGGACAAAAGGTGGATATCGGATATATCATCCTGAGCCACATGCAAGAGGTGCTCAACAACTCGGCGAAGTCACTGCCGTACAACTGGCTCATCCAGAGTATCGTTGAGCAGTTAGGGGTCCCCATCCCGGAGACGGAACCTAGAATTGAAGAGTCCGTCAATGACATTTACAACAATTCATTAGTGGACCGAATGGGGATCACCCAAACTGGAGGGGAATGGATGCGCAAGTCAAAGAAGGAAGCAACACATCCACCCCGGTCAGAGCCTAGACATTCAGTCCCGTTTCCTGAACAACCTCCTCCTCCTCAGGCATCTCATTTTAGTTCGATGCCTGATGAGACGTTCGCTTGGATGAGCAGGATGGAGGAGCTCCACCATATGTCCATGACCGACATGCAAAAAATGCAAGAGCAGCTGCAAATGCAACAGGTCCAAATACAAGAAGCGGCCAAGCTCGCAGAAGATAGGTGGGCCATAGCACAACAATGGCATATGCAATCTGCCGAGTGGCATCGTGACATGGTGGCAGCCCTGAACCCAGGTGACAGGCGATCACCCCATTTTGCATCCGCGTCATCCTCCTCAGACGCACCTGATACGACATTCCGATTGTAAGTTAATTCCGTTGAACGCTAATTCCACTTTTTTACTTTATTTTGTTTCATGTAATGACATGTTTTTAATTGGCAGCAACCCTGTTGGAAGCAGCCAACATATTCCTCCAGCGGTGCCTCTGGAGCCGCCGCCCCTGAGAACTGTGCGCGTGGTATGTCTTTCATTTCGGTATATATGTGTGTTCATTAATGTTTACGCTCACCCTTTTTTGACATTTTGGTTGCAGGCTCATGATTTGATGAGTAAGTTCAAGGATTATTGTCAGGGTAATCTTCGAAGGAACATTGAGACATGCGCAGTTCTTGGGGGAAAGCTGACGGACAATGAGTACGTCGTCAGCGAGATCATCTTCCAGGAGCAGAAGGGCACGGCAGATACTGTGAGAGGCCTTCGTTGTGTGCTAGTTTATAAGCTTTTATCTAAGTACTCATCCAAACTTATATGCAGTGCTATGCGGTCGACGGCGCAGACGAACATGTGTTCAGACATCAACATGAACACGGTCTACTCACCGTAGGGTGGATTCACGTAAGTATTCAGCTCGCGTCTCCAGTTTACATTGATATCATATAATGCGTTGTTTACATTGCAGACACACCCGAGACATGATTGTTTTATGTCGTCCGTTGACCTGCACCAGCAATACGCTTACCAGAAATTACTGCCGGAATCAATATCCATTATCGTAGCTCCCACCGACAAACAGCGTAAGAAGTTTCCCTTGTGTACATTCTTAATATTGCTTTCCACGTAATTGTTCCCTTTGCATTACAGGCCGTTCGGCGTCTTCCGGTGTACCCCTGCGGGGATGGAGGTGATAGGAAAATGCAAAATTAAGGAACAATTCCACCTGCACGAACCTCCAACCTTTGAGTATGAGGGGCCGTTGTTCGCCGGAGCAGATAGAGTATTTCTTGACCCGTACTTGTCGTTTCTGATCACGGATTTGCGCCCGAAACCGACCAGGAAGAAGAAGGCGTAGTGTAGGTCAATGATATGTTGTTAAAAAGATGTTATGTATAATTTACATTTAGTGGATGATTTGGATGATACTGGAACTGTTTGGGATTATTTTTTGTGCAGGATGTACGAGAGTTGTTTTGGGGGAGTTAAGAAACAAGGCACATTATGTCAAAATTTTTAAAAAATTATGAAGTCAGGTCAATTGATTAGTTGTAACGCCCCTGGAATTGAAAAAAAAAAAACATTAACTTAGTAACACAAAACTTTGAATTTGCAAAACTTCTTTTTATATCAGAAAAACACAACTTTACATCAGTGCCATTTCACTGTCATCTACATTTGTCGAAAGAAAAAACAATTGTATCACGGCAGGTTAAGGTCCACATTTGTGTACGTTTGTGTGGGAGGACCTTCCGTATCAGACTCCTGCAGATCACATTGAAAAGGAAATGAGCATATTTCAAATAACAATTGAAAGCATAACGTGATAATGCATGGACCTACATCTCATGAATTCTATCAGGAACTCTGAACCCCATAAAGGTGTCCTCCGACCTTCCTCTGCCGCCTTTGCCTATCCCTGTGTTGCCACTGCCAGCCCCTGCACTGGATTGGCCTCCCCCTTCGCACGTCCGGGCATTGTGCCCCACACTACCACACCGCCCACACGTGACGTTCAAATGTCTTCTGCTTAGCACTGTCCGGCTGGGGGCCTCGTCCACATCCCGTATTCGACGGACGCGCGGCCTTCCTGGAAGCCTTTTAAAAGGCGGTGGGATAATTGGATCAAGATTCGTCACAGGAAGCCACTCGATTGGTCCATTAAGGGGGCGGAGAAAGTGGGAGTACATCACCATGTATGTTTCCCGGTGATAGCACCAATGCACAAAATCCTCAGGAGATCTCCTCATGAAGTGAATGCACGGGGTTGCATGCACACACGGGATGCCGGTCAACTCCCACCGGTAACATGTACAGGTACACCTTTCCAAATCAACAGAGTACATGTCGGTACCGTTGCTGACCTCAAACTGGGCAGCTCCTGCAAACTGAGGGCTCCAATTTCTACTGGCATGTTGTACTTTGGCGAGGCGGTTGCTGATCATTGGACACAACCGGTCGGTCGACTGAGCCATCTTTTCATATTTTTTTACGATCCTACCCATGATGCCCTTTCGAATGATCTCGAACATACTTAGAATAGGTTTGTCCCGGGCGGGTAGGATGCAGGCATTGAAGGACTCGCTGAGGTTGTTGAGGCTTATGTCGCACTTTGGGATCGAAGAGAAGGCATGTTTGGCCCAGCATGTCGCTTCTATTCCACGTAAATCGTCATGGGCTGCCAGGTCAAGGACACGTAACTTGGCCATCTCTTTCTCAAATTGCCTCACTGTTGTGGCTCTTGATGCAGCCCACATTGCATCTTTCAACAACTTGCCTTTAAATTGTTTTTGAAAATTGGCATACAGGTGTCGGATGCAAAATCGCTGGTCTGCTTGCCATGCCACATCTCTCACAGCTGGCACTAGTCCCTGCAAAGATGCATAATATGAGACAGACATTGGTAATATATGACAAACATGAACACATAATGCAAAAGCAGTGAATAACACCTTACCTTTTGTCGATCAGAAATAATCGTCCACCCATTGCCAGAAGGGGTGTTTAGATCGTCCAGCAACAATTCTAGAAACCACCTCCATGAAGCCCTATTTTCTGCTTCAACGACTGCTACAGCAATCGGGTACATACCATCGTTCCCGTCGATGGTGACAGCAGTAAGCAGTTGCCCCGGAGTCGCTCCCTTCAAGTGGCAGCCATCTAAACAAATAACAGGTCTACCACCATTCAGCACTGCCCTTTTGCATGCATCCAAGCACATGTACATCCTTTTAAATACACTCATATCGAGGTCAACACGCAGTGAACTTCTGGGATTCGACCTCCAAATCTCCTCAGCATAGGACCATATGAGCTTGTATTGCTCATTGGCATCCCCTTCGTTAATTTTCTTAGCCGCATTTCTTGCCCTTCTAGCAAGGCTGGATGTAATGTTGACGTTGAAGTCCTTCCTGACAGTCTCAATTATGGAAGATATGGCCCAGTCGGCCTGACTTTTAAATCTGTCTAAGTAATGCGTTGCCACCCATTTGGCTGTGGCATGGCGGCTTTCCATTTGTCTGGAGCATGTGTGACCGTCGTTGTACATCTTTATTTGAAACGTCATTTCATTTTTTATTTGTGAGGCGTGCAGCCGCCACATGCACCCTTCTTGACAAGCAGCTCTCAATCGATGCGCATCACTGTGGGTGAATTTTATCCCGTACCCATTATCCATTGCATAATCAACAATTTCTTCTCTAATTTTATTCAAGGAACTATATTTTTTGCCTAGCCCCATACCAACAAATGTGCACTCTGCTTCTGGTTGGCGTCTCAATCTACTCTCTGCCATGTCCATCTCTTCATCACTAGTGGATTGGCAAGCTGATCGGAGTTCCTCATCGTCCTCTTCGTTTAAATTTGCTGAGACAGAATGCAAAATAATAGCAACTTCGTTTCCAAAGCCACGTACCTCCTCATTGGCCAATAATGTCTCTGAAGGGCCCACTTCAGCTTCACGGTTAATACCACCTTCTGTAACTTTTCCAAAATCCCTTTCTCTACTCGCTTCAGCGCAGCTCAGACTTCTCTAGGGTTAGCTAATAAGGGAAAACGATAGAATACATGCGAATATCGCAGACCACTCGGATTATGTATTCTGCTGAATTAACATTATGTATTCAGCTTACTTAACAGAGGGACGCAAATGGCCTGGAGGCTGCGTCCAGGCAACCCGCGGCGTGCAGGCCAAAATTGCCTGCACGTCGCGGCGTCCAGGCAACCCACGGCGTGCAAGCCAAAATTGCCTGCACGCCGCGGCGTCCAGGCATACATGGTGGGGCCATCAGCTTTTTTTTACGGACAGCGATGGTGCATTTGTCATTTTCACATACGTTGGTGGTTAACTTGTTAGAAAACATACCACAGTGGTTGACTTGTCATTGACCGCAAACCACGATGGTTGATTTGTCATTTTCCCTAATACATTTGTTGGGACTCCGTTGAATGAAATTATTAAGACTTTGTAGAGTGAATTAGGTGATGAAATCTATTGGGTTGTTTCCTGATGAATCTGTTGGGTTATATTGTTCATGTTGGATAACTTTGGATCTTTAAATATTCTTTGTTTAAATGGTGACCTGAGAAAAATAATAGGAGGTTCTGGTCATAACGTTTAATTCATCTATGGTTGAGGAGCATGATTGTAGAAATTAGTTACTGATTAAATTGAATTCCTGGAATTGTTTCCCTGTAATTCCTCTACAATTAGAATGAACTGCCTATAATGCGCTTTCTATTAGTTAGTGTTCATGTGTCACTTCTTGTTCCTCTTGGTGATATTCAAAGTATTATAGACAACAAAACTACTAGCTTATAAGACTTGATGCTTGATAAACTACTGCCCTTATTTGTTACTGCTAAGAGTATTGTTCTGTGCTTTCCCTTAATATTTGGTGACGGTAGATGATAATAATAGGTTGTGATTGTGTTATGGCTTCGAGGATGTATTGTTACTATTTGTTTAAATGCTTTCATAACATGTTGAATTACTAAGTTATGTGCATTCATACTCATGCATCATAGTTTTATAAACGATACAAAAAAATTTTTCATGCGTGGATTTTGAGAATGGTTAAATGGATGCTTAGACACACTATGTGGATGGTGTTCTAGGTTAGTGGTATGAGATGCTAGCCTAAGAACTAGTCATTAAGGGTTGATCACCCGAAGCGGACAACATTTATTTAGGCTGTGTAATTATCCATTATACCATTAAAAGCAAAATGGAAACAACTAAAATATACGTAAATAAGCGTTGGGAGATTTGGGGAGATTAGTGGCGGTGATGCTTGGGAGAACTGCGAGATGATGTATCTCTTCCCACCTGGGGAATGAGTGACCTGTTCTACCTAGGCTAGACTCTGAGGATGTATCTTTTCTCTTCCGCGAGAAATCTCCATTGTTCTAAACTACTAGAACTAAGATTATGAAAAACAGAAACTGCATACACATGTTTTTATAAAACTTGCATTACATGAGCATTCATATTTATTATCTCTTAATGAGCGTTAGACTCATATTTTAAGTCTTGTGATGTAGGTATGCGTGATAACAAGAAATGGAGTAGTTGATAAGTAATTTGTGCATTGCGGACTTTGTGGCTGACTAGTCTAATGGAAGAAGGAAAAATGTAAAAGGGTTTAAGTTTTGTAATAAGGTTTTCAAAGAAAATTATTTTAATTATGGTATTTGTTTTATTACATTTTCTGCCATGTTTTATATCTTCTGGTTTAAAGTTACATAGTCTTCCACTATTTTATGTAAAAGTTTTAAATGTCTTGCGCTTTATGAAAGAAAATGTCTTCCAAATTATAAGTTTCAAAAAGTTAGAAAAGTGGGATGTTACATTTGTGGGTTGGGGTTGAGTGACGATCCCACATAAAGAGAATCAACTGATGTATCTCTTCCCTTGAACCATTGACCTCAAGTGCCTGGATTGTTATGTTACTAAAAAGGAAAACTAAACGAAAAATGCATGTTTTTATGAAATTGCATATCATGTGCATTTCATTGTTAATAATTTGTTTTATCTCTTACTGAACATTAGACTTATGGATAATCTTGTGATGTAGGTGAAGAATGTTACTTGAATTAGGAGAAGGATGACTGATGATAATGTGATCGCAGCTGAAGAAGCATAGCTAAATCGAGCACTTGTGTAGCGTGGTGATTTTGAGTGATGGGTTATGACTCATTATGTGTTATATAAATGTTTTAAAGTATAATTGTCACGACTCGAAGGCGGGCTTGACAAAATCACCGGTTTAGGGGACCTGATTCTTAGAGAGAACCGAATCGTCCAAGTCAAAGCTAGGGAGAAGTGTAACGCCTCACTTTTTTTTTAAACCTTATCTCTTTTCTTTATACTATAAAAATTTTTCTTTAATTTATTTAAAGCGTACGACAAGAAAATAAATCAGAGTAAGTAAACCGAAAACTAGTAACAATTTCCAAAATATGGTTTGAACATTTAAACAAGTGTCCATTATTTAACAAAGTATTTATCGTCTTTCAAAACTATTTCAAAACACCAGTTGTACTTTATGTGAGCCATAACCTCTTAGGTTAAATCCACTGGGTAACCTATGTGCTCATCGTGAACTACTCCTTCCTCAGGTATGTAACTCGTATCTTGATCGTGAACTACACTATAAGCAAACTGTGAGCATAACGCCCAGTAAGAGGTAAGATGCATTATGATGCATGCATATGTCTGATTATGTCAAAAAGGAATCCACCAAATCTATTCATTACTCACAATCTCATAATTAAGCTAGGACGTTGGACATATTTTCCACAAGGAGAATAATCGCTACTCGGAATCTAACCCTTGCACAGAACAAACTCTCACATCTTGACGAGGGAAGGGTATAATCTCCAGTCTCCTAGTTAGATACGAAACCACCACCCCAACCTTCAAT
Organism: Begonia loranthoides; assembly: GCA_022433065.1. NCBI lineage: Eukaryota > Viridiplantae > Streptophyta > Magnoliopsida > Cucurbitales > Begoniaceae > Begonia > Begonia loranthoides. The sequence continues at coordinate 16,242,868 of CM039477.1, read as the reverse complement.
TCCCATTGCATCTATTTAATTCGGTTTCTCCCATACAATGTATGTGAATACCAATCCAGATATGGTATTCCTATTTGTTTCTAACCATGATGCATGTTCATACAATAACCAATGACAACAATATAACACTATAGCTCAAAGCAAACAAGTCAAACAGAATAAATCTTCACATCATAGGTAATAGCAAGATACAAAGTCCATCAACAACAAAACAGATAAGTAATAGAACTATAGTGATTCCCATCATCGAGCAATAGGGCAAAAGTAACAAGAAGCATGCTACTATTTACAACCTTCCTTTTTATTAAACAAAAAAAAAATCAAAATTATAAATATTCTAAAATAAATAAGTGATCGGTCTATTATGTGTCATAAAAGTTAATTAAACTTCATTTCTCATACTTTCTGTCATTCATTGAATCATTATTATAAGGTTATAGTTAGGTATATTTCTATCTCATACTATGACAAGAAATTTAGGAAATTCAAAAAGATCAATTTTGAAATATGAGAAGAAGGGATAGGTATCCATAAATTCTTGCAAAATTGTTTTTATCGACAAGTTGCTTTATCAATGAAATATGTATATATCCAACATTAAGAGAACCCAATTACAACCCTTTTCATCTAGGAGGAAATGCACAGACTTTCAAGACAACTCTACACCCAGGGAATAACCACTTCCAGAGCATAAATCATTATCACTTAGAGAACTACCACTCTCATTCTAAGTGCAATAAGATAAGAATAGAATAACAACTAATAATAGGGAGTAAAATAGGCAGCTAACCACAAAGAGTTAAACTAGCAACAATAACAAATAGTTAATCACACATATAGCCACATCAACCAAAGCTTACAGATTATCCATTAAATAACAGGGAATAATTCCAAGCAACTTAACAACAAAGATATAAATAGCAGCTACAACAGGGAGTTAATTAGGTAAAGAGCAATATAAATCCAAACTCGCAGAACCAAACTCAACAACACTATACATGATGGTGTAGGCCTCCTCTGGCCACGATACTCTCACTTCTTACCTCTATCGCAATCTATAGCTTCCACTTTCACACCAACAGCAGCACACACACCTCTGGAGCAAAATGCCACAGTACACTCCCCCCTTTCTAGCAACCTAGAACGTCTCTCTCTCTCTCTCTTGTTCTCTTCCTCTCTTCTCACTGTAAAAACCATAATTCCTATCTCTCTTCTCTCTCGCAATCTCTTCTGCTCTCTGTAAGACAAACCAACAACCATAAGCTTTTTGCTTCTCCAGCTTCAGACTTCTCTATTTTATAGGCAGAGAGGAAACTTTCATGAGAAGTTTCATTGATGGACATTGCACCAACCACAGAGGAGGTGGTCCAATATGCACTGGCTATGTGAATATTTTATTGCTTCGGGAGAATTGAGGGAAATCATTGGGAGAATCACAAAACAACCACTAAAGGAAAAAAAGCTGTTTTCGCAAAACTGTGAGGGAGCGGTCGAGTAGCTGGTTGAGTAAGCTTGACTGCGTACTCGACCAGAGCACGCACCATCACATTTTCATGTGGGAGCGGTCGATGTTCCTGGTGGAAGCGAGCCTATTAACTGCTACAACATATTTCTTATTCTATCGTGGAACTGGTCGATATATCAATCGGTCGGTAATTCCCAGTCAACATCCTATGTCGACCGCTCCATTGCTGAACCGAATTATCATCGACCTCACACACGACAACACCATCAACCGCCACACATATTTTGCCTCTACAATGTTTTCTGGTCGAGTACCCCCGACAGCTCCATCGACCGATCACTCGACTGAAAAATCGATACACAATCTGTATTACATTTTGGTCGAGCCGCTCAACCGTGTCTTCAACTGCTTCGTCAATTGAAAAACTTGGGAGCAATCTGTAATATTTAGCGATCAACCATTTAGTCGACCAATTTCACCATAGTTGACCGAAAATGCCAATTTAATCCTTCTCTCAATAATTTATACTTTTAATCCCTTTTTCTCATCTTATACTCCTTTTATCCATAATTACCACATTACCATACTATACATTAATACAGAACTTGTTCCCTTCATCACAACATATGTTCCACAAAATTCTTTACATTATATTTATAGAGGAATTATCTGGGTATTGCATCCTCCCCACCATAACAAAATTTTGTCCTCAAAATTTAGCTAGCAAAATAGCTCTGGATACTTGTCTTCCATGTTCTCCCTTCTTTCCCACGTAGCTTCTTCTGCTGAATGATTTTGCCATAGGACTTTGACTAGTGTGATCTACTTATGTCGATGTTCTTTTACTCTTGAGTCCAGAATCTGAATAGGTATTTCTTCTTATCTTAAATTTGATTGAATTTTTACATCAGCAGGAGGTACCATCTGAATTGGATCTTCGAGGCCTTTCATTAGCATAGATACAAGAAATACATTATGTACGACCTCCATGGAAGTCAATAGTTGCAACCAGTACGCCACCTGATGGGTCCCAAGAGTCCAAACCAACAAATAAGTGGAGACTGTAATCGAGCAATGCACAAATCCGACCACTAAAATTAAAATGCAGCGAACTCACTGTGTATATAGGTTTTGGACCTCAAATTTATATGGCAAGTAGCTAACAATCTAAAGAATAACACTTCCAAAAATCACGTCCAAATTCGTTATACACACAGAGTTATGAGCAATTCAAGAAGCTGCTCGGAAATGGCTCTCTCAACGGTAAAAACTATTTTGTAACTATCTCAATTAATGGATGAACAAATTGATCCAATAAACTCCAATCATTAATTAAACTCCTAATACTTCACATATGTCCAGAGTATGCTTACAACACAAAATTTCAATCCAAGAAGTTGCAAGAAACCAATGAAATAGGATGGAATCCAAAACTAGTCTAGAACAAACAATGTTTATCAGCTCGCCCTAATTATGAACACTAGAATTTAAACCAATATAACTCCACTTGCATAAGGGCCTTGAAGCTCAAATTTACAGAATAAGTAGTAGACACATAATAGTAAATCACCACTAAAAATTAGCTTGAAAGGCGTCGTTCAAAAGACGTTATGGGCCAGCAAAGTTGAAGGTCGGATCTATGATTCTCGAAAAAACTGGTTTTGCGCTTCTCTTAGTAAAATGACCATAACTTTCAAAATACGAGTCCAATTCACGCGATTCGACCCACAATTTCTCAAGAAAAAAGTACAATTAATCTCAGAACAAAAATACAGTAGAACCTTTATGAAAAACGGACGGAATCAAGGCACCAAGTTGGTCTGCGTTCTCCCACTCGGTACAGAGAGGCGACTTGTTCGGATGTTTCGGAAAACACCACTCCAACCTAGCTTTTGCCGTGGTCTTCTACCTCCATGCCACAAGGACAACCTCAAGGTAAAGTTACTGGAAGAGGTAGTATGAGTCTTCTCCTCCCACGCCATGCAAGAACAAAGGAGAAGACTTGTTGATGGAGGTGAAGCCGTGAAGCAAAACCAAGCCATCGATTTGCACTAAAGAGAACTCTCTAAACAAAGAAGCAATTTCGACTAAGGGTTTTGCAATGCCTCCAAGGTTCCCTTAGAGTGCCCTAAATAACACTCCAAAGTTAAAACAAAAGAAATTACAACTTTGCTCTTGAATTCACAAAAATTTGGCATGAGGGCTCGATTTACATGCAAACCGAGCACCTACATTCCTACATCAACAAAATGATTTAAAACTCTCAAAACTAATTCCTAACCAGTCATCCAACAATTAAAACCACCAAAGACATAAGTTTAACATAGAAACTTCAATAAAACCCTCATTTCAACCTTGTTGGCTTTGGCCAATGCGATCTCTTCCAAGCCAGGAAATTGTGACTCTAGCAAATCAGGGGTTGCATGGCTCCACATGAGAACATGATGCGTAACTTCCTTATCTTCACCTGTGAACTCCATTAATTTATTATTCCCTTCAAAATAAGAACTCGTTAGATAAAGAGTGAACCTCATGGCTCAAGGTCAGTCGGTGGGGTTTTCGGGCACATCATCCTCCCCGGGTGATTGAGTATTTGACCTCAAATCCATGGCTTAGCCCACATTTCTTTTCTTTTTTTGCTTCTTCAAGAACTCCTTACACCCTTATTTGGAAGCTTGAGCATGAATTCAATTCTATTTTGCACTGTGTTTTTGTTTCCATCAACCCAAACGAAACACCATGAAGCACATAATTGCACAAGGCAGAAATTAGGACTTGGCAACAATTGGTGCAATTTCGACAACAATTAAAATAGGATAATTGATGGAATTTAGTCTTGGTTTTTGGATAGCCCCTCACCATACAAGCTAAAAATAAACCCTCAAAATTTCAAGGTCAAACTCTAAGGCAATAAAAAGTTATGGTAGAAACATTGAAACCTGTTCGGATTGGCAAAACTGATTTCTCGGAATGGCTGTTTTTAGAGTTAACTTGTAACAACCATATCTTGTGCAATTCAATGACTCTTTGCACGACATTTGGCCAGAACAACCTTTCATAAGTGAAGAAACGCTCCACCAAAAATCACAATTAAATTTGCACTAACACAGAAGTTAAACTAAAAGGCACCCACTGCCCGAAATGGTGCAAGCAAAATTGCAGTTTTTGATACTATCTTGAAAGTGACACACAAACATCAATACGCATCAAATTAAGCTCAAATTTTATACACGGTGTATCAATCCAATAAAGAACAAAATGCAAAATTCCAAGAGCATGATTCGCAATACAAATAATATAAGATTGCAGCAACATACCATTGGTTTCACCCTTTCACAATCTGAGGATAATTTCATGCACGTGCTCCCTAGGATCAACTCTACATATCGTCCAACAGGGTCAAATGGAAAATTTTTGTTTCCACCATGAGGCACTTCATTAATATAGGATCTTGCATACCGTCTTGCTAAAGATGGAACAAAAATGGAGAATTTGCACAAGATGACATTCGGATCTAGTAGTGGTAGCAATGTTGAATCAAAATAATCTTCAATCTTCGAATTTATTTCCTCAACTCCAATATTAAAACCTTCTTTCCAAAAATCAAAATAAGCACCAACAACAAAAGAATCTCCCATCCAATAGTTTCAAAAAACCAAGTAATCAAAGTGTTTAGTGGGGTATACCTCGAGCAAGTAGTTTTGGCTAGTATGCTTGTTTCTCCACTATCGTAGACTAACAAATAAAGACTCGAATGTGGTAATGCCCCTAAGCCCCAATCTTCATCCATATGAATGTAAGCATGGTTGATAGAACTCATTTCATTTGTGAACAAAGAAAATACTTTGTCCATGCCTCAACAAAAATCATAACAAGTTAGCCCCCTTGAATTTTCTCTTCTCGGCATTCAATAGTGAGAGGTCTTTCTATCGTTAAGAAAAAAAAATTCATCTCCACCAAGAGTTAGCTTCTTAAAATCACATTCTCCTTCAAAGGTTGCTGTAAATGATTCATCTCGATGCTCCACTATGCTTGCTTCTTCCATTTTACCTAAAACATTTCGGTTAGGCAAAGTGGAAGGCTTTTTATCTTCCATTAGCATTTCCTCCATGGCCGTGAGTGTTTCCCTTTGAGGAGAAGTTTCTTCCTTCTTAGTTGCTGCCATTAAACTATCCTTACATTCCCCCTCATGAAGTGGTCCTTCGATTGCTCTTAAAATAGGAAGAGTTTGGTTGGAGCAACTCGGGCTAATCAACTCTTCAAAACTGACTTTCTTTTCCATACAAGATTCAATTTCAAAAAGTGGACCTTCATGTGGAAATACATCTTCTTCTTCAAAGTCTTCCTTAACTTTAGTCATTACCAAAGAGTTGTCATCCTTTCTTTCTTCAACCCTCACATGTTCTTCAACAAGTGCACCAAGATCAATTGGTTGCGTGGGTTGAGAATTTTCATATCTTATAGATGCTGAGAGTTTGTCTAGTTGTTGAGCTATATGTCGCAATGAGGCCTCGAGGTTCAACTCTTGGGCTTGCTGCCTTTTTGAAGTACTCTTCTTGGATTGAATTGGTCGTGGACAAGAAGAGACTACCTTCATAAGGTTCGTAGCATATTTGCTTCTCAAATATCTCTTCATCCATTTCCACTAACTTATAACTTCTTTGCGCTCTTCTCTTCTCTTAGAATTTATTCTTCTCCACCAAAGGCTAGCTTTTCCTTTAAGTCTCAAAGAAGTAATTTTAACTTTTCTATTATATGAAAATTCATGAATTAAAAAAAAATTCTCAAACTCCTCTTCCCAAACTAAATAGTCTTCCATCCATTCTGAACCATTGAAGGTAGGAAGAGAAGCTATAAACTCTTCTTCTTCTATAAGGTAACTTCTCGAAAAAGTTTTGCCTCTTGTCATCATAATGTAGGATAAAAATCACCAAATAATAGAATATACGCAAAACAAATTGGCTCTGATACCAAATGATGGGTCCCAAGACTCCAAACCAACAAAAAAGTGGAAACTGTAATCGACCAATGCACAATTCAGACCACTAAAATTAAAATGCAGAGAACTCACTGTGTATATAGGTTTTGGACCTCAAATTTATATGGCAAGTAGCTAACAATCTAAATCATAACAAGTCCAAAAATCACGTCCAAATTCGTTATACACAAAGAGTTATGACCAATTCAAGAAGCTGCTCGGAAATGGCTCTCTCAACGGTAAAAACTGTTTTGTAACTATCTCAATTAATGGATGAACAAATTGATCCAAAATAAACTCCAATCATTAATTAAATTCCCAATACTTCACATATGTCCAGAGTATGCTTACAACACAAAATTTCAATCCAAGAAGTTGCAAGAAACCAATGAAATAGGATGGAATCCAAAACTAGTCTAGAACAAACAATGTTTATCAGTTCGCCCTAATTCTGAACACTAGAATTTAAACCAATATAACTCCACTTGCATAAGGGCCTTGAAGCTCAAATTTACAGAATAAGTAGTAGACACATAATAGTAAATCACCATTAAAAATCAGCTTGAAAGGCGTCATTCAAACGTGTTATGTGCCAGTAAAGTTGAAGGTCGGATCTGTGATTCTTGGAAAAACTGGTTTTGCGCTTCTCTTAGTAAAATGACCATAACTTTCAAATACGAGTCCAATTCACACGATTCGACCCACAATTTCTCAAGAACAAAAGTACAATTAATCTCAGAACAAAAAATACAGTAGAACCTTTATAAAAAACGGACAGAATCAAGGCACCAAGTTGGTCTGCGTTCTCCCACTCGGCAGAGAGAGGTGACTTGTTCGGATGTTTCGGAAAACACCACTCCAACCTAGCTTTTGCCGTGGTCTTCTACCTCCACGCCACAAGGACAACCTCAAGGTGAAGTTGTTGGAAGAGGTAGTATGAGTCTTCTCCTCCTAGGCCAAGCAAGAACAAAGGAGAAGATTTGTTGATGGAGGTGAAACCGTGAAGCAAAACCAAGCCACCGATTTGCACTAGAGAGAACTCTCTAAACAAAGAAGCAATTTCGACTAAGGGTTTTGCAATGCCTCCAAGGTTCCCTTAGAGTGCCCTAAATAACATACTAAAGTTAAAACAAAAGAAATTACAACTTTTCCCCTGAACTCACAAAAATTTGGCATGAGGGCTCGATTTACATGCAAACTGAGCACCTACATTCCTACATCAACAAATTGATTTAAAACTCTCAAAACTAATTCCTAACCAGTCATCCAACAATTAAAACAACCAAAGACATAAGTTTAACAAAGAAACTTCAATAAAACCCTCATTTCAACATTGTTGGCTTTGGCCAGTGCGAGCTCTTCCAAGCTAGGAAATTGTGACTCTAGCAAATCAGGGGTTGCATGGCTCCACATGAGAACATGATGTGTAACTTCCTTATCTTCACCTCTGTGAACTCGTTAGATAAAGAGTGAACGTCATGGCTCAAGGTCGGTCGGTGGGGTTTTCGTGGCACATCACCACCTTCCCGATCATTTTGTGATTATAAAGGTACCAATATATTGCGGACTCAGATTCCCTTTCCTTCGAAATTGCATAACTCTTTTAATGGGCAATACTTTTAGAAACACCACGTCCCCTTTGTTAAATTCCAAGTCCCTTTGACGATGATTGGCGTAACTCTTATGGCAACTTTGAGTAGCCAACATTCTTTGTCGGATGATTGCAACTGATTCTGCCGTTTCCTTTATCATGTATGGGCCATAAAACTTAGCTTTATCAGCCTCACTCCAATATAACAGAGATCTGTTCTTTTGGTTGTACAATGCCTCATAGGGTGCCATTCTGATCATGGCCTGGTAACTGTGATTAAAGGTAAACTCAACCAATGGCAATATCTTCCCTCATCTGATTTGGAATTCTATCACGGAAGCATGCAACATATCCTCTAATATTTAGATTGTTTGCTCGCTATGGCCATCAAACTGTGGATGAAAGGCACTACCAAACTTCAATTCTGTGCCCATGGCCTTGTTCAAACTCTTCTAGAACGCAGAAGTGAAACACGGATCCCGATCGAACACGATTGAAATTAGAACTCCATGCAACTGTAAGATCTCCTTTAATAACAAATCTGTGAACTAATTCATTTTGTACATCATCTTTACCGGTAATAAGTGGGAAACTTTGGTTAACCTATCAACAATCACCTATATCGCTTCGTGCCCTCTTGCAGTCCTGGGTAATCCAGTAACAAAATCCATGGTGATGTGCTCCCACTTCCACTCTGGTATTAGCATCGGTTGAAGCATTCCACCAAGTCTTTGATGTTCTGCTTTTACTTGTTGACATACCTAGCACACTGTTACATACTGAGTAATATCGAATTTCATCAAAGGCAATAATAGTGCACCTTAAAGTCTTTGTACATCTTATTGCACCCTGGATGGATGGAGATGCTTGAAGAGTGTGCCTCTTTTAAGATCATCAACCTCAATTGTGAGTCATCAAGTTGCCAGCGAACAAGCTCCGTGACGATACAACTAGTACAATCAAATAAACGAATGAGGTTGCCCATGACGAATTGCTTCTCAACTAGCTACCTAAAGGTCCCAAATTGACAAGGGTTGATTACGAGTGGAACTACAAGCCGTCACGCCCCTTGTCAAATCTCAGCGACAAAAAACCCACCAATCTGTGTGACTAAAATCTTGGCTAGGTTCTGGGGCTCGAAACCTAAGGAAGCGTCATCACCTTCCCATTTCCATTTTGACTTTTGTGCTCGAGATCCAAGGACATGTAACCAATGCCTCATTCCTATTTCGTACGTACAAACAATCAACCTTCACGCAATAGATGGCCTTGTCGGATAGCCTCGTGATGCTTTAGTGCCAACACTACCTAAACCATCAAAAGGGTTCATCTTCCCATCATATATCATAATATCAAAGTAGAATACCATATAAAATAAAATAAACGTGAAAAAACATACATATATATGAAAACAGACGTGCTGTCCAAATAGTCTCCGTTGGGTTTTCAAGTGTGGTACTCCACAAAATATCATTTTGAAAACATGATGCAATGCAACGTAGGAATGATAAAAATCTCTACCTCATAGGCAACCACGACACAGTTACTGACAAGCCAAGTCCACGCGCTATCAAAAGTGAGGGACGAACCACTGATATCTCCAAACCTATAACAAAGTCGATGTCAACATCCCGATAATCATACAAGGGATACAACGAAGATCCTAACAAGAAATCAACCCTGACTAGAAGGACTAACAAAAGACTTCCCAGCTCAAACGAGAAATGATGGGTCCCCTACACCTAGAGCCAAGAATTTACATGAGGAATGATAGATAAGTCTCAAATAAGACTAGGTATCTAGGACGGTCTCTAGGGAAAACCACCATTCCCAAACAAAAAATCAAATCTAGGAATGCCCCTAAGAGTCCTAGATCCAAAACAAAAACCAAGACTGAACCTAGGTAGGACTAGCGTGCCAAACCCAACCTCGATAAACAAGCAGTGCGGTCGACCAAAACATAACCACGGTTGACCCGGCACTCAACAGACAACAAAGAAGTCCCACCGGTTGACAAGATAGGGTGACGGAAGACAAAACACAACACACTCAATCTGATCCACTCAGAAGTCGAGAAGACAAAATTGAAGCTCTTTAAACCTAACCATGGTCGACAAAGCATTACAATGATCAACTGAGACCACTCAACAGCGGTCGAGGCAAAGCGAAGGTCAACTAGGACCTCTCAGCTTCGACCAAACTCAACAATGGTCAACTAGGACCATCTAGTGCCAACTAGACACATCAACGGTCAACCAAAACCTCACAATGGTCGATAAGACACGTTTACAACCCTCCAAAACTTAATAGTCGAGGAGACTCATCTAAAGTCAATCAAAGATGACTTTAGTGGATAATTAGCTCAAAATCCATAAACTGAACCGAGCCTAAAAGCTTGTCAAATGACAAGAATTTTCCAACAATGAGTCACAAGGATTAGGTGGAAGGGTCATATGTCAAGTCTAGGAACCCATCCTATGCACAAATGGCTCAACATGACAAAACGGGGATGATTTTCCCACTTCAGGTCAACTAGTGTCACAATAAGAGTGGTTTACCAGTTTTGCCTATTGGTCGATTTGTGGTCGAGCAATGTTCCACTAGTTAACTAGTTCTGTTAGAAAAACTTCCATTTTCCTTGCATTTCACCTGATTATTTACTCCTATCAAAAATTAATCTTGCATAAAATCCAAATCTTGCAATATAAACCTGAGAAGTCCCTTATATTTGAGTTTTTAAGCTTAAATCTGAGGCCAAACAATTTCATACTTAAAACCCTAAAATTAGAGATGAAAACTTACTGATTCGCAAGCCGCTTTCACAAAGGTTGCTCGTTTTGACGCCAAAAACTCGTATCTATCGTCGAAAATCGGCAATGCTTCGATTCAGCTCCCTCCCTCTCTCTCTTGTCTTCTTCTTCCTTCCTTCTTACCCTTTATAATGTAAAATATAAAAATAAAATAAAATATTATATGTATTAAATATATACTTTATACATTAATTAAACCCAATTTTAATTTTGGATTCAAAACCCGACTCATTCAAATCACTAACCGAAAATAATTCTTTAGTCAAAATAATCTATCAAAAACATTTCCAAAATTAAATTACTATTCGGTAAAACCCAATTTGAACATTTGACCGAAAACTCAAACGAGGTCGTTATGTGACAAAATATGTCAACTTTTCAACGCTTGACCTAAAATTACGTGCAACATTTACATGTGGAAATTAAAAATTTTAAAAAGAAATGTAAAATTACAAGTGTTACATCTTACCCACCTTAAAAGAAATATCTTCTCGAAAATTAAAACAAACCAAAGGAGAAACAAATTCCTAGGAACTCTCTGCTTAGTGTGATACTCAAAGCACACGAATCAAGAGAATGTCCCCAGAAGAACACGATTGCCCATGTCTAGGGTTTTCCACACGCCTAGAACAGAGCAAAAACTTTAGAACATGTTTGAAACCGAGACCAAAAGGAACCATTGTGAAACGAACCAAGTTCATGATGAGCTGACAATTCCACAAAGGCAAGAAAAAGGCCACCCGAATAGAAACAAGGAGGATGACCTAAAGGGAGGCAAAAGAGGTTATACAACTGGCTACAGCGGCTCACACAACATCCAACTGATGTGGAGTCCCAGTAACACTTGAAACATGACTTAACTAATTCCTTTGACCAGAAACACGTACAAAACTGGAAAACAAAAAGACATAGGTTGCACCTAGGTTTATAGTGCCCTTCAAAATTGATGTGCCCCAAGTTCCGGAACTTGAGCCCGAGCCAGGGGCTCTTTTATTCTCTAACCTTTTTTTTATTTATTTTACAGGTTTTTGAATCAAATAAACATCATTGGAGTTGGCATTTGGGCTAATGGAGATTTTACAATCTTTGGGGAATAATTGTGAGCCGTTTTTCCGCCTAGATTCTGACCTCTGACAGTTCAATTGGCTTTTTGACCATCGGGATGACGTCGTTTCAACTTTTGTCCTTCATACTAAATGTATCCAACATCCAGAGGTTTCGAACGAGCTATTGAGCGTTGTATTTGGACTTCATTTGGTATGTCAAATGTCTTTGTTTTAGAGAGCAAAACTCAGACTCGAATTTTATTGTTGTTGTTTTAATTAAGGGTTTGTTTAGTCATTTGCTACCTAGGGCTATTTTTGTCCTTTTATGTTTTTGTTGGAAAACCTTAGGGTTTAATACCCCTTTTGGCTGGATGGAAGTGCAGTTTTGAAAATTTAGAAAAGAAAAGACTTGTTGAAGGTGTGTTCCGCGCGGATCTCCCTCCTCTCGGCCATCCCCCATTTTCCTACCCGAACTTGCTTCTCTTGTAGCGATTTCGTGAGCAAGTTGGAAGGGTTGTTGTCTCTTCCAAAGCATCATTCTTGTGGTGTTCTTGTAGTGTGGAGATAGGAGAATCGCTAGACCCCATGGAGAGTGCTTAATCCATTGGTTAAGCCTAGTTACCTGATCCTCTCAAAATAGGAGGACAAATCAGACTCCACGGTTTCTTTTGGCAGTTTGAAGTTTATTGCTGGTAAGACCTGGTTATTCTGGATCTATTCTCTTTATATTTTATTGCCTCCATTTGTGTTATGAGATATAGTCGACGTTCTTTGTGAAGATGGAGTATTCTGGATTTCTTATTGACCGCAAGAATCTGTTTTCTGGGTGAGTTGTTTTCTGTAATCGATTGTTGATCTATTTTGATGCCCTTACGAGGGTTTTCTGGATTGCATTTCTTCTAGAGATTTATTCTATATTGAGTGCTGTTGCTGCCTGCCAATTTTGGAATTCATTAGACTTATGTGGAATGAGATCTCGCTGTTTTATTGCTGGTCGCTGAATCTGTCCAGGAGAAGCCCTGATTTCCGATTTCTGTTGTTTTGGCTATATCTGATAAACCAGGGTGGATTTTGTAACGGAATTTTGACACAAGCTGACTATATATGTTAATTTGATACCCTCCAAATTGCAGCTCAAGCTCACAAGGGAATTGTGAGTTATTATTATTTTGGTACTGCTTACTCAGAATTTTACAGTTTCTGGACAGATTTATAATTTGTGTTCTTTGACGATCTTAGATCCCATCAAAAATGCTCTCCAAGCCTTAGTAACACTCAAAATTGAGATCGAAACCACACAACACTCTCTGGCTCCATGTTGTCCAAGCACCAAGCCCAACAAGAGAGTGATTCGAGCTTTTCAGCATGCAAAAGACTCCTATCGGAACACGAAACATGACTTTGCATTAAAACCAAAGCAAAGTCAGGTAACCAAACATACAATGAAAACTAAATCTCATGAATTCATAGGTAAGCACTATGCCGTGATTCGCCAGAACACTACTAGAACCAAGTGTCTAACTCACTAAAGTAGATCACCTGATGTTATGCCAGACATGAACTTTCAAATATAGTTCACACAGTAACCGACACTTAAACACAAAGTGCATCCGAACCAAAACATCCAACATGAACCTGACACACGTCATGTCCCACATAGACAATTGCGATTTGAACAAGAAATGACCCTAGCAAGCACTTGACAGCCAACATGGCTCAGAAATCCACGAAAACAAATGAACCCTCGTTAAACCCTAAAGGTAATACCAGAATGAGAGACAACCAACTCCAAAACTGTAATCCACGAAACTAACACCAAGAGATGCCCAACGAAACAATAGCCGACAACATCAGAACAACAGTTCAAAGTTATAGGGACAAACGACAAGGCTCAACAAACCAATTCCCACAAGAAGTGACAGATTCTGACAGGAAACAGAATAGAACCTAATGAGACAACACCACCTGTCACAACACTAGGGTTTTCAATGGAAATGAGCAAAACAAAGCACAAACCACGAGGTCACCAACGCGTGAACATCCCTCGCAAGGAACAACTCCCATGACTGGGATCTCAGATTTCTAAAATCTGACACAAACCTTCCGTACAACACGGACAAGGTCAACGTAGATGTTAGAGGTAAGGCACAAAAAAACCAGATTTCTTAGTCGAGGGACATGCCAACTAGTTCATTGGGAAGTGCAACTAACGTTCCCAGTCAACCGACAACATGGAACCTAGCCCAGTGGTAACGTCCACTCAACTAAGTCACAGAAATCACCAACTAGCTTTAACTCCAACAACCACCCACACAACTCCCAAGAGGAAATCAACAAACACGAAGTGGAACCTAGAGAAAAGAAAACGACATTCCACTCTCCAACGAAGCACAAGACCTTACCAAGTGAGGGCCAACAACAACACTCACTCCACGAGAGATGTTGGAAGGATTCAAAACACACTGTCCTATAGAAGAAACGGGTCCAAGTACAAACTATTGACATTGATTGGAACGACTTAAGACCTATGAACACCGGAAGGATCACAACACAAAGAACAACGATGCCGAGTAATCAATGGGTTTCCACAGCCCACTGATGCACCAAACACAAGGAAAGAACAACAGAGACAAAGAACATGGTCTACCCAAATTGAACGGTCTCCAAATGGATCCAAAAGGAGAGGGATCAAACCACTATGATCCCCACATATCAAGGCGTAAGAACCCTAAGGCAAGACCTAAACTAAGAAAACGATTCCAAAGTGGACATTCAGATTCTAACTCACTGGAAGCATTGTTGTCCTATCAGTTAGACTCCAACTTATTAAATGGATGTGACGGTCAAAGAAGACAAGCGTGTGACCATCACGATAGCGCAACCCACTCTTAGTGAATACAAGACAAGCCTTGGTCAGGAAGCCTCCGCTACAGTCATCCTTTGGAAAACCCCATCAAACTGCTCTAGTTCCTAGACCAAGTATTTCTAACAACCTACACAAAGGTATGCACTAACGCTAGAACGCACATGAATAAGGCTCAGTCAGAGACTTTAACCAAAAACCTTTGAACTAAGAGAACATATACTACATGAAACCGCTTCAGAGTCTACGAAAAAAAGTTCTAACCCAGACATTCTAGTTCCAAACAGGGCAAGACAAGATAAGTCCAGGTTTTTTGAGAAGAAAAGGGACTTGAACTGCATTCTGAGACGAGAGACTTGAGCTTTAACCCACAAGCCCACACAAGAGGGATGGACAGAAAGGACTGCAAACCTAGATGTTGGATTTGAATTTCAAACCACACAAGCCCACATAAGAGAAAGAACCCAGACAAGTTCAGAACTTATAAATCCAAGAAATTTCTTCTAACGATCCACGAAACATACCCAATACTCACATGGATAGGAAAAGATGGGGTCCTCATCTAGCAGATGACCCCAAGATGCCTTCTTAGCAGCATTTTGATTTATTTAAAATTTTATTAGGTGTTAGAACAATATCGTGCACAGCAGACACACAATTGACACACTATACTATCGATTTCTCAAGTGATCACTCCAAGAAAAAGTGAAACTTTATGCTCTAATACCATAAAAAATTTTCACGACTCGAAGAACCTGCCCACCCAGCCCAAGGCTAGGGAGAAGTGGAAGTCTTAACATGAAATTAAGCCCAAAACCCAAATCACATGGGTTGGGAT
Source organism: Begonia loranthoides (assembly GCA_022433065.1). Taxonomy (NCBI): domain Eukaryota; kingdom Viridiplantae; phylum Streptophyta; class Magnoliopsida; order Cucurbitales; family Begoniaceae; genus Begonia; species Begonia loranthoides. The sequence goes on along the minus strand of CM039477.1, from coordinate 16,227,277 downwards.
GCACAGAGTGATCAACATGAGGCAGGATAGTACAATAATAACAAAGAAAGTATTGTTTAGGAATTAAACTAAACTACACCAAAACAATAAATCCCAACGTACCAGAAACGAAGGGATTGAACCGACGAACATTCACTCATCCACGAGAAAGTGCCACAAGGGAAGACCAACAATGCCCATGACACCCACAGAAGTACCCATGTAGATCCTATACGATAACTTGAGGAAAAATAAAGTCTAAAGGGCGATTGACAAACTCAGTAAGAAAATTGATACAAAATGCAATGCATGCTAAAAACTATTTTTCTCATCTTTTTGAAAACTATTATCATGCTTCTCATTCCACGTACATGGATTTTGAATCATAAAACTATTTACCATTTTATTAAACAGGCACAAGACCGTCGATAAGGATGCTCTCACGTAAAAATGAATCCAAGTGTTGAGTTTGAAGACAGAAAAGGTTGCTCTAACCCAACTTACGGATGTATCAAACTTATGCATGTAGAGTTGTCATAGGCATTGCATCTACATTTTATTTATATTCCTTACTGGGCAATAGGCTCATTATTCCTCCTGTGATGTAGGTATTGATTGTGATCTAAGTGACGTGAACATGGAAGAAGTGTGATGCGATGCAAGCTTGTGTTAAGATGCACGATCGACCTTGGGGGTTATGGATCGAAAGAATAAAAGTTCTTTAAATTGCTTAAAAACTCTATGTTATGGTTTTCAAACAATTTAAATTATGTTGTTTTTGGAAAATAGTTTAAATGTTTTAATTATTTCACGTAAAGTTACTCTAATGTTTTTTTTAAGTATTTTTTATTTGTTTTAAAATGATCATATTTTATATTAATGTGAAATGGATATATGGAAATGTATAAAAGGAAATACAATGTTACAATTATGATATCAAAGTATAACCAAATCTTAACGTCGTTCTGTAGACTGCTGGAAGCACAAGATTGGTCACAACATACTTCTTCAACTGTAAGTGTTTCGTTGCATTACTTTGTTAGTTAAGTTAAATTGCATTGTTTGTATAGTATAAGTTGCTAAAATTATTACAGTACTTTGTTAGTTTAAATTGCTTGTTGGATAAGTGCTTAGTGTTAATACTTAAAAAAATAAATAAATAAACAAATAAATAAATGATAATAATAATTCCCTTTTTGCATAATAAATCCAAATGCTTCCTAATATACATTCCCTAGGATAATTAGTTAGCATTTTGAAACAAAAATAATATTATTGTATGATAATAGAATGGCAAGGAGAACTAGAGAAAACATTCAAGCCAATATTAAGGTTGATAATGTTAGAAACGAAGCTGCTAGACACAAGAACATTGCTGGTCAGGAACATGTTGCCCCACAGGATAGTAGAATGATGTTCTCGATCGCTTGATGACTATTGTAGACCTCCAATTCTAGTTCATGGAATGCATTATGGAAAGGGAGAATGAGAATGAGAATCGACTCCAAATGTTGGTTCCTAAGGAAGCTGGTTAGGAGAAGTTTAGGAGACTTAAGCCTCTATGTTCAATGAAAATATTGCTGAAGCTGTGGGAGCTGAAGAATAGATTCGGTCTCTAGAGGACATGTCGAGTATGCCAGGATTAGGGAGATCGAGAAGGTTTCATGTGCTGCATACCTACTGATTTAGGATGCGAGGTTCCAGTGGGATACTGTTACGGCAGCGCAAGATGTTCGACCTCTAACGTGGGATCAGATCAAGGAAATCTTCTATGAGAAGTATTTCAGCAAGACAATCAGGTCAAAGAAACTGGTGGAATTGGTTCAGTTATGTCAAACTGACACTGTATCCGAATATGTAAGGAAGTTTGAAGCACTCTCTCGATTTGTGTCACACCTGTTAGCAAACAACGAGCACAAGGTCCATTAGTTTGTCCATTGACTGAAAGTTGAAATTTTTAGAGTAAACATTTCTGGTACTCAAGACATCCCTTATACAAAGATTATCGCTAAGGCATTAGAAGTTGAAGACGTTGAGTTGATGGTAGCTAAACAGCGAGAAGTGAATCAGAAGTTTTGGAAGAACGCTCTTAACTAGCAACAGAAGGGTGGACCAATGGTGAATAAAGGGACCTTAGAGTTTCAAGTACAACAAATGAAGGACAAGCGCTCTGTGAATGTGCCTGCTACTACCCCATCTAATGTGAGGACCTATCAACCAAATTAATGTCCAAAGTGCAAAAAGAATCACTTTGGAGAATGCATAATGGGTACTAGATGGTGTTTTAAGTGTGGAGAGCCTGGGCATATTGCAAGATTTTGCTCAACTGGAATTGGTAGATCTGGAGGAGTGGCGCCAAGGGTCTTTTTTTTATATGGTGATGAAGCTCAATATGACGAAGAGGCAGGGGAGGATCAGCATGTTGTGGTGTCAGGTACGATTTATGTTAATGATATAGCCACATATGTATTATTCAATTCTGGAGCTACTCATTCCTTCATTGTGAAGGAATTTAGTGCAAAAATAAATTGTTTCCCCGAATTAGAGATGAGTAACTATAGAGTACTCTTACCCTCTGGTGAATGCATGATTACCGATGGAATCCTAAAGGCATATGCCATAAAAATAAACAATTATATCTTCTATTCTGACCTAATTGTCATGGATATGAAGGGATATGATGTGATCCTAGAAGAGAGATTGATCGTTTATTGAAGTGTTATTTTTCTGATTGAATATTCTATTGATTTGATTAATTATTTATTTGTGATATTCTGTTCTTTATGCTTTCAATTTGTTAGCTACTCATTGAATGATTTTATATTTAAGGTTTGACGCTCAAAAGAGGTAATTCTAAATATAATCTGAATATTACAACGTAAAAGTTTAACAACTTGATATAGTGTTAGGGTTTTACAAAATCAATTAGAAAACCATATTGAATGACTAAAAGAATGATTTTTATAGAGATTATTAAAATTGTGATTTTATGAATTAAGGTTAGCTCGACACTTGAAAGATGGGAGTTTAACAAATTAAGGTTTTCAATTTACAAATATTTGTTCAATTATGAAATATTAAATCAAATAAATAATATGAAAAATATTGATGAAATCAATCCTCTAAATCTTTTTTGAATTACAAGCTTTCCATTAGTAATTTTATTTTATTTTAGTTTCCAAAAAAAATCAAAATTTTAATTGTCCCTATAAATTTAGAATTAATTAGAACAATAATTAAAAAAAGTAATAAATTCCATATTCCCTATGGATTCGACACTATTATTTATCATATACTGTAAAACTTGGCACTGTACACTTGCAGTATTATATCACGAAAATTTTTGTACAGATAGTCTAGAATTAGAATCCAAATCAAATAATATTCTCTAAGTTGTTAATATATTTTAAATATCAAATATAAAATATAACAGATTAGTCAACCTAAATCCAAATCAAAATAGCATCTTGACGTGCCTCCAAAAGAGGGGTCAAGAATCGGTCCAATGGAAAAATCGGACAAGAGCAAGCAAGTGGCTCACTTGCAAGTAGGAGGTGGCAGCTGCTACTTTCCAGCAGCTGCTTCTAGTTAGCGACGGTTGAACTTCCTCTCAAGAGCTCCTATGAAGCTGATTTTTGGACACCTTACTCTCACATATATCTATTGGTCTTCCTAAAAAATGCAGCTCAAAAGCCTATATGAAACTCGAGATCTCATATGAAAGTTGCTCGGAGGTTGGTGGGAATCGACAGATTGAGTCTTCAGCAAAGAAAGGTGTGTAACTTCTTAACCCGAACTCCTTTTCAGATGATTTTTCTTTCCTTGAAACCCTGATGAATATAGGGTGATTTAGGTGGTGCTTTTAGTGACTTTGGTGCTGGTAATGTTGGAGAAAAATAGAAGGTATATTCGGAAGGAGCCAAAGGTGAACCGATTTGCACCTTTGGTTTAATTGAACTCCACAAGGAGTGTCTCCAACCGGGCTGGGATGTTTGTTTTACCTCACTTACACTCTGGATCTACTACCTTAGAGGCACCAGGGCAAGGAGGGACAGTAAGATCTTCAACCAAAATGAACAAGGATTGAAGAAATGGTGGCTAACTCCCTCATATCAACTCTTAGAAGCTTGGCCGATTGTTCCTCACAAAGAGGTGACGAGTCTCTCTTCAAAGCTAGCATTTTTTTCAAATGTTCACTGCCTGCTCAGCAGCTAAAATGTAATATATATATATATAGTGCTCCCATTAGAGTTACAAAAATAAGGAAAAGAAAAAAAAACAAATAACAAAATAAAATGGCAATGTTGAAAATGGTTAACCACTCGGCTAGGTGAATGACCGAGTGGACTTGGCTTGTGTGGTCCATGGACTCTAGCATCACCACTCCATTTCTCATGCAAAAGTTCCTTTCCTAAAACCATGCAAATCTCCAAAAACACCAGCATGATAATGTCAAAAAGCATCAGCATAAAATGTACAAAAAGGATTGAACACACGGCCTTAGTGGGAGTGCTTTTCTTGAGGGCCAAGAAGAGCATCACTTAAGTTGTCTCCTCCATGTGTCCAAACCAATAAATTGAAGGGTTTCTCCATGTCTTCAATTGTTGGTTCTCCTCCAAGATTAGGATAGAATTGATCCTCGGCAAAATGAGCAAACAAATTAGAAATCTCCCGAGCTCTCAATCTAGTCAAGGGACCTTGCGGCATATCTTCCTCCTAGGGTAGTTGAGGATTTGCCCTCAAATCAAGTTCTTCCTCTGATTTCTCTTGGACATTTTCATCTTCTATATTGGGTAACAAGTCTTGTACATTGAAAGTGGCCGACACTCCATAGTCTCCGGGGAGGTCAATTTTGTAGGCATTGTTGTTCACCCTTTGTAGCACTCGGAAGGGTCCATCGGCTCTAGGCTTGAGCTTGGATTTCCTTTTGTGTGGAAACCTCTCCTTGCGTAGGTGAAGCCATACAAGATCATCTTCATTGAAAATCACTTCTTTCCTGCCCTTATTGGCTTGCTTAGCGTAGGATTCATTCTTCTTTTCAATTGACTTCCTCACCGATTCATGCAAAGACTTGATGTGCCCGACCTTGGCTTCTCACTCGGTATTTGTCATCTCCTTTGATCAAATAGGAATGAGGTCCAAGGGAGTTAAGGGGTTGAAGCCATACACAACTTCAAAGGGTGTTTTCTGAGTGGAAGTGTGCATGCTTTCGATTATATGCAAACTCCACATAAGGGAGTTGCAAATCCCAATCCTTGAGCTTCCCTCTAAGGATGCTCCTTAATAGTGCTCCGAGAGTCCTATTAACAACTTCTGTCTGGCCATCCGTTTGGGGGTGGGAGGAGGTGCTAAAAAGGAGCTTAGTGTCAATCTTCCTCCACAAACTTCCCCAAAAAGCACTAAGGAATTTAGTAACCCAATCTGACACAATAGACTTGGGAACACCATGAAGTCTCACCACTTCTCGGAAGAAAACTCAGCAATATGGCTTGAATTATCAATTTTGGAACAAGGTATGAAATGTGCCATCTTTGAAAATCTATCCACAACCACAAAAATTGAATCTTTGGATCTACTAGTGTGAGGCAGTCCCAAAATAAAATTCATGCTCACCTCAACCCACGAATAGCTTGGAATCGGTAGTGGCATATAAAGTCCTTGGGGTAGTGATCGGCTCTTGGACTTTTTGCAAGTAATACATTTCTCCACCGCTTTGTGAACATCCCTTTGAATGTGTGGCCAGAAGAAATGCTCCGTCACAGCCTCTAATGTCTTCTTTTCACCAAAATGGCATGTCAAACCTCCCTCATGAGCTTCCTTTATCAAAGATTCCCGAAGGCTCCCCCTCGGCACACAAATCCGGCCACTTTTACAAAGATATCCATCCATGACGTGCCCTCGGCCTTGCCTTGAGATAATTGTTGGTAGATCTCCTTGAATTCTTCATCTTCCAAACATGCACCTTTGATCCATCCAAATCTCATTATCCTTGTATTCAATTTGGTTAGAAGATTGCACCTCCTAGAAAGTGCATCGGCAACCACATTGGCCTCTCCTTTCTTGTACTTAATGATGTAGGGAAATCATTCAAGAAACTTAAGCCACTTTGCATGTCTTCTATTCAACTTGTTTTGACTCTTGAGGTGCCTCAAAGCTTGCTGATCTGAGTGAATAACAAATTCTTTAGGAAGCAAATAGTGTTGCCATACCTCCAATGCTCGGATAACTATACAGAACTCCTTGTCATAGGTTGAGTAGTTGAGTGTGGCATCTTTCAACTTTTCACTAAAAAAAAGCAATTGGTTTGTCTTCTTGCTTTATAGGACAGCACCAATTCCCAAACCCAAAGTATCACATTCTAATTCAAACACTTTATTGAAATCGGGTAGCCGAAGGATGGGAGCTCGGCATAATTTTTGCTTGATGTCTTCAAAACTTCTTTGACATGCTTCACTCCATTGGAATTCTCTCCCTTTCTTTATACAATCAGTCATGGGAGCTATGAGGGTGCTAAAGTTTTGAATGAAACTACTATAGAAAGAGGCTAATCCATGAAAACTCCTCACATCCGAAATACTCCTTGGAATCGGCCAATCCTTAATGGCCACCACTTTGGCTTCATTCACCTCCATGCCATCTTTCGAAAGTATGAATCCCAAGAAATGCACTCTTTCTTGAGCAAAAGAGCACTTTTTAAGATTCCCAAATAATTTCTCCTTTCTCAAAGTTTCAAATAGCAATCGTAGATGCTCCACATGCAAAGCCAAATCCAAGCTATACACAAGAATGTCATCAAAGAACACCACAATAAATTTTTCTAAAAACTCTTTCAACACTAGGTTGATTAGTCGCATGAAAGTACTAGGAGAATTTGTTAAACCGAAAGGCATCACTAACCATTCAAAAAGGCCATGCCGAGTCTTGAAAGCTGTCTTCCATTCATCACCTTCTTGCATCTGGATTTGGTGATAACCACTCTTCAAATCCACTTTGGAGAAAATAGCCGCCCCCACTAAGTTCATCAAGCATGTCTTCTAGTCTCGATTTGGGAAACCTATACTTACTAGTAATCTGATTTATGGCCCTACTATCAATGCACATTTTCATAGTGCCATCTTTCTTGGGTACTAACAAACTAGGAATAGCACAAGGGCTCATTGATTCTCGAATGTACCCTTTCTCTAGAAGTTCTTGAACCTATTTTTGAAGTTCTCTGGCCTCCTCTAGGTTTAGTCTATAAGCGGGACGGTTTGGAAGAACTACTTCGGGCTCAAGATCAACTCTATGCTCAATCCCTCGAAAGGGTGGAAGTCCTTCAGGTAACTCCTCGGGGAAAACATCTTGAAAATCTTTAAAGAGTCGTGCAAATTTCATAAGAACCACTCCTAGCTCCTCCATTCTTTCTTTGAACAAGATGAGGACAATCGGCCCTCCTTCACAAAGGCTCTTCCTCAACTCATTTTTTGACAAAAACAAGTTAGCCTTAGACTTTTGCTCCCTCTTAGCTTCCTCATCTTTGGCCAATTGCTTCGGACTAAGAGGCATTAAAATTAAATTCTTGCCTTGGTGCTTGAGTGAGTACTTATTTGTGTAACCATCGTGCAATGCTCTCCGATCGGATTGCCATGGTCTTCCCAACAAGATATGGCTTGCATTCATTGGCACCACATCAAATAGGGCTTGATCTTCATAGCCCCCAATTGCAAAATCAATCTTCACTTCCTTGGACACCTTCAACAATCCACGGTCATTCAACCAACTCAATTGGTATGGATTCGGTGCATGGTGGTCTCCAATTTCAATTTGTCCACAAGCTCTTGAGACGCCACATTTGTGCAACTCCCTCCATCAATGATGAATGAGCACACTTGATCTCTGATTAGGCATCTACTAAAGAAAATATTCTCCCTTTGCTCATTGTCTCCACGGGTGTGAGCAACTAGAGATTTTTGAATCACCATCAACAAAGGTCCCTCTTGTGCCAAGCGCCTCTCGGCCACATCAACTTCTTCTTCTCCCTCTTCAAGGGTGGTGGATGCTTCATCTTCATCCTCACTAATTAACTCATTTGTGGCCTCCTAAAAATCATAACTCGTTTATTGGGGCATTGAGAGGCAATGTGACCATGTCCGAGACACTTGAAGCATTGGATGTCCCTTGCTCTCGGCTTTGGAACTCCATCTACCACTTTCTTGTCCTCCACGGTTTTGATGGTAACTCCCTTATTATTTGCCCCCTTGAAGTTTGTTATCTTCTCATTTTCCTTGGTTTGGGGCTTGGGATAGGTAAACTTTCTTTGAGGGGTGAACTTGGCAGCCACCTCCTTTCCTTTTCTCAATCTTTGCTGATCCACCTTCACGGCCATTTGGATAACACCCTCCATGGTGTCAAGTTGTTGCAACTCCACAATGTCTCCTATATCACGGTTGAGGCCTTTAATGAACCTTGCTATGACTTGATCCTCTGGTTCTTCAAGTCCACGTTGAGTCTTCAAAGTTTGAAACTCGGCCAAATACTCATCAACCGTCAATGACCCTTGTCTCAAACTTTGCACTTGATAAAGCAACTCTTGTCGGTAATGTAGTGGCACAAATTTCTTTCTCATCAAATTTTTCTTTTTCCTCCATGTATCAACTTATTCCATGTCATCTCTCCTCTGCTGAGCTTTAAGGGTCTCCCACCACAAGTGAGCATAACCGTTAAGCTCAAGTGCCACAAGCTGAATTTTTGCTCCATCGGAATAATCATAACACCTAAAAATATTTTCCACCTTTTCAATCCATTCCATGAATTCATCACCTTGGCTAGACCCTTTAAAAGGAGGAATTGATACTTTGACATTCTTCAACTCATCTTTGTGGAAATTCTTGGATTAAAATGAGATTCATCATCATCATAATCATCATCATAAAAATGGGGTCTCCGAACACCAACATTTCTTCTCCTTGCGGTTTGTGGTCGGTCAGCATTTGGTTGGTGCCTCTGTGCCAATGTAAATTGTTGTAACATCAGCCTTATCTCTTCATTAAAAGAGTCCATTTGCTGTTGCAAAGATGGTTCAACAGTGGGAGGTGGTTGAGGAGCAACCGGTTGACTAATTGAAGCTTCTCAGTTTTTGTTTTGTTGAACCCCACTTCTTGTCATCATAATACCAAGTAATTCATCACCAAAAATATAACAAAACACATATCAATCTAGCTCTGATACAACACTGACGTGCCTCCAAAAGAGGGATCAAGAATCGATCCAATGGAAAAATCGGACAAGAGCAAGCAAGTAGCTCACTTGCAAGTAGGAGGTGGCAGCTGCTACTTTCCAGCAGCTGCTTCCAGTTAGCGACAGTTGAACTTCCTCTTAAGAGCTCCCATGAAGATGATTATTGGACACCTCACTCTCACATATATCTATTGTTTTCCCTCCAAAATTCAGCTCAAAAGCCTATATGCAACTCGAGATCTCGTACGAAAGCTGCTCGGAGGTCGGTGGGAATCGACAGATATAGTCTTCTGTAAAGAAAGGTGTGTAACTTCTAAACTTGAACTCCTTTGCTGATAATTCTTCTTTCCTTGGAACCCTGATGAATATGGGGTGATTTTGGAGGTAGTTTTAGTGACTTTGGTGCTGGGAATGTTGGAGAAAAACAGAAGGTATATTTGGAAGGAGCCAAAGGTGAACCGATCTGCACCTTTGGTTTAATTGAACTCCACAAGGAGTGTCTCCAACCGGGCTGGGATATTCATTTTACCTGACTTACACTTTGGATCTACTACCTTAGAGGTAGCAGGGCAAGGAGGGACAGTAAGATCTTCAACCAAAAAGAACAAGGATTGAAGAAATGGTGGCTCACTCCCTCGGATCAACTCCTAAAAGCTTGGCCGATTGTTCCTCACGAAGAGGTGAAGAGTCTCTCTTCAAAGCTAGCATTTTTGTCAAACGTTCACTGCCTACTCAGCAGCTAAAATGTAATATATATAGTGCTCCCATTAGGGTTACAAAAATAAGGAAAAGAAAAGAAACAAATAACAAAATAAAATGGCAATGTTGAAAATGGTTAACCACTCGGCTAGGTGCATGGCCGAGTGGACTTGGCTTGTGTGGTCCATGGACTCTAGCATCACAACTCCATTTCTCATGCAAAAGTTACATTCCTAAAACCAAGCAAATCTCCAAAAACACCAACACGATAATCTCCAAAAAGCATCAACATAAAGTGTACAAAAAAGATTGAACACACGGCCTTAGTGGGTGTGCTTTTCTTGAGGGCCGAGAAGAGCATCACTTGAGTTGTCTCCTCCATGTGTCCAAACCAATAAATTGAAGGGTTTCTCCATGTCTTCAATTGTTGGTTCTCTTCCAAGATTAGCATAGAATTGATGCCTTGCAAAATGAGCAAACAAATTAGAAATCTCCCGGGCTCTCGATCTAGTCAAAGGACCTTGCGGCATATCACATCTTCTATTATTTTATATATCAATCAAAAGCATGAATTTTAATCTAAATCGAATCCAAAATCAATTTTAATTTTATAAGTACGAATATATCTTTGCAATTGAAATTTTGTACACTAAAAATTTAAGTTTCCATATCACAATTAAGAGTTAAAAAGGAATCAAATTTTAAAATTTCACTAATCTAAGAAAGGTAGATTTTTTTAATGATCAGCCACAATCTAGAATCTCAATAAAATTTAAGGAAATTAAAATTTAATGGATCCAAAAAAAATTGAGCTTTATTCCTAAGGATCTAACATGATGATGCTCTGAAACTACTTGTTAGATTTTTTTTGTAAACTGAATTTCATAAAACTCAAAGACTCTATTCATCACGTTAGAATTGTCATGAGAAAATAGTCGCAGAACATACCTTAATCTAGGAAATCAACTTGTTTGTTAGTTTCCGTATATCGCTGCCGAGTTATGAATCAATGACTTTGATCATTTAATTTGGTTTGACTTTATGATAAATATTGATAATTATAATTAAATATACAAACCCACTAAACAATTGTGTGGCAACCAGGCCTGTGAAGGTCAGGATAACCCATGTGAAGGTCAGACCCATATCAATGAGGATGCATAATCTCACATCGCATGGGAGAGTAGAAAATGCATGGTTATAAGTAGGGTTCGCCTTCCTACTTAATACAACGCGTTTTAGGCTAACCCCAAGAATAAAATCATGTGATCTTCGGTCCAAAGCAAATAATATTGTACTGAGAGCACTAGGGGACATTACAAATGATATCAGTGTGAAATCTCAACCAGAAGTGTGGACAAGGACGTCAGGACCCTAAGGGAAAGGGGGGGGGGGGGGGAGATTGTGACAGTCTGCCTTGTGAAGGACAGGATGACCATGTAAAGGTCCGACCCACATCATGGGGGGCATAATTGGGAGAGTAAAAAATGCATGGTTTATAAGTAGGGTTCCTTCTCTACCTAGTACAACGCATTTTAGGGTAACCTCAAGAACAAAACCGTGTAGACTTTAGCCCAAAGTGGACAATATTATAATGGAAGCACTGGGAGATGTTACAAATTGTCAAATAAATCCAACAAAAAATGGCTAGAGGGATAAAAAAAATTAATTTTAGAATCTTTGATTAAATGGTAAAAAATTTGTTATAGACATGTTGAACTCAACATAAAATTTGTAGATAGAAGTTTAAATTACTAATAGCAAAAAGTTGAAGATTTGATTTCTCAAGAAAATACTTTAAAGTTTAATTTGTAAATGGCTCTAAACATTGTTGTCTGAATTGCACTTACCATTAAAATTATTATGCTCATTTTGTATAGCAAATTGTAATTCATCTTTTGAGCTTAAGGTGTGATGCCTGTGTCAAAACCGTACTTTCTTAACGTTTCTCTTTAAGTTTCTGTGTGGTACGTCAGGATCCAATTGGTCATGAACATCGTAAGGTGCTGCCCCGCCTTGTTATCAAAAATAGAGTTGGATAAAGCAAACTCCCCCCTTGGACGAGCACGGGGCTTAGTCAAGTAGAACCGGGTTGCGTTGCTTGATGCTCCGATCGAAAACAAATCAGTGGGTTCAATCTCTTCTTTAGAAAAAGGGGCTGAACATTTGTCTCTTATTTCCAAGGACAAGCACGAAAAAGTCACCCAAACCTCTTATCTTACTAATAAAGGGCGCCAATCTCATTTATATAACTTCTTGAAAGACTCGATGAATTGATTCTCCATACCCTCACTAGCACTACTTCTAATTCCCGTTCGATAGGAATTATATTAAGGAGCTTGGAATGCCATCTAGCAATCTTTTTACTAACTTCTCTTAAACCAAGATATTCTTGACCTTTGCTTTCATTAGCTTTCTTCTATTTCCAAGGACAGTTTAGCCATTCCTATCTCAAATGAGTCCGGTAGGATTGTGACTCTTCAAACAAAGGAAAAAAAATTTCTTTTTCTTTTTATTTACTTAAAAATGAATGAACGTAACAACTTAAGTTTAACATGGAAATCTAAAGAGCGTAATTAAATCAGAATAAAGTAGAAATATTACTAACTGCATTAAATAAAGTTCAGGGTTAAAAGTGTAACATAATTAATATTCAAAACATGGTTTTAGGGTTGGAATAAAAGTTAATATTTTACAAAACATGTCCATTAACAAACCTTTTCAAAATAGTGAATTCTTTCCTCTTTCTCTTGGGCCATACTTCTACTAAGGTTGCGATTCGTCCAGATAATCCGCAAGCTCCATGGGAAATGTGTCCTCCTCTGCTCCACGCATTATCATCTCTTTTCCTACACCACAAGTAATATGTGAGCCTAAAGGCCCAGTAAGGAATTGGGGTTATGTAGTATGCCTCTCTTTAGTTCTTTTGGAGTGGGTACTGCCCCAAACCAATCTTTTCTTTGTTTTCGCTCTTTCATTCATTCATTCGTTACTCGTACATCGAGCGGGAGATTAGAGGAACTCATGTTGGAGGTATAGTCTTGATCAGCTTCTAACCACCTAGGGTAACTGGTGCCGTTCCCAATGAGGGAGGGGCTTAGTGTAGTCTACCTGATTAGATCCGAACTACCCATCTATCCCTTAACTCCCCATTTCTTTTCTTTTTCCTTTCATTCTTTTTATTATCAGTTTTCTTTTCATAATGCATGTGAGAGTACCACCCCAAAGGTGTCACTCCCTACTTGTTTCTATTATCATGATGCATGTTGATACAGTATAAAAATAACGAAAATTAGACAATGCATATAAATGAATAACAATAATTAAAACGAATAAAAGAGGGCAATTATAGCAGCGAATTGAAACAACAAATAACATGCTTGAATTTCAGAGCATTGAACTAAAAGAACGGTGAGGTGATCATGCTATTAATTGAGATTAAACACAACATTCCAGCGAGTTATTTGAATGAACTAACATCCTTAACAATTTTACAATGGCATAGACATAGAATTAATTATTAAAGGGAAACATGCTCAATAATTAGCTCATAGAAGCATCCTTGGAAATTTGATACAGTTGGAAACGTGCTTAATGAATTGATATGAACTAATAAATTGATGTGAACTAAGAACATGAATCAATTATAATTAAGTGGACAAATGATATCGTACATTCGAGAGTAAAGCATGCTTTAAATCTTTTTAGCTAGAGTTAACAATCCGCTTGAAGTTACCGAATATTAACACAAGTTATCATAGTGATTTATCATGCATAGTCGTATTAAAGAAAGTTGCAACTCCTAACCAGTACCCAGAAATAACAGCATTATAGACTAAGTCTACTATCTTAACAAACAGTATGAGAAACAATATTTCTAATAGAACATAACTAGTATCTAAGAATTTGTTAACAGCTTATTCATATGTATCATTTCATTTAGACATCTTCAGTTCATCAGTTCAAGTCATCGATTCATATCATAGTAGTTCATTATCAAATTCTTCTATCATAGAAAGCATTAAGTTGTAGTACATGGAAAGCATTTAGTTGCAGTAAAGAATTTGCAGGAATTAACACAAAACACACGCACACTACTTGTGGGTAGGCCTCCACTACCCAATCCTTACCTTTGATGAAGAAATCAATCACGGACAGCAAAATCCCAACATACAGAGCTTCACAATCACTCTCATAACACACTGAAGAAGTCACACTAACTAACAAACACTCACAATTTCTACTAGAAGAATTTCTCTCGCTCGCAGGAAGACTCACGCTCGTAGGGGAAAACTGGAAGATTTCACTCACTCACAGGGGAAGCTCCCAATCATTCGTAGAAGACTTAATGTAGGGGAAGGGCTTGACTGGCCCTTAGTAAAGGAAGCTTACCTGGAGGAGGACACTCGTACACCTACCGAAGAGGGAGAGGTGTTCCTGGACATGGAGAGGGGCGTGGTCTAGGCATGGGGAGATCGCCTCTCTGTCTCCTTAGTGCATTTTAAATGGCAAAACGGCAATAAGATCTATTATTAAATCCCTAATTTTTTACAGATCTAGGACTTTTCGGACAGAAAGTCATCTTGGCCTCATCCGCGTGTGTCCGAAATCACCATTCTTCCTGACAGAATCGCATTTTTGGACGAAGAGAGGCATCCTTGCCTTCATCCACATTCATCTGAATGTATCCAAAAATTGGACAGATTCAAATTGTCCCTGTCCGCTATCATCTACCGATGTTCGGGATCGTCTGAAATCACGCGGTTACAGGCGATAGATGAATCCAGACCCAGACGTTTCTTGCATTTTTGGACGACATTCCTCTTCCTTGTGTCATCCACCAGCGTCCGAATTCGTCAATTACAGCTTTTCATCACCTTTTCATACTTAATTTTTATCCCATAATATTTATCCCATAAATAAACATCATAATTTAACACGTATCGATACACAATGTAATATATTAATTATCCCAAAAATTGATTACATCACGTATTCGGGGAAAACATTATCGGGGTGTTACATAAGGATAATTGAATTAGATATCCTTAAACTTTGTGAAATACCTATGAACTTGAACTTTAGGCCATGAATAAAACAAATCATGCCATTAATAAACTATTAGAATTGTCACATGAATTGCACACGCCTACATGTTTTTCGGTATCTTCCTCGTCCTTTGTATCCCCTTCTTATGATATAAAAGTAAATTGCCTTTTGACTTTAAACGCACAAAATGTGACAATGAATATCTTTGTTATAAAAATTATCAAGCAATGTAAGTGCACATTATTGTCTTAAAAGAATTAAAATTGTAGTTGTATGTTATATGTAACGACCCAGATTTTTATCATTCCATTTTATTTTAGTTTTAAAAAAATGCGATATAAAATTTTTAACTCTAAATGCAGCAAAACCTTTATTGAAAATCTCTTTAATTTAAGATCAGAGTGCCTTTTTCGAAATCCTGATCGTTACTACATTTTTCTTTAACTCGTTTAAATCGTAAGAAATTAAATCATTGGTTTATTTTGAAAATCTAATGAAAATGAGATTAAATAGCGGAAACCAATTTGAAGACCATTTAGTTAAAGCATTTATTAAATGTGAAGTCTAAATCAAACATTATTAAAGTTCAAGGTTAAACTGCCACTTATTTAAATATATGAGTTAGGGCCATAGTTAACATTTTTACAAAACACATTTACTGTTTAACCCTTACAAAATATGTTCTTCTTCTTTCTCTTAGCCATCAGTCTAATCCTGTCTCGTCTCCTCAGGATAACTCGCAGGCTCCACGGGGATTGCCTCCTCCTCAACTCCTGGAACTACCATTTCGTTACCTACACCACAAGCAAGGACGTGAGCCAATGGCTTAGTAAAGAAATGAGGTTTAGGCTTATGATATGCCTCTCTTTAGTTTTTTATGGAATGGGGGCAATCCAGACCAATATTTTCTTTACATTCGTTTGTTCGTTCTTTACTTGTACTTCGAGCTGGCATTGGGAGATTTTTCTCCTGCAATGGCATAGTGATTAGACCTAACCTTTTTCTTATAAACTAGAACTCCCGTACCCTATGAAGGAGGGGCTCCGCCTAGTTTACAAACTAGACCCACTACCCATCCACTCCCAATTCTCCTTTTTCTACTTTTCTTAGCTTTTTCCTTATTGTTTTTCCCTTACCAATGCATGTGAGTACCACCCCAAGGTAACACTCCCTAATTGTTTCTATTAACATGATGCATGGATATGATGACAACTAGGTGACACATATATTCAAAGTACGTAACAGAACTTTTAGTAAGACGACAACCCAAACAACACACAGCGAAATTTAAAGATATATGTCGAAGTGAAAGCGTACACAGCGAAATAGGTAAATGCTGAAATAAAGCATAAGGAATTAAAAGCGTACTTATAAGGCACCTTTAAAGGAAAACGCATGGAAGCTATCTAATATACGACAAAACATACTAACTGTGATAACTAAGCATGCTCAATTAAATGTCAATTACGTGCTTGAATGGATTTAGAAAATCATGGTCAACTAATCAAACATGATAATTTAACACACATGAGGATTAATAGATAACTTAACATACTAAAACATTTGAAGGCAACAACGGACTAATTAACTCACAGTAATAGTTGATTAGCATACGAGAAACAATTAATTACGATTAATTGCCATGCTTGAGCTTTAAAGGAGTGATGGTCGATTTACAAGCTTAAAGTTAAAGGAGAACATGCTTGAAGGTTATACGAGAGTAATTTAACATTTTAGTAATTAATTTCAAGTTGCCTACTTGGGGAGTTGCAAGATAATTACTAATTGGCATACTTGAAACTAGCAGAATGGAAATGAATAAATCATGCTCGAATGTTGGCAGTTAACAGTGACCTATTGGGTTTGGAAATTAAACAAGATAACTAAGGCATAACATATATTATAATCACAACAAAGCAGTGAGGAGTTACGTACTTAACGACAGAGAAGGGAACTGAACCAACAGAGTATAAATACAAATAAGTGCAAGACAATATCAACCCAATCACATATGAACCCAAGTAGTAAAGCAGTATATTGAGTTGAAATTAAAATACACCAAGGAACTGAGTAGCAGAAAGGTCATACAACTAAATGTTCTCACAATACATGGTCATTTTGATCTCTTCATTAGCATTTATGTTTCATTCACGGTTCCTTGCTTATATTCTTATCATCAAACAATTGTTCTTAGTAACGATAAATCATAAGTTGAAACTACATTAACAGCAAGGTATATAAATGTAGCAGGTAATTACAGAGTGAAGAAATTTCCTAGGAAACAACCACAGAGAAATTTTATAGATTCTAACTATAATAAAACACACAAAAATTACTTGTGGGTAGGCCCTCCTCTGGCCAAGACTACCCATTCCCTTACCTAAACGTTGAAGAAGCAAGCAGAGACAGCTGAAGAACTCCACTCCCACCTAGACGAGAAGAAGACAGAACAGAGAAGGAAGAACGCAGGGGATGATGAAAAAACTAAAGGGGCAGATAGAGAATAAAAGGGAAGCTTACTTGCTAGGTAATAATCATCACGTAGTGGAGCGGGGAGGGAAGGGATGATAGCTGCCTAGGCCGGATCTAGAGTTGGGCGATTCCCTTGTATGGAGGATTTTTCTTGGTCAAAATCTCGTGTATTAATGGACTACACGACAAGTTGTCCAATTTAAATCCCTAAATTTTTGCTACCCTGCGATCTTTCGGACGAGTGCGGACGAATTATCCTCGTTTGCAAGGCAAAATCCCCCAGGCCAAAATGTGGCCTAGGACGACAAATGGCGTCCGATTTCTGCCCGTACCATTCGAAACGTATTTGGACGCGATATGGCATATGGATGAAGTGTCCGAACGCATCCGAATTCGTCCACAATTTAGACAGATTCAAATCCATTACATCCGCCTGCCTTCGCGAGCGTTCGAGGTCATCTGAGAACTTGTAGTACAAGTGAATTAGGATGGGAAACCACATCCTGAGTCGTCCCAATTATTGGGACGGCATCCCAAACGTTTGCGGATGACATGGCTCATCCGTAACGTCGTCCACAGGGGTCTGAAAATGCCAAGACAGCACTTTTCTGACATTTTACTACTTAACCTCTTACTCCATAGTCTTTCCCCATAATACATGTCACGAATAAACAAGTGTATACACACAATGTAATGTATAAGTTTTTCCAAAGTTTGATTACATCGCAAACATGGGAAAATTAGTACCAGGGTATTACATTATGAAATTTAATTTCCTTTTTGACTTCAAACGTACTATTTCAAGGATATAAAAATAATTTTCTTTAAGATTCAAAATGAAAATTCAATTTATTCTTTAATTTCTCCCTCAAAACAATTTTCTAGGGAGAAAAGTTGCTGAATTGGTTGCCATTTAAGGATGTCCTATGAGATTTCCATTCTTTTTCAATTTTTAAATATTTTCTCCTATGAAGAATAGAGGGTTGACTGAGAGAGAGTTCGCTGTAAATTGAAGTTTTGAGTTAGCACATTTAGTAAGGAATATGTACCCTTCATGTTGTGAAAATATATCATCTTAAGAATTTAAAATTTTGATCAATAGAATTGATTAGATGGACAATTTACTTATTGGATCAAGTTGTTGAAACTTGGAATTCAAAACCCTGAGTCTCAGATATTCATAAAAGGTAAAACCGAATTCTCTGTATAGTGTCTGTCCACAGATTAATTGTATTTGTTAAGAATTTTGGTTTCTAATTTATGTATGAAAATCAGTGGTTTAAAGAGTGAAATTTATGCACAAAATTATTCTTTGTTGTTGATGTTGGTAAATTTTTGAAAATAAGTTGAAATCTTTTGAATGCTTGGAGGTTCTGTGTAACAGGCGAGTTCCCTTACATGGCAGAAGCTAGAATTCTACAGCAAAAATGAAGATTCCACAACAAAAATTGGATTCCTCAGCAGAAATTTGCTTCTGTAGCGCAAGTTGGTTTCCACAGTGGAAACAAGAGTGAAGGTTTCCACAACGGTATGCAAATGACACATGTCCATAGAAGGATTCAGTAGCGAAAATTAAACTATGCACCAGAAGTTAGTTTCCGTTGTGGAATCTTATTTGCATAGTGGAAACTAGAGTGAAGGTTTCCACAGAGACATACGAAAGGCACATATCTGCAAAAACCCACACTTCCACGGGAGTATTCGTTTATGCGAAAATGGAGCGAGGTAACGATGCTTCTCGAGCGGACATTTGGACCCGAATTTGCAATTGACCAAAATTTCAACAATGTAAGGACAGTTTCTATAAGTTGGATTTTTTGGGGATTATTCTGTGAATTATCCAAGTTGGTTCCTATCTTGAATATGAGTTCTAATGAATTTTTAAAAGGTTTCAAAAAGTGTATTAAATTATATACGCTTAATTTGATAGGTCCAATAGATCAATAAGAGATTTGGACCAATTGGATTCCTGACTGTTTGAGCTTTGCTTGGCCATTAAAAGGCCACTTGAGGTAGGAATTTATTTTATGTTCAGCATTACATTGTTATTCTAAAATTATTTTGAGACATGTTCTCACATACAAGTGACGTGACCATTTAGATGGTTTGTCTGTTTTTCATATTATCTATTATATTTTCACTAGACATATTTAAAAATTGAAAATGTATATTTAATGATATTCAATAGTTTGGTTCTTGATTTTCTTATTTCTGCACATTCAGTTGTTAGAGAATATGTTCATTTATTGTTGTTAAATAGAGTAATGGGACAACTATTTCTATTGTGTCCCTGGGTGCAAAACCCTAAACCTAATAAGGATTTGATGCACCAGTGGAAAGGAATTAGGAATATAAACTGTAACTGCTTGATGTGGATAAAGATGTTGATGTAATGTTGAAGAAGTGTTGACGTAACCGAATGAAAGAATACAGGCGTTGCAGTCATTCAAGAACATGGATTGATCAGCTGCTAATTTGAAGTGGAAGGTGGTTGATTAGCAATGGCACAAAATATTATAGTGGCGAGTGTTTTCTCAAGCGATCGATCATTAACGGTGAAGGCGATCGACCGGTTGGCTTGCTTTCCTAAACTTTGCCGCAAAACTCAATATAAAAAGTTCACCTTTAGAAGTCAATAACTCCAACGTTTTAGAAGATTTTGAGCTAAAATTTGGACCACGACTTCTTGGATAAATAAGGAAAGTACTTCTTTAAGAATGATGGAATGAACAACCACGGATTGGGAAATATGCTTGGAAGAACTCAAGTGGTCAGAAATAGCAAGTAGTGTAGCATGCAACTCCCAAATGGATGAGATATTGATGGAAACATCTCTTGATGGTTGGACACATCTTCACACAGCCTTTGTCCAAGGAGTAAGGATATAGATGCCAATAAGAGAACTCACTCAACTCCAAGTGAGCCCAATCTTTTGATTTTACTCACACAAGGATGACTTTGGATAAAACTCACCAAAGTGTTGAAAAATGAATCACTCTAATTTTGAAACAAAGCAAGAACTTTTATTAATCAAACTTCAATTTCTAAAACAAAAGCACTAGCGGGCTTTATATAGCCAATTACAAAGCATAGAATAGGAAACATCAATAAAGGAAACACACTAAGTATTCAACCCTATATGGTCGATTAGTAAACTATGAATTTAGTAACTTTCTAAGGCTATTATTTTATTGTTATGTGTTGGCTTTGGCTCCACGAAATGGTGACTTTTTGGCAGCTTCTTTCTCTTCAATTTCGCCACTTGGATGGTTTCCAAAACCAACCATAACTGGCCTTCCATTGTCCAGTTGCTTTTGGCTGATTAAGAAGGTTTCCTTATCTCTATTTCCTTTGGTCTTTCTTACCCTTAAAGATTGTCTTCTTGGAATTCTTTCCATAGCATTAGAGGCATGGGCCCTCTTTGACCTCCTTAGGTTGATAGCTCTTTTATTTGGTCCTTTGATGAGTTGTCTTCCAAATGGTTGGAAGGGAATGAGTTGATGAGACATTGGGCCTTTTTCTTTGTTGATGGACCTTGTAGTCCATCATCCTCTTCGGATTTTTGAGGATTTGACCTCAAATCTTCTTCAAGCTTCAACTTTTCTTCATCCTTTTCGCTACCATGGGGGCACGATAAGTCTTGTTGATTGCAAGTGGTGGAATGTCATCAAGATAGAGCATCAGCCCCCACATTAGTGTATCCCCTTTTATATTTGATGAGTGGGGGTATCTTTTAAGAAATTCAAACCACTTAGTATGTCTTCAATTTAGCTTGCCTTGACTTTGAATGTACTTAAGAGCCTCATGATTGGTGTGAAAGATGAACTCCTTCGAAAGAAGATAGTGTTGCCATATGTCTAGTGCTCTTATGTCTAATTAGAACTCTTTATCGTACATGGAGTAATTGAAGACGACTTCTTTTAGCTTCTCACTAAAGTGGGCTATAAGCTTTCCTTCGTGCATAAGTACCGCTCCAATTCCTATCGCGGATGCATCACATTCAATTTTAAATACTTTGCTAAAATATGGTAACATATGGATCGAGGCATTATATAATATTTCCTTGATTTCTTCTAATCTTCTTTGACATGCATGATTCCATAAGAACTCTTTCCAATTTTTTGTGCAATCCGTTATGGCGGCTATAATGGTTCTGAAGTCTTGAATAAACCTTTTATAAAAGGAAGCTAAGCCATGGAAGCTCCACATCTCGGTGACACTTGTAGGCATAGGTCATTCTTGGATAGCTTTGATCTTTAAGTTTTCTACTTCCATTCCATGTTTAGAGATGATGAAGCCTAGAAAGTAGACCTTTTCTTGCGCAAATGAACACTTCTTTAAGTTGCCGTAGAACTTGGTTGATCGAAGGACTTCAAAGAGAGTTCTAAGATGCTCAATATGTGAAGATAAAGTCTTACTATAAACCAAGATGTCATTGAAATAAACCATCACAAACTTCCTTAGGAAGTCTTTGAGCATGTGGCGCATGACCTGCATAATGGTGCTTCTCACATTACATAGTTTGAAAGGCATGACCATCCCTTCATAAAGCCCATACTTGGTTTTGAAAGCTGTTTTCCATTCATCTCCTTCCCTCATTCTAATTTTATGGTACTCGCTCTTTAAGTAGATTCTTGAGAATAATGAGGCCCCACTTAGTTCATCCAACATATCTTCGAGTCGGGGTATCAAAAACCGATACTTGATAGTTATTTGATTAATGGGTTGACTATTGATACACATCCTCATGCTTCCATCGTTCTTTGGTACAAGTAGGGTTGGCACGACACATGGACTTAGAGATTCTCTTATAAAACCTTTATCCAATAGCTCGATCACTTGCTTGTGTAGTTCTTTGGTTTCTTCTAGATTTAGTCTATAAGAAGGCCAATTGGGGAGACTAGCACCAGACACCAAGTCAAATTGACGCTCAATTCCTCTTATTAGTGGAAGCCCATGAGTAAGATCTTCAAAGAATACATCTTGATATTCTTCTAAAAGAGTGAGGACCGATTTAGGTATCTTTCCCATCTCTACAAGTTTTTTGTGGAACATCATCAATATTTCTGAGTCTTTTCTCTTTATAACATTCCGTAACTCTTTTTTGACATGAATAAAGTAGTTTTCAACCTACTTTCCTTTATTGATTCATAGTCGATGGCCACTTTCTCTTGTGGAAGTGAAGCTAACTTGATCATCTTATCATTAAGCTTGAATGTGTAGCAATTTGTGAAGCCATCATGCATAGTCTTTCGATCATACTACCATGGTCTCCCAAAGAGTAGATGACTTGCGCTCATAAGAACAACATCACACAACACTTTGTCTGAGAAACTTGTGATAGAGAACTCAATGGGTGCTTGCTTACTAACCTTGATGTGTTCTTTGTCGTTTAATGAACTTAACTTATAAGGAGTTGGGTGCAAGGTTGTTTATATCCCCAATTTACTCACTAGATCCATAGAAACAACATTGGCACAACTTCCTCCATCAATAATTAGAGAACAAACTTTTTCTTGGCTTTGCAACAGCTATGGAAGATGTTTTCTTTTTGACAATCGTCTATACTTGCCTCTTGAGCATATAAACTTTCCACTTGTGCTTCCTCCTCATGCACTTCTTGTGCTTCACTTTCATCCTCACTTTCAACCTCATTAGTATCTTCTCTTAATACCATTACTTTCATGTTTGGACATTGGTAGGCATAGTGTCCAATCCCAAGGCATTTGAAACTCTTGATTTCTCTCATTTTTGACTTTGGTGCTTCCATGATGCGCCTCAGGGTGTAAGAGACAATAATGGAGATATGCGGCTAGTGACTTTTTGGCAAAACAAAACACCCGATTTGTAAATGCTATAACTTTCGAACCAGATATCCAATTTAGACAAAATTTGAATGGAATATCAAAATAACAGAGAAGAGAGGTTCCAACAAAAATCAAAATCAAAATCAAAATCGACCCGACACGGAAGTTATACTACAGAAATTGCACTGCCCAAAAGGGTGCTAGAAAATATAGTTTCAGCCACACAAATTGAAGTTTCAATAACTTTAGATTAAGAAGACCAATTTATGTCAAAATTGGAGGGTGTGTAAAAATCATAGAGGCTAAAGTCTCAACAAAAAATTATGATTCAATTCCTTAACAAGATAAAGTTATGCAATCGGTAATGTGATGCTCGGAGAAAGACCAAATAAAACAGTTTCATACACCTCCAACAAATAGTTGAACCAAAACATGAAATCAATTCCAAATCACACCAAAACCTGATTAATTCACTATATTCCAGAGTTGAACGCATCCAAAAAAACTAGTACTAAAACCACATCAAAAAATGAAGGAACTTTGACACACTTACAAGCTGGTCCGCTAATCTCACAACGAGAAAATAGCGACTTCAATGGATCCTTGCAGCAAAGACAACTCCACCTTGTTTTCTTTAGGTCTTATAAACCTCCATGCTGAAGAACACCTCAAGGAGAGATGTAGGAAGGTTTAGTATAAGGGTTGCTCTCCAAGACCTAACAAGAAAGGTGAGAGGAACGATTTTTGGCTTCAAGTTTCGGTAGGAACCAAGACAAGAGGAGTCGAGGGGAATTTGAGATGGAAACCTTTCAAACATTAGTAGCAACTGATTTACATTCAAAATTATGGTTTAGGACAACATTAAGGATTATTATATACCTCCTTAATGGTTGCCCTAATGCAAAATTACAATAATAACCTCCTACTAAAAAATTGGCCATGAATGCTCAGCTAACATGCTAGCCAAGCACTCAAAAAAGATCAATGTTCTAACCAACCTAAATCTATCAAAAAAAATCCAATAACCAATAATCCATCAAAACATAAACTACTTAAACATGTCAAAATATTTAAAGGACATACCTCTAACTAAGGCTCCTCCTTAGCCCTGACAATTTGGGCACCAATGGGGTCTCGGGTAAGTTATGCAAGTGGAGGGGTTGCAAAGGTGTTCCAAGTGAGTATGTATTTTGGCCTCTCCTATCTTCTTGCATAGGTTCATTTTCAAGGCCCTCAAGTGTAACTCCCCCTGCCAAATAAAAGCTTGTTAGAAAAGCAATGAGCTTCTTAGCTAGAGCCCGAGTGATAGGGCCTTGGGGTGCATCATTCCATAGGTAGTTTCTTGTCGTCACTTGGCTTAGTAGTAGATCCTTTCACGTTTATACCCTTGTTATCAAGCTTAGATGGTGGTTTTGAGAAGCTTGTATTTCTATGAGGGAATCAGCTAACCCTCTCTTTCTCTTTCCTTTTCTTTTTTCTTTCAACCTTCAGAGCCAGCTTGATTACATCCTTCAAGGTGTTGAATGATTGCAGGTCAATAATGTCTCGAATATCATAGTGAAGTCCTTGGATGAACCTTGCAATTGTTTGGTCTTTTGGCTCTTGCAAATTACATCTTGTCTTTAAAGTTTCAAACTCAGCAACATACTCTTCGATGGTTGAGGAACCTTGCTTGAAGCCTTACAATTGATGGTAAAGTTCTTGCTTGTAATGACATGGAATGAACCTCTCACTCATAAGCCTCTTTAATAGTTTCCAAGTTTGGATGTCCTCTCCCTCATGTCTTCTCTTTGATTGTATGTTGTTCCACCAAAGATTAGCATACCCTATGAACTCTAATGTTGCTAGTTGAATCTTTTTTCTCTCCTAGAAGTTGTAACATTCAAATATTGTTTGAACCTTTTCCATCCACTCCATGTAATCAGTTCCATTGCTAGAACCATAGAATGTAGGGATGGATACCTTCATAAGCCCAGAGTCATCTCTTTGTGTTGGTCTCCTTCTATGATTGGGGAATTCCCCATAATCGATTTCTTCCTATATGAACTACTCATTACTATCTACATAAAAATGTTGTTACTTTTGTCTTGTTGAATGAGGACTCCCTCTTTGTTGACTTTGAGAACTCATGAACTATTGGAACATGGACCGAAGCTCAACAATTTTTCCTTGTATGCTTGACTCAGCTCTTCGTGTTGATGGTGGCTCAGCATTTGGAATGATGTTCGGATTTGGATCATCTTTGTGTACCGCTTTCGTTTCTCCTCGTGTTATCATTAAGAAAAGAAGAATATAATTAGGAATTATTTTAGTTCTGATACCAAATGATGCAACAGCGGAAGGGGATTAGGAATGTAACCTATAAGTGCTTGATGTTGATGTAATGTTGAAGAAGGGTTGACGTAATCGAATGGAAGAATACAAGCACGGAAGTGGTTCAAGAATAGGGAATTGAAGGTAGAGATCAATCGTGATTGATCAGCCGCTAATTTGAAGTAGAATGGTGGTCGATCAGCAATGGCACAAAATATTATAGTGGCGAGCGTTTTCTCGAGCGGTCGATCATCAACGGTGAAGGCGATAGACCGGTTGGCTTGCTTTCCTAAACTTTGCCGCAAAACTCAATATAAAAAGTTCACCTTTGGAAGTCAATAACTCCAACGTTTTAGAAGATTTTGAGCTGAAATTTGGACCATGCCTTCAAGAATGATGGAAAGAACCACCTCATATTAGGAAATATGCTTGGAAGAACTCAAGTGGTCAGAAAGAACAAGTAGTGTAGCTTGCAACTCTCAAATGGATGACTTGTTAATGGAAACACCTCTTAATGGTTGGACACATCTTCACACAACCTTCCCCCAAGGAGGAGAGACGCGAATGCCAATAAGAGAACTCACTCAACTCCAAGTGAGTTCAATCTTGTGATTCTACTCACACAAGGATGACTTTGGATGCAACTCGCCAAAGTGTGGAAAAAGAAATCACTCCAATTTTTAAAAAAAATCAAGTGCTTTTATTAATCAAACTTCAATGTCTTAAACATAAACACTATGGGGCTTTATATAGGCAATTACACATGATAGAATAGGAAACAACAATAAAGGAAACACACTAGGTATTCAGCTCTATATGGCCGATTAGTAAACTATGAATTTAGTAACTTTCTAAAGCTATTATTTTATTATTCTTTGCTACCTTTGACTCCACGAAATGGTTAATTTTTGGTAGCTTCTTCCTCTTCAATTTTGCCACTTGGATGATTTCCAAAACCAAACATAACCAGCCCTTCTTTGTCCACTTGCTTATGGCCTATTAAGGAAGGTTTTCTTATCTCTATTTTCTTTGGTCTTTCTTCCCATTCAACCTTGCCTTCATGGGCTCCTTTCCATAGCATTAGAGGCGTGGTTCGGCTTTGACCTCCTTGGGTTGATTGCTCTTTTATTTGGTCATTTGATGAGTTACCTTTCAAATGGTTTGAAGGGAATGAGTTAATGAGACCTTGGGCCTTTGTCTTTGTGGATGGACCTTGTAGTTCATCAAGGTGATTTGTGTCTATTGCAATTGCTAAGTATCATCTTTATTGTTATTGCCGATGGCATTATATGTTTGGAGTCTGTGAGTTGCTCTATTTTCACTAAAATTTATACTAGTGGACAATTTTATGTTACATACCACACTATAGTGAGTTATTTTGGAAACGTACCCAAATGTATTTTGCTTAATACTGCATATATTATTTTAACACATCATGCTCATTTGTTTTTATATTTTATCTGTTGAATATTATGTGTATCCCTACAAAGTAAGTCGACTCATCTCATACAACTCCCTCTCCTATCAGGATTTAGTTCAAATGAACTCCAATTGTCAAAGCAAGAGTGAGATCAGCATATGATTTCCTTTTCTATTATTATTATTTTTGACATATTTGGTTGTGGGGTTAAAAATTGGTATAGTTTTCTATTGTGGATTCATACTACTACTCATCAATGATGTTACTGTTAGATTAATGGTTTATCCGTTGTCTTGGGTCCTGGTTATTTATTTTAATTCAAGACTTCCTCTACTTTTCAATGTATTAAGGTTTAAGAAGGATGACTCAGTTCATTTTTGGGTTGGGTCATTCTCGGTTATGTGTCAGTTCACTTTAGGCCATGGCAGAAATTTGGGTATCCGAGCAAAGTTACCATTTTGAAAAGTTACATCCTAAGATAGATAGTGTAGTAGTGTGAAATTGAGTTGAGGCTACTACGCCTAAGGGCATGTTCTAATTTGATTTTTACTATTTCAAATTAAAATGCCACCAAGAAGAGCTCTAAGAGGTCGAGCACCTGTTCCACCTACTATACAGACTCCTGAGTCATAGCATGTTGATCCTATTAATGCTTTAAGAGACATTTTATAGAACTTATCTAGAGAAAGCAGTAGTTAAGATCCAGAGATTCGCTGTCGTAATTTCTTTATGCAGCTTGGATGTATGAACCCACTAATGTTCGTATGTGGAGTTGGCCCTTAGGATGCTGAGAATTGGTTAAGGATGATGTGGAGGAGTTTGACTGTTATCGGTGTTCTGAAGAAGAATTGGGTTGGGTTTACTATCTTCTATTTTGAGAAAATGGTTAAGGTCTAGTGGAAGTCACTGAAATTGAACTACCTTTTGGATCTGAGGAAGAATTGGCTAGCAAATTAGAGACATTTTCAAGCTAATTCAGCTCCTACACAATTATTTTCTTTTAGACCTTTATTTGGTGCTAGTGGAGGATTTTTCAGTCAAAGTCAACATGGTTATTCTAGACAGTAGAATTTTACTTCTCCACAACCAGCTAGGTATAGGTCATCGTATAAACATCAGTATCAATTGACTGGCACTGATTTTCAGTGGTCTCTTAGATATCAACAGAGCTTCGTGTCTTGCCCCACTCCATCAGGATCTGCTAGTCATATGTCTTGGTCAGCTCCTAGTTCATCCATAGGTGATCGTGGTATTAGTAGGATAGGAAAGGAAAAGGTTACTGGCTGAGCATATGTAGTTTTTGGAGTTGAGGTGTTTGATCAAACTAGCCAAGGGGTTAGTGATTGTATGATTTCTATTTATTTTACTATTGCTCACCTGCTTTTTGATACTATTGCCATATACAGTTTTATTTATGCCATTTGTTCCCTTTTTTGGAGTGTGGTCATTAAAAAGTTAGAAAATCCCCTATAGTTAAGTATTCCTATAAACGAACGACACGAGGTGTCTTTTGTAGTCTGATCTATTGCTCTCGTCATTACTAAGCATGAGTTACTAGTTGCTCTGATAGTGTTTGTAACACCCAAGAAAAATAAGGAATATTTTAAACATACAAGGAAAATAAATATTATTGAGTTGAAGAAAAATTGGAATGTTATGGGAAAAATAAAATGAAAAGTATAAAGATTTAAGATTTGGTGTGGTCACGGACATGTGAGAGGAGAAATATGTCTATGTCCATGTCTGGTAGGCAATATAAAGGATACGGAGGAAACAACGTTGCATTTGGAGAATGGACATCCATTGAAAAGGAAGAATGTCCATTGTAAAAAGGATGGATGCAAGGTGCAGATGTCATAAGTGCACGGCAATTAATAGTACAATTAGTGAAGGGAAAGAATTAAGTGAAGTAAACATCGTCGTTTCGTTAAGTTGTCAGAAGAAAACATATACATAGAAGGAAAAATGTTAGGAGGAATAGCATAGATTGGTTGGGTAAAAGAGTGGATGAAAGAGGAGTCGTTGGATGAGAAAGATGCTTCTGTGGAAAGATGCTTTGCGAGAGGAAGGATAATCATTAGATTAAATAGGAGAATCATAGTCGTTGGATTAAGAAGGTGGAGAAGAAAGATGTTTATGCAGAAAGATACTTTGCGAGAGGATAGATAGTCATCGAATCAAATTAAATGATTGAATAAGGGTTGTTAGATAAGGTGAAAGATGGTCCCGCTGACGAGAAAGATTCCTTGTAGGAGTAAAGTGGCTGTACATAAGATAAAATATCATCTTTATAGGATAAATGAACGTATTTGAGGTAGCAAATGTAACCGCGACAATGTTTTATTAAGATAAAACATTGTCATTTTGAATAAGTGGCGTAAGTTGAATAGTGGCACTGCGAGAGTGTAGGCGTCCCCATAAGGAATAAGAGCCTACTAGGGATGTGACACGTATGTCCACAGTAGCAAATGCGTCCACAAAAGGAGATTAAAGGATAAAACGTCACCATTTTGGAAAAGTGAAAAACGTTAAATAGTGGAACCGTAGGAGGTAGGCGTCCACAGATGGGAACGCTTCTGCGGTGAACAATAATTGTGCGGGAGCGCATGTATCTGTAGAAGAGATTTTATTCGTGGAGTAACGTGGCAATTATAGATTGGTGGATATAGGGAATATTTGCTTGAAATATACTTAGCGAGAGCAAAGGTGTCCGCTATAGATGCGCAAGTGTCTGTGAATGTGAAAAAATCCACAGCAGAGGATTTTAAGAAAAAACTTTTCGGGACTAATTGAGAATTTAACAAATAATTCTCATCCACCAATCATAGTTAATTAAGATGAGATAGTGCTTATGATTTTAGCTTACTTAAGTAGTTATAGTGACTGATTGTGATTGGCGGAAAGGAATGACTCACAAGGTAAGAACATCGACTTAAAACTCTAAAAATAGAGGGGGTTCGACACTTCAAAGGAAAGCAAGAAGAGCCATGATTTCTAGTTTCTCTCTGAAGCATGAAGTAATCTCTGAAGGTCCCTCAACTCAAGAAGATAAATCAGATAATTGCTAAGAACCTAAGGTAAGTAATGACACATATGCTTGGTCTAACGGCCTCTATCACGAGATGCTAGTATTTAAGTGAGATGATAATTGTGATTATTTGGTTGATTGATGATTTGTTATGTTGTGGTTATGATATTATGTTGATTGAGGATGTGATGATATGTTACTCGATGTTATGTCATCATTATGCATGCATCATGGTTTCTGGAAAAGAATGAAGACGTTTTACATACATATGTTTTCATTAAAAAAGATAAAGAATGAAAAATGAAAATACGTAAGAAGCTTTGGAGGTCTTATACCACTGGAGCTTTGGGTGCTTGATGCCCCCAATGGAGCTTTGGGTCATTCCCAATGACATTTAGTTTTGGTGTCATGTTCCAATGTCAAGAAGAACAACAAGAATAAAAAGAATTATAAGAAAGATCAATAATGAAAAATGAAAATACGTAAGAAGCTTTGGAGATCTGGTACCACTAGAGCTTTGAGTGGTTGATACACCCAATGAAGCTTTGGGTGATTCCCAATGATGTTTTGCTTTGGTGTTGTGTCCTAATGTAAGAAGAATAACAAAAATGAAAAGAATGATAATAACAATATTATATTTCTAATTAATATTTCTAAAATAATATTGCGATAATAATGATAACATATATTCAATCAACATTTCT
The DNA here is from genome assembly GCA_022433065.1 of Begonia loranthoides. Taxonomy (NCBI): domain Eukaryota; kingdom Viridiplantae; phylum Streptophyta; class Magnoliopsida; order Cucurbitales; family Begoniaceae; genus Begonia; species Begonia loranthoides. Next base: position 16,196,590 of record CM039477.1, on the reverse strand, counting down.
AATAATAATATTGCGATAATAACAATAGAATATTTTCAATTAATATTTCTAAAATAATATTGCGATAATAACGATAGTATATTTTCAATTAATATTTCTAAATAAATATTGCGATAATAACGATAATACTGACTAATATTTTATCAACTAAATTAACCAATCAACTCAAGAGAGAAATGATCATTACCGAAATCCAAGAGGTGATATTGTAAATTCCTCCCGTAGTGGCTTTCGAAATCTCCGGAGTAATATCCTTTGCCACAATCTCTCACTCAAATTTTCTCCCAAATATTTCCTCATAGCTTTCTCTCTCCTTCTCCTTTTCTCCCTCTATTTTCCTTTCTACTACCTCACTCTCCTTTCTCTCCCTCGTTGGTGTGGTTTTTCTTCAGCGAAGAACGCTCTATTTATAGGCGTTCTTCACCCTTCAGAAGCTGCCATGCAACGGAGAAATTAGGTGAAAGTTAGGTGAACATTTAATCCAAAAAATCTTTTCGCAATTTCTGGATGGCGGTCGATCACAACAGCTTGTGATCGATCGACGTTCCTCACTGGCGGTCGATCATGGCTCCAGGTAATCGACCAGCGTTCCTTGCTAGCGGTCGATCACAGCTCCATGTGATCAACCGACCCTCAATCTTCAGCAATATTGTTTTATTTATTTATTATTTTTTTAATTTCAATTATTTTATAATTCTTTTATAATTAAATCATAACATTACAGATTCCAAAAATCTCTAAATTCATATAGTTTTGAGCCTGATAAAATTATGGGGTATTACATCCTCTCTCCCGGTGATTTCTTCTTCCCCAAATAGGAAGGTGTTGTGCAGGTGAAGCCCTTCGATGAATACTGTTCTCACTAGTTCGCCACGGTAAGTGTCTATACCCTCGGTATTTTCCACTCTTCTTCCACATAACTCAAAAATTAACGAGTGGAATGAATTTCATTGAAGATTTACAGTGAATACCGACGTTCAAAGGTCAACGACGACTGAGCTGTTGACGGGAGGTGTAAGTCCAAGTAAAAGTTTTCTATAAATTATGTCAAATTGCTGGAATATTGTTGATGATACTAAATTGTTTGGTTGGGATTGAATTTTGTGTATGATTATTAATGCTATAGAGCGTTCTGTTGGATTCTGATTTATTGAAAATCATACCGGAGGTCGAGATGGGATTATAGATCGTAAGCCTCGGCTTTTCGGCCAACAGTGATGCAAAAGAATCACTTAAGGCTTTCTGGCTAGCAGAGTGTCCTCAGAGCCATCGCAGGGTGTGGTTGTGACTCAGGACTGTTAGGAAGAAGTTCCGACCTAAATTCTTGGTCGTTGCTTGCTCATGTTTCTATTGGACAGAGTATTCTGAAGGCAATGCGTTGGCTTCATCCGTGAACAGAGTACTCTGTCCATAGACCAGATTGGCTTGTGGATCATTTTGTCTGTCAACAGAATAGCCCATGGGAAAAGTCCCATATTATTGGGCCTAGCACATTCAGCCTGAGTTTGACTTTTATTTACCCCAAAATTTTTGACCCGATCATTCTAGGGTCGTACTGGAATTGTTATAAATTTTATTGGATGACATAGGTTGGATCATAATTTTTAGTAAATTATTATGATTAGATTCCAAGACTTAGAAAATTGTCGGATTTCTCTACTGTAGGGCTTTGTTGAGCTTTGCTATTGGAAGCCTAATTTCGAGGTAGGGGTTATTTTATGTTTAACGTACACTAAATTATAAAATGTCTAATACTGTTTTAATTTAGATATATTGATTCTATGTTCAGTTCATTGTCTTTAATTTTACATTTATGTACTGTTATTGTTAACTAGAGTAATGAGACAGCTGTATATGTTGTGTCTCTAGGCGCAAAACCCTAAACCTGATTAGGGTCTGTTTGGCTATTTGCGATTGCCTGAATATCACCATTATTTAAATTCTGTTATTCAATTTATTGTTATTATTATTTCTTCACATATTGATCTTTTAAAAATATATAATTAAAATGTCAGTATAATTCATATGATAAAAATGTTGAGTATTGAATTTAATCCCTACTGAGTTGTTTAACTTACCCATTAATTATTTTTACTTTTTAGGAATTTATCAAAATAATCCGTAATTACCTTTACGGGAATAGAAATTTGGAGATTTTTACCGTATAATTAAATTCTTTCTTTTTATAAAGAGGTTTAGAATATTTTGGTAAGATTTGTACTTTAGTTCTAATTTTGATGTTATTTCCGCTTAGTTTTAGAATTTATTAATTTATATTATATTATTGTCACTTCTAAACCTTTAATTTGGGCTTATTCTATACCGAGAATGCTTAAATCTTCCGCTGCTAATTATGGATTCAAGTGATATAGGTTACGCTTGTCACGTCCTAAAGGGGACTCAAGACAGAATGAGGGACGATTCGGTTCTTTTGGGTCGGATCGTTCCACATTCTGTCTCGGGTCCCCTTTATAGCATGACAAACGTAATTTATATCAGGAGAAATGCACAATACTATATTGTTTGAGAGAAATAAAAGTGAATTATTTATAATTATAGTTCTCTAGTATAAATATATTTTGTGAAAAATCTCAATAATAAAATCATTCATTTTTTGGCTTTAAGCGGTCAATACTAAAATAGTAGAATTGGGACTCCACAATTACTATTGTCTGATTTTAAAATTAAAATTAAAAAATAAAAAATATTGTATCCACGTTTACATCCAAAATAGCATAATCCATACATCAACGTCTACAAACAAATGATGTTTTTTCTTCATAGAATTTCATTGTGCTGGGGACGGACGCCGGATGGGTGATGAGCATGATCAAATTATAAGAAAAATAAAACTAGAAAAACTGTCAAACTTACCAATAATCATAATTTGCAATCATTTAAGAAAACATTGAACAAAATAGTTGTAAATAAATATATTGGGCAGGTGGGCATGGCTCAAAATCAAAATAATTTCCAATAATACTTGCGGATTTATTGGATTTTCTCTTAGTCAAAACAGCAAAATTCAAAAGGGAGAAAGAGGAGTAACATTATTTATTTATTATTTTTTATGGGGATGGGAACTTCGTGGTGGGTCCCTAGAGAAATATGTGAGGTCTAATTTTCTGGTTGGCATGTGAGGGTGCTATAAAAAAGTGTGTACGCTTCACATCTATGCCTGTTTAAGAAAAGTGTAATGCACCAAACCTTTAGGTTTGCCACGTGGCATGTCGTCTGCATCGAGGAAAGGGCATGTGCCCTTAGACTTTCACAATCCAAGGATTTTATCAACACTCACGTACTCGTGTCTCTAATTTTTTTTTTTTTTTTTTTTTTTTAATGTAAGAAGATCCCTCAACTATTTTTTTTTTTTTTTTTATAGTAGTGGATGCTAAAATTCAAAAACTAATAATTAATAAATAATAAAGTTGATTATTGTTCTTTAATTAGGTTTTTATATATTGCCTAGAATAGAGTGCAAAAAAATATAGTTAAAAAGACTAACTACTTTTATTTATAGTTTACTAATTCTATTAAATATTATGAATAGTTTGATATACTTTTTGGCACACGATAAAAAAAATGAGGTAAAATGCATAGATTTTTATTTTGAAGGTGTTTGGAATAGGCCAATCACAGAATGACACGTAAGAGGGTGTAGAAGAAAGCATAGAAGTAGAAATAGATGTGTCGGGTTGTGATTGGGTGAAGAAATTAAGGTGTTAATTGTTTAGTTGGTGAGGATGAATATTTGGTTCTACTCACATGGTGTTGTGTATCCAGCGTTGTACAAGATGCCCCACTATGATAGCTTAAAAACAAACATTTTTCTTAATGCCCACTTGAGATATATCCCCAAATTGGGAACATAACGACCTAGTCATTACTTTTAAACACACACACTCTCTCTCTCTCCACCGCCCAGGCCCCTTTTCTTCCTTCATCCTATTGTTGAATACATAAAGCTTAATCAATCATATATATATTGTCCCTCTCTCTCCCCCCTCCGCCCTTTCTTCCTTCCTCCTATCATTGAATACTAAATCAATCATATATTGTGAAGTAATACACATATAGACCATACATCTAGGTTCTAGAATTGTTCTAAGTGTATGATAAGTTTACTACTAATGTTTTAATTCACCAAATTTTAAGATTTTTTAATCTTATTGTTGAAGTAATAAATTTAATTTATATTATGTCCAAATAGGTGATCGCGACACAAATAGAGAACGATCTCACTCTTAGGAGAACTTAGTTTTCGACTCTGGGTAGTTAAATAACTTGCTGTGGAAAACTTGAAAACCAAATAATACCACACAAAAGTCAAGACCTAAAGATGTTCAGACTAATATATTGGTCCAACAGTAACATCATTATATAGTAATATAAAATCCGAAATAAAATAGTTTAGTAATAAATGTAAACACCATGTGAGAGTTATGAGATAATCCCAATGAAATCAAAAGTTAATACAAAAAGAACTAGTTTGTCTCACTAAAAAACATCAATGTAAAAGAAATGAAATAAAAGCTAAAGGTGACTTGCTCACTCTTGCTCTGATAGCTCGAAATCTCACTATTTAAGAGATGAAAAATAAGTGGTCATTTGGGATAAGCTAACTATACTCCAATAAGAAGTTTAAGTGCTATAAGTGATATTTTGAATGTAAGTTGTGGATGCAAGTAGTAATACAATATCTAAAAATCAAGTTCAACGGTTTTCAAATTTGATAACTCATCAATAAAAAAGTGATCACTCACGGTTTTCGAGTATCAATGCTGCAGTAGTTGAATGAAAACACTACCTCAAATTGTATGCAATTCATATCCTCTATTAGGTAGACCTACCTAAGTGATTTGTACCATACTTCTGTCATCTTCTCAATGTAAATGGTGGCAAAGACAACCTTATACTTTGTTGGCATGCCATAGCACTCAAATTTTTCAAGATCACTCATAGCTAATTCTCAAATATATATGGGTCTGGTTCACCCTCAAACACTGATATATTCATATATCTAAATTCTTTAGAAAAGTTCATGTGATGGGTCTCAAGGTCACGCACCCTGCCTTATCTAGATAAATTCTATAGCAGGTCTCTCAAGACTACAATATGATTAGTAGGCTGCGACTTAACAGTATGCGATATTTGTACGTGTGCCTTAGGTTCTCTTCTCAAAGACATTTTGATTATCAATAAAATCACATTAGGTATTAGTACAAAGTTCTTATGCACAAAAAAACTATGAGCCTCTTAAAAATTATTTTAGTATCATTCTTTTTATGTCACTCTCAAGAGAGAGAGTGGCGACGAAAACGAGTGGTAACATTATACTTAAACATTATAACGGCCCATTAGTGAGGCCATCAAAAAATAGCCAACAATACCTGATAAATAATAAAAATAATGCACTATTGTCAAACTGAAAAATCATTAGTGAAAAAGAAATCACTCATACGACCCTTAACATTAGTGACATAGGTGTAGGAGGGGGAAAATGGTCATGAAGAAGATAGTGGCTTATAAACAAAAAACTCTCATTAGGTTTAAGGATTTTCTCCTCATGGCACCTTATCATAAGCTACCATATAATATGTTCACATAATGTGCAAGCGCTCAAATGTTAGAATATGTACAAAAAATAACGATAGGACTCGTAAGTCAAGCAAACTTAGTGCTAACGAGTAGTATAAACAATAATAACAAAAATGCATATACAAAAACAAAAATGTAGAGATAGGTGCATATATAATAAAAACCAACTTCTTTGAAGATCAGACATGTCATAAGTGTCTAATAGATATCTCAAATAAAACTCTGCCTTAACTAACTTTTAAGTCATGACAATATTGAAATCCACAACCAAAGCATCTACATTAAACTTGTGAAAGCTTGGTACCTATAGCTTAGTCCCTTGAGTTTTCACGAGAAATCATGAGTTTCTCCAATCATGAGAATCGAAGGCAACAAACTTTTATTCATTTTCTTTCATCATAATCGATAAGTAGCCATCAATTACGAGTTTTCTACATAAAAATCAAAGTTTACATTAAAATTCCAAAAATTTGACAAAACTACATGACGAAAATTTAAATCCATCATACTATTGAAGTCCTCTTATATTTCTTGTAGATTGATGCTTTAATGTTTGTCGTCATTTTGAATTTCTACAATGTAGATGGAATTCCAAGCTTGATCTTTGAAGTTACAAAATTACATATGAAGATCGTCTTACCCTAGAAGTCCTTTGGATAGATTATCTGCAGTCGAACAGCAGAAAATTAGTCACTCAATCTCCTTGCTCTCTCAATAGCCATCACTATCCCCTTTGCAAATGAGAAACTAGGTTAGAGAAGATTAAGTCTGCCTTTTATAACGTACCTTGACCCATCAGAGTGAAAAACACATCATATTATGTCTATTAATAACGTAAACTACAGTATTAAAATGGTGACTGTAACGTAACAAAAATACAATTAAATTTATTAATACCTTCATTACTAAAATTTTAAATTTAAACCCCGGGCTTTTCAATTTCCACGTAAAGCCGATCATAATAAAATTTGCAACACCTCTGCTTGTGTTATTGTACGTCTCTCTCTCTCTCTCTCTCTCTCTCTCTCTCTCTCTCTCTCTATTTTTCAAAGATAATTTCTATAAAAATATATATGTATATATAAGTAGGTCACATTCCTGAACTCTTGCTATTCTCACTTAAATACGACTGCTTTCTCCCATGCAGTTGTCCTCTTCATATCCAACATCAATGTCTATGTTATTGTACGTCTCTCTCTCTCTCTCTCTCGGCTTTCTCTTTTCGTTTCTCAGTGTGGTCCTTCCTCTTAATATCTCTCATACCACTTTCTCCCCTCCACCACAGCTAACCTCCCCCTATATCTTCAACTTTCGCCTTCCCATTTCCTACCATCTTTCTTCTGTCCTTCTATCATTTCCATTCTTTTGCTTAAATACAATCGTAATTTCAAAATCTAAAGTAGCCACTAGTTTAAACGCAGCCCAAGCAAAACAAATGTCGAGCAGAAGATCAAGCCAATCCGGATCTTCCCGAATCTCTGATGACCAAATCATTGATTTGGTCTCCAAATTACGACAACTTGTTCCGGAGATTCGCCAACGACGCTCCGATAAGGTATCTCTCTCTCTCTCTTCTTTTGTGTATAAAAAACCTAGTTTTTTTCCTTTTTTATTAAAATTTCTGGAAAAAAATTCACATCAAATGATACTAGTAACTTTTAGTTATCCTGGTAATTCCAAATAAAATCACCACCCACCAAACCAAACTCTCTTTCTCTCTTCGCACGGTGCATAAAAGTAAATCATAAGCCATGTACATGGTTTGTCTACTATGGCCCCAGTATATCCGATGTCTTGAAAGTACACAATTTGGGTTTTCAGATTCGACCCGGAAATCAAGGAACATATTTCCCATAAATTTAGCCAAGATAACATATAACCTTCATAGAAATAAAAGATTCTCAGTGGCCCAGAATAATAATTATCTCTGACAATGCCCCAAAAGTAATCCCTCATTTAATCACACAACAGAGAAAATGAAATAAAAAATTCATTTATATTCATATGTAAAGATAGACTTCGTGGGTGATTAGAATTGACTTTGCTGAGCAGGTATCGGCATCCAAGGTTTTACAAGAGACCTGCAACTACATAAGAAATTTGCACAGGGAAGTGGACGATCTGAGCGAGAGACTGTCCCAGCTTTTGTCTACCATTGACAGTGATAGCCCAGAGGCTGCAATTATTAGGAGTTTAATCACGCAATAGAGAGAGAGAGAGAGAGAGGCCAGAGAAGAAAAAAGAGTGTGTTTGAAGTTGTCTTTTTTATTCTCTGTTATATGTGAAGTATTACACTCCCCTTTGTAGTTTTTTGGTCAATATAGATCAAACAGAAGGGTAGAAAAAGAGTGTGTTTGAAGCTGTCTTTGTTGGAGGATAGTCGGTGTAATTAGTTTGCATGTTATAAATAAAGGGACTTGAATTAACAAAACATTCTTTCTTGCAGCTACTCTTATGTTTGAACAATTGCTTTGCGTATAACATGGTTTTGAATACATTAACTTTAGAGAGAAATCGAGAGGGGTTTCATGCATAACTAGCTTATAACTAATTAAATAATAAATCCATTATCTTGTTTTATTTGGTGCAGTCTCAAGTTTCGAATTCCAAATCAGACTGCACCAAAGAAAGAGGAATGAACCTACAACATATATCGCATTATTATTCATCCTATTTTATCATTTTTATTCCTCCATTTTGACTCTAAATTTTAACAAATAATCTACAATCTTATATAATAACTTTGGTGTTGTTAATAATAGTGTTAGCTAAAGTTTAAGCTTTAGAAAGTAGTTGTATGCATGGGAACTTGCCTATTCAATTGCAGCGTGGAAGAAAGAGTTTGGGACCAAAAACATTAAAGAAAGAGACTAAAGCTTTTAAAAAAATCTTGTGTCGCTTATGCAGTGTCAAGCCATGAATTTGTCCTTCAATGAAAAAGACATAAGGTGTGCTTCATAAAAGAGAAACTTTTCATAGAATACAAGGTAATATGTATTTAATGTCAGATTAAAGATAGAATAGAGAACGACTCGATCCGAAAATGAGTCGATTCGTCCAACCCTTTAACTTATTCACTTAACAAGTAGCGAAAGACTTAAATGAGAAAGTAAAGCATAGACCCAAATAGAATGGGCTAGAGCCACGGTCCATCAGTAACATAAAAAATAGTGTAATAACATAAGTCCATAAAAAAATAATGTGTCGAAAAGTATAAACAAAATTAAAAAGACATTAGATCTGATGTAATAACTCTAATGAAGTCTAACCTCAATACATGTCTCTAAAAAAATAAAATAAAGCAAGTAAAATTTGCCAAGCTCACTCATTCTCTAGTAATTGAGAATCTTCTACACTAAATCATGCAAAGAGAGAAAGTTGTATGAGGTAAGTTGACTAACTCAGTAAGGATGAACTTTATATTCAACAATATAATAAAAAAAATATGTGAGTATGCCAAGTTAAAACAATTCAAATCCGAACGTCAGCCCTTTGAACGTTGTCCACACTGCTATAAGTCTGGTTGATCGCGGATTAGGTCCAGTCGAACAATTCTAATTGGGTCATCCACCCTTTGAATATTGTCCACTCTATGACGCTCTGGCCCACTGGTTTTAAACCCCGGTTAGTCGGTTCAGTCAATCTCTTCATTCGTGGTAAAACCCTGATAGTCCGAAAAACTCTGATTTTCCATCAAAACTTCTAACTTAAAATATTTTAGAATAATTTCAAAGTCAATTTACATCAATTCCACGCTTAGATTTCACCCTTTTTGAGATTTTCATTCTCCAAATAAGACACCACATTTTTTAATAGTCCAACACACCAGTAGTGATCAAAGAGAAATTAATGGAGTTCGCTTTACATTAAGATCCAAAAATCCAAAACTAGGATTCTAAAACCTAGAGTTTTTGATTCACCAAATGATATTCTCCACACCACCGCTTAATGATTTCATTGAGAACCCTTCTAATGGGAGGAGGAAAAGAATAGGTATGTCAGAATTGTAACAATTCCAAAAACATAGAAGAATGGAGAAAAATCATTACCTTCAAAGATTAAGAAGGAAAAATTCAGTCTTCCAACAGAGTCGAAGGAATTGAATCTAGTTCTCTCCTCTCTTTGGACACCAAGCACTACTCACCTTCACAAAGTGGGTAAAATATGCTGATACCTATTTCTATAAAAAGAAAAACTGAATCGTGGGGATCAGCAACTTCCTCTTAATTTTCAGAAGTATATAGGGAAATTAAAAGAATATAAGATTTTACATTAATTAAATCTTGGTTGTTGGTACATTCTTTCTCACTTAGAAAATTTGTCTCTTAAATTTATAACAACTTCGAATGTTCCACCGAATAGGTTAGGGTACTTTGCTACCATTTATGACTCAATGTCCCATGCAACTTCTCTTTCTCTATGGTTCTTCCACTGAACTCGAACCAAATGAATCTCATGGTGGTGTATGACTTTGATTTCACTTCCCAATATCCTTTTAGAGTCTTTCTCATAAGAAATATCATCATGAATAGGCACATTGATAAAAAAGATTACATGTGATGGGTCTGAAACATACTTCCTCAACATAGATACGTTAAAAACATTATGAACATAGTTCAAGTGTGGCTGTAAATCCAATGGATAAGCCACTAGGCCAACATGCTCGATAATCCAAAAAATGGCCAATATATTTAGGAGCTAACTTGCACTTCACACCAAGGCTACTAATGCCTAGACATGGTCGAACTTTTAAAAATAGGAAATTATCAGCCTCAAACTCAACTTCTCTCCTTTGAAGGTTAGCATAATGTTTTTGACAACTCTAAACTTGTAGCGACTCATTTTTCCTTTCCTTAAAATGTTGAGATTTAAAATACTTTTCTTTTATAAAGACGCGTAGCGGAAAACTTTTCGTAATAAAACATTTGAATTAAAGGTAAATAAATACCATAGATAAAATTTCTTCTTTGAATCTTTAAAATGTACAATTCATATTATAAATCATTTTAGAAATATATTTTAGAAATGAAATAGTTTCTTTTTCCTTTATCCTTCAGCCCAGCTAGCACAATATCCATAACGTATAAATTCTTTGTTAACTACCATTTTCTTTCTTTCTTTACCATGCTTACCTACATCACAATACACAAACTATGAGTCCAATGCTCAGTAAAGAAATAATATCTAAGCATAACATCATATCCTCGAAAATCATATTGCATAATTAACATAATATGCATGTGCCGCACAATTTTATAAAATATGCATTTTTCGTTAAGTATTTCCTATCACAGTTTACTTTTATGGTCATATAATAGTCCAGACAATTAGAGACCAACACTCCAAGGGAAAAGATAGATCCTATGATCCTATTAGGTAGAGCCATCAATCTATCTCGTCGAGAGAAGAGATACATCATCAAGTAGTTCTCCTTATCAGGATCGTCACCCAACCCCTCGTCTCACCATGACCTATTTACGTTTATTTCTCCATTTATAGTTTATCACTCAATTCTTTTTAGTCATATAATAGCTCAGACAATTGGATGTTATTGGGCCAAAGGAAAAGATACATTCTATAGTTCTCTTAGCTAGAATTGTTACTAATGCACAACAAGGCCCGGTCCTAGAGCCCGAGCCAAGAAGGTTATTAATCTCTTCTTGACTTTTTATTTTGCAGGAGGAATTGCATTAGATGGCTTGGAAGATGAACCAAATCTTGAAGACAAGGAAAGACCAAAGAACTTAATCACTTGGAATTTCCATACAACACACACGACTACAAATCAACCCGAAGGAAAAACATGCATTCATAATACCATGCCTACTTGTGAGGATAGCTAAAGATGTGGCAAGATAACATGATTCAATGCATTCAAATTCCTTGGTAGATGGTACGAATGCATGTGTTATCATTTTGGATTGTTAAATGTTTTGTTGGGTGTTCTCGGCTATGTTTGTTAGCCGAGAACCTTATGTTAAGTTTGTTTTATTATGAGGTTATTTTTGTAATTGTTATATTAGGGCAAACCATGTGGGGGTATTTATACCCTCATTAAGGGTTGTTTGAATTTTAATTGAGATTTTTTAGCTGAAGTAAAGCTCTGTGTGTTGGAGTTTTATCCCTAGCATTCAACCTCCATTTTCAAGGTGTGAATCGAGAGAGTGTGAGCCTCTCATAGATCCACCAAATTTATTGGCTTGTCTTGAGGTTGATTTCTTATACTTGTCTTTCCTTCATCTCCTTCTAGAGGTGAACATCCATAGAGGAAGATTAGAAGACTTGATGCAAACCAAGTTGGAGTGGTTTCTTGAAGGAACCATTTGAAGTCAAAAGGTGTCGCTATATCACCTTTTCGGACCAGCTTACAAGTTTATGTTTCTTATTTCTTTTCTAGAACGAATTGGACTTTGAAATTTGGAGGGTTGTCTGAATGAATTTCAAAGGTTATGTGGTTCAATTTTCCTTCTATTTGGTTTAGAAAAGCATAAGTTGTGGATTATCCTTTTCTGCCCATAGACTGTTTTGCTGGTACCATTTTGGGAAGGGCTTTTTACGTTTGAATATCTTTCGCTCCTTTTGGAATTTTTGTCTGATTTTTTGAGAGTACATTCTACTCTGGTATTACTGATTGTGGTTCAAATTTGGTATTGATTGAATTTCTAGAAAGTAAGATACATATTTGGAAAGCTGGTGTTTTGTTTTCAAAATTTGGTAATCGCCCTCTCCCAAGTGCTTGTTCAAGAGTTGCACCCCTTGGTGCATCATTTGGTATCAGAGCAAATTTGTCCTACCCTCATACTCTGTCATTGATAATTTTGATTTAGTAAGATGATGAGAAAAAGTGGAGCCAATGCTGTCCCCAATAGGGAAGCAAACCCGCCAACCAACCAAGCACCCGAGAAATCAATGAATGAGATAGAGAATAGCATACAAGGCCAATTAGATGAGATCTGTGACATGATGGCCAAATTATAACAGAGGTTGGAAGAAACTTCCAATCAACAAGTGAGGGGTCCTAGAACCCCTATACTGAGGAGAAGAGTGAGCACTTCTATTGACACTAGAGGCCGAGAGGATAGTGGCCAAGATGAGGAATATATAGAAACTGATGTGGAAGAAATGATGCACCTCAAGACCCTATCACCAGAGCCCAAGCCAAGAGGCTCATTACTTATCTAACAAATTGTTATTTTACAGGTGAAACTATGCTTGATGGAATTGGAGATGGACCTAAGTATGAGGACAAGAATGCACCAAGGCCTATGATCACTTGGAACATTGGTGCACCCTCTCGGCTAGGCTACACTACCCTCAACAACTTGGAGATCCACAGCACTGAAGCTAAGGACACCCCTAGTTGGTGAATTGTCTAAATTTTTATGCTTAACATGTTGGTTAGATTTATATTTTGTTAAAAAACAACTTGCTGGATTGATTTTGGTTGGATTTAGATGTTGTTTAATTTGGATTTTGTTAGAATGCTTGGCTAGCATGTAAGCCGAGTATTCATGCCCAATTTTGGTTCACAAGGGCAATTATGTAATTTTGTATTAGGCATCCTTTAGGAGGGTACTTAGCCTTCCTAATGGTGCCCTAATCTTTAGTTTAGAAAATAAAAAAGTAGCTGCTACAATCGGTTTTTTGGAGTTTTCTCCCAAAACGCATATCGAGTTCATGTCTAGAGCTAATCGACGGCTTGATTCCAAAGATTTTCTTCCTCATGTCTTTCATTCTTGGAGGTTGGATCTTACACTAAGTTTCTCTCAACAACTTGTTTAAGTTGTTCATCAAGAGAGGAGGGCTAAGGAAAACGAGTTGGAGAGGCTTTTGCAAAAGGGTCCATTGAAGTCGTTGTTTCTTGGTCTAGGGAATTTGCGGACCAACTTGTAAGTTCGTGACTGTTCTATTTGTTTTACTTGAAATTTGGTTCTATAATTTTGAGGGTGTGACCTCCTCTAGATTGTGGTGAATTAGATGTATTTTTGGTGAAGTTTGGCGTTAAATTCGTGACTTTGTGCATCATTGTTTAAGAATCGTTGAAACTGTCTTGACAGGTTCTGTTTTTGGGACAGAGTGTTGTTGCATGTATAACTTTTGTTCCTTTACGTTTTTTATCATGAAATTTGGACTGAATATATTTCTTTGGTGTTTCTTGAACCCCTGCAAATTTGAAAATCATTGGCTGCCTACATTAGAAGTTATACCTGTTTGAATTTCAGTCCGTAGATTTGAGCCTTGTCAATAGAGAGATTAGCTTCATTTCTGTTTCCTTGCACTTTGAGGTGCATCAAATGGTATCAGAGCCTAAGTGACTTATTTGTGCAGCTGATATAATCCAAGACTCTACGGAGTTCAACAAGTACCTTCGGCCAAACTATAACATCAAATCTGGTTGTCAATTTTCAAACAATTATAACTTCCGAAGCATATGGATTCTAGTGCTGAAATTTGCAGGAGCTTCTACTAACATTTCAAAGATAAACATATCCAAAATTCAAGTTATAATTTGATCAGATCATGAAGATATGATTAAAACAAATCTTCCCCTCGGATTAGGGTTTCAGGAACAGTTTCTGGCGACCTAGAATCAATCAACGAATTCTCAACGAGCACATATCCATTTAATACCAAATTTGGAGGAGAAACTCTCAACAATGTCAAATATAACTCTGCCAAATTTGGGCATTATCTAACGAATAGAAATAGATCAAATCAAAGTCACAAAATCGAATCGGATCTGCAATACAACTGAACAGATTCTTGACCAAAAATAGTTCCTTTCCAAAACACTCTTTAGCACTTTCAATTCACAATCAAAATGCACAAAATCCAGACTAACACAAGTAAATATCAATATCTTCAAGGATGTTGATTCCCTTTCAAAAGTTGATACAAGAAAAGAAATAAAAATCCAAGGAGTCCGCACACCTCCAACACTAGAGGGGGCGACTTGTTAAGCCAACCAAAGAGGAAGGCGCTCTCCAATAGGGATGCTGGTTCTTCTATCTCCAGACCACAATGGACCCCCATACAAAGAGGAAGGATTGGAAGAGATAGCAAGAATCAACTCACCCAAGAATCAGCAAGTAAAGGTGAGTTGATTTGAGAGGATGAATCGGCCGAGTGGAGGGAGCTCCCACGAGTTCTTCACACCAACTTTAGAGAGCTAAGTTTTGTTTTCTTCAAATCTCATTTCCCTCTTCATTAGGGAAGGCTAAATACCTCCCTAATGAATATTCAAACGAAATTACAAAAATGCCCTAAAATGAAATGACAAAAGTGACCCCAAATAATAAATCACAAAACAGGTCTGAGGTTGGTTTTTTGTCTCTGTAAATGGAATGTTTGACATAACAAAAGAACCCCAAATATAACTCCAAATACCTCTTTGGAAATCTATAGATGTCAGTAACAAATCGTAAGAAGAACGCTTTTTCATTTGACATCATTCAGGTCTATAAAAATGTCAAATACTCCACTGTGGTCGAATTGTAGGCAGACTTGTAACGTCTACCCTTTCTTCTATAATTTTGATTCCAAGTAAGTGCAAGCTTTGGAGCCTCTTTATCCTCATGCTTTGGTTCATCTTCAAGGTTCTTTAGCTTAGTCCAACCTACAAAATAACAACTTATTAGTTAAACAAGAAGCCTTATGGCTCTGGTTTTGGTGGAGGGTCTTGGGGTGCATCAGCAGCTCTGTCATTGTAATTTGTGTGGACAATGAGTACAAGTAGTGGTGTTCCCTATAATAACAATAAAGAAGCAATGCCGAGTTGAAGTGTGAGACCCGAAAAAGAACAAGAGAAAGCCGAGGGTAATTTGGAGGAACCCTCTGGTGGACGTGTGAGGGGACCAAGAATTCCTAGGCCTAGAAGAAGATTAAACACTTCCAATGATTCAAGAAGCTGAAGTGAGAGTATGGCTGAAGTGAGAGTATGTTTGAAGAAGATGAAGAAGAAACCGATGTTGAAGAATCTTTAAGTCCGAGAAGGAGGTCACAAGGAAAAGATGATATGAAACATGTTAAAGTCTCCATACCTCATTTTAAGGGTTCTAGCAATGGCAATGACTTCTTAGATTAGGTTGAAAAGGTGGACTGTGTCTTTGATTGTTATGACTACTCCGAGAATGTTAAAATCCAAATGGTGACTTTATCCGGATATGCTAGCCTTTGGTGGAAAGATCTTAAAGCTCAACGAAGGAGAGTTGGTGGTGGTGATGTGAGAAGTTGGAGGGCTATGACGTCCCTAATGTAGAAAAGATTTGTTCCTCCCCACTATAAGCAAGAATTGTTTCTCCAACTCCAAAATCTAAAACAAGGTTCTCAATCAGTGAAGGAGTATTTAACCGAATTTGAAACTTTGAAGATCTGATATGCCGTGAAGGAACTTGAAGAACAAACCATTGCTAGGTTCATCAAGGGGCTGCATAGAGAGATTGGTTACTTGGTAGAATTGTAACCATTTGACACCATGGAGGAGGTAATTCAATTATCCTTGAAAATAGAAAGGCAAAGAAAAAGAAAGTAGAGAGAAAACACAAGTCGGTCGTTTTCAAGAAATGCTTTACCTCATAAGTCTCCCCCCGAGAATGATGAAAGAGGGGTAGTATTGAAATCACATAAGGGCAAAGCCAATGAAGAAAAGAAAACACTTGTTGAGACCACTAATCCAAGGTCGAGGGACATAAAATATTACAAGTGTCTCGGCTTTGGACATATAGCCTCTCAATGTTCCAATAAGCCTGTGATGGTGATGAGGGGTGATTTTGAGGAGATTTTCAGAGAACATGAGGATTGTGCAACATCTTGTCCTGTGGAAGAAGCCTTAGAAGATACCTATTATGCTCATGAAGGGCCACTACTTATTGTAATTGTAGAGATCAATAACCATGCAAAGCCAAGAAGAGGAGAACCAAAGAGAAATCATTTTTCATACCCGATGTAAAATGGGAGGAAAGGTGGGCTCTATGATCATAGATGGAGGAAGTTGTACCAACATAGTGTTCCAAGAAGTTGTTGAGAAGTTTCACTTGAATACCTGACACGAGACGACCTGCAAAAGGAAGTACGTGTTAGCAACCCACGAAGAATGACAGGGACGGAGATGTAGACCTTTGATCGGATTCGGGAACTATCTAACGTTAGGTTCACGGATTCTAGATTTTCGAAGAAAATCTACCGATCGCGGGCAATGGTTCGGTTTTCCCTCGCTCAAACTCCCAATGGAAGTTTGAAAAGGGAAAACTTACGAGTTAGCTCAAGCACCACGAGCTTGCTAACAAGGAAGTCCTCTACTTCATCTCGGATTCGAAGATCCGGGGCGGCCGCTCGACGGAGTCGGAATCTCCTCACAGGAAAGGGAAATAGTAATATATTAATCTTGTCAAAGTTGTCTTTCAATGCGTCTAACCATGGAAATTTATAACCTAGGTGATGATGAGTAGGGGTGATGGACGGTCGAGATGAGGCAGATGATGGACGGCCAAGATGAGGCATGTGGGTGGCAATATGCAGGCTCTTGGATGAATGTGGAATGAATGGCCGAGATTAAAGTTGGTGGAAGAACATGCATGGCGTACACGTGGCAGCTCCTTGATGTTTTCTTTGGGCTTGCTCTTTCCTTGGGCTTGAAAAGGATTGGACTTAGCCCATAACTCAATCATCACCATCTAACCTAACCAACAATCTAAATGCATGAATGAGTAAAGCTTATAACCATGCTTTACCCTCACAAAATAGGCTCAATGTTTGCCATGAAAATAAAAATAAGAAATAAATAAAAATATGCAGAATTGAAAGGTTACACGTTTGGAATGCCGGGAAGACAAATTCCCGTCTGATGAAGCTCATAACAATCACGTGTGTCCCAAGTCAAGACATGCACAGGTTGCTCCTTATCCGTTGGGACAACATCCCAAATAGAATCATCCTCGAAGTTAATACCTGCAAAAGAAACAAGATCATCAGTAATTTGGCTAAGTGACAGTAAGGACCTTGTTTGCGATCGAGTAATAGGCCTCGGCCCCCGAGGCATGTCATCCCCTCTAGGTGAGAGAGGATTTGTCCTCAAATCCAATGGTTCGAGCTCTTCTTCCTGAATAGGGTCATCACCCACGAAGGGTGATAGATCTTGGACATTGAAAGTGGCTGACACACCATAGTCTCCGGGAAGGTCAATCTTATAAGCATTATTATTTATCCTTTCCAAGACTTTGAAAGGTCCGTCCGCTCTTGGGAGTAACTTCGAACGTCTCTTGTCAGGAAACCTTTCCTTTCTTAGGTGCAACCATACCAAGTCCCCCTCTTTAAATATCACTTCCTTACGCCCTCTATTGGCATGTTTGGCGTAACCCTCATTGCTCTTCCTAATAGCCGCGTGCACTGTCTCATGTAATTTCTTAACTTGCTCAGCCTTATGTGCACCAGAGGCATTGATAAGGTCTTTGGTCGGCAAGGGTAATAAGTCTAAAGGCGTTGAAGGGTTAAAACCATATGCAACTTCAAACGGTGTTTTGTGGGTTGTCGAATGAACACATCGATTGTAACAAAACTCCAAATGTGGGAGAAGAACGTCCCAATTTCCCAATTTCTTTCCCACGGTACATCTCAATAATGTGCCTAAAGTCCTATTGACGACTTCTGTTTGTCCGTCCGTTTGGGGATGAAAGGATGTGCTAAAACACAGTTTTGTTCCCAATTTTCTCCACAAAACATTCCAGTAGAAGTTACGTATTGTGGGGATGATAAAATGGAAGAAAAGAGAGGAGGTGATCAAGTCTTCGAATTGAGGTCAAATCCTCAATCACCTGGGGAGGATGATGCACCTCAAGACCCTATCACCCGAGCCCGACCCAAGAGGCTCATTACTTATCTAACAAATTGTTATTTTGTAAGTGAAACTATGCTTGATAGAATTGGAGATGAACCTAAGCGAGAGGACAAGAATGCACCAAGGCCTATGATCACTTGGAACATTGGTGCACCCTCTCGGTTAGGCTACACTACTCGCAACAACTTGGAGATCCACAGCACCGAAGCTAAGGACAACCCTAGTTGGTGAATTGTCTAAATTTTTAAGCGTAACATGTTGATTAGATTTATATTTTGTTAAGAAACAACTTGCTGGATTGATTTTGGTTGGATTTAGATGTTGTTTAATTTGGATTTTGTTAGAATGCTCGGTTAGCATGTTAGACGAGCATTCATGCCCAATTTTGGTTCACAAGGGCAATTATGTAATTTTATATTAGGCATCCTTTAGGAGGGTACTTAACCTTCATAATGGTGCCCTAATCTTTAGTTTATAAATTCAAAAAGTAGCTGTAACAATCTATTTTTTGGAGTTTCCTTAAACGCAAATCGAATTCATGTCTAGAGCTAACAGACGGCTTGATTCCAAAGATTTTCTTCCTCAGGTCTTTCATTCTTAGAGGTTGGATCTTACACTAAGTTTCTTCCAACAACTTGTTTGAGTTGTTCATCAAGAGAGGAGGGCTAGAAAAGCAAAGGAAAACGAGTTGGAGAGGCTTTTACAAAACGGTCCATTGAAATCGCAGTTTCTAGGTTTAGGGAATTTGCGGACCAACTTGTAAGTTCATGATTGTTCTATTTGTTTTACTTAGAATTTGGTTCTGTAATTTTTCAGGGTGTGACCTCCTCTGGATTGTGTGAACTGGATATATTTTTGGTTAAGTTTGGAGTTAAATTCTTGACTTTGTGCATTGTTGTTTAAGAATCGCTGAAACTGTCTAGACCGGTTCTATTTTTGGGACAGAGTGTTGTTGCGTGCATAACTTTTGTTCCTTTATGTTTTTGATAGTGAAATTTGGACTGAATCTATTTCTTTGGTATTTCTTGAAGAGGGAAAAGGAGAAGGTAGGATAGTGAGCTTGTGGGAGGTCCCTACTCTTGGATCCTCGGGTGAGCTTCTGTCTTTAGGAAAGGTATAGCTTCTGTAATATCTAAAATCTTCGTTGAGCTAAAAGTATAGCTTCAACGATAATTTTGGGATATTAGGAGCTAAGTTTGACAGTTAAAAATATTGGTCAAGGGAAAAGCATTTGGAATAAGTGATTTATAATACCCCGTTACATTCATAATAAGCTTAAGAGAAGAATTGAAGTCAATTGGAGTTAGATTGGTTGATATTAATCGGTTTGATGGTCAGTGGGATATTATAAGGTTGAAAGTATAGGATATATATACAATTTTAGAACGTATTGGATTTAGTGAAGAATGATGTGAAGGAGGAACGGTGAAAGATATATTAAGGGTTGAGGTTTGGAAATTTGGAATAGTGTGATATAGGTGATTAAAGTATATATATATAGAGGATATATATATATATAAAGGTGTTACGTTGGAGGTTATATGGAGAATTATGTAAAAATGTGTTACTTGGAGGCGACGGTCGATCGGGGTGATCGATCAGCGAGGAGAGGTCAACCAGTGTGGATCGACCGGCATAAATATGTGACGTTTCTGAATGAAGTGTAGCGGCTGATCGTGGTGGTTGATGGGCTTGGAGGTGATCAGCTGGCATGATCATCTGCCATTTATTGATGAATATTTTGGAGAGTTTTAACTGATGAGAAGACAAAATGGTTTTGTCGTTTGAACGTCTAGAACTTGAGAAGAATGAAGTTCTACGCGTCTAAAGTTGGAAAGATTGACATTATACACAGATGGATGATGAAAAGTTGTAGGACATTAAGGTTAGTGTCCTATGGCCTTCTGCCTGCTCGCGTTAATGGATATTGAAGTGTTGCAACTGATGGCCTTTCGTCTTCAGTATATTAATGAAGGAACGTTAGATAAGTTATCTATAAATAGAGGTAAGGGTTGTGGGGTTTCGAAGGAAGAAATGAAGGGAGAAACTCTGCCAAAATGATAAGTGGAACCGCGAGATTTTGATGGTATGTGAGGATATACTGTAGTTTTGGTTTGAGAGAAAGGGAGTTGGTTCAGTGAAGGGAAAAATAAAATAGTTCCATAGGAGAAGAAAGTTGTGGTGTTCCCTTGGATTTCTGATTCGTGGATACGGGTAAACAATCTTCACTCTCATTTTATTAAAGATTATATTATATGTAGGTTGTTGTCTGTCATTATTAAGATGGATTTTGATAATATGAAGGCATGTTATTGGTAGATTATTATTGGATTAAGGGTTATTATTGTTGGATAAAGTGATTTTTGGAAAATAAGGTTCTTCAATATTATAGATATATTAGGAAATTATACGAGCATGTTAGTTGAAGCTAAGGCATTTTATTGAAAGTAATTATTAATAGCTTTATGTATTAATAATGGATAGGTTTTGTGAAGGAAACTTAAAGTGTAAAAACCATGAAAGCTAAGGACTTCAGGTACGTGCTATTGCATGTGCTTTGTCCGAAAGGACCTACATCACGAGAAATTAGGGTTTTGTTTGATGTTTGTTTACTAAGTGCATAAGTTATGTTATTGTATTGAAACGTAGGTTGTTTGCTTGAATGTTTACGAGATTTAAGTTCAGTTCCTTAGATAGGACGGATCACGTTTTAAGGATACGATTAAGAAACACATTAAATAGGATTGTATGTGCACGACAACATTGAGACATAGAATCATAAAGTACACAAAAATGTAGATACATAAATAACTGTGGACTGGTTTGTTACGTCCAGCACGAAAATCAAGATAAGTAAATAACTGTGGACCAGTTTGTTATGCCCGACACAGATGTTTGTGTGGACTGGTTTGTTACGCCGGCACATAAATAGTAAAAGACTGAAACAATATGAGATAACAAAATGAAACAGTAAGATACGTAAATAGTCGTTTCTGTGGACCAGTTAGTTACGCCTGGCACAGATGTGTATGATCCGCTTTGATATGCTCGGCATATAAACAATAAAAGACAAAAACAGTAAATAAATGTTTGTATGGTCTTGTTTGATACACCCGACATGTAAGAAAAAATGAAATAACGATAAAAGACATGAATAGTAAAAGAGAAATGAAATAGAAAACCTTATATCATGCTATAGAAATTGTATGTTAATTTCATGTTTTACGTTTATATCACGTACTGAGCGTTAGACTCATAGTTAGGTCCCGTTGGTGTAGGTATGGAGCTGATAGATGGATAAAGCTGTTGATGGACGCAACTAATAGAGTATTGTTGTGTGAGCATTTGTACTGTTGGCAAAATTAACCTGTGGTTATGCCTTACGAAATGAAATAAATGTTTGAAAATGCAAGTATTTTATGTCTTCAAACAAATATTTAAAGTTAATGTGTTTATTTAAACAATGGATTTGTGGTATTAAATTGTAAAAGACTTCCGCTGTATGTTTTATATAATTAAGACTTCCGTTGTTTATTACTCTGGTGTTTTATTATGCAATGGTTTTGAAATAGTTTTAAAGAAAAGAAAAAAAAATTTGTATGGAAAAAGTTACGGGATGTTACAGCTTCCTTATTAGTTTTATGGATTTAAGTGATGATTATGGATAAATGTAGAAGGTAAAAGATGAATTTCCTTGATTTACTACTTTGAAGGATTAATGAATGTATGCTTTGCTATTGGATAATGCTCTGTGTTTACTGCTTGGTTTTGTGAAGCAAAAATATTATGTATGCTGGATTAAGGCTTAGGTTTATGCTCTATTAAGGTTGGATATGTTTTGCAATGTGGTTAGATATTATTGTTGGACATTGGTAAATAGGGATGTGTTCTGTTGTAGGGAAATGAGTCTCTATACATTTATAACTTTGGTAAAGATGCTCTGTTGGTTGAAG
This sequence comes from Begonia loranthoides, assembly GCA_022433065.1. NCBI lineage: Eukaryota > Viridiplantae > Streptophyta > Magnoliopsida > Cucurbitales > Begoniaceae > Begonia > Begonia loranthoides. Next base: position 16,174,207 of record CM039477.1, on the reverse strand, counting down.
AATTGTGTTGTCTGTTATATGCAGAAATAGTAAACTGTGAAGGGGAAGAAAAGTGTTGAGAATAAAATTAGTTGGTTAATATAATGGAATAAGGGTATAGGTATTGTTAAAATTAATAATCTGTGATTATTAATGAGTTAATATTATGGATTTTAAAGGTACTGAAAAGGGGATGATTGATAACAGTTAAATGCTGATACATGTTAAAGCTTCGAGATAAATGATATGCATGTGTTTTGGTCTTTGGGCCCTACATCGCAAGAGTTAGGAATTGTATGCTGATTGTTTACCGCTTTATTAGAATAGTAAGATATTGAGCATGTCTACTACTTTGTTAGAATAGCAAGATATTGAGCGTGTTTCATGAATTATACTGCTTCTAGTTGAGTCTTTATTAGAATTAAGTTCTTTTAATGATATGTTTAATAGATGAGCATGCTTAGATATTATAGTAATGATATGATAGAAACTGTATGCATTCACGAGCATCATACACGGTTTTAAAGAATGATTTAATGGATGCTCATACATACTAAGTGTATGGTATTCTCGAGGGTTGATCACCTGAAGTGGACTATCATCATTTGGGCTATAAGAATATTTATTTTACCATGAAAAGTGAAACAGATAATAAATGAAGGATAAATGATAAAAGATAAAGTAAAATAAAGAAAAGGCAACGGTATGATGTGAGGCTATTTCAGTCCTTGGCGGGCACCGTCGCTAGTTGGGCTTTTGGATTATGCCATTTCCGCTAGCTAAGCTTTCAGTGTGACGCCTTGCGTCAAAATCCGTACATTCTTAATTTTCTTCTCTTTAAATTTTCGAGTAACAATTTTTCTTTTTATCTACTTAAAACGAGCTAATGTAAAATCTCAAGTTAAACATAAAAGCTAAAGAGTAGAAATATATCAGAGTAAAGCGAAAACATTTTATTTTTAAATGCATCAATAAAGTTTAGGGTTCAAAACAGAAACATACGTAATAAATATCCAAAAAAAGGTTTTACAAAACATGCCCATTACTAAATCTTTCCAAAATAGTTAATTCATTTATTTTTCTTCTTGAGCCATTCACCTACTCCGGTCACGATTTTTCCGAATACACCGCAGGCTCGACGGGAAATGCGTCCTCCTCTACTTCAGGTATTATCATATCATTACTTACACCACAAATAAACTGTAAGCCTAAAAGCTTAGAAAGGAATGAGGTTATGCAGTATGATCATGCCTCTCTTTAGTTTATTTGGATTGGGTCCTTCCCAAACCAATATTTCCATTACATTTATTCGTTTATTCATTACTCGTACATCGACAGGAAGATTGGAAGAATCCATGTGTGATGCTATAGTTTGATCGGCTTCTAACCTCCTGTGTGCATCTAGTCCCTTTCCCGACAAGGTAGGGGTGTAGCCTAGATGCCGGACTAGATCTGAACTACCCATCTGCCCCCAACTTCCCATCATTCATTCGTTAATTTCGTTCGTTCATTTTCCTCACTTCATGCATGTGAGTACCACCCCAAGGGGGCACTCCCTACTTGTTTCTATTATCATGATGCATGTTGATACAATATAAAAAGAATTATAATTAAACAATGAATATCAAGAATAACACTAATTGAAAGCAATCATAGAAATGAACTGAAAGCAACATACAACATGCTTAATTCTATCGAACATAACAATAGAGATATGGCAAGGTGAATAAACTATTAACATGTGAATTATCTAAGCAAATTAAACATGCCTCACAATGATACAAAAGCTTAGACATAGAATTGATAATTAAACGGAAGCATGATTAGTGATTAGCTAACAGAAATGTGCTTAATAATCGATTAATGAAAACATGCTTGATTTATAATTACAAGATGATACACTAAACTAATTACACATGCTCATCCAAACGAAACAGAACATAAACCACTGGAAACATGCTTTAATAAACTAAACTAATTATAAATGTTCGTCTAAACTAACAAAATGTAGACAAGGTTAACAGACAACCCATTGAAACATACTTAACAAATAATTCGGTTAAGCATTCTTATCAATCAACTAATAGAACATGCTTAATAAATAACTAATAGAAACATGCTTGCTAGCTTGATACAGCTAGAAACGTGCTCAATATATTGATATCATGAATCAATCATAAATGGAAGGACTAACAGATTTCATCCGTTCGAAAGTAAAGCATGATTGAAACTAGAACTAGCTATTCATTTGAGATTCCGATTAATAAAATATGTATAACAGTGATTTATCATGCATAGATGTATTAACTAAAGTACAGCTCCTAACCAGTACCAATGAATGATGACATTATAAACCAATCTACCATATTCTACTTAGTTAAATATGCATGCTGATTTCCACTATTTCACAAGAGAAAATAAGCATTACGGCAACATTTATGGAGATGATGAATATTGATAGCAAATGAACCAATAAAAAGTATTATAGGGGAAATTACAGCAAGTAAAACATTAAAGGCATTCACATAACAGAATCATTGTTAATGAAATCACAACTCATTCATGGTTATCATATCGTCCTATGGGTCTTTATTCATCATTCTACACAGCAAGCATCCATCATTTCTCTGACAACATAAAATATTGCATTGTAGTAGTTGCAGTAAAGAAGATTTGCAAGAATTATCTAAAACATATCAACAAGGAATTATCTACATCTAGCATCCTATAACTTTCCGTTCATTATTCATTTCTTCTCCTCTCTAATCATTTCATTTCAGCATTTTAGTAGAGAAATTTATAGAAATAAACTAGACAACAGGAAATCATCATTCAAAGGAAATTCATAGGAATTTAACAGCAACTAATTTAGCACAACTCACACACACTACTTGTGGGTAGGACCTCCAATGGCCAAGACATTACCCAATCCTTTCATTTGTTGAAGAAATCAAACACGGACAACAATTTTCCCAACTTCCTCAGCTTTACACTAGCAGACTCTCACAGCTCTCACTAGCTCACAGTACAGCTCTCACAAGCTCACAATTTACTCACACATCGGGGAAGAATAGCTGGTTTGTGAGAGACTCTCACAATTCCTCTAAGCGATTTCCTCACTCACAAGATTCTCTCACTTGCAGGAACTCACCCTCACCCAGAAAGAAAAATCAATGCAGAGGAGATGGAGATTAAAAAGGCGAAGGTGGAGGGGAACAACCGTATGCCTAAGGGAGAGGGAGGGGCGTGGTTGACGTGGAGAAGGCGTGGTCCTGCGTTGGTTTGTCTCCTTGTCATCTGGTTGCATATTGAATTGCAAAATGACAACATTTCATTAATCTTTCCGAAAATAATTGCAGATTTGGGACATTTCAGACACGAGTTTGCGTCCTGGTCTCGTCTGCATGCGTTCACATGTGTAAAATTCCTTTGGCAGATTTGTGCTTATGGATGAGAAATGGCATCCTTGCCCTATTCGTATATGGCGTCCACATTACAGCGTCCACACTTGTTCGCTATTGTCCAGAAATTGGATAGATTTGAATTTGCTGTGTCTGCATGCATCCCCATTCATCTGCATCATCCGAATGTGTCATTCGGACGCAATATGGTGTTTGCATATAGCATCCGCACTCCTTTGAAACTATCTAGAATTTGGACAGATTCAAAATGACCGCGTCTGACCTCGTTAGTATTCATCCGCATAGAGACATGGCCGAGTTAGGACGCGAGGATTCTATCCTACATTCATCCCAAAGTATTGGTATGGCCTTTCCTGAGTTTGTGGATGATGTTTCACGTCCCCGAGGCATCCGCATGCATCCTAACTTCAATTTTGTGGTTTTTCACTCCAATTATTCATACTTAATTTTATCCCATAATATTTTTTCCATAAATACATGTCATAAATAACATGTATTGATATGTAGATGTAATACATTAATTATCCCCAAATTTGATTACATCACGTATATGGAAAAAATGATATTGGGGTGTTACATACTACCCTCCTTACAAAACTTTTGGTCCCTAAAATTTAGCTAACTGAAAAGTTCAGGATACTTGGCCCTCATGTCATCTTTCTTCTCCCAAGTGTCCATTTCGCTTGTATGTTTCTGCCACAAAACTTTTACAAGTGGGATTCGCTTGTGTCGTAGTTCCTTTACTTTGGAGTCGAGGATTTGAATAGGCCTTTCTCTATAGCTTAGGTTGGGTTGAACTTCAACATCATCAGTATGATCCAATACAGTGGCATTTCCCAAGCACTTCTTGAGCATTGACACATGGAAGATGTTGTGTACGCCCCAAAGAGTCTGGTAGTACCAACTAATAGGCAACATGTCATATTCTCTTCGTGATTACATAGGGACCCACATATCTTGGATTGACATTTCCTCTTCTTCCAAAGCGAACAACTCCCTTGAAAGGAATATTTTCAAGAATACGCTGTCACCTTCCTTAAATTCTAGGGCTCGTCATCGATTATCTGCATAGCTCTTTTGACGAATTTGAGCTGCTATCATTCTTTGCTTGACTAAGGCAACAAACTCTACAGTTTTCTGTACTATTTTGGGACCATAGAATGTAGCTTCACCTACTTCATTCCAGTGTAGGGGAGATCTGCACTTTCTCCCATATAGTGCTTCGTACGGGGCCATGCCTATAGTGGCTTGGAAACTATTATTATAAAAGAATTCAACAAGAGGTAACGTCTTCTCCCATATGGTCTGGAACTCAAGAACACGTGTGCGAAGCATATCTTCGAGAGTTTGAATAGTCCTCTCACTTTGGCCTTCAGTTTGAGGGTGGAAAGCGGTACTAAATTGCAGTTTGGTACCCATGGCCTTATTGGGACTCTTCCAAAAAAAAGATGTGAATCGCAGGTCTCGGTCCAACACTATAGAAATTGGAACACCGTGTAGTCGGACGATCTCCTTAAGATATAAATCAGCGAACTAGTTCATTTTGTACGTCATGGCTACAGGCAAGAAGTGTGAGACCTTTGTTAATCGATCCACGATTACCCAAAATTGCATCGTGGCTTCTATTGGTTCTAGGCAAGCTGGTGATGAAATCCATTGTAATATGCTCCCATTTCCATTCTGGAATTGGCAATGGTTGGAGCAACCCACCTGGCCTTTGGTGTTCAACTTTTACTCGTTGATATATTTTACATGATGCTACGTACACAGCGATGTCGTGCTTCATCTTTGGCCAGTAGTAGTACGCCTTGAGATCACGGTACATCTTAGTACAACCAGGATGGATTGAGAAGCTAGATGAGTGAGCTTCTCGTAGAATCTTTATCTGTAAGGTTGTATTGTTTGACATATACCACTGATTTTTATACTTCACTATGCCTTCCACAGACATAGAGTAGTCTCGAAACTTCGGTAAATCTAGGTTTGATTTTAAATTTCTGCATACATTATCGCTTTCCTGAGCCTCTTTAATCTAGTCAAGAATGGATGGTGTCAAAGTCAATTTGGATAATATCACATCCAGCTGCGATGGTACCATCTGTATATCAAGCTCTTGTAATTCTTTCTGAATTGTAGAAGGCATTTCTTTGCATAACACGCTCATCATTACAACCTTTCAGCTGAGTGCATCTGCAACGACATTGGCTTTCCCCAGATGATACTTGATTTCGTAATCGTAATCCTTAATGAACTCAAGCCATCGCTGTTGCCAGTTCTTTCTGGGTGAAAATATATTTAAGACTTTTGTGATCGGAGTAGATCTCACAGCATTGCCCATATAAATAATGTCTCCCTACTTTGAGAGTGAAGACAACTACCATGAGTTCTAGGTTGTGCGTGGGATAATTCTGTCCATGCATCTTAAGTTATTGGGAGGCCTATGCAATAACTCTTCTGTGCTGCATAAGAATTCCACCGAGGCCTCTCTTTGATGCATCACAATAAATACTAAAGTTGCCTTCCTCCACGGGCAATGTCAATACTGGGGTAGTTGTCAATCTGCGCTTCAAGTCTTGGAAACTATTCTCGCAATCGCTAGACCACCAGAACCGGGCAGTTTTCTTTGCTAGACTAGTAAGTGGTAGAGCGATCTTAGAGAATCCCTCAATAAAGCGCTTGTAGTATCGGCCAAGCCCATAAAACTCCTTATATCTCCAACATTCTTCGGCTATCTCTAGTTCACCACTGCTTGTACCTTTCCCGAATCCATGGCGATACCATATTTGGAGATTACATGGCCAAGAAAGCCAACTTTGCTCAGCCAAAACTCACACTTAGAAAATTTGGCGTACAGTTGATGTTGGCTAAGAATCGATAAGGTCATCCGTAGATGTTCACAGTGCTTCGCCTTTGATTAGGAATAGACAAAGATATCATCAATGAAGACGATAATAAATTTATCTAGATAGTCTCTAAAGAACCTATTCATTAGGTCCATGAAGGCTGTAGGGGTGTTGTTCAAGCCGAATAACATCACCAAGAATTCATAGTGCCCGTACCTAGTACGAAATGCGGTCTTAGGCACATCGTCTGGTTTGACCTTGAGCTAGTAGTAACTTGAGCGGAGGTCAATTTTCGAGAATACCCGGCACTGCATAATTGGTCAAAAAGGTCATCAATCCTTGGCAGGAGATACTTATTCTTGACTGTTACTTCGTTCAGTTCTCTATAGTCGATGCACATTCTCATCGTCCTGTCTTTCTTCTTCACGAATAGCACTAGTGTGCCCCGAGGAGAAAAAATCGAGCAAATAAACCCCTTGGTGATTATTTCCTCCAATTGAATTTTCAACTCCCACAATTCGGCTAGTGCCATATGATACGGATGTTTTGAGATGGGTTCAGTGTCAGGCTGCAGGTTGATCTTGAACTCGATCTCACGATCTGGGGTCAAACCGAGAAGATCGTCGAGAAAAACAATAGTAAAATCACAAACTATTGCGACATCTTCTATCTTAGTATCAAGATTTGCGGTGGTGTCCATCACGTTTACCAGGAATCTATCTCATCTGCTCTTCAGTAATTTGTCTCGCTTGAGTGAAGAGATGATGGCAAATTTTCCTTTTCTTTGGTGCCTTGGAAGGTGTGTATCTTGCTACCAGGAGGGCAAAAGTAAACTTCCCTATTCTTACAATGGATGATTGCATGGTTTGTAGAGAGCAAGTCCATTCTGATGATGACGTCATATCCTTTCATGTCCATTACAATTAAGTCAGCTTGAAATAAATGATCATTTATCTCTACTATATAGGCTTTAAGCATTCCGTCAGCAAGTAAATTGTCGCAAGAAGGCAATAACACATGACGCGTACAATTTATACTACTGGAGAAATAGTTTGCCTTTTTATAGAAATTTGTTGAAATAAAAGAGTGCGTAGCACCCGAATCGAATAGGACATAAGCAGCACACTTATTAACATAAATTGTTCCTATAAGGATTGAGTAACTTGTTTATCTTAAGGTAAGATCTCTTAATTCAACTAAGGGAAATCAATATTATTTATAACAATTATTGTATAGAATTAAGCGTACCTGCTATGACAGCTGGCTGCTCATCGTCTTGGTTGGGACCATACATTGCGAAGACTCAAGGGGCCACTCCTCCTTGTCCACCGAGTCGGTTTGGGCAATTTCTGACCACATGGCCCTGCTTTTCACAAGAAAAGCACTTCTCTGAAATAGCCAGGCAGTGGCCATAATGCACCTTCTTGCATTTCAAACAGGCATTCAGTGGCAGGCCTGCGGGTGTCTGTCATGGGCCACTTATTTGGTCTTTGTGGTGCTCAAACCTCAGAGGGTCATTTAGTTCCTTGGCCCGATGATGGACCGCCTCGAGGTTGTTGGCTAGAATTGGCTTTCCACACCCTTTGATTAGCTTCCCTTAGTCTAGCCACCATAAGCTTTACCCCTTCCAAGGCTCGAGCTCTTGCCATGATTTTTGAATAGGGACACCCTCAGTACCAGCTCTTACTACTCCTTCCAACACTTCAATCTTTAGTCCTTGCACAAAGTGTTGGACTTTATGTTCTTCAGTCGCCACCAAGTGAGGGGCATAACGGGTCAATGCTTCAAACCGTTGGGCATACTCCATCACCGTTCCCATCTGTCGTAGGCACATGAATTCCATTAATTTATGGGTTCGAACTGTGTGATTGAAATAATTCTCATTAAATAGCTCCTTGAAATCTATCCATGTGAGGGTTGTAACATCTTGGGAAGACTTACTGTGTCCCACCAAAAAACGCACCTCATGCGTAAGTAAATACGTGGCACATCTAACTCTTTCAGTCTCGCCAATCTCCGCGTACGTGAATTTGTCTTCTAAGGAGCGTATCCACTCCTCGGCCCTTGTAGTGTCAAAAATGTCCCCGTTGAAACAGGGAGGCGTGAGTTCTTGGAACCTTTCCCATCTGGCTTCTCTTTGGGCCTGTTGGATTGGTATTGGCCGTTGATTCTCATTACCATTCCCGTGACCTAGTCCCATAAACCTCTCCATGTATCAAAAATGTTGTTCCATGAATTGGGACTGTCATTCCATCTGTCAAGACTGCTATTCCACAACTGCAGCTATACGATTGAGAGCTTCATCTCGGCTGAGATTCTCTTCTTGACCGGGCACTGGAGGCCTATCTTCATTACACGACACATTTCCTCTTCCCCTTCTAGCCATTATAGTCCTATATAATCTCATAATAAATTTAAGGGAGACATTTTGGTTGTTTGTCATTTCATAGTTCTTATACTACAACATAATATGTTAAAGGGAAACATGTAAATCCTTTACAATTTTATATATTTCCATATTATAGTGAAAGCAATTTAAGGAAATAGTTCAACATAAAGAAAACTTACAGTCAGAGGAACATTTTTTGATGAGTCTGGGTTATCCGCGATGAATCACACAAGAGGGATTTGGCTCTAATACCAATAGTGACTCCCCACGTCAAAATCCATACTTTCTTAATTTCTTCTCTTTAAATTTTCGAGTAATAATTTTTCTTTTTATCTCCTTAAAACGAGTTAACGTAAAATCTCAAGTTTAACTTAAAAGCTAAAGAGTATAAATATATCAGAGTAAAGCGGAAACATTTTATTTTTAAATGCATCAATAAAGTTCAGGGGTCAAAGTAGAAACACGCGTAATAAATACCCAAAAAAAGGTTTTACAAAACATGCCCATTACCAAATCTTTCCAAAATAGTTAATTCATTAATTTTTCTTCTTGTGACATTCACCTACTCCGGTCGCGATTCGTCTTAGTACATCGCAGGCTCGATGGGAAATGCATCCTTCTCTGCTCTAGTATGATCATGCAGTATGATCATGCCTCTCTTTAGCTCATTTGGAATGGGTCCGTCCCAAACCAATCTTTGCATTACATTCGTTCGTTCATTCATTACTTGTACATCGAGCAGAAGATTGGAGAAACCCATTTGTGATAGTATAGTTTGATCGGCTTCTAACCTCCTGTGTGTAGCTAGTCCCTTTCCTGACAAGGTAAGGGTGTAGCCTAGTGGTCAGACTAGATCCGAACTACCCATCCGCCCCCAACTTCCCATCATTCATTCGTTCATTTCGTTCGTTCATTTTTCTCACCTCATGCATGTGAGTACCACCCCAAGGGGGCACTCCCTACTTGTTTATACTATCATGATGCATGTTGATACAATATAAAAAGAATGATAATTAAACAATGCATATCAAGAATAACACTAATTGAAATCAATCATAGAAACGAATTGAAAGCAACATACGACATGCTTGATTCTATCGAACATAACAATAGAGATATGGCAAGGTGAAAAAACTATTAACATGTGAATTATCTAAGCGAATTAAACATGCTTCACATTGATACAAAGGCTTAGACATAGAATTGATAATTAAACAGAAGCATGCTCAAGGATTAGCTAACAGAAACGTGCTTAGTAATCGATTAATGGAAACATGCTTGATTTATAATTATAGGATAATACACTAAACTAATTACACATGCGCATCCAAACAAAATAGAACACAAACTGTTGGAAACGTGCTTTAATAAACTAAACTAATTATACATGCTCATCTAAACTAACAGAACGTAAACATGGTTAACAGACAACTAATTGAAACATACTTAACAAATAATTCGTGGAACCATTCTTAACAATTAGCTAATAGAACATGCTTAATAAATAACTAATAGAAACATGCTTGCTAGTTCGATACGGCTAGAAACGTGCTCAATATATTGATATCATGAATCAATCATAAATGGAAAGACTAACAGATTTCATGCATTCAAAAGTAAAGCATGATTGAAACTAGAACTAGCTATTCATTTGAGATTTCCAATTAATAACAAATGTCATAACGTAGATTCATCATGCATAGATGTATTAACTAAAGTACAGCTCCAAACCAGTACCAATGAATAACGACATTATATACCAATCTACCATATTCTACTTAGTTAAATATGCATGTTGATTTCCACTAGTATTTCACAGGAGAAAATAACCTTTACGGTAACATTTATGGAGATGATGAATATTGACAGCAAATGAACCAATAAAAAGTATTATAGGGGAAATTACAACAAGTAAAACATTAAAGGCATTCATAGAACAGAATCATCGTTAATGAAATCACAACTCATTCATGCATATCATATCATCATATGGGTCTTCATTCATCATTCAACACAGCAAGCATCTATCATTTCTCTAACAACATAAAGTATTGCATTGTAGTAGTTGTAGTAAAGAAGATTTGCAGGAATTATCTACAGCATATCAACAAGGAATTATCTATAGCCAGCATCCTATAACTTTCCATTCATTATTCATTTCTTCTGCTCTCTAATCATTTAATTTTAGCATTTCAGTCGAGAAATTTATAGAAATAAACCACACCATAGGAAATCATCATTCAAAGGAAATTCATAGGAATTTAATAGCAACTAATTTAGCAAAACTCACACACACTACTTGTGGGTAGGGCTTTCACTAGCCAAGACATTACCCAATCCTTACCTTTGTTGAAGAAATCAAACACAAATAGCAATTTTCCCAGCTCCCTCAGCCTTTACACTAGCGGACTCTCACAACTCTCACTAGCTCACAACACAGCTCTCACGAGCGCACAAATTTACTCACACACAAGGGAAGAAAAGATGGTTCATGGGAAACTCTCACAATTCGTCCAGACGATTTTCTCACTCACAGGACTCTCTCTCTCCCAGGAACTCACTCTCACCCGGAAGGAAAAATGAATGCAGAGGAGACGGAGATTAATAAGGCGAAGCTGGAGGGGAACACCCGTATGCCTGCAGGAGAGGGAAGGATGTGGTTGACATGGAGAGGGCATGGTCTAGCGTGGGTTTCCCTCCTTGTTGTCTAGTTGTGTATTGAATTGCAAAATGACAATGTTTCATTAATTTTTCCCTAAATAACTGCATATTTGGGACATTTCGGATGTGAGTTTGCATCCTAGTCTCGTTCGTACTGCATGTGTAAAAATCCTTAGGTAGATTTGTGTTTACGGACTAGAAATAGCGTCCTTGCCCTGTCCGTACTATCCAAATACGACATTTGGACAAAATACGGCCTCTGCATTACAGCGTCCGCACTCGTCCTCGACTGTCAAGAAATTGGACAGATTCAAATTTGCAGGGTCTGCAAGCATCCTCATTCGTTTGCATCGTCTGAATGTGTCATTGAGACGTAATATGGTATCCGCATACAACGTCTGCACTCGTCCGAAAGTATCCAGAATTTGGACATTTTCAAAATGACCGCGTCCGCCCTTGTCCGCATTCGTCTGTATAGAGACAGGGGCGAGTTAGGATGCGAGGATTCCATCCTGCATTCGTCCCAAAGTACTAGGATGGCCTTTCTTGCATTTGCGGATGATGTTTTACATCCTCGAGGCATCCGCATGCATCCTAACTTCAGTTTTGTTGTTTTTCTCTCAAATTATTCATACTTAATTTTATCCCATAATATTTTCCACATAAATACATGTCATAAATAACACATATCGATACACGGGTGTAATACATTAATTATCCCATAATTTGATTACATCACGTATATGGGAAAAACGATATCGGGGTGTTACATTCAGATTATGCCATTGCTTTTCAAATCAGTTGCAGGGTCCCTGGGTTATGCCAAGAAAGACCGACTAATGGTTAGTTGGCTTTCAGACTATGCCATTGCCGCTATACCGAAGGTGACAGATAGAGTGCATTGGACGGACTGGTCTTCGGCTAGCAAACTTTCGTTCTATGCCAATGCTGCTATGCTAGGGGCATCAGGTCGGGTGCATCAATGTAAAAGAAATTAGAAAAAAGAGACTAAAACGTAAAATTTAAAGAAAAAATGAAAATAGAAACCACATATAGATTTAAAAGACATACAACATATGCATTTTGTAGTTTTCTTCTATATCACTTACTGAGCGTTAGGCTTATTAGTTTATATCTTGTGATGTAGGTACATACACGAGAACAAAAAGATAGATTAAGGATCAGTTGATGAAAGATTTACACAAGCAGATCTTGTTGTTGGCTAGGCTAAAGGGATTTAAAAAGCGAAATGATTCGAAAGAGATTTTGTAAAGTATTTAATTGTAAAAGAAAATGATTTTATTATTTCCGCTGTGATTCGAAAAAAAAATAGTTTTATTAATTGCATTTTCAACTGATTAGTTTTATTAAGTCTTCCGCTATTTTTATAAAAGAAAAAGTTTTAAATTTTATGGGATTTTCAATGTAAGAAAAATTGGGTCGTTACAATAACCACCCATTTTTACCATTTTCTTCACCTTTTGTTGCTTTCCTTCATTATATCTATAATTACAAAGGAAACCTTTGTTACATTTAAATTCATGAGACAAGAGAGAGGAGAACTTCTGTGAGAGCTTCTAGGTCTTCTTGCACTTTTCCCTCTTTTTTTAACAATTTTCTACACATACACTTATATATATCAGCCTTCCCCAGCCTTAAGCTGGAGGTGTTCTTCAGACAAGGCATGATGGTGATGACTCATCATGAGTTTACCAATCAAAACACGACATTTCACCTTAATTCTGGTGACTTTTCGTATACTGGTCAACCACTTTCTTAAAGCTAGTCGACCACAATCCTTCTCAAGGCTTAATTTTTGCATTAAGCAGGATGTGTGGTTGACTCCCTTAACTGGTTGACCACAATTCTACTCGAGAGCCTTCTTTTTGAAATATGTTGAAATTCTTGTTGACCACTCATTCAGTGGTCGAACATTCTGCTCTTCAAGAGTAATTTTTACTTAATTTCTCGTTTCTTACTCCCATTTCCATCTTACCATAATTTCCTACTTAACAACTGACATGCCATCAAACTAAAATCTCCATCAAACTAACATCTAATCACCAAACATTGTTATGACAAAATCTTATACTTTGGGGTATTACAGAATTGTTCTAAGTTTCTCTTTAATCACTTGGACTTCCTCAATTGTCTCTTGAATCAAATCAAGACCAAAGGTGACTCACTCCTTGGCCTCAGCGCAATATAGCGGTAATCTACACGGTCTCCCATAAACCTTATATGGTGAAATCTCAATACTGGTCTGAAATCTATTATTATAAATAAACCCTACCAAAGACAAGTGATTCACTTAGCTATCTCCAAAATCCAAAACACACAAACTTAACATATCCTCTAGGATCTAAATAGTATGCTTAGACTATCCATTTGTATATGATTAATGTTCCATACTCATATTGAACTTAATGCCCAAAGCTCTCTAGAGAGCTCTCCAAAACATAGAAGTAAACCTCAGATCCTTGTCAGATACAATATTTGAAGGAACACCCTAAAGATGAATTATGGTCTTGATATACAATTTGCTCAGTTTGTTGAAAGAGAAATCTATTTTGATTGGAATAAAATAAATGGATTTTGTCAATCGATCAACTATTACCCATACTGTATCCAAACTTTACACAGTCCTAGGCAAGTCAGCCAAAAAATCATAGTAATCTTATTCTATTTTCATTATGGTGTAGGTAAATATTGCAACAATCTAGTTGTCTCTGATGCTCAGTTTTAACCTAATGATATGTACAAAATCGACTACATCCTTCTTCATACCAACCCACCAATATTGGCACTTCAAATCATGTTACATCTTAGGCCTATCAAGATGAATAGTTAACTTACACTTATGGCTTTCTGCTAGAACTGTCTGCTGCACATCAAAGTCACTAGGCTCCACAACACGATCCTTGAAAAATAGAAAGCCATTAGGACTAATTTTCCAACCATGAAGCTACTCACCATATTGGATTTGATCAAATTTCTCCTTCAACTTAACATCAAATTGCTACATATCCTCAACCCATTGCAAGAGTGTAAGGGTCGCTACAAAATTAAACGCTCAAGCTGCCTAACTATCTTCCTGATATTGCAAGTCAAAATCATCAATAGTTTGAAATGGTTCCTTTGTGAACCCAAACCAATTTAGAGTTTGCCTTTTTATCATTCAATTTTATAAGCCAAACGAAGGATTTATGTCCTATACAATTACAAATATTGCATGTTCTAGGACCAACAAAGAAAATATTATACTTTTTCTTCTTTCCAAAAGTTTGATAGCAAATTCTGGCTTTGTCAAACGTAACCCTTTGCTTTCCTAAAAACATATTAAAATTTTTACTACAATTAGTAAACTTAAGCACAATAGAGTTCAAATCAATATTTTTCACTTTCAATTCATCAACATCAAACTCTAAAGACTTAATAGTAGCATTTGACGTTTCAACAATGCTTTTCAATTCAACAATTTGATTTTTCAAAGATTTAACCAATTCCACATGCTTGTCAATCAAATTGTTTTTCTCCTTTTTTCAACAAGTTATATTTACATTTAAGCATATTGAAATTATCAAATAACTCATTGAAAGCATCTAGCAATTCACTATCATTATCACAATTATCTGAATCGCTAGAAGAATTGTATACCTTATCCTCATTGGCCATGAAGCAAATATGGAATACAACTTCAATCTCGGAAGAAGAGCTCTCCTCGCTATCTCCCACATGGCCTTAAATGCTTTCTTCTTTGAGGCTTTGGATTTCTTCTTTGCTTTGGGAAACTCGGTTGAGCTATGTCTGGGTTTTCCACTCCTAAAATATTACATTCTTCCCTTTTTCCTTCTTTCGTTGAAGGTATTTGAAGAATTCCCAAGTGATGGACATTAAATCTTCATCTTCATCTTCACCCTCTTCCCCGGAATCATCTTCTTTCTTGGATTCATCTTTAGTGCTTAAGGAGGCTTTGAAGGCTATGTTCCTTGGTTTGAAAGTTCCCTTCTCTTTTTGCTCCTCCTCCTTGTTGCTCATGAACGTGATCTCATGCATCATTAGGAAACCGATGAGTTCCTCCATCATTTAAGCCTTGAGATCATGTGCTTCTTGGATCGCCTTCACCTTTGGTTGCCACTTCCTTCGTAGACACCTAAGAATTTTCCTAACCAACTCTTTGTTGGGATATATTCTACCAAGCGCTTTCAAACCATTAGTAAGGTTAGTAAAATGAGTAAATATACAACTAATAGTTTCATCCTTATCCTTACAAAATAATTCATATTTGTAGATAAACATACTCAATTTAGTCTCTTTTGCTTTATTAGTGCCCTTATGTTTGGTTTCAAGCAATCTCCATATTTCACATGCATATTCATACGATTGCACTCTATTAAACTCATCACGATTTAAAGCACAATAGAACATGTTAATTGCTTTATCATTCATACTTAACTTTCTCATGTTTAATTCATCATATTCAATGTCTAATTTAGGAACATTCGTACCATTTTCAAGTTTAAGTGGAATGAAAGACCCATTTTTGATATACTTCCAAATATTGTAGTCTACCAATTGAACATAACTTCTCATCCTAGTCTTCCAATATGCATAATCACTACCGTCCAAATATGGAAGCTTATGTAAGGATTGTCCTTCAACATGCATATTGAACTCCATTTTAAGTTGAGCAACTTATCAACAAGTAATTCAAACAAAAATATCTAAACATTTTTCAAATAAAAAAAATCAATGCAATAGATACAATTCAAGCAAATATATCCAAGCAATCATAAAATCGCTAAAAAATTTTAATTAACCCGCGTTGATACCAATTGAATGATCGATATGCGTCTATAGAGGGGGGGGGGGGGGGGTGAATTAGGTATTCTAATTTTTTTCATGCGATATTAATATTTCTAACTCTAAGTGATTTAATACAAATATATATAGTCAATCAATATATAAATATAAGGAGTAAGGATTAGAAATGCAAACACGCTTGTTCACGCGGTTCGGCAACCCTGGCCTACATTCGCGCTTCAAGCATTCAACTTGGAGATCCCTAATTGCCCAATCTCCTTGATTGGCAATGTT
Organism: Begonia loranthoides; assembly: GCA_022433065.1. Lineage (NCBI taxonomy): Eukaryota > Viridiplantae > Streptophyta > Magnoliopsida > Cucurbitales > Begoniaceae > Begonia > Begonia loranthoides. The sequence goes on along the minus strand of CM039477.1, from coordinate 16,157,816 downwards.
TTGACTTCACGGGTGTCAAACAAACCATTACAAGTTGACTCTTTCTTAGGGCATCACCTTTTTCTCTTGACTATTATGGGGCGTCACCCACCACTTGAGTAATGCTTAGGGCAATACACTTTTCATTGGAGTATAATTATGGAAATGGAAAACAAACTAAATCCTAACTCTTCCTAAAGCAAATCTCAATTTTAGGGATAATGAGAGTTAGGTTACAAATTCAATATATGATTTTGAATTTGAGTATAAAATTAGGCATGGATTCGCCTCAATTCTCGGTTTGTTAGATAGCTTTGAAGAGTCCTATATTTATAGGCTCTATAAATTTGGTTGACCAATTCTTTTTTGGTTGACCACAGCCGACCATTGGAAACTAGCCGTTGTATGTTCTGCACTTTTTTCAGTCGACCACTTTTTTCTTGCTTGAGCGCTCACTCGACTGAAAACTTATGGAGCAATCATATTAATTTTCTTTCGATTATGTTGACCACTTTGTCAACCGCATCCTCGATTGAAAAATCTTCGGAGTAATCTGAATACATTTTCGATCGGTCTCGTCAACCGTGCACTCAAGCGCTTCCTTGACCACATCCTTCACAACGTCCTTTCTAGAGTGAATTTGGTCAACCAGATTATCCATTTTGCTCGACCTCAGCTCCACATTCGCAATTCTTGATTTCTCTAAGTTCCATTATTAACCTATTCACTACATGGACTTAGATAAACATGTTAGCACAACTTTAATACTCTAATCAATGGCATTTCCAATAAGTATAATAATTAAACAATTAAGAACAAAATCAATAAACAACTTATAATTCCAATCAAAACATTCATTATGAAAACAATTAAGTCTAACAACATTTAGACTAACACAAAACAATGCTTAAAAATCACAGTTGTAGAACTTCACGTGGAGCTGATCAATTACTCGATCGATCGCAAATCCACACAGATTAGAACAAGGTAAAGTCCTGGTCGATCAACTGATCGACCGAACCAACGTAATTCCCAAATTCTCCAAAATTCCCAGTCAATAACTTGATTGACTAGACCAACATCGCTCCTCACCATTTTAGCCACTGTGACTTTTGCGGTCGATCATTTGATCGACCAATTTTTTTATGTCCAGACTTTGTTTCGCCTCTATCATTTTCGCCCTTCACAATTGGTTGATTACTTCATCAAGCCATTCCATTGTCGCAAACCTGCTTACATGCCACTGCTATTTCTCAGTAATGTATATCATCATCACCATTTAAATTAACACAACCTACATTTAACAGTAGAGAGAGTTGATAATAACCTCATATCTTTTACAATATAATAGTCCTCAAACAATATACAATATACATACATGTAAAGCCTTACAACTACTCACCTAGCACCTTATGTGTTAGACCCGAAGGTCAAGCACACACAATATTACTTACCTCATATTCTTTAATGGAAGAATATCCTCTTGTAACTTTGCCTCGAGACCCTAGACAAAACAAAGAACAACCTTATCCGAAAACAAACTGAGTTGCCAACCCTTAAACTTAATTAATAGAAGAAATAAGATTTGTTAGGGCTCAAACCAAATGAGTTAAAATCAATGGTCTATTATTACCATCATAGACATTGTAATAATATAATTACATAATAAAATATTGTGTCGAAAGTATAGAGAAGAAAAAAACTATAGTGAAGATACAATTTAACAATGTCAAACCTCACAAATAACCCTTGAAATGAAATTATTAACATTAGGATTAACTTCACATTGAGGCTACTCCTACGTTGGCAAACTTTGGATTTTTCAATCTAATTCCTTAAAAAGGGGAAGGTATTTGGGGCGAATCGACTAAACTCAATAGAGGTAAATTTTAAATTTGTAAGTGTTTTAAAAAAAAAGTATATGAGGATGATATGGATAAAACTCTTCAATTAAATTGAGTAGAAAATGACCAGTAGGGTAAGTGTTGAAAATTTTCACTATAATATGGTACATACGAAAAATTAGGTCACTACTGTCAAACAATAAAAACTCAGTGAAAATGGAGTTACTCATGGACTCCGAACATACCATGTCATCAACAGTAACAAAAATAAATAATGGCAATACTCAAGAGATCACGATAGCCATAATAACTCTAATCAGGTTTAGGGTTTTGTGCCTAGGGACATGGTATATTCAGCTACCCCATTAATATAATTAACAACAACACAACAAACACATCCTCCATTGATCTAATGTGCGTAATAAAAACAGGATCCCCACGTGGGTCAATCAAGCTTGGTTTACATAACCAAGATGATCAATAAATGTTATGCATATTCAAAAGTAAACATGTCTAGTGAAAATATGTATACAATACAAAAATCAACGAGCTATCAAAATGGACACGTCATTTTATATGAGAACACTTATCAAAATAAAATTTTACAAAACGATGCAATGTTAGACAAAAAAATAAACCTCTACTTTAACTGGGCTACCCAAAACAAAGCCCAAGCAAATGAAATTCAGAGTCCAAATATTTTGTTAATCCGTTGGACCTACCAAAATACATATATCCAAATCAATTCACTTTTCTTAAACCTTTAAAAGTTTGTTGATACCCATAACTAGAATAGGAAAAAACTCATAAAACTAATGGAACAATCCTTTGAAAAATCCAATTTCAAAACCAGACCTGACAGTCCTTGAGAAGTCTAGCTAATCAGCCCGATCATCCTCGAAAGTGGTCTGGTTGACCGTGGTCTGGGGTAATGCCAACCACACTAGTTGACCAAGAAATTTCTCAGTCAACCAAATCTTAAATTTGGTTGACCGCACTTTGAGCTTCGTCCTCTCGACAATTCATTGGTGGTCTCCAACCCCAATAGACAACTGCGTCACAGTTCAATACCAAAGCTTCAAAAATTTCCAATATTTCATCCACATCTGATGAGAAATAATCCAAATTTCATTAAAAACATGATTTAAATAAAATCATACAACTTTGTTACAATTGGAGTATAAAAATTTCAATTTTAAATTCTAATCAAATTCCTAATTCAGATTTGAAACACAAAAGAGTAAAGAATAGAAATCAAAATTTACCTCACAGAAATCGTCCGAAATTCTTAATTCTGCAATAACTCGAGCCCTAGTTCTAAATGATTGATCGAAAGTGATCTTAAATCTAATCCTTCGATCAAAACTTCGCCTGCAAATAAAATATTTACATCATAATAGGGAGATTGCTCTTACAAGAATTTTCCACGTTTCCGGTTACTTTTGTACTACAATACTTTCCCCTTTGCCTCCTATTGAGTTACACTCTCCAAAATTTTCTTTGCCGATCGGAAAAAATCTGGTATGTAGAGAGGAAAAAGAGGGGGCTATCTAAGCAAAGAATTTTCTTAGCCAAGTCTATGTCACCTCTCCATTAGGAAATTCAATTCTCATTAAATAAAATAAAACCTTATTATTATTATTATTTTTTTAAATTGCAGAGGTTAGATAGGAATTGAAGGATGATGCCATATTTTAGATAAATTATTAGTTCTTATGTAGTATTAGCAAGGAATGTGAGAAATGTGGTCATTCAAGTGGGTGACACGTGTTGCACATTTTTTAGGACGCACTTAAAAAGAGGACATTGTGGAAAAGTGGCATAACTAATCATGGATAAAATATTTATTTAATTAATCTAAGTTATCTTCAACGGTATATATTAAAGTGGATATTAGATTGGCTCCTGTAGGTTAGAAGGCAAATCTTTAAGGAACTAGAACTATGGGGTTTGATTGGAATTATAGAAAAGTCTGATTGGGTTATGTAAGGCTTCAGCCTGGAATGCAGGCCACCAAATCTGCTAGTAAGGCAACCATGCAACAATAAAACTCTTCCTATTTCTTTTACATTCCATCGTGCACATTATGGAGGTGAAAAGAAGTAGAGAGATTGAGGGATTTTCTATTTGTGGATAAAAGAGAATGAGTCTTGGACTAGAAAAAGAGATGATTTCTTGGTTAAGGAAGGATTTCTCTGCTAAAAAGAGAGACTTGTATTAGACAAGTTTGGAAGAAAGACTAGAAAACACGGAATGCAAGTATTCTCTACTCCCTTAGACTAGGAAAAGTAGGTTTTATGCATGCTTGGATTCTACGATGTGGATGAAGTTGCATACGGCTGTATTTTGGATTAAATGTTAAAGCTTCAGCTGGTGATGGAGATATTATAGAAGTCTTTGATGTGTTGTGTGTTTAGGACAAAAAAGGGTTATGAGTTAAGATTATTGAGGTGGGATCGCGGAGTTGTGATGCATGTGCCACAGCGTAGACAAGCTGTTTAAAATAAAAGTTGTGTTTTGTCACAACGTGATGTCACAACACAAAATGAATTGTTTTTAATAAAATATGCTCGGAGTTTTGACAGTAGAGCGCGAACTAACCTTTTTTGTTATATTGAACTTCAACGCTTGGTGCCACGATGATGAAGAGTTCTGCCCCAACACCTATGAATATGTTTAGGCATTTGAAGATTCTGCCTTGGGTGCCGCAACAATGGTCAAGGGACACCACAATGCCAGGAAATTGATTAAGTTTAGTAGGAATTTTGACTGAATATGTTTAGGCATTTGAATATTCTGCCTTGGGTGCCGCAACAATGGTCAAGGGGCACCACAATGCCAGGAAATTGATTAAGTTTAGTAGGAATTTTGACTAATTTTACTCCTTTTCATACATCATAATACGTGTTTGAGATAATTGCATTGTGTTGAAAGAATAAATGTTGCTTGAATTAATAATATGGTATACATGTGACATAGATGGACTGGCATGTATGACTTGGTAAACATAAAAATTCAATATAGATATTTAACCATGGTGTGACATGTTTAAACTCAGAAATAAAAAAAGAAGATATTATGTGTTCTCTTTGAGTGAAAAGTTCTAAATCTCATGACAAATAAGTGTATGCGGGTGTCATTGCCCTGCTAAAGAAAGCCCGGGAACATAGTAGGTATGTGATGGTTTAGGTATCTGAATTATATGATGTTAGCATGAAAATGAATTGTCAATATTGTAACTGAAATATAATCTTACTTGGTAATGTGAAACGATGGCAAGTGATCATGGACACATGATGAATAAGACTTGAGCATTATAATAGGGCTACACATTGATATAACGACACTTATTCAACTTGTGTGATGATCATATGATTACATGCATTTCATATAGTATCATTTTGTTATGATCTTTAGGAAGAGGGTTCAGAATTTAAGTATGTCAGGAGACCAAAGTTAGCAAGTGTTTGATTTTACAGTTTACTCAGCTTTTTATAAAGTTCATATCATTACTGAATAAATTTTTCGGATACCGGTATCTTGAAGAAGGGTATTTGAAGATGGATCCATAGAGGCATGGTTGTAATACCTCGATATTATTTTTCTCGTATACGCGATGTAATCAAGTTTGGTGATAATTTATTTATTACATTGCGTATTTATACTTGTTAAATTATGACATGTATTCATGGCAAAATGTTATGGGGAAAAGATTTAGTAGGAAAATGTGAAGAAAAAATGGGAATTTGACTCATGCGGACGCCTGTGGACGTCGTTGGGAGGATTGGCATCCGCACACGCTCAGATTGCTTGGGGACAAATGCAGGACTGATCCTCTTGTCCTGAATTGACCCTGTCTCTCTGCGGACAAAATGCGAACGATGCGGACGAGGACGGGGTGCGTCCGCATTGAATCTGTTCGATTTCTATACACATTCGGACGCACGCGGACGCGTTATGCGAACGCCATTTTGCGTCTGAATGTTGCCTTCGAACAGTACGAAATGGGCGGGGACGTCATTTCTTGTCCGTAGGCAAAATCTTCCTTAGGGATTTTGCACATGCGGACGAGATCATCACGTCCGCACTCGTCTGAAATATCCCAGATCTATGACAAATGAAGATTTAAAATCAGAGAAATTGACGCATAAACCAATTAGAACGTGATTCCCCGACACGAATCGGTCCCCCCCCCCCCCCCCCTTCTAGTCTAGACCATGCAAGCCGCCTCTTACCTCCATAGGCGTACGGTTTGTTCCCTCCCATCGACTCTTTATCTTCAGCCTACTCCCCCTTGCATTGAGTCGGTTCCTTTCCTCTACGTTCCCTCTTGCTGCTGTTTCTTCCCTCTAGAGTGAGCTACTGTCAGGAGCTGGAGTGCAGTCGGTGACTAAGTTCATCTACTTTGGTAAGGATCTGGGTAGTCTTGGCCAGAGGAGGCCCTACCCACAAGTAAAGTGTGAGTGCTTAGTGATTGTTGGTTGTAGCAAATCCCTCTGTTATGATCGTTGGGTATAGTTAACCTCTCTATGATGATTTGTGCTTGAAGGTAAACCTCTATGAACTCCTTAGATGCCTTAAACTCCAGTATTTTTTCCTTTAGGTGCATTACTTGTTGTTACATTTCGTCTCCTGCTTAATGTTGGATTCCATTTGCTGGATGTTATGCTTAATAATATGTTGTTCATTTCATTTCTTGCTTAACCTTGGAGTTTGCTTACTAGATGTTAAGCTTGATAATGTTAGGTCCCGTTTAATGGTAAGATGTGTTGAATAAAATGATGAATCAAGGATCTCATACTGATTGCTATGTAGAAATGATAATTTGCGGAACTCTATTCGGCAATGCTTGTTATAGTCTCCCCTGAGTTTATAGCGTCCTGCACCTTAATAAATTGTTCAGAAGAATGACATTGTCATGTTAAATTATTCTAAATTGCGAAATGGTTCTAAAACATGCGTTGTCTTACCTTCGAATAATTCACCCTCTATATTATTCGTCGTTTATTCCCCATAAGCATGTTCGATTTAATACCTTTGCTGCTGTTACGCTCATTGTTAAAAGCTCGTATGGTCATTTTTCTGCCATACTTAGTATTTGGTGTCAAGTTGTAAAGCATGCTTGTTCACTTTCGTCGCTGTCATATTTCATATTCGCTGCCAAGATATAAAGCATGTATGCCCGCGTCTAATCTGCTGTTATACGTCGTCATTAAGTCACGGTTATATGCTTTTATATTATGTCGAAAAGTTAAGTATGTTAACACAATTCAATTATTGTATATTCACTGTTATTCGCCGTTGAATAGCATGATCTGTAGTTTCATTTCGTTCATATTATACTGCTGTTTTTTTTGTTGTTTAAAAGCATATTCTGCAGTTCTATCTTGGTCGTTATACACAGCTATATGTTCGTCGTTCAATAGCATTTCCTGTTGTTCGATTTCATTCGGATGTTGAGAGCATGATTAACCCCTATTCGTTTTTATATGTTGTTGCTATATTCGTTATATAAAAGCATGTCATGTTGTTCATTTCATTCGGATGTTAAGAGCATGATTAACCTCTATTTCGTTGTTATATGTTGTTGTTATATTCGTTATATAAAAGCATGTCCTGTTGTTCGTTTCATTCGGATGTTAAGAGCATGATAAACCTTTATTTCGTTTGTTGTACATTGCTGCTATATTCGTCATTTAAAAGCATGTTTCTGTTAACAAAAATATGAGCATGTTAGCTAAATCAAGCATGTTATGTTGCTTTATTAACAAGTTCGAGCATGTTAATTCTCAAGCATGTTATTAACAATTACTCATTTAATCTTCAATCTTATGAATTAACTATTGATCTTCATGAAATTGCCAAGCATGTCAATTCAAGCATGTTTGTTAAAATCTTGCTTTGTTTCATATTGTATATTTAATGCCATCACATGAAACATGCACTAATTGTTGGATAATTAGCTGAATTATAATCTTAGTTGCTTACCCACTTGAGCATACAGTAATTATTATAATTCTATTGTGTTTGCTTAAATTGTTGGTATGGCTATAATTGTCATATAATTGTTCAAGTATACCATTCATTCTCTTTATGTGTTTAACTCCTGTCATTAAATCATTGATTTTTCATCTCTTTTAATTATTGTTGTTATATACTTTCCATATATGCGCTATTCAATTTTATGTCATCATGCATCATGATAATAGAAACAAATTAGAGAGTGCCACCTTGGGGTGGTACTCACATGCATTGAGTGAGGAAGAAGAAATTAAAGAAGAATAATGGGGTGTTGGGGGATGCAAGGGTAAGTATAGATCAGTCAGATAGACATGATTTAAAATAGAATGTTACCTTTCCCTTATCAAGACCGCGAGACTGTTTACCCTAGGTGGTTGAAGCCGACAAAGACTACCCTCCCACCACGGATTGCTCCAATTTCCTGCTCGATGTACGAGTAATGAACAAAGAAACATAAGAAAAGAATGGTTTAGGGTGGCACCCACTCCAGAAAAAACTAAAGAGAGATATAAGCATAATGCATAAACCTCATTTCCTTACTGTACCTTTAGGCTCACGTCCTTACTTGTGGTGTAGGTAAGAAGATGATTGTACCAGGAGCAGAGGAGGCCTTACCCTTAGAGCTAGCGGAGTATCCAGAGGGAACGCAACCCAAGTAGATGTATGGCTCAAGGGAAGAAGAAATTATCTATTTTGTAAGGGTTTAATGACAACCATGTTTTGCAAAACACTAACTAGTGCTCCAACCCTTATTTTGAGTGTTTAGTAGGTTACACTTTAAACCTTGAACTAACACCAATGTTTAATATTTTAAGTAATATTTCCATTTCCGTTTCCGCTATACTTTGGGAAAGATATATCTCCAGTTACGTTTTCGCTATACTTTATAATTTTTGTTTCCGCTGATTTTATAATTATAGTTTTCCACTGTTTAATGACAGATGAATAAGTTATAAGTGACGATCGAATTTTCAAGAAGAAGACTCTAATTTAATTTTAAAAGATTTAAAATAAAGATTTTGTCGGTTACCAAAATTTTTAAATTAACGTATTTTTAAGATAAAGAGAAATCTTGGTCGTTACAATGGTAAAGTGAGTGTTTTTTTTATGTTGTTTTTTTCGTGCAAGGCCTATTATTCTAGGCTATGTAGCCAAAATCTTTTTTATTTGGCCTTACCAACTCCTTTTGATATAATGTGGGATATTAAGAATTAATTTATATCACTTTACATTATGGCCACATTAGTTGATTGTATATCTTAATTAAAGACAACTAGTTGGGAATGTATGTTAAATTTGATCACAAATTTCTAATTGCCCATATCATGTCTATCATGCTCCAAAGGGGATCTAAGACAGAATGGAGAATGACCAAACCCGAAAATGTACTAGATCATCCGTTCCACTAACTTAAATTACTTGTTGATCAATGAAAGACTTAAATGTGAATAAAATAGTCAAGTCCCAATCAATTATATTAATTCAAATGTTCGTAAGTGATATTCAGGACAATGCAATAATATAAATCCATAAAATAATTGATTCAGAAATAAAAGTGGAAATAAAAACTAAAGTTGAGATAATATCTAACAAAGTCTAACTTCATAAAAATATTCTCTCAAGACAATAAGTATAATAAGGGAAATAAATTGTCAAGCTCACTCCTGCTCCAACAATTAGAGATCTTTTTAACTAAATTCCAAAAAGAGAAAAATTATTTGGGGTGAGTTGACTAACTCAGTAAGAATATACTTTACATTCAACTATGCAGTAAAGAAAGAAATATGAACATTATACATTAAAACATTTTATACAAAAGTGAATAAAACATACAGTAGGTTAGGTTTTAAATTAATGTACTATAGTGTGGTACGTAATATAAACTAAACCACTACTATATAAATATCTATGAAAATGAAGCCACTCATAGACTCCGAGCTTGCCATACCATTAGCAGTAACAAATAACTGTGATACTCGAGATTGCAAAAGCCACAACGACCCTAATTGAGTTTAGGATTTTGCGCTTAGAGACAAGACACATACAATTGTCTCATTACTCTAGTTAACAACAATCAAACACATCCTTTAATGGTCAAATGTGCATATTAAAACAAGACCTCTATGTGGGTCAATCAAACTTAGTTCATAAAATCAAGATGATCAATGAAAGTAAAATGCAAGCTTAAATAAAACATGTCTAGCAAAAAAATACTTATATAATATCAAAATTGATGCTCCATAAAAGGGATACGTCAATAGGTCAAATTGGTGAAATTGAGTGTTACTATGTGATAATAAAAGTCAAATTTGTATAAGACGAAGGGAAACTGTATTTCCCTCATTTCAGTCACTAGTGAGAGCAGACAAGAGAGTAAAGAAATCGGGTCGAAGAAGAAGGTAAATACGACATTGGATTCTTAGTCCTAAGGGTTCCATCTGCGATTATTGTAAAGAGACTTTGAGGGTTAGACGTTTCTTTCTCTCAATTTTCATATTTAAAGTTTGGTTTATCTCTACAATGTTGTGAAGATTTAGAGTCTATGCAAGGGTTCAGGTTAATTAAGGGTGAAAAACCGGTAAAAAGAGGCATATTTCCTAGTGGTATTGTTTTGTATATTAGCCCATGGAAGTACAAGCACGTGTTCATGGAAGGCAGACATTTTTGCAGAAACACACATATCTATGACAGCACAGGCTTTTGTGGAAATGCATGGGTATGCACTTGTCCACAGAAGAACACGTGCTCGTAGTAGAGAAGGCTTATGTAGAAAAGCAAGGATACGCACATGTTTGTGGAAGGCACGTGTCCACAGAAGTGAGGGCATTCATGGAAACGCAAGGATACACATGTGTCCCAGAAGAAATGTGTCTGCAAAAGGCACTTGTCTACAAAAACATTGGTTTTTGCAAAAACACAGACACCAACAGAAGTTCTTTCCACATCCGTGGAAGCGCAACTCAAGACGCCCACACTAAAACTCATTTCTGGACTAGGCGTTCACACCAGTCATCTGCAACAAGGTCTCGTGTAACATTATAGAGTTTAGTCAATTTTGAATTTGAATTAGAATTTTATCCTAAGTAGAGTACTTTTCAAATTTTAAAATCAAAATTCAAATTTTACCAAATTTGAAAATAATGTCCAACCACCTTAACTTTTATATGAGATTCCCTTAAAAATCTCCTCAAAACCGTGAAGAAATCTTATCTCCACATCAAAATTGTTATCTTCCAGATAACTTAACAGATTCAATTGGTTAAGAAATCCAGAAACCACTAGGATTTTGTGGAACTCCCACTTGGAATTCCCTATATAAATTGAACTTCACACATTGAAAGAAATCACTCACCTCTCAAACTTCAAAACTCCTCTACCTTGAGTTTCTAGTCTCCTCAACTGATCAACCTCTCTGGTGAAGAATTCTTCTCAACCAAAGCCCTATCTCTCAATGCCGAAATTCCTCTCTGGTCGAGTTTCCTTCCAGAACAGCGAACCTCCAGCGAACGACAATCCTCCATCAATGACGAAGATTGAACGAGAGAATGAGTTTCTCTCAGAACACACGGGCACTCGCTAAGACCAAGAAGGAGAAGAACCAGGGAAGAACCAATTCTTTTTAAGTTGGAGTGAACTGGACCAAATATACCCAGACCAAAACGGGACTAAATCTACCCACACCAAACGGGACCGAATCTACCCAGACCAAACCTTCCTAGACCAAACCAGACCGAACCTGTTGGACCGACCCAAACCCGACCCGGTCCAAATTCAACACAAAATTCTCCCAAATTTTCACAATCAATCGGATTTCAACTCTATTCTGTTTAAGAATTTTATCGATAAGGAATTTCTGCCAAATTTCTTTTAAGGATTATTATTTTTATAAGGAATTTAATCATAAATAATCCTTTAGGCATACTAGATTATTCGAAGGCTACGAAAACCCTAGAATTTCTATTTTCTCGGATTCCAGGTAAGTAAAAATATTTGTTTTCAACATTTTGGCCACTGGCCCTACATCACAAAGCAAATTTTTATTTAATTATTTTGCAACTTTATTATATTATTTTTTATCATAATATTTTAAATGGACAAACATAAATAGATATTGACATATGATTAAAAAAACATAAAAATTAATAGGTCATCTTATATCTTAGTATAAATGCATGAATAGGATAGAATTGATGGCAAGCATGATGTGATGGATAACGAAAGCCTGAACGCATGAAATTTTGAAATGGCTAATGAAAGCCTGAAAATTCTAAGATGACTAATGAAAGCCTGAACACATGAAAATTCTGAGATTGCTGATGAAAGTATGAACACATGAAAATTTTGAGATGGCTAATGAAAGCCTAAACACATGAAAATTTGAGATGGATAATGAAAGCCTGAACGTAGGCTGGAAAATGAGTTACACATCAGTATGGAACTCTAAGCATAGAAATTCGGTAATGCATGAAATTAATTTAATTATACATATATTTTTATTTACTGAGTTTATCTCACATCTAGTTTTGTGATCTAGGTGAATTTTAACTAAAGAAGAATTTGAGCTAATCGAGAATATTCTAGAGGCAGACGAGCATGTAGGGAAAGGCGTTGTCGAATCAGATGAATAAATTTTTAGTTTAGTTTCCATATTGTTTTTTTATATAAATATATTTCGCTGTAATTTTTAAGAATAATGTGTTGATAAAATTTTTATAAACTCAATTTGATGTTAATAAAGCTTTTGTTGGTTATTATTTCGTATTTAATGCCCTTAGTAAATGAGATTTTAATTCGGTTTAGTATTTTTAATGGAAGTGTCTCATGAAAGTATTTTATTTAATAAAGCTTATTTGAAGTTTTAATTAACAATGAATTAAATAAACACTTCATAATAATTACTGTTCAATTTCCTTGCTTAGTCAATGATTTTGAAAATTTTAAGGATCTGCAAGTGATAATTAGAGTTTTAAAACGGCTTAATCACACTTAAATTGTCAATTGATTTGAGAAAAATTTTAGGGTATTAAAATTTTAGACACTGAGTAACTAAAGTAGACTTTTTGGCCAAATCTTTATCGCCGAGGTGTCACAGCCATGTGTCATTCTTTTTAAGTTAGGTTCACTATTCTGGTATAGGATCCAGTCCTTAATTTTTCCTTTGAGTTTCTAATGTTAAGTTTGTTATAGGTTGTGATGATTTTGCTAATACAGAGCTCGCACCTGATATCGCTCCTTCAGCTTGTAGGAGGAGCAACCGTCGTCGAGGTAGAGATTTATACTTTTTGCACAACATTGCATCATAATTTTCCAAAATCTTATTTTGTAGGTTGTCACATATGAAAACTCGATGGGGACTGCTTGACAACACGTCTCCTTTTATATTATACGTACATGAGTTTTACTCATTTAATTTTTGCGCATGGTAACTCATTTTCATCTGTTATGTACACTAGAGGATGAACCATCTTGATGCTTTGGACGATTGCATTGTTAAAGAATCACGAGACTATCCCAAATACATCTTCTACTGCATGAAGATGGTTGTTTGTGCGTTGTTTGAGAATGGGTCATAGGGTAGTGGTGATGCACTCTGTGGGTTTCGAATTCCTAAATTTTATCAGGGTGTATTGTTATTGATTTTACAGGTGGTGTCATTGTTTGGTTTTTGAATCATCAAGCACCTAAGTGATGCTGTCGGGTCTTCGAATAGCTATCACTTTTATTCCTTCTGTCTCGCGAGGTGTGGTCTAGTCTTCAAATTGCCTCATTTCTATGATGGTGTCCTAGAGGGGTCCATTGAGTGACCCTCCTTTTTCTCTAGGATGGTGTTTCTTTGAACATAAGAGCAGTGTAGACGTATTTTAATATAGTTGTCTACGTATACAACAAGATTTGATAATTCCCTCAACAATAGCTCGTGGAGGCTATTTTAATGAAACTAGTAAAGTGGTTTTGGATGATTTTGAAACCCATGTATGGCACGATATGGTAATAGCATTTGATTCAATCATGTTTTAGAAAGAAAGGTAAAACCAATTTTCTCATGCATTGCACTTAGTATAACCTGCCAACTGAGTTAGCCACTCACCCCAATGAACTCCTCCCTTTAAAGGACCAAACTGAATGAGGGTAGCAATAGTTGAAATGCAGCTTTATTTCCCTTCCTTAGAGAGTTTATTTTTCTTAGTGAGGATTTGTTTAGTTGTAGAATGTATTAAGTACTTGGATAATGATGGTTATGAACCCTTTACAACTTCATTCTGTATTTTTCTTTCTCACACTATTATACTTGTAATCACTATATGGACCTTGACTCATTTTTATGTGGGTTACTGCTTTATGCTTCCATTAACTCTTCTGCTGACAACCTAGCCCTATGCTGGGCTATCAAGTCCTCTCCGAGGATCAAGTCGTCCAACCCGGTGTTTCTGTTAGGCTTGCCCATGAGTCAAGATAGAGGCACCTAGGACACAACTCAGCACATTTTTAGCCTCAGTCAAGTGTCATCTTCCCTAACTCCACCTGTACTGTTATACCAATTATCTTTAAATTTCTAGCGAATTTGTGACCCAAACAATTAACAATTCATAGAGTTAAAGATAAACATAATTTACGTTCATAAATCAACAATCTTAATCCCAAAATTTCAACTTTAAGTTCTAGACAAAGTTCTAATCTTTCAATGATATTAAAATATGAAATTATGGACAATCGGTAAAACAAAATCAAGTTTTACCTCTTGATGATGACCGAAATTCCCACATTCTTTAGTCCAAATTGATAGAATGCAACCAGAAATTCTCGGCCAAGAACCTTAAACACCCTGTGAATTTTTCTGCTTCAACTCACTCTCTCTATAAAAACTTCCCCAGGGTGATGAAAGGTGAAAACGTATGGAAGAATAACCTTAAATGGCAGAATGGGAGGAGTGAGTTTAGTTAAGCGTCAATTAATGGTTAATTAATTGACAAATTAATTATTTAAAAATGAAATGCTTACCATATAAATAAATGGCAGTAGTTGCATTCTCCCCTGTTCAAGAATTTTCATTCCTAAAATGTAGAATAACTTCAAAAATTCCACCAAACAAGTGAGAGTATTTTGCTACAATCTCTGACTCTATCGCCCAATTAGCTTCTCTTTCGCTATGGTTCTTCTAGTGAGTGTAAGCCCAAGGAAACTCATGGTGAAGCAAAACTTTGATCCCATGACCTAATATCTTCTTGGACTCCTCCTTAGAGAAAATATCCTCCTAGATTGGCCCATCTATCCAGGAGATAACATACATTGCATTTGAAATATATCTTCATAGCATATATACATGAAAAATGTTTTGAACATAATTTAACTATGACAGTAATTCCAATTGGAAAGCCACTGAACCAACTCACTCGATAAAACGAAAAGGTCTAATAACTTGCCTTTCACACCAAAATGAGAAATACTCCGTCATGGCCAAACTTTCAAAAACACAAAGTTGTCGGCCTCAAATTCAACTTCTTTCCTCAAAAAGTCTATATAACTTTTCTGATAACTCTGAATTGTCGTCAATCTCTCTTTAATCACTTGCACCATCTAAGTTGTTTCTTGGATTAAATCAGGCCCAAGAGTGACATTCTCCTCAGTCTCAACCCATTATAGTGGTGATCTGCACGATCGCTCATATAATGCTTCATACAAAGAAACACTAATACTGATTTGATAGCTATTATTATAAACAAACTCCACCAAAGGCAAGTGATTTATCCAGCTATCACCAAAATTCATACATAGTAAAACCCAATATAAACATAAATACAAATACTCATAAAATATTTTAACTTAAATTCAAACATTCAAAAGCATAATTAAAAATACAAAGTCTTCCAATTGTAATTATTTTTTTCTCAAATCATCACTCATGCGTCAACATCACTTCAAGAATGCCTTAGCTTTGTCCATGCAAATTCTCTATCAATTACAACCCTCATTCATTCACATCCTCAAATTCCTAAGTAAATTCATCATCACCTATATCACAAAGTTTACCTATGAGCCTAACGTTCAGTTAAATTGCATATAAAACATGAATATAAGATGCAGTTTGTAAAAAATATCTTTTTCAATTATCATTCTTTTCTTTTTATTCCACTTAATAGTCCTATCGTGGAAGTTAATTCAATCTAAGAGAGAGAGTGACGCCATTACGTTCACCTCATACGGGACATCCAACTCAAACCTCGCCCACAATGACTATTTACGTTCATACAGTTTGTCTTTTAGTCTTTTATATCTTTTGTAATGAAATATTTTTCATGATGCATAAACTGATGCACCACAGGTAAGGAAAGCTCAAAAACCCCTTTAATGCAAGCGATTATTATGGCAAGAAAATATAAACAAAATGGCTGAATGTGCAACTTGTTCGTTTGACGTCCAAATGACTTGAAAATTGGACCAAACTATAATCACTAAGGAAGTATGACGGCCTCCAAAAATCACAAGGAATATCTTTCTGAGGAAGAAGTTATGCAGAAGAGTTGTAAACTGGTCTAGAAAGACACCAAATACGGAATCGAGTTAGAAATGATAATAGCATAACTCGCTCTATATATGTCCAAGCAACGTGAATATGATCCACAAGGATCATGCACAAGGCCCCAAGCCAAGGGGCTCACTAACCTCTTTATTTCTTCTTATTTTGCAGGTAAAAACTTTTATGATAACTTAAAAGGAGAACCAACTACAAGAGACAAGGGGCACCCGTGACATGTAATCAAATGGAAATGCAACTTGGACACCAGAGACACTTTCCACTCTGACACTCAATCAGCCATGCTTTGGAACAATTGAGGGCTCCAAAACTCATTTTTCTTGGCAATGGCCTTGCTCACCTTTTCATGGATCAACTTGACTTTCTCGGCCTTATTGGCCCCATCAACATTCATGAACTCTTCTTGTGGTAAGGGAATAAGGTTCAATGGAGTGAGAGGGTTGAATCCATAAACTATCTCAAAAGGAGTTTTTTAAGTAGTTCTATGCATGCTTCAGTTGTAAGCAAACTTGATATATGGTAATTGCAACTCTCAATATGAGAGCCTGTTACTTACTATAGTTCTTAGAAGTGTTCCCATTGTACGCTTGACCACTTTGGTTTGCCTGTCGGTTTGAGGGTGAAATAAAGTACTAAACAGCAGCTCGAAACCCAATTTCCTCCATAAGGTCTTCTAAAATCAACTCAAGAATTTAGTGTCCCAATCTGAAACAATGGAACATTGGATACCATGCAATCGTATTGTATCTTTGAAGAATAAATATGCTACATGGCTAGCATTGTCAGATTTTGCGCAAGTAATAAAGTGAGCCATTTTAGAAAACTAATGAACAACCACCATAATTGAATCTTTCATACGTAAGGTACGAGGCAAAACCAAGACAAAATTCATACTAACCTCTACCCAAGGATGAGTGGGCACAGGTATGGGAAGATACAACCCATGAGGTAATACTCAACTTTTGGCTTTCTTGCAAATAACGCACCTTTCAATAATCCTTTGCACATCTTTAAGTAGGTGTGGCAAATAAAAGTTTTCATTCACAACTTTATATGTCTTCTTTTCCCCAAAATGTCTTGCTAAACCTCCACTATGAGCCTCATTTACCAAAGACTCTCAGAGTTCACAAGATGGAACGCAAAGTTTTCCACCTTTGAAAAGATATCCATCCAAAACATAATAGCCCCCCATCAACCTTCTGTAAACAAGAATTCTAAAATTAGCCAAAATCTTTATCATCACCATATATGCTCTTAATCCAATCAAAACCAAAAATTTTGGTGTTCAACTCATTTAAAAGTGCAAGGCTTCTTGATAGCACATCAGCCACCATGTTGGTTTTTCCTTTCTTGTATTTAATCATATAAGGATAGTGTTCAAAAAATTCCACCCACTTGCCATGCCTTCTATTCAATTTGTCTTGGCTTTGGATATGCTTGAGGGCTTGGTGATTAGAATGGATAAAAAGCTCCTTGGAAAAAAGATAGTGTTGCCAAACTTTAAGGGATCGAATAACTGCATAAAATTCTTTGGCGTACATAGAAAAGTTCAAAGTTGCTCCTTTTAGTTTCTCACTGAAATAAGCAATAGATCTTCCATCTTGCATAAGGAAAGTTTGAATTCCAAGGCTCGAAGGATCACATTCCGCCTTTAACACTTTGGCAAAATCGGGTAGTGCAAGTAGGGGTGCATGGCATAGTTTGTCTTTAACGGTTTCAAAGCTAGCATGGCATGCTTTAGACCATTGAAATTCCTTTCCATTTTTGTACAATCAGTAATGGGGGCTTCAATGGTAATGAAATTTTGAATAAACCTCCAGTAGAATAAACCTCGGAAATGCTCTTAGGAATCAGCCACTCTTTAATTGCTTCAATCTTTGATTCATGCCATGTTTTGTCATGATAAATCCAAGGAAATAAACTCTTTCTTGAGCAAATGAGCACTTTTTAGATGCCCATAAAGGTTGGTCGATCTTAGGGTGGCAAAGAGCCGCGAAGATGTTCCACATGTGAAGGTAAATCCACACTGTAGATCAATATGTTATCGAAGTATACCAAAATAAACTGGCCCATGAATTCCTTGAGAACAAGGTGCATGACCCTCATAAAGGTGCTAGGGGCATTGGACAACCCAAAAGAAATAATCATCCATTTATAAAGTCCATATTTTGTTTTAAATGTCATCTTCCATTCATCACCTCTCTCATTCAGATTTGGTAATAACCACTCTTGAGATCTACTTTGGAGAAAATGAAAGCACCACTTAGTTCATCCAACATATCCTCAAGTTTAGGAATTAGAAACCATTACTTGATTGTAATTTGGGTGATTACATGACTATCTACACATATCCACATAGTATCATCCTTTTTGGGAACTAATAAGGAAGGCACGACACAAGGGCTAAGGGATTCTTGGATATAACCCTTCTCAAGGAGTTCGGTTACTTGCTTATACAACTCCTTGGCTTCTTCCAAATTTAATCTATAAGGAGGCCTATTTGGAAGAGTTGCTGCCAATAATAAATCAATTTGGTGCTCAATTCCTCTAAGTGGAGGAAGCCCTTGTGGATGTTCTTCAGGAAACACATCTTGGAATTCCTTAATAATATGTTGAATAGAATCAGGTATGTCCCCCAACTCCTCCAATCTTTCTCTAAACATAACCATTACTATAATACCACCCTTTAGCAATGACTTCTTCAACTTTTTCTTGGACGTCAATAAGGGGGAATCAAATCTTCCCTTCTTCATGCTATTATAATCTTGAGCAACTTGTTTAAGTCAAAGAGGGACCAAGTTTATAATTCTCCTATCCATCTTCAAAGTATAATAGTTGGAATAGTTGTAATACCCCGATTTCCCATAATGGAATTAAGTAAAGATAATTGAAAAATTAATTGGCATATTTGAATAATTGAAGATTTATTTGATAAGAGATTTCATTAGGAGTAATTGGATAATTATTGAGCATTTATTTGATGAAAAGATTAATTTGAGAAACCGAATCGAAAAATTTAAATTGGACCAATAATTATCATCAAGCAATATTCGGTATAAATTGAGAATTGGAATTGGGTTGAAAATAATTTAATTAAATGAAGAATTTAATTAAATTATTAAAAGAAGAATTTAATTGAGTAGGATGGGGATTTAAATTAAAAGGAAAATTTAATGGGGTTAGTAAGGAATTGAAATTAAAGAAAAATCAAATGGGGAAGGGATGATGGTGAACCGGTTCGGTTTACGCGGGTTTACTTTGTTGGTTGGTTTGGCCGGTTCAAGAAATTAAGAGGGGAAAAGAAAAACAAAACTGTATACCAATGTTTTCTGCAGAAGAAGAATTGGGAGATTGAGAGAGGGACAACTGAGAAAAACGATTCAAAGAGGGAGAAGGGAGACCGAGAGCGAGAGAGTGAGAGACGTCGTCGAGGGAGCTGGCTTGGGACGAGTCCGGGCGTGTGCGGGTTGCTACTCATCACGACCGACAAACCTTGTTCATGAAACGTCGGGAGCCTAGGGCACGGGTTCGTTCGAACTGAATGAAATTCTAAATTGAGCTCTTGCAATGCTGCGAATTTCTCAGCCGAGGTAAGTCATGGTTGATTCCTTGTTGTTGGTTGCTGCTACATTTGAATTTGCTTGGATTTGTAGCTGTGATTTGCCGGGTACTAAGGGATGAAAATCGGTAGGGGATTTTGGTTGTGTGCGGGTAGGCTTTGGTCGACAGCCTTGCTGTCGATGTGCGACCCATTCTGTTGTGAAACCAGTTGACGAATTGTGTTCTGGCTGACACAATAATGCAAGTGTTTAGCACACTTGTTGGAATTAATTAGCAAATTAAAGAAGAAAGGAGCAAAGGATAGCCTCTTAAAAGCAGAGAGAAACGTACCCACAACTCCCTCTCCCACTTTACGACTTTCTCTACCACTTTTGCTACATAAGTCAAAGACAGGATGCAAAATCTAAGGAAAGAAACACTGAAGGGTTTCCCTAATTGTTTGCAGAAAGAAGAGAGAAGGGGGAAGCTTCTATCTATAAATTTATAACAAAAGAGGGGTGGCTAAATGCGAAGAGTAAGTGTTGATTTGCCAGAAAGTATGAGTGAGTGATTTTGTGATGCTGCTCTTAGGTCTATAGTTAATGGCCTTTTCTGTTCTTTGATTTACTCTCTGTTGATGAATCTGGTTGATGAATATGTTGGTAAATGAATTTTGATGTGGGTTATTGAAGCTGCTTGTTGACATGTATTTTGGGTATACACTCTCTAGTTACTTATGAACACTCGATTAGTGACTAAATGATATAGTGCACTACTGTTGGTCCCTGTTGTTTGACATTTATATATCCTCTAAATAGGTTTGTTCATGGTTTGGGTTCTGCCGAGGGAAAATTGTAAGGGAATTATTTTGTTGCTTTGGTTGATGAAATTCTGTTTGGATAACAGAACTATCCTCAGCTTTACAGCTTTGATATATTGGTAATTGTTGTGTTTTGGCATTGTGTTGCTAGAATTCATTGTTTTTAATTAGTTTGGATTTTGGAACTGTAAGGTGATTAGTTAGATTAAACAATTTGGTTAAGTTGTACGTAATGGAAATTGTTAAGTAATTGGGCATTGTTTTGGACTAAGCAATTTTACTACATGAATAAGAATTTAGAATATTAGAATTGTTAATGCAAAATAAGTGGTAATTATATTATCAAATAATTAATGAGTAATAACGGTATTAAAATTCAGATTTATAATTGATCAATAAATAAATGATAATTATTTTGAAGGTATTTACGAAAAAATGATAAAGAGCTAAACGTACGAAGGACCACGGGAAAGTTCTTCAAGGGTAAGAAATAGGATGTGGTGGCCAGTGGAGACCATGCATCACGAGACTATTTTTATTTACTGTCAATTATTGTTGGAAATTATTGTTAAAATTATTGTTAAAATTACTGTTAAAATTATTGATAAAATTACTGTTAGAATAATGAATTTACTTAATGAAAAATAATTCGTTATATTGCATGAAATTACGGAGAAAATGTTTAAAATGTTACACTGAGCATTGATATATGATTGTTTCAATATTTTCCTATTATATTCAATGAATTGCTTTAATTCCTTTTTATATACTACTGTTATAAACTGTAAGCATTTATACATCATGATAAGACTTATGAAACTACTGACATATGTATGGCATGATAAATGAAATGAACCAATAAACATAATTAGGTGTATGAGATTGGGAAGAATAGTTGATGGTTAATGGTGGTGACAACCCTAATAGATGTATCTCCTTGTCGGAGTAATGGTTAAGCCACAAGACAATATGATGTATCTTATCTTCCTAAACTGATAAATCTCATACATTTGGAGTGTTAAGTGAAACTAAAATGAAAAGAAGAGGAGATCGGTTCTTCTCTGAGACAGACTACATAAGCACAACATGTGCATTGCATACATTCTATTTCTTGCTGAGCCTATTGCCCATGATGCAGGTAATGAACTTAATGTTATTCACGTGAATGAAGAGGCATTGCCAGTTGAGATCTTGGGTTATTAGCCGGATTTGACCTGATGTGTTATGGCTCAAGAAAATAAAATAAAATCAATTGTTTTAAGTATGGTTTTAATTTCAATAAATGTTTTGTAAACTATAGACTGCCATTTAAATTATTAAAACTATGTTTTGAATTTATTCCTCTAAATACTCTTATATGTTTTGATTCCACACGTTTTAAACATAACAAAAAGAATTTTTTTATGGCTAAAATAAAAGAAAAAAAATGGTTTAATAATGCGGGTCGTTACAATAACCATCATGGGACACCTTTCTATCAAATTGCCATAGTCTTCCCAATAACAAATGGTTGGCACTCATTGGAACCACATCAAACAACAATTGAATAACCTCCAATAAAAAATTTTATGCGAGCTTGTTTAGTCACTTTGATGGATTCCCAATCATTGAGTCAGTTTAACTTGTACATAGTTTGATGCAACAAAGTTTCTATTCCCAACAACATCTTGGGATGCTACATTGGTGCAACTTCCCCCATCTATGATGATAGAACATACTTTGTCATAGACTTTGCATCGGCTATGGAAGATGTTCTCTCTTTAGCATTTCTACTCTCTGCTTTGCATAGTTAAAGATCTTCTTATTATCATAAGGAAAGGTCCTTCTTGAGCAAAGTATGTGTCTTATGTGGTCCCTCCTTTGTACTTGGCAACTCACTAATTTCATCCTCACTTTCCACCTCTTTAGTATCATTTCTAATCACCATCACACGCTTGTTCGGGCATTGTGAAGCAATATGCCCTAACCCGAGGCATTTGAATCATTTTATATCCCTTGATCGGGGTCTAGTTGAGTATACACATTGTTTCCTTTGGTCAATCACTTTGTTATCATGCACTTTCAAGGCTACATACTTCTCATCAAACTTGGCTTATGGCTTGTATACAAGTGGATTTTTTTTTTTTTGGAAAGGCCGAGAGCTAGACTCCTTACTCTTCCTCTTTCTTTGCCTCTCTACCTTCAAGGCTGATTGCACCACACTATCCATGGTTTCAAATGGTAGCTCCACAATGTCACCAACCTCCTTGTGAAGACCTATTATAAATCTTGCAATTTTTTGTTCCATAGGTTCCTCCAATGCACACCTAATCTTGAGGGTCTCAAACTCAATTAGGTACTCTTCAACCACTTGAGATCCTTGTTTTAGGTTTTGGATTTATAAAAAGAGTTATTGTTTGTAACATAATGGCACAAATCTCTTCTTCATAAGTTCCTTCATCATTCTCCAACTCTACACCTCATCATATCATTCACGCCTTCTTGGAATTTTTAAATCCTCCCACCAAAGGTTAGCATATCCTAAGAGCTCTAAAGAAACCATTTGCAAATTTTTCTTTTCTGAATACTCATAGCAATTGAAAACCTTATCTACTTTCTCCGTCGAATCTTGAAAATCATCACCATTACAAGAACCCTTGAAAGGACACATAGATACCTTTACATTTTTCATTTCATCCTTAGCCATAGGTCTTCTTCTCAGGCTAGGGACCTCTTCAAAATCGGTTTCTAAATTGGCATCATCTTTTGCACTTTCTTCTCGGCTTCTAATGTCCATGGATGTACTCAACCTTGTCCCTGGTCTAGGTGTTATAGGGGCCCTTACAGTATGGTCCCTAGGTTTCTCCAACCTCTACTGCAAGTTGGCAATCATGTTACGGAGTTCCTCAATTTGGCCTTGCATGCTAGTTTCGGCCTCCTTCATTGGTAGCCTCTCAGATGCTTGAGTATTTGGCGGATTTGCTTCCTGATTTTGGGTA
This sequence comes from Begonia loranthoides, assembly GCA_022433065.1. Lineage (NCBI taxonomy): Eukaryota > Viridiplantae > Streptophyta > Magnoliopsida > Cucurbitales > Begoniaceae > Begonia > Begonia loranthoides. The sequence goes on along the minus strand of CM039477.1, from coordinate 16,134,101 downwards.
GCATTTGCCCCACTTCTTGTCATCATTTTATAAAATACAAATCACCAATTAAAAGAGTTTAAAGCAGAGGAAGTGGCTCCAATACCAAATGATGCACCACGGGTAAGGAAAGCTAGGAAACCCTTTTAATGTAGGCGGTTATTATGGCAAGAAAACATAACCAAAATGGCCAAATGTGCAACTTTTTCATTTCATGTCCCAATGACTTGAAATTTGGACCAAACTATAATCCTTAAGGGAATATGACACCCTCCAAAAATTATAGAGAAATTCTTTTTGAGGCAGAAGTTATGCGGAAGAGTTGTAAACTAGTCGGGAAAGACACCAAAGTCAGAATAAGACCATAAATGGTAATAAGCACAACTTGCCCAATATATGTCCAAACAACGTGAAATTTGGACCACGTACCTCTCTGTAAATAAATAAGGGAACCTTTAAAAATCAAGGGAAGAAATCTTTTGGGATCAAAAGTTGTGCATGTAAGAATGCAAGCTGGTCTGAATAGGTACCAAAATCATACCTATTGACTTCAATGGTCTTCAATGGAAAAGACACTCCAACTTAGGGCTTAGTAAGTCTTTTAAGCCTTCAATAGGGTTTTCCACCTCTGAAGAAGATGGAGGAAAGGATAGCTTTAAGAGCTATCACCACAAGGTTGCAAGGAACAACGGTGACTCGATTTTTGACACAAACTCTCTCAGGTTCTCACCAAGGGAATAAAGCCGATTGTGGAGGGAACTCTAATCCTTTCAAAAGTGGGGGTTTTTAACTAATTAAAATTATTTTCAGACAAGCCATAAAGAGGAGAATATATAACCCCACAAATTAGGGCTGCTCTATCAACAAAATTACCAAAATGTCCTCCAAAACAAAAATAAACAAAAAGCCCTCGACTATTTAGGCTATGTCGAGAGCATCCAAAACAAGCATTATAATTTTACATCCAATAATCCAAAATAATTCATAAAATGGTTTCATGCTACCTCCTTGGAGTTCTAGAGTATCTTGAAGCGTCTTTCCTCTTTTTGTTGTCCTCAAGCATTCCCAAAAGTGGCTATGGAAGTGTTGGTTGCATGGATGGCCTCGAGTGGAAGGTTAGTCTCGAGTGTCATGTTGCATTCTCATTTGAGCACATGCTTGGGTTGGTGCTCATCTTTAAGAGATAGTACTCCATCCAACTCTTCATAGAAAGCTTCTCCTACAAAATAAGAAAACGTAAAAATGTTAATGAGCCTTTTGGCTCGTGCTCTAGTGATCTGCCCTTGAGGTGCAAATGATAAGCTGGCGCAGAATGAATCAGATACAGCTTTGATTAAAACTTCTTGTGCTGAACCGTGTCGTAATTGTCGAAGGAAACATAATGGGGAGTGGAGGACTAGTATCGAACAATGTTTTAAGTGCAGTATGCAAAGGACATTTAGTCAAGGACTGTCCAATGCTAGAAAAAGAACCAACATGAGTTGCATCAGGGGTACTTCGATCTTTGAGGGTACAAATGAAGAGTGAATATGTGGTGTCGTAATGCATGGGATAGGGGTAGAAGAAAGGTGTAGTGCATGTATTTTGTTATATTGTATGTTGGATCAGTATTTTGTGACTAAAAACATTAAGAATATAATATAAGTGTTCTTTTTGGGAATTTTCTTTTTGGGACATAATCGTGTACAAATGAGAATAACACACATGCAAGTTGTTTTATTTTAGTTTGATGTATGAATGTAAAAACTTTGCCCCTATTGGATTAAGTTGGATGATGGATGTGATAAATGATAGATAATACTATAACTGCTTGGGATTTTGGTGCAGGATGTATGGATTTAGCTTTGGGGGAATAATGAAACAGAGGAGATTCTGCCCAAATTCTTATAAAATGGAAAAAGGGAAACGGTTAAAAGTAATTCTGGTATGGACTATAAATCAAGTAGACCATTAGGCGGGGTTGCTTAAGTCATGAAGTTTAGGAAAAGTAATAGGAAAGTAGTAAAGGAAATACAATTCCAACGGATGATGGAAAGTCAACCACAGAGGTGAGGGGATCAAAGAACCATTTCATGAAGGCTTAATCATAAGGAAATGAGAGACATACTCAAGGAGACACGTTGTTTCAAGGAGAGAGTGTTGTGTCTTTAGGAGCTTAGCAGTGTCAAAGTGTAAAAGAGATCACTTCAGAAGGTATCTAGCTGATTCAAAACAATGTTTTAGGTGTAGTAAGAGTGGCCATTATGCCAAGGATTGTCTTGTTATGACATAAGGAACAAGAAATGGTTACATGAAAGGTGTTTTCTACTGTGGAAGCGGAAAAAGAAGATGGAGTTTGGTGAGTAAAATCGATATTTTATAGCATAAGGATCTTAAAGATGCCACATGTACAGTAACAGGATTGTAAGCATAATTGGTATTTTAGGTGAATAAATATGTTTTGGATGTAATGAAGTTGAGCATATTGCAAAGATTTGGTACACGTATCTGATGGAAGAGAAAGAAATTTGGAAGAAGGCTTTTCTTTTGTGATAAATGAAGATGGCAATTTGATAACTTGTACGTGAGTTAGTATTTTGCTAAGTTCTTGCATTTTGGAGAAGTAAAAGTGATGTAATCTTTTGGAAATTTTGTGTAAAGGTATGATGTAAAAAGTTGTTTCGGGTACTTTTGTGTTAAGAATGATAGTTGTTGTTTGGTTGTTAAGTAAAAGAAGTGCTTACATCGAGCAAATTTTGATGATGAAATTTATATAAGGTGGGAGGAATGTAATACCTCAAATTTCCATAATAGAATTTAGTAAGGATAATTGAGGAATTAATTGGGTGTAATAGGATTATTGGGATGATTATGGAAGATTTATTTGATGGAATTATTACAATTGGTAAAGTGGCAATTTTGGTTGAGGATTAATTGAGGAATAAATTAGAAGGGGATTTGATTAAATAAAGAAATGAGTAATTTGAATTGAAATAAAATAGAAAGGATAAAATAAAAGAAACGGAGAGGCATAGCTGGAAGAAGAAATGCAGCATTTAGGCAAAAGTAACAAACTGGGAGCGGTCAACTGTAGCCGTCAACTGGGAATTCGCCGTTGACTGTTCTTGTCGATTGGTCGCACTACGTTTTGCAAATTTTGGTCGTTACTACAGCCGATACCATCGACCGGTGGTTTAGCGGCCCAAGAAGATTATTGAAAATCCCAACGCGTGTAATATGCTATGATGCCTCCACGTCTTCACCCTTTACAGATGGCATATGGATGGAGGTGTTAGGTGAAAATTATAGGGATTATGTAAGGCTTATATGATAAGCCATCTGTGAAGAGAAATTGATAGGTGGAGAAGGGAGAATGAAGCCGTGCAAGTTCTGGAGAAAGCTCTTTGTGAGCCATGGGAAAAAGAGAGAAAGAGTGACAGAGTGAACAAAAGGGAAGGAAGAAAAGAAGGAGAAGAGAAAGGAGTAGGTGAGCTCTTCTAGATTCCACCGTGTATTTTGCATGTAACGATTTTTCTCCTCTGTGGTTGAATAATGCTCCTCTATTGGGTTTTATGCTCACTGTATGTTTTTGTGGGTGTATTCCCTGTTTTATTTATGTACACTTTGGACGAAATGTACTCTACAGTGGGAAATAGATTACTACCTCCCATTATTGTTGTTATTTTGGATTAGTGTCGTGTCCTGTGTGTTGCTCTCTATGTTTACTGCTTGGTTTTGTAAAGTGAAAATATTATGTATGTTGAAGTGAGCTTGGGTATATGCTCTATTTAGGCTTGAATATTGTCACGACCCAAAGACGGGCTGGACAGAACCGCTGGGTCAGGTGACCCGATCCTCATAGAGAACCCGATCACCCAGCCCAAGGCATGTGTTTTAGTGGAAGACTTTTAAATATTTAATTCAGCCCAAAGGATATAAGCCTAGGTCCGATTAGAGATCACAAGAAAATAACAGTGCATAAATTAAAATGAAATCCAAGTACTGTGCAACAAGTCCAAACCAATAGTATTTAAGGTTTATAGACCAAGTGTAAATATCCTCACCAAGTAATGATAAATCTCTCAAAGAAAAATAACAAAACACTTTAGCTTCTGATCCTCAGCTGCTCTTGTCTTTACCTTAAGTTTTGGGGGAGGAGTCGTTTGGGATGAGTGACTAACTCAGTAAAGTATAACTATACTAGATGCACCTCATGCAAAACTGATTTTTTTATATTTTCAAAAACCGGGTCATGTTTCTCTTTTATCTGTACATGAATTTTAAATCACTTCAAAACTCTTTAGCATTTTATCAAATCAGCCCATGGGCCCCGATGTGGCTACATTAAAATACCACTATATACATAAACAACTATATCGTAAAGATATGCGAATATCATTTTCCGTACGAAAACGTCATTAGTGAAAAAGATGGTCACTCAATGACTCACCCGCAACTCAGTAGAGAATAGGTGGTTACCTGTCAGCAACAACACCTCATGAGGCAGGAGAAAGTATAAATGACAGTGGTTCGTAGATCCAACACATCACCAGGGTTGCCAGCAAGAACTCTACGTTGGTACAGCTAATAAGGGTTTCAAATAATGGCGAGAACTCTACAACGACAACCCGTACGATAAAAAGAACATATATGGTTGCTCGCTATATGTAGGCTTATTTAAGAGCTAAGATACCTAGAAGCTCCAAATGGACGAGGGTTGCCGACAAGTAAACTCGGCCGTCACACCACCCGTAAAATGAAATGGCACTTAGGTTAGATAAGTCTCAGCGACTGACAACCGTCTGATCCATGGGAAAAACCCTTGCTAGGTTTAGGGGCTTGCGACCCAAGGAGACGTCATCACTCTCCCGTATGAATTTTTGACTTTCAGGAGTTTCAACCTGATGACACGTCACCAATGCCCCACCCTATATTTTCGCACATATAATCAATCAACATTCACGTAGCAGAAGGTTTCAAAGGGGACAGTCTCGTGATGCTTTAGCACTAAAGTGCCAAGGCATCATGAGGATCCATCTCTCAATATATGCACAACAAATCTCAAACCATGTACAAAATTGAACGCGATAAAACATACTACTAATACAAACTGACGTGCTGTCGAACAGTCCCGTCATTTTTAAAGTGTGGTAGTCCACAAAATAATTTTTTTGAAAATGGGATGCAATGCAATATAATGCAATAGATATAGAAATCTCAACCTCAACGACGATTTTTCTTGCCTACCAGAGCAACTGTCTCCTCGGGAATGGTAGCACACTTGCCGAAATCGTCCAAGCCTGACAAAGGTATAAACGCAAAAATTTATAAATTAATTCTACGAAATAAGCGGAGGGTCACCGGGAATAGGAGCCCAACCGACGTGCGAGTGACGTATTTGAGAATCCCAATAAAATTTTCCAAACTTCATCTAATAACATTCTTTAACCCAAGATCCAACTTTAAACACCTAAACAGTTTCTAAAATCCAAAGCCTCATTGGTAGAACACATGTCCTTATTACGACTATCAAGGGAATCTATACCTATAACCATGCAAGACATAAACTCAATCAATAGAGCAATAGACTCCAAGGCATTACTAGCATTTCCTTTCAACCACAAACCAGAACCCAATGTAGAACTCAGTAAATCCTAGTGCTCGAATTTAAAAAGTCAGAATCCACATTAATACCCAACAATACCAAACTAACCGAGCAGAGTAGTGTGAACAGAATCATCAAAAATTTCCATGGTTTTCTCATCAATAACCAGTAACGAAACAGGGTCTACGTTTACAGCTATCCATGAATTGAAATCACAGTCCTCACATTGCAACAATATTCAGAATTTATCAAACTAATCAGAACAATCCAACATAGGCTAAAATTTATATAAAAACAATCCCACTGAATCTCTCACAAGCAGAATCCAGAGTTCAACCTACCAGACAAAAACTTCATCACAATTTAAAATTTAACAGGGGCATTTTCCGTTCACATTATCTCATCAAAATAAACAAATCTGTAGTTCAATTTACCAGGCACAGACAATTTCACAGCACAGAAACGGTGACAGAAAATGTAACCAATGCAACCAAAAAAATAATAGTGCCGAAATTCATCCAGAAATCCGACTCAGAAACCAAAAATTGAAATAGAACAGTCCAACAAAAAAAATCCCTCACCAACAGAACTGAATATTATGTTTTTGCTCACCGGAATCGGAAGAACAGGGGAAGCTTCTCGGTTGGAGCTGTCCTGTCACCGGTGGTCGGAATGCTCGCTGCTGGACGGAGCGCGCGAACCGTCAGTGCTCGATGCTTGTTCGTTCGCAGCTGGAGGGATCGCTCAGAAGCTCAAGTTCCCTGTCTCGGCCTCCCTCCTCACAAAACGCTCTCTCGGTTGCAGCTCGAGCGCCTCAGACGACGTCAACTGTCCCCGTCCAGTTGCTGCCGTCGCTCGGGATTGATTCTCTCGCGTGGTTCATCTCTCCCTCTCGCCACAGTCACTCCCTACCTCTCGGTTCTCTCGGCCGGATGCATAAAATCGGAAGAAGAGGAAACCTATTTCCTCTTCTCCCGATTTCTTCTTTTTTTGTTTTCAAGTTAACCCTTGAACTTTCCAACTCCAATATTCTTGGCCGGATTCTTTTCCCTCCTTCCCTCCATTTTCATTTCTCATTCTTTCATTATTCTATTTCACTTGTTCCCACTTATTTATTTCTTTTATCCAATAAATTCCTTAATTCTTTTCCATCACTATGGTGCAGTACATAATATAAACTAAACCACTACCGTATAAGTTGCAGGGAAAATAGAGCCACTTACGAACTTTAAGCATATCATGCTATCGACAGTAACAAATAATAATGATACTTATCGATTGCAAAAGCCACAAACGACTTTGATAAAGTTGAGGGTTTTATCCACAGTGACACGTCATATACAGCTATCTCATTACTCTAGTTAACAACAATTAAACACATTATCCAACAGTCAAATGTGTGTAACAAAACACGATCCCCACATGGGTCACTCAAACTTAGTTCATATGACTAAAATGATCAATGAAAGTAAAATACGTGCTCAAATAAAATATGTCCTATAAAAAATACTTATATAATATGAGAACCGACGCTCCATAAAAAGAATAGGTTCTTTTATATGAGAACACGTTTCAAAATAGGGTTTTTATAAAACAATGTAAATGTTGGACAAAAAATAAATTCTTATCTCAAAATGGGCCTACTAATAACCAAGCTCAAGCAATACCAAAGCTGTCCAATAAAGTTCTAAGTCAAAAATTTAACTTTCGATACCTAACTATCATGTCATCACAGAATTAGCATCGAATTTTCTTACTTTAAATTCTAAATTTTTGGCGAAAGAAAAGGACTTAAGAATGATTGAATTTAAAGCCTACAATGGTTCAAAAGCGGCTATGAAATGACCCACCGATTGGGTCAAAAGTCCAAATCATGAGCCGCGACACAAACATCTTGAGCCTCAGCCCCAAAATGAGCTTTTGTAGCGTCCCAAAACTGAGTTGAGCTATGGCTCCACCAGGCAGAGGCACCTAGGTTGCAACTCAGTGCCTTCTGAGTCATAGCCTAGCATCGTCTTCTAGACATTGGGCGCATTGTTTCACTGAATTTCTTCAAAATTTTAGCAAATTTGAGACTAGAATGATTAACACTTCATAGGATCAAAACCAAACAAAATTTACATCCATAAATTTAAAATCTTAAGTGAAAAATTCAAACTTTAAATTCTAAACAAAGTTATAATCTTTCAACGATATTCAAATCAAAAAATATGGACACCGATTGTATCAGATCGGAACCAGCATTTTACTTGGGCTTTCTAGAAGAGTTTGAGCAAAGCTATTGGCATTGAACTAAAGCTCAGCACTGTATTGCATCCTCAAATGGATGGACAAAGTGGAAGAACAATTCAGACACTTGAGGATATGCTTCATGCTTGCGTTCTCGAATTGTAAGTGAGATAGGGGAAAATTTGTCCACTTATCGAGTTCGCATACAACAACAGTTTTCAGGCCACTATTGGCATGGCCCCGTATGAAGTGCTATATGGGAGGAAGTACTGATCCCCAGTGCATTGGAATGAAATGGGAAAAACTACCTTCTATGGTCTGGAAATGGTACAGAAGACTGTAGAGTCTGTGGCCCTGATTAAGCAGAGAATGTTAGCAGCACAGAGTCGCCAAAAGAGCTACACAGACAACCGACAACGAGACCTAATATTTGATGAGGGCCATAGCATGTTCTTGAAGGTATCTCCTTTCAAAAGTGTAAAAGCCGTGAAATTTTTTTTAATAAGAAATTCCACGTGTAAATTTTTCGCGTTGAAAATTGGTCATGGCGTTGAAGAAATTGACTGAATTGTCATGTAGAGGCCACGTATATAGGAATTTGGTCAATTGGTCAAAGTCGGTGAATTTTTCCAAACGAAGAATTCATTAAATAAACAAAATTAGAGAATTGAATTGGATCGAAAAATGTTGTTGGGTAATGATCCAAATAAATTTGGATTGAAAATGAGATTTTGGAGATGTATAATTAGTGGATGAATTAGTGGGAGTTAAATGAAATTAAGGAAAGTTGTGTGATTAAAATAAAAAGAGAAGAAAAGGTGGGAGAGGAAAATCTTGGCGGCAAGTGAAAGAAATTAAGAGGGAAGAAAAATAATGGAAAAAACTAAAGAAATGGGAAAAGAGTGAGAGAAGCAGTGCGTAGAAATGATGAATAAAAGAAGGAAAAAACAAAGAATAAAGAAGGGAGGAAGCAGCAGTTTTACGAGGAAGGGAAATAGGGTTCCCATTTTTGGCCCCTGCTTCTTTCGGCCGAGAGAGATAGTCTGCGAGAGAGGGAGAGTGGTGGCGAGAAGGAGAGATGGACCACGAGAGGAAACCGATCCCGAGCGACGGCATCAACTGGATGACGACCATTGACGTCGTCTGAGGCGTCCGAGTTGCAGGTTCTTGGACATTGTCGAACGCAGCCATTGGGCAGACGAAACCGCCTCCGAGCTGCGAACGGACAGAGACAACCGAGTGTGTTCCGACGAAGCCAAGCGGTCTGGACGTCGATTAACCTAACTGCGGAGCTTCATTTCCTTAGATCTCAGATTCTGGTAAGAAATTTCAAAACACCCGGTTACGTTTTGTTCTTCGTGGTGAGTTCTGTCCTATTTCAGACTCCGAGCTTCGGGCGACTGGACGACGCTGTCGGTGACTCCTTCGGAGGTGTTCCGGCAACAGTGGCAGTCCTGACCGAGAGCATTCCACCATTTCTGATTTCTAGTGAGTAAAACAGAATGCTTGATTCTGTTTGTGCTTCGGTGAGAGATTTCTGTTTTGATTCAATAATGGATTTTAGAATTTGACTTTGTTTTGGATGTTGGAAATTTTGGTGAAAAACCGTGGATATAGGGATTGCACTGGTATTGTTGAATTGAAGATATCTGTTGTTTCTGTTTTGGTTGGAGTTGTTAGTTGGATATATATTGTTATTCACTGTTCTGTTACTGCCATTGACGATGAGTTTAGCTGGTGAAATTGGTTCATGTTGGATGACTTTGAGTTTCAATTCTATGATATCTTGGGTTACTCTTTTCTACCAGTTGGATGCTAAATTCTTGCTTTGATTATGAGCCTCATAATATTGTTGGTGGACGAGAAGGATATTGAGGGTGATAACTTATTTCGTTAAGGTTGAGGTTTAGTTTTGTCATTTGTGGAAGTTGAAGATTATAGTTGATTTTGTCTAAGTTTGGGAGACATTCTGTGACATTGCTAACAGTTTAAAATGTTGCAAAATATGTTGAGGATTAAGTGTTGTTTGGATAATGATCTATTTATTTACCAAAGGGTAAAGTTGGGGATTTTGTTGGAATTATTAGATGAGTCGTTTACACCTTTGTTAAGTTCCTATTACCGATATAGGACCCTTTCGTTTATTTCTTGGGATTTATTTATGAGAATTCCCTTATTTTATGTTTGTCAGGCTTAGACGATTTCGGTGAGTGTGACACAATTCCCGAGGAGACAGTTGCTCCGCCCAACGGAAAAGAACGCCGAAAAGGTTGGGATTTCTATACCTTCTGCGTTGCATTGCATCCAACCCCGTTTTGAAAAAAAAAATAACTATTTTGTGGAATGCCACACTTGAAAAAAGATGGGGACTGTTCGACAGCACGTCAATTTTTATTAGTAGTATGTTTTCTCACGTTTAATTCCGTACATGATTTGGAATTTATTGTGCTTATCTTGAGGGACGAATTAGCTATCCCCTTGAATACCTTCTTCTGCGTGAAGTTTGATTGTTTGGCGTGTAAAAATATAGGTAGGGCATTGTGACGTGTCCTCAAGTTGAAACTCCTGAAAGTCGTAAATTAGTATGGGAGAGTGATGATGTCTCCTTGAGTCGCAAGCCCGTAAACCTGGCCAGGGTTTTTGTCACATGGATCAGACGGTTGTCAGTCGCTGAGACTTGTTTACCTCGAGTCCTTATATGGCGAGCAACCGTATCCGTTCTATTTTATCGTATGAATTGTCATCACAGAGTTCTCGCCATTTGACCCCTAGATTAGGACGCAGAGTTCTCCCTATTGTTTGAAACCCCTAGATTAGTTCTACCGACGTAGAGTTCTCGCGAGCAAACCGGGTGACGTGTTGGATCTACGAACCACCGTCATTTATACTTCCTCCTGCCTCATGAGGTGTTGACGCCGACGGGTGTCCACCTATTCTCTGCTGTGTGGCGGGTGAGTCCATGAGTGAACACCTCTTTTCACTAATGACGTTTTGGATTGGAAAACGATGATGGCCTATTTTACGAGATATAGCTGTTTATGTATACAGCAAGTTTTAACTAAAAGCCTCATCAGTGGCCCTTGGGCCGATTTGTTAAAATAATAAAGAGTTTTGAAGCGATTTAAAAATCCATGTACGGTAGAATGACATATAACCTTGTTTTCGAGAATATAGAAAAAAAAACTAGTTTTGCATGAGGTGCATTTAGTATAGTCATACCTTACTGAGTTAGTCACTCACCCCAAACGATTCCTCCCCAAAACTTTAGGTAAAGGCAAAGAGTAGCTGAGGATCAAGAGCTGAAGTGTTTTATTATTTCTACTTGAGTGATTTATCGTTATTTGGTGAGGACATTTATGTTTCTATTTGGGTTATAAACTTTAAACACTGTTGGTTTGGATTTGTTGCACAGTACTTGGATTTCATTTAAAATTTATGCATTGTTACTTTCTCGTGATCCCTACTCGGACCTAGGCCCATATCTTTTTGGGCAGAACTAATTATTTATAAGTCTTCTGCTAAAACACACGCCTGGGGCTGGGTGATCGGATTCTTACGAGGATTGGGTCGCCTGACTCGGCGGTTCTGTCAGACCCGTCTTCGGGTCGTGACAAAAAGAATCGTTCGGTTCAGTAAAAGGGGAAAGCTCAATCCCAGATACGTGGGACCTTATGTGATCACTAAGAAAATAGGACCAGTTGAATATCAGCTACAGTTGTCGGATTCCATGGTGGGTGTACACGACATCTTTCACGTGTCTATGCTCAAGAGGTGTCTTGGTGATGCAGCTGTATTGAATTCTTATGATAATATCATGGTACAACCTAACATGAGCTACAATGAAAGGCCTGTTATCATCCTTGACTCAAGAGTAAAGGATCTACAATGCAAGCGAATCCAGCTTGTCAAGGTCTTATGGCAGAATTACAGCCGTGAAGAGGCCACTTGGGAAAAAGAAGATGACATGAGGTCTATTTACCCCAAGTTATTCAGTAGCTAAATTTTCAGACCAAAGTTTTTGTAAGGGGGAAGTATGTAATACCACGATACTAATTTTCCTGTGTACGCGATGTAATCAAATCTTGGAGATAATTATATATTATATTGTGTGTCTATACTTGTTCAATCATGACAAGTATTTATGGGGGGATTATGGGGTAAAAAGGTTAAGTATGAAAAGGTGAGAAAAATGTTGTCCTTGGCATTTTCGGACACCTGCGAACGACGCTGCGGACAAATCATGTCGTCCGCAAACGCTTGGAGCATTGCCCCGAGCCTTAGGACGACTTAGGACGTGATTCCATGTCCTGATTTCACTTTATCGTGGAGTTTCGAACGAGTTCGGATGAATGCTAACGCAAAGGGTGGCGTTCAAATTAAATCTGTAAAAATCCTGGACACTTTCAGATGGTTGCAAACGAATACGGATGTGAGGAGGCCTCATCCGATTTGAATCTGTCCAAACTATGGACACATGCGAATGCAATGTGCGGACGCCAAATCGCATCCAATGGATGCATGCGGACATCCCTCACTCGGGCGTTGGGAGAAGGACGGACGCCCTATCAAAGACGTTGGCCTAACAGATGTCTGTTGTATAGGACGGACGTCTGTTGTATTGGAACAGATGAAATTTTTCCTCTGTGACCACAATATTGCTTGTGGAATTTTACTCATGCGGACGAGATCTCTGCATCTGCAATCGTCCACAAGATCGCAGATCTGCGTCAGAAAATGATTTAAAATCAGAAAAATGGACATATAACCAATAAGAAACATGATCCTCTGACACGAATTTGCCCCTAGGACCGACCAGCAGGAGCTGTCTCCCTACACTCTCCCTACTGAACGTACGAGATGTCTACAGGGGATGAGTAACTCCCCTTTATCTTCAACCAGCTCCTAGTTCCACCCTTTGCGTTTTCCTTCCAGTTGGTGTCTTTGTTTCTGGAGGAGTTTCTACGTGGAGTGTGGAAACCCAGGGGATTCAGCTATCCGTGAGAAGACTTCTTCAGTCGGGTAAGGATTTGGGTGGTCTTTGGCCATGTGGAGGCCCTACACCCAAGTAAAGAGTGCATGTGTGAATATTTCTTATTGTTGGATCTCTGTAGTTCTTGTGGTTGCCTTAAGGTTTTGCTGCGTAGTTGCTTTCTGTACACTATTAGATGCCTTAAACTCCCATGTTTTTCCTTTCGGTACTTTACTGGTTCTTGCATTTTGTTTTTGCTAAATGTTAGATTTCCTTACTATTCCTTGTTGATATTCTCTGTACATTTCTTTACTGCTTTTTATTAAAATGTTCATGTCAATAGAGAAGTAGTGAAAGTTTACTGTGTTGAGCTTGAATGAATCAAAAAGAAGATGCCTAAATGTATGAGAAGTATGAATGAATGCCTAATAGATTTCTAGTGATGTTGTTAATAGTGATTCTATTTTGTTGGCTGTAGACTCATTGTTCCTCTTGTGGTTTGGATATCAATTACCTCCCTTAATCTGGATGTGTACAAACAACTAGATCAATAATCTGTGAATTAGTTTATAATGTTATTGCGTAATGTTATTGCGTCTTGCTTCAGGTTAAGAACAATAGATCTTCTAGTTTCAGTTAGCACTAATTCGTTCAACACGTTTCTCGCTATATTAAATTATTCAGCATGTTCTATTTATCATTCGTCAAGTAGACTTCTGGATATGATTTGTTAAGCATGTTTTATTAGCAAATCTCTAAGCATGCCTCTAATAAATAGATTTTATATGTATGGTTTATTCAGCATGTGTTCACCGTTTAATTTCGATTATTATTCGCCGATGTTTATTATCGTTTAAGAAGCACGTTTTGCTGTTTTGTTTTGATTATTATTCGTTGCTGTTTATTATCGTTTAAGAAGCACATTTTGCTGTTTCATTTTGATTATTATTCGCCGATGTTTATTATCATTTAAGAATCACGTTTTACTGTTTCGTTTCGATTATTATTTGCTGCTATGTATTATCGTTTAATAAGCACGTTTCGCTGTTTTGTTTTGATTATTATTCACCGATGTTTATAGTCATTTAAGAAATGTGTTTTGTTGTTCCGTTTTGATGTTGTTCGTGGCTATCTATAGTCGCTTGAAGAGGCATGTTTACGTGTTTAATTACTGTTGGTTATTGTCATTAAGAAGCACGTTATGATTTCTCGTTATTGAATGCTACCATATATTGTCACAGCATGTTCAATCATTCTATCTTGTTTGATATATATATATTATCCACTGTGTTTAATGCATCGTTAAAAGCACATTTTGTTGATTTATTTTTGTCATCGTATGCTGCAATGTGTTCATTTATTTTGCTTCATATTGTCTAACTACTATCGATGTAAGTAATGCGTGCTTTAAATTTTGCCCTTTTATTGAATGTCAATTATTTAAATCATCGTCATTTACTTTCCATGTATGCGCTATTTAATTTGAAAGTGTCTTTATGCATTCATGTCAATAGAAACAAATAGGGAGTGTCACATTGGGGTGGTATTCACACACATTAAGTGAGGGAAAAACGATAAGAAAATGAAAGAAAAGGAAAAGAAAAGGGAGTTGGGAGGCGGAAGGGTAGTCGAATCTAGTCTGGTAGCTAGGAAATGCCCCCTACCTTGTAGGGAACGGGGACCTAGTTGCCCATAGGAGGTTAGACCAATCAACTATACCATCTCATACAGGTCTTCCAATCTCAAGCTCGAAGTATGAGTTAGTACGAATGTAATGAAAAGATTGGTTTGGATGGCCCCCATTCCAGAGAAACTAAAGAGAGGCATACGCATTTGTATTATACCATTTCCTTACTGAGCTTCATGCTCACGTCCTTACTTGTGGTGTAGGTAATGAGATGATTATATCAGGAGTAGAGGAGGCCTTACTCGTGGAGCCTACGGTGTATCTAGAGGAAACGTGACCAGAGTAGAGGCATGGTTCAAGGAAAAAGAGAAAGTAGCTATGTTGTAAAGGTTTAACGACAAACATGTTTTTGCAAGACGTTAACTATTGCCCTAAACCTTGTTTTGAGTAGGTTACGCTTTTAACCTCTAACTTTGTTGAGCTTTAAGTAATATTTCAAGTTATGCTTCCGCTAATTTTATTAAATATAGTTTTTCCACTATTTTACGAATGTTGAGATGAGCTTTGCGTAACGATCAGATTTCCTTTAAGGAAAGACTTTGATACTATTTTAAAAAGGGGTTTTTTTAAATAGTGATTTTTTCATTACCCAAATTTTAAAATTTAACATATTTTTAAGACAAACAAAAAACCCGGGTCGTTACATGTTATGTTTCGTTATTTGAGGAAATGTAATGATGTTGTGACATAGGCATAAGATAGGTTATGAGATATGTATGCTGCATTGAATTCATGCATCATGTTTTCTAGGAAAAGAACAAAAATGGTTTTTCAAGCATACTTTTTCATGTAAGAAATACTTAAACATAAAAGAACATACGTAAATAGTCTTGTATGGGCGTGGCTTTAAAACATTTATTGTATAAGAACCTCGATCAAAATGGCGAGGTAGATATGGATGAGAACCATGACAAAGTTTGCGATGTAGCTATGTATAAGACCCTCAACAAAAGGCGTGAGGTAGTCTCATAAAGAAGCCATGTATGGGCAGGGTTTGAGACTAAGTTACACATAAGAATCTCAACAAAGGGCGTGAGGTAGACACGTATAAGGATTTCAACAAAGGGGCACGAGATCATTATGTATAAGAACTTAAACAAAGGGTGCAAGATTGTTATGCATAAGAACCTCAACAAAGGGCATGAGGTAGACACATATAAGGATCTCGACAAGGAGTGTGAGATCATTATGCATAAGAACCTCGACAAAGGCATTAGGCAGACACATATAATAATCTCGATAAAGGTTGTGAGGTTGTTATGTATAAGTATCTCGACAAAGAGCATGAGATCCTTATCCTTTAGAACCTCAACAAAGGGTGTGACATAAACAAGTATAAATATCTCGACAAAGGTAGTCAGGTTGTCCTGCATGATGACCTCGACAAAAGTTATGATGGTAGCTTTGGGTGAGTCAATTGCCCCAAAGATAGTTACGGAGCTTTGGGTAAGATGTGTGCCCCATTGGTGAAGATGAAACAAAATGAACGAAGAGAAAGAAAAGAATGTAAGAAAGAAAAGAATAAGAATGAAAAGAATAAGAATAGCAAAATGAAAGACTAAGAATGAAAAATGACATGTTTTCTATATAAACTGCATTTCATGTTCAAGATTTATAGCCATATTTTATTGAACGTTAGATTTATTAATTGAACTTTGTGATGTAGTGATGCACCTCAATGACCAATCACTTGGGCTCGGGCCAAAAAGCTCATTGACCTTTTATGCTTTCTTATTTTGCAGGAGAAGCTTTCTTTGAAGGGAATAATGGAGTACCATCTCATGGTGCTAACAAGCAACCCATGCATGTGCTCAAATGGGAGTGCAACAAAACACCCAAGGCTAGCCTTCCACTCGAGGTCAGCCTTCCACTGAGGCATCCAACTCATATGAGATTCCTCTCACCACTTTTAGGAATGCTTGAAGTCCACAATACAAGGAAGATGCTCCAAGTTACTCAAGAACTCGAAGAAGGTAGCATAGAATTATTTATGAGTTATTTTGAAATTATTTGATGTAATGGATTGATTGTTTTTGAATTGCTCTAGGCTAGCATAAAATAGTCGAGAGTTTTTTATTATTTTTTAAATTATTTTTGTAATTTTGATATTAGAGCTACCTTAATTGAGGTTGTATTTATAGTCCTCTTAATGGCTTATCTAAATCAATTTGAAACCAGCTGAAACCCTTTGAATTGGATTTTTAGTTCCCTCCACAATCAGCCCCCATTTCCCTTGGTGAGAATCTGAGAGAGTGAGTGTCAAAACATTGAATCATTGTTGTTCCTTGCAAGCCTTGTGGTGATTCTCTTACAATAATCCTTCCTCCAATTCATTATAGAGGTGGACATCCCTAGTGAAGGTTTAGAAGGCCTGCTACGAACAAAGTTGGAGAAACTTTTGTGTTAGAGTCCATTGAAGTCGATAGGTGCAATTTTAGCACCCATTCGGACCAGGTTGTAACCATTCATACATAAATTTTGATCCTGAGCGTTTCGAGTCTTGATTTTTAAAGGTTATCTTGTTCACTTATACAGAGGTACGTGGTCCAAATTTCATGTGTTTTGGAAAAGTATTGAGTGAATTATGTTTGTTACCATCTCGGGCCTGAAACTATTTTTTTGGTGTCTTTTCGGACAGTCTCAAATTCATTCACATAACTTCGTGTCCCATGAGTATTTTCTTGTGATTTTTGGAGATTTTCTTCAAACCTTATTGAATTTAGTCTGGTCCAATTTTCAAGTCAATTGAATGTCAAACAAGTGAGTTGCACCTTCAGGTATTTTAGGCTCTGTTTCTAGCTGTGATAACCACCAACAACAAAGGGGATTCAACTCTTTGCATCCTGTGGTGCGTCATGTAGGTAAGGATGCTATCAAAGACATACATGATGATAGCAACGAGTAAAGATTGGAGTTGAAGAAGAATTCTCATGGGAGAAGTTGCACCGTTGTTAGAGCAAGTTAACCTATGCTTCATGAACCATGTTCAGACTTTTTATTTTATTTAAAGAAAGGAATAAGATGTTTTAAGGCTAATTCAAATGGTTTTTCTAAAATATATTTTATTATGCTTTTAAAGATTTCAACTTGGGTTTTGTTCAAGATTTCGAGAAAGACTTCCACTAATATTTTCAAAGGACATTACTAGTTTCCTATTTCAAAAAAATTATATTTGCACGAATTATGAATGAACGCCATGGGGGATTACATTCACTTTGAAATTCTTTTCTCACTGCTTGTAAAACTCGTGAATTTTATAATAATAAATTCCAATAGTTAATTTTTCACGTAATATTTGCACAAGGTGTAGAAAAGTTGATCTATTTTGTCGCGTTGTGATCACGTTGGAATTGTCGATCAAATGGTTAAAATAAAAAAAAAGGGTATTACCGACCAGTAAATTAATTAAGAAAATGAATTTGGTACATTATTTTGGCTAAAGAATTGTTGTTAGTTAGCATATGTAACAAATTAGAATTCATATTAGATTTAAAATATGTTTTAATACATATTTTATTTGTTAAATAAATTTAAAAAAATAGAAATAAAATAAAAGAAAAGGAAGAAGGAAGGGTTCCTTCCTTTGTCGGCAGCCGAGAAGAGAGACACGAGGGAGAAGGGAGGATGAAGTTGAACGTCTAGTGAATCTGAGGAGTTTCAAAAGTTTGCAACGTCAAGGGCATCAGCTTTTGTAAAGGTTGTTGGTGAGTAACTGTGTTGATCCCCTCTGATTTTGAAGTTAAAGTTTGAAAATTTTGTTCGCTTCAAATTCAAGTTTAAAAACTCGGATGTGATGGACATCTCTTGTTTATATTGGTAGAATCAAAGTTTTGTAGGGTTATTTGGCGTTTGAAGGTAATAAAGGGGGAAACGACATGTTTCTGGTGAGGAAACAACATTGGAATTCTATTTTGGTTCACCACTGGTCATGCTTGGCTCATCAGAGTTGACCCTGCATGTGTTGGAAACACACGGTTAGAATACACGGTCGACCAAATTGCTTGTGGTAGTCTACAGCGGTCGACCGCATTGGTCAACCGCAACAGTGCAAGTTAATCGTAACACTATTCTTGGTAGGCGCAAAATGAACAGATTATGCAAAATTGGCCCCTAGTCAATCATAGCACTGTATTTAGTCGACCACATAGTGTAGTTTAACATGTTTTGAGTCATTTACATGTAGGTTGGCTTCCTATTATTTGTATAGGACCCTTCCTTCTGTCCGTTGTGATTTATTGATGAGAATTTTTGTCTTTTGATATGTTTTTAGACTTAGACGAATTTGGAGACTTTGAGACATTTCTTGAGGAGGCCGTTGCTCTGATTAGTAAGAGAGAATGCTGAAAAGGTATGGATTTTTATGCTTTGTGCATTGCATTGCATCAAGTTTTTGAACTAATATTTTGTTGGATGCCACACTGAAAAACCTAACGTGGATTGTTTGACAGCACGTCTATTTTTACGTATACATATGTTTTCTCACATTTACTTTATTGTACATGGTTTTGTTAATATTTTATGGATATGTTAGGAGAATTAATCATTATGATGCTTTAGGCAAACTTGGTACTAAAGCATCCCGAGGCAATCTCGTACAATCTTCTCCTATGTGAAGATTGGTTGCTTGTACTCACACAAAGGGTGATAGGGCATCGGTGACATGTCCTTGGGTTTCGAGCTTCGTAAGTAAAAAAGGTGATATAGGGGTGATGATGCGCTCTTTCGGGTGCAAGCCCCATAATCTAGCAAGAGTTTAGTCACACGGATTGGAGGTTGCCAGTAGCTGGGTTTGCTCACCTAGAACCTTTCCAATTGACGGGTGGCGTGAAAGCTCATAGCTCTGCTTGCCAGCAACCTTTGTCAACTTGGATATAGTAAATGACTAGTTGAGGAGCAACCTATCTCTAATAACATTATTCGTTATTGATATCATGGATGGGGATGCCACCTGGTCTACAGATGTGGATACCATCTTCTCTGTCTCATGATGTAATACCTCAATTTCCCGTAACAAAATTAAATAAGGATAGTTGAAAAATTATTTGGATGTAATAAATTAGTTGGATGAAGATTTAATTGTTGGAAATAATTATTTAGAATAAATTTAAAAAGGATTAATTAAATAAATGGAATTAAAATATAAGAAGAAACTAAAAGGCAAGGGGAAGAATTAAACTTGTTCTCCTTGAACCGATCTGATTGAAGACAAAATGGGAAGGTAAAAAAATGGACACGACCATTTCTTGGAGGTGAAGCTGAGGTAGAGGTCGGGGGCGATAGGGGAGACGATCACGAGAGAGAAAGGGACGCGTGCTCGAATGAAACTCTAGAACTAGTGAGGCGCTGTCAAGTGAGTTGACGGTGACAATGTGGGGAGTGACGTGTAATGCCCAGATAATTTCTCCATGTACTATGTAAAAGGGTTCATTGAATGAACAAATATTCTAATAAAAGAAAAAACGTTTTGTGAACATCGATTTGGGACTTGATGCAATGTAAATGAGGGTAGAAATAGTTTTGAAAATTTTAAAGTGGAAATTTGTTACAGATTGTGTATTTTGCATTTTCAGTCGCATTGTGGTCGGGGTTACGGTCGAACATCTAGACCAAAAAAGCATTACAGATTTCTCCTTGCTTCTTCAGTTGTACCGCGGCTGAAGTTGGGGTCGAAGGGTTCGACCAAAATGCATTCCAGATTCGTATTTTTGGTTTTTAGATGCAACACGATCGAGGATATGGACGTGGTGACGACTAAAAAACAGCAGATTTCGAATCTATCACATTCGTCAATTTTGTGATCGAGTCATCGATCGAGACACGGTTGCAAAGTTTGACCGAAAACACAAAATAGTGGCAAAATTCGGCATTCCGGTGCAACAAGGTCGAGGGTTCCATCAGCTTACTCGACTGAAAAGTCTAATTTAAGCAAAAAAAATTGTTTCTGTCAGCCATTATTCCTTATCTCCTCCAATGAAAACTCCCTCCTCTCCAGAGGCGATGACAGCTTTCCATGTGGGTGACCTTTATTGGACCACCCTCCTTTGGTTTGGGTGATTATCCATCAATTGTCAATCCAGGTAAGTCTCCTCTGTCTATAAATGGTGGCAGTCGATGGATGGGTTTTTACCCTGTTAATTTTCAAACTTCCATCTCTTGTAAAATGAAGTGTGAAGTGAGTTGTGAGATTTCCTCTTATGGTTACTTTGAACTACTTTTGTCTGGAGTGGGAGTGTGTGAACGAGAAAGGAGAAGTGTCCAACTGCTGTCGTGGACTGTTGAGGAAAATTGTGGATGGCCAAGTGTGGAAGGAAAAATATTGAGGTAAGAAATGTGGATGCAAGGTTGGCCAGTGAAGGCCCTACATCAAGGGACTTGTTTGTTGTTGATTTTCTTGTTGCAATCTGTTGTTACTGATATTTGCTACTTGATTTCTACTAGCTAAGAACTGGGTTGTTGCTGCTACTTGTTAAAAATTTTGTTAACTTCTGGAGATTGTTCACTTGTTAAAGATTCCTATTTTGGATAATTTATGTAATCTGATTGTCGATTTGGCCTTGGATAGTGGCTGTGATTTGGAAGGGTTGTTTAGAATTTGTCTTGTGAAAATGCTCTGTGAAGTGTAGTAACCATGGTGTAGGGAAACGATTAGGTGAAATATGGTTTTTCTACTCCTTGCTAATTATTCTCTATGAAATTGAAACAAGAAATACTCCTGGATAATTCACATGTATAGCTTTCCGTCAGTTGATTGTTGTCTGCCAAATAGTATTTTGTTGGTTAACATGTAGCTTGAAAGTACTCTAGATTGTTCCTTACAATTATTGATAAAATGCTAAACTACATAAATGAATTGTTTTAGCTTAAGCATGATTGTTATATCCCCGCTTTAACATTTTCTTTGATATATATACTGTTACTGTTGTGGATGGAATATCGTGATGAACTGCTTTAATTTCGTCGATATACTGCAATGAATTATTGAATAGAATATGAACTGGCATTCATGCATAAAGGAAAAATGGGCGTGTGAGGGTTCGGGAGAGAGGGTAACAGTCGTAGGTAGGAACACCCCAGATTGAAATCTCCCCTCATGTAGAGGTTGAAGTTGGTTAGTCCACACCAACCAACAGATGTATCCCTGCTCTTAGTCCTCAATGTCAGAAAAGACAGAGATTGGTAACGGGCATAGGTGGGAACACCCCAGATGGAAAACTCCACTCAAGTAGAGGTTGGAGTCGTTTAGTCCACACCGACCCGCACATGTGCCCATTCTCTGGTAATGAAATGTAAAGGAATAATGAAATGAAAAGATAGAAAAAATGGGTTCTTTTCTGGAGAACGACTACATAAGCATGAGCATAAGCATTTCATCCTATTTCTTGCTGAGCATTTGGCTCATTTTCTTACTCGTGATGCAGGTGATTTTGATAATGTTGATGACATCAATGTAGAGGAGGTGGCATTGCCTGTGGAGCTCTTGGCTTACCAACTGAGCTCAAGTTGATGGGTTATGGCTCAAGAAAAACACTAGTGGTTTTTATAATTAGTTATGTTTTTAACCTCAATAAATGTTTTGCAAACTAGACTGTTGTTTGAATCTATGGACTCTTGCATTTTAATTATCAAAACTTTGACTAAATTATTCTACATATAACTACCCTGATATCTTTTCATGTCAGCTTTCTTCATATACTTTAAATAATGTTTTCAAATTATTCTGTTGATTTACTCTGATATGTTTGTATTGAACCTGTTTTAAGAGTAAAGAAAACAAAAAAATTTTATGACTGAAAATATAGAGACATAAAAGGTTTTAAAAACATTGAGTGTTACACGAAGAGTTATGGATCTAGGGCTCATCACGCTTAGGTTCTTGGAATGGCACCCGCAAGGACGAACGAAGCTCTCGCGTGTCACGATGTTTGCAATGCCAAACTAAGGTAATTGTTACAAGGTGTTGAACATAATTCTACATTGGCGTTGAATGGCATTGGCAGGAAGGAATTGGGTGAGGAAATCACCGAGGCGTGGTTGCAATGGCAGTGGATGACTGTAGATGCTGCCGGATTGGTGAATGGTCCTGTGGAATTGAACTCGTTTCTATTTGGTTCTCCTGCTCAAGGAGATGATAGAGATCTCAAGACAGCTGAGCTTGTAATTCATCCACTCAACCAACAAGCCAGCCCCCTCCACATTTTGCTGAGTAAATCAAGGGCCATGTTTAAGCTATGGGAAAAGGGACGTGACGGTTTATCCTGATTTTGAGTTGTCTTGATGGAAATTGGTTGATTTAAGGGGGAGAGTTTTGCTCGAATGGGGGATTTTCCAGTGGCTGAGTGTTGACAGTGAGGGAGAGCCGAGGGAAAGGGTGAGAGTGAAAGAGAGCTACACTTGTGTTTTGTAAGAGTTCATGAGCTGAAGCAAGCCGTTGGTTTGGATGTCTTGTTGTTGTGTTTTCCCAAAGCAGAAAATCTTTAACGGTTGGTAATTGTGAGGTAAGAAATTAAGGTAGAGTCGTGGCCACTGGAGGCCCTACACCACAAGTTATGTCCATTGTGTTTGACTGATTATATTTGCTACTATAAATTGTGTAGTTTGCTATTTTGTTGCTGTAAACTATGTGGGTTAGACTTCGTTAGCTCCCTATTCTTTGTTGATAATTAGCCCTATGTTAGTGATTGCTCAACTTAATGCCTTGCTGTTAGTTGCTAGTGTGATTTTCTATTATTAGTCTAGATTTTATTGAATGAATTTTATCCTATCTCATTTACGACTCCAATACTTATTGCTACGATGGATTTTGTTGAGTGTGTTGCTGTTTTCTCTATTTCTATTTCAGTACTACTAGATAAATGTCATTTTTCCTTTAACTGTCAAGAACGTTTAGTCACCCTATTATGAATTGTCTGCTCATTTTCCATGGGTGTTTTTCTACTGCTCTGGAAGTGAGAGTTTCCTTGTTAGTTTTCTGCTTGATTTTAAGTTATGTTAGGAGCTGGTATTGCCCGTTAAATCCTCCTATGTGAAGTGACCATTCAATTATGCATCTGTCAAAAATAATATTGTACTATACCTTGCATTGGTGCTTCATTTACTGAATATTATGTTGCCCATGTCGTTATGTCTATGCATATATTACGTCCTTAATTTGTTACCAAGCATGTTTAGTATACCGAATAATTATGTTTTCTTTTAATTACTAAGCATGTATAGGATGTTAAATATTGTTATTGCCTTCTTTAATTGCCAAGCATGTCTAAGATTCTGAATGTTATTATTATTGAATTTAAAACGCTGGTCTACAACCCACATTATGATATCTCATTATTAATAAAATAAACTGGTTAGCTTATGTTTAGTTAACTTGAAATATCTCGTTTTAGATCATTTCGCCATGTAGTTTATACCAAGTTCCATGAATTAATTGTCATTCCTTTGTTTAAATTATGCCATCACACTATATTGCCTCGTGTTAGCTTTCTGTTATTTAATCCGTTAATTTCTTTAATTAGATTATTGCTCATAATCTTCGTCTTGTTTTATGTGGCTTGGTAATATAGGTTGTTGTCTCTTTTTAATTGTTGGCCTGGGCTTGCTTTAATTAGTTTCGTTCTTTTCCCATTATATGAAATTGACATATTGTTGTGATTGGTGTGCCGTATTGACATGCATAATGATACTAGTAATCATTAGGAATGCCACGTGTGGGTTAGTATTCATATGTATTTGTGAGAGAAAAATAGATAAAGGAAATGAATGTAAGGAGAAATGGAGGTTGGAGAGGTGGTTCGGATCATAATCGGGTAGACTCAAGATTATGCCCTTCCCTTGTTGGGTTGTGAGAGCCTGTCTATCCAAGGGTTAGATGCCGACTAGCGGCTACTCTCCCTGCAACGGATACCTCCATTGTCCCAACTCAATGTACGAGTTAATGAATATGACTGTGAGTAAAGAACAAATTGGGTGGATTCCATTCTAACTTAAGTAGCTACAGGCATGTATCATATTGCATCTCATTTCTTGCTAGGCTTTAGGCTCACAGTTTGCTTGTGGTGTAGGTACCCACACAAGAACAGGTGAAGGAGTAGTTGATAAAGGATTTGAACGGGCGGGTCTTGAATGCTGGGTAGGCTAAAGAATGTAAAAGAGAAAAGGGTTTTTTAAATAATAAGTAAACAATTTGTTTATCGTTCTTCAAATGAGTTATTTATGCTTCCGCTACGAAATGAGAAAAGGGATTTTATAATTTTAGTCTTCCGCTATAATTTGGAAAAAGATTTTATAACAAAAGTCATTCACTATTTATGTTTCTAACGATGTAAGTAATGAGTTTAAGTAAAAGATTTTTAACGACCAAGTTTTAATAAAAGAATTTTGATTTCAACTTAAAAGGTTTTAATAAAGATTTATGCTGTTTTTACAAAAGAAAAAAAAAGTTTTAAATTTCACATGATTTTCAAAGTAAGAACAAATGTTTCGTTACAGTTGGTATCAGAGCGCCCGGGTTTTAAAACCGATTCTGTAGACTGCCTACCAGGACAAGCTTCAACATGGAAATACTTCATCAACTATAAGTACGTTAATAGAATTGTTTTCTTATTTAAGTATTTTCTTAATTTAAGCATTCTAATTGTGACCGGAAGAATATCATGGTTAGAGGAAGAGTTGTGGATAATGTTCTAGTTGTAGATAATGAGAGAAGTTATTTAAGTTTTGGTGTATTGATGTACATGATAAAATATAGAGAATACTTGAATTGTTTGGATTTTAAATGGAGGATGAATGAAATGTAGCTTTGGGGAAGTGTAAAAACAGGGGAGACTCTGGCCAAATTTTTATAAATTGGAATTAGGATAAGTGAGAAGAAAATCTTGCATGAATTAAATCAAGAAGATAATTAAACGGGTGGCTTAAATATGAGGAACTAGGTAGAGGGTAGAATTGTTATGAAAGGAGAGAGCATTTGAGAACTAAAGGCTAAGTTGAATGTTGAGGACATGTCTACACATGCTAAGATAAGAGAAGAGGAAATGGTTGCATGTGTCATGCTTATGCTGGATAAGGATGTAAGATTTTTGTGGTACTCGATCAAAATAACGAAGGACGTGACTACGATGACATGGGTAGAATTCAAGGAAATCTTTTATGACAAGTATTTCAATCGCCCAACAAGGACCAAGAAGTTGGTAGAGTTTACTCAGCTGTAGTAGAAGGAAACGGAAATTGATACAAAAAGGGAAACAGAAATGGAAATGAAAATGGACACAAAGACGAAAACAAAAAAAAAATACGGAAATAGATATGAAAACAAAAATGGATACAGACACGAAGATGGAAACGGATACAAATATGGACACGGAAACGGATACTGAAACTGATATGGATACGGAAATGAAAATAAAAATGGACATGGATTTTTGGAAACTGATTTCTAGAAATGGATATAGATACAGATACAGAAACAAAAATGGAAATGAAAATGGATACAAAAACGAAAATGGATACGGATATGGATACGGATACAGATATGAATACATATACGAAAATGATTAGGATACGGATATAGAAAAAAAAGGGTAAAAAAATGTATACGGATACGGATATAGATACAAAAAAGGAAACAAGACAGAACAAGGATCCAAGAGGTGAAATGAATAGTAGACTGATGAAAGTGTGAAGCGTTCGACTCAAATTATGGAGTAGAGTAGAGACTTAAAGGAACAAAAAAACCAACAACAGATGGTTTCCGTAGATTTTAAATGCTAATGGATTTAATGACTAAAGTCGCAATAGTTTAAAGGAGTAGTTTATAATCCAACAAGCTTGGAAAGATGGATCTTAATGGAGAAGAGCATGTTTTGAGCATGTTGAGGTCAAAAAGTGAGAGAAAGTTATGTGTGTTGGGTTTCAAGTCATGAAGTACAAGGGTAGTGATAGGAAAATAATAAATGAGATACGATGTCAATGACTGATGAAAGGCAAACAAGAGATAAGAAGATCAAAGAGACCTCTCATTGTTTGTAAGTCACAAGGAAATGAGAAGCTTATTCAAGAAGACATTACTTCAAAGAGAAAATGATGAATCTTTAAGTTCTTGGCAATGTCAAAGGTGTAAGAGAGATTAGTTCGGAAGGTGTCATGCTTATTGAAAACAATGTTTTGAGGGAACCATGGGTTGTCATTCTGCCAATGATTGTCTGGTTTTGGCGTGAGCAACATAAAATGATTGCGTCAAGGGTGTTTTCTACTGTGGAAGATGCAAATGAAGATGGCATTTGGTGAGTAAGACTGATATTTTAGTGCGTAAAGATGTTTTAGAAGCAATGAAGTTGGCCATTGTGCAAGGATTTACTGCACACCATCTGATGAAAAAGAAAATATTTTGGCGAAGGTTTCTCTTTTTCAATAAATGTAGTTGAAAATTAAATGACTTGGACGTGAGTTAGTGATTTTGGTAACTCCTTATGTTTTGTAGGAGTGGAGATACTGGAATCCTTAAGAAGTTTTGCGTAATGGTATGATGCAAGAAGTATTTTTGATGTTTTACGTTAGGAATGTTAACGGTTATTTTCGTTGTTAGGTTGAAGAAGCGCTTATGTTAAGCTAAATTTCGAGGATGAAATTTATATAAGGAAGGAGGAATGTAATACCTTGATTTCCCATAACGGAATTAAATAAGGATAATTGGAAAATTATTTGGGTGTAATAGAATTAGTTAGATGAAGATTTATTTGTTGGAAATAATTATTTTGAATAAATTGAAAAGGAAATTAATTAAATAAATGGAATTAAAATAAAAAAAAAAACTAAAAGGAAAGGGGGAGAATTAAACCGATTCGCCCTCAACTGGTCTAGTTGAAGACAAAAGCGGAAGGAAAATAAATGTCCCACGACCATTTCTTAGAGGTGAAGCCGAGGGAGAGCTCGGGGGCGACAAGGGAGATGATCGAGGGAGAGAAGGGGACGCGTGCTCGAACGAAACTTGAGGACGAGCGAGGCACTGTTCGGCGAGCTGACAATGATGACGTGGGGAGTGACGGGTTGTGGATCTAGGGCTCGTGGCACTCGGATTCGTGGAATGGCACCCGCAGGGATGAATAAAGCTCATGCATGCTGCGATGTTCACAGTGCGAAACCGAGGTAATTGATGAAAGGTGTTGAACAGAATTCTGCAGTGGCATTGAATGGCATTGGCGAAAAGGAATTGGGCGAGGAAATCATCGAGGCATGGACACAATGGCAGTGGGTGACTGTAGATGCTGCTGGGATTGTGAATGGTCCCATGGAACTAAACTTGGTTCTATTTGGTTCTCCTACCTAAGGAGATGATGGAGATCCCAAGATGGCTGAGCTTGTAATTCTTCAACTCAACCGACAAGCCAACACCCCCTCCATATTTTGCTGAGTAAATCAAGGGCCATGATTAAGGTATGGAAAAATAGGGGTGACCATTTCTCCTAATTTTGAGTTGTCTTGTTGGGCACGGGGTTATTTAAGGGGGAGAGTTCTACTGGAATGGGGGATTTTCCAATGGCTAAGTGTTGACAGTGAGGGAGAGCCGAGGAAAAGGGTAAGAGTGAAAAAGAGCTACGCTTGTGTTTTGTGAGAGTTCATGAGCTGAAGCAAGCCGTTGGTTTGGATGTCTTGTTGCTATGTTTTCCCAGCGCAAAAAATCTTCAACGGTTGGTTATTGTGAGGTAAGAAATTGAGGTAGAGTCATGGCCAGTGGAGGCCCTACACCACAAGTTATGTCCCTTGTGTTTGACTGATTATATTTGCTACTGTAAATTGTGTAGTTTGCTATTTTGTTGCTGTTAACTGTGTGGATTGGATTCTTCGTTAGCTTCTTGTTCTTTGTTGATAATTATCCCTATATTAGTGATTGCGCAGTTTAATGCCTTGTTGTAACGACCCGGTTATTCACTACCTTTTAAAAATGTGTGAAATTTAAAACTTTGGTAAAAAGATAAATCTTCGTTAACCTTTTTAAGATATAATCAAAGTGCTCTTCTTATAACCGGACCGTCAAAGTCCCTTTTACTTTGACTCGTTATCAAAATTGTTATAGATAGTAGAAAACTATAGTTATAAAATCTTTTCTCAAAACATAGCGAAAATGTAAATAAAAATACTAAATAGCGTAGGACTAATTTGATAAAATCCTTTTTCTTCAACATCGTAGCGGAAGCATAATTAAAGACAATTAATAAAATGTTACTTTATCTTTTACAAACTTATTCCTCTTTACATTAGTTAGCCAAACTAGCCACAAGTCTCGTCCGTGCAAATCCTTCATCAGCTGCTCCTAAATCTGTTCGTCATAGCTGCTTCTAAATTTGTTCATCATAGCTGCTTCTAAATCTGTTCGTCATTTTCCTACATCAAAAGTCATAAGTTATGAACTTAATGTTCAGTAAGTGATAATACCTTTCATACTATCATACTACATGCAGTTTCTGTTTTTGTTTTTTTTCTTATCTTCTTATCTTTTATGTTTTAATCATCATTTTTGTCTTTTTCTTCTTATCTTTTGTCTTTTACGTCTTAATTATTTTCTTTCATTTTTTGTTTATGACCTCTGGTATAGCAGCGATGACATAATCCGAAAGCCTGCTAACCATTAGCCATTGTTTTCATCGTTAACCTCCGATATAGCAGCGATGACATAAACCAAAAGCCTGCTAATCATTGGTCATTTGTCTCAGCATAATCCAGGGACATTGCAACAGATACGACCTGCAATGGAATAATCTGAAAGCTTGCTAGCGACGATGGCATAATCCGAAAGCTCGCTAGAGACTGTGCCCACCAAAGACTTAAACGGCCTCACATAATATCGTTGTCGTTTTATTTTCTTTACTTTTTTATGGCTTATTATTCTTTCGTTATCGGTTCTTATTTCGTTATTTGGTTCTTCGATCATTGTTATTTTCTTTTCTTTACTTTATTTACTTTTTATGGCTTATTACTTTTTATGGCTTATGATTCGTTCGTTATTTCTATCTATTTTGTATGATGCTTGTGAATGCATACAATTTTTGAAAGCATAAATAAACATTCGATGTGCGATTCACAAAAACGTGCTATAAGTACTGTAGACATGCGGTATAAGCAGTAAACAACGAAATGCGCAATTAATAACTGTAGGCATGCTCTAACAGTAAACAACGAAACATGCTATTAGAATTGTAAACATGCTTGGAAAACAGTAAGCAATGAAACATGCATTTCCTATTCTTGCAATGTAGGGTCCGAAGACCAAGACACATGCATATCACTTACCTCTACTGCTTAGGGCATTCACACTTAATTGCTATCTTCCTTCTTTTAGTACCTTCACAATTAGAAACATTAATTCATTAATGAAATCATCTACTCATTAAATCATAACGTGTTTCCTATTCTAATTCCTCGTTATTACTAAAATCTTCTAATTAGAATCGCTTTCTTAATTACTACTTAGCTTTAGAATTAATCCTTGCATTCATTTCCAATTATCATCATATGTTCGTCCAATTAATAACTCAAATCTAAACCAAGCATATTACCAAAGCTGCTGCAGCTAAACAGGTTATGTCAAAGCAAAATAACGCTTCTATACTTATCAACTTCCAACATCCAACAACAGAACAATTCCAACTTAACATACACTTATAGTTAGCAGATTATCTCATCCAATAAATTCATGCTAAATTCAACAGAATAATTTATCAAAGCTGTAACTCCACACTTATCACGTCCAGCAACAAAAGTCAATTCCAACATATTCTTCACTACTATATTTTTCACAACCAACAAAGTGCACAAATCCATACTTCAAAACATTCATCCAACTAACAACTTATCTTCCAGTAGCATAACCCAAATCTAACATATTTATGCTTTCAGAATTAACCAATAGAGTGTAAGTATATTCATGAATTAACATCATAGAGTGCTATTCCAAGTAACAGAACATTGATCTCATCAATTTGTACTATCGGTTCATTCCAACCAAAGAAACAGAAAGCATTTGTCCAACATTTACATCAACCCAATTCACAGCACATAATATCAATTACGGAGCTTAATATTAAACTAACAGGGCTCAACAATAGTTAACAGAGGCATCATCCAGAAAATTCTTTATCAATAACCATAACCCGTAAACATAAATCTAAACATCCAAGGTGTCATAACCAATATCCATTACAGAGCATAATCTCCTATTTCTATAAATCCCAAGAATAGCAGAGGAGAAAGTCTTACCAACAGACACCCAAAAGCAGTCCAGGAGCTTCACCTCATGGCCTCTATCAAAATTCTCCAGAGAGCACCCGAGTGTCTCACTTCACCACAGAGAGCTCTTAGCTCTTTCTCTCCTCACACACTCGTTCTCGGTTTACAAAGAAGGTTCCCCCTTCTCTGACTCTTAATCCCTCCATCCCCGTTTTCTCCTGAGGCACGCCATTCCCTACACACCCAAGCCATGCCCTAGCACAGACACCACGACCATGCCTCCCGCATGCTGTTGTCCTTCACCAGGCAGGAACCAAGAAATTGGTTTGGTCCGAATCGCAGGCCGAACCACAAGCAATTCATTTTGAAACTCCAGCCCCTGCCATCGCGAGAATCACCCCTTCCAAATCGTGAAATCGCTAGTGTCGATCATCCCTACCAGCGTTCGACCATCAATACACAAAGGGGAAAGAACAATCGGCCATAAATACCTCCAATCATCACCAAAAAACACAACCCGTAGAAGCATCGATCGCGCACGCCATGCCCGATCATTCCACCGACGCAACCTGCCAACAATTATTTAATAATTTCTACCACTTCTCTTTTAGTTACTGCCAAGGAGTCATCATCACTCCTTTCTTCAATTCTTCAACTTCTTCCCATGGAATTGTTGGTTGAAAAGTTTTAATATACTGGTCTTGCACCTCTTGTAGTTTTTGGGCTATATGTTGCAATGAGCCCTTGATGTCCAACACTTAGGCTTGCTGCCTTTTCAAAACTCTTTTCTTGGATCGGATTGGTTGTGAGAAGATGAGACTACCTTCGTAACCTTCAGAGCATATTTGTTTATCAAAATTCTCTTCATCAATTTCCATGAATTTATGGGCTCTTCACCACAATCCTTTCTCTCAGAATTTATTCTTCTCCACCAAAGGCTAGCCTTTCCTTTAAGTCTCGAAGAAGCAATCTTAACTTTTCCCCGATCTAAAAATTCATGAGTTAAAAAGAATTCCTCCAACTCATCTTCCCAATCTGTGTAAACTTCAAGCCAATCTAACCCACTGAAAGTAGGAATTGAAACTAGAAACTCATTCTCTTCTTCGTCATAGGTCATATCATATCTATAGCCTCTCGCCATCAAACTAGGAGTTTAAGTTCAACGAATTGAGAGTACAAAAATATGACCAAGGCTCTGATACCAAATGATGTGCCTCAAAATGCACAAGCAACAATTTCCCCGAATGAGCACAATCAGCTATCTCAAAAATAGGGCAGTGACTTCGAATGAGTGTAACTTTTAGGGCATAAAGCCAAATCCCACGAAATTAACAGGGTCTCAATTAATACCAAATAATAATGTCTATTTCAAATTTCACATTCAAAAATGCGACACAATGGAAGTTATCCACGAAACATTAACCTCCCCTAAAACAGTTTTTGTAGAGATAATTCTGGCAACCTCCAAAGAACGACACACAACATCACTAATTTCAATCCAAATTTAACCAAATTTGTCTTCAATTAACCATAATCCATGGGGCTTCAATCCCTCAAAAATCCAGAACAAATTCAAAACAACAAGAGAGTTATAATTGAAACAAAATGCTACTCAGAAATCGGACTGCATAAAACAGATTGCAAACTTTTAACAAAATGAGCACACTTCCAATATTTCGAATCCAAAACCCAACAAAACTCATCCAAGACTTAAAAGAACATTCAAGAATACCCAAATCCAGAGTTTCATTCACCAAATAACTCAGCAACAAAATGAATAAAACAAAAATACCAACAAGGTCCGCATCATCTCAAACGCCCAAGGTGTGCGACTAGTTCAGACCTCTCAAAGAAAGGTCACTCCTTCTTGGCTTTTGTTCGTTCTTTTAGCTCCACATGCCATTGATATTTTCCTAAAGAAATGCTGGAAGAACTAGCTAGAACCTCCTCTCCAAGATCGAGTTAGAAACAGAGAGAGGAGGACCTTTGGTGTTGGATTTGCAGTGAAGCAAGAACCGAGCACCGAGGGGTTTTGGGAGAGAACTCCACTCACGAATTTTGTAGCTACAATTAGGGCTTCAAATCTTATTTCACCCTTCATTAGAGAAGGCTAAATACCTCCATAACGAAAGTTCAAAAGAAATTACAAAAATGCCCCTTAGTTCGCAAAAGAAAGACATGAGGGCTCGTCGATTACCCTAGCCGAGCACTCCAAACAACACAAGTCCAAAACAACGTAATTCTAATCAAATTACAAGTCAACCCCAATTAACGAATCCAGCATAGTCTAATTTAACACGTCAAAACATAAAATAAACATATCTTCTTCTAATAAGCTTCATGAGTCTCTACCAATGAGTGTTCATCAAATCCGTGGAAGGTAGGCCCTTGCCAAGTGGCAACTTCTTGCCTCCAGGTGAGCACATGTCTAGGAGCCTCTTATCATCATGCATAGGCTCATGCTCAAGTTCTTCTAGCCTATTCCAACCTGCAAAATAATAACTTGTTAGATAAACAAGGAGCCTCATGGCTTGGGCTCAGGCGGAACGTTCTTGGGGCGCATCATTCAGTTTCTGAACCATGTTGAAAACACCATTTATTATCTTCATTATTAGCCCATGATATGCATGATGTACAATCCTACTAGCATGTCTACATGAATGTCACACACAGCAGTTCATATATCACAAATAATATTACAAACAACTAACAAACAATAACTATGCTTCAACTATAACATTAATACTAAACATGTTTCTATCAACATATTACCCTATAATAGCATACATTTATTTCTCTATCCTTAATGCATTACTTCCAACTTATTCCTTACAGCAAAGGTACTAATCTAGACTATTCCTTACTTGGAGTCCTCAGCTTTAGAAAGTTAGCACTTATATTGTCATTCATGAAACCTATTCATACTAGATACATATTACATTAATAATAATTCTACAACTAACATATAGGACATTATTCCTTAAGTTATTCCCTAAACTCATCATCTATCTAATAATTCTACACGATGAAACCCATTCATCGTAAACATTAAGCCCAACTATCAATGTTTATCCACCATACATTTTCTTTAATTCAAGAATAACCATCCGAAACTCAAATCGTAGGTTTTTCAAATGTTTGAGTTCTAACTAATATATGACTAAGTTTATTATTTTGTTTATTAAACCATTTCTATCAATAATAGTTTATCATCTTCTCAATTTACCAAAGCAGTGACATAAACCAAACGAACCAATCTTATATAATATAATTCAGAACCTAACCTATACCATATAGTCCAGAAACCATTTTCCATTTACACCACAATTAACATGTAAACTAATATTCCCAATTTCTATAATCAAATATTAATAATAGAGCCAACCAAGTTGCTTACCAGAAGAAATACGGACTCAGGAAATATATAAACCCAGCAAACCTTCTCGGTCATACAACTTCTCATCCTCACAAAACTCACAGGATTTCTCTCAGACTTCTTCTTTCATAAACTCAAGAAACCCTCACAGTTTCCCCTTCTTCTTTTTTTTTTACTGTAGCACCTTCTTCTCATCACAAAACCCACGATATTTTACGTACAAAAATCATAGTAGTACCCTTCTCTCACAACCTTCTCTCTGCTATTCTCCATCGTCCAAAATAAATGCAGCAGCACACCACTCCATCCTATCCTTCAATGCCATCATGCACTGTCTGTTCCTTCAAACCTTTCCAACACCTTCTTATTATGTCTTTCATTCCCAAATTATTCCACGTTCTCTATTACTCTAAAACCCTCTTGGTTTTTTCTCATGAACACAGCAGCATCACGCAGTTTCCCTTCCATCAAACCTTCCCTCATTGTCTTCTCCTTCATTAACCTCTCCAGAGACCTCCACCATAGCTTCACGGGAGTGTTACCCACTCACTGTTTCATCATGAAAAAACCCTCTTCTCTCTTCCATTCTCATAACCATCTTAAGCAAAACACTTTCACAACAACTCTTCACACCCGCTTTCTCTCTAAATTTTGGCAGAGTAACATCATGCATTTCTTCTTCGTCCAACACTCGTCCCACTCCACTCTATTTATAGACCACCTAACATGACTCTTCAGCGTCCGTCCACGTGAATACAGAAGGCCAAGAGATGTAGCTTCATCAATGTCTAGCAACCCTTTGACGTCCAAACGTGTATAACGTCAATCCATTTAAACTTCAGACGCATTTGACAACGTCCTTTACAATTCCTAGCGTTGGTTAATCCTTCTAAATGACCTTCATAAATGGCAGTTGATTGATTCTCTAGTTAGTTGATCAACCACCATGCAACCAAACGTCCGTGACATTACTTCAGAAAACTATTCTGTATCATGTTAGTCGATCTACTTCGGTCGATAGACACCTCGTCGATCGACCGCCATCTCCAACTGAATATTATTCATATTTTTCTCTAGATTATGTATATACACACGTTATTTCCTTAACGTGACACTTATATACATATGTCTACCTTATATATATATATATATATATTTATATATTGCAACCATAATCTAAGGTCTTAATTGTAATTGTAATATCCTCTATACCACTTCATCTTCTCCAAACCATTATGCATTAAATCCATGAACATTTATATCATCTACCAATTTATACTATATGCTCCACCATTCTTCCTTCACACTATTCTTCATTAAATCCAATATGCTCTCAAAATAGTATAAATCCTATTCTTTTAACCTTATTATATCCAAGTACATTTTCCAATAAATGTAAGAACCTTATTATTCTCAAGCTTTTAGTCCTTAAAGTATCCTTACAATATCCAAATACGTCCAAGTATATTTTCTCTTACTAATTCCACTAACTATAATCCTAATTTATATTATCCTATCTAACTCCAAATATCACCATACAATTCCCCATAACTTTGATCATTTCCAAAACTAAATATGAACATAATTCGGGCACCGTAATTCACTTATTCAAAATACATTTCTCTTAACCAATATTTCCAAATAGTCCAATTTCACTCCTATCATCCAAAATTATCACATAAGCCTTGTGCTTAGCTCAACGAAAATTCAGGATATTATATTTCTCCCCCATTATATAAATTTTGTCCTCAAAATTTGGCGAACGTAAATACCTTCTTGATCATACAAAACACTAATTATAAGTATTTGTAGCACGAAGTACCCCCAAATATAATTATTCAACTTTAATATTTCGTATTTCTTTCCAAGAGATACAGCATTCCCACTTCTCCAAAATATAATTATTTAATGAATTACTATTTACATCAAAGTCTTTTGATCTCTATTCCTAACTGCTGCAAGAGAAAAAGCCTTTGCAAAATTTTCTCTCCTTTCATTTGACTGTGTATAACAAACTTATGCAATATGTCCAACTTTATCACATCAAAACATCGCCCAGATTCAGTCATACATTCCACTTTATGACTTTTCTTACACTTCAGGTATTGATTGACTCGTGAATTCCCAGCAATTTCTTGAATGTGCCTCCCATTTCCTTGTAACTCACCTCAAATAAGAGTTCTCTTTGATCCTCTTATCTCTAGTTGTTCTCCTATTAGTTGTTGAGATTGCGTTTCTATCCCCACATTTCTACTGCGCTCAATAAATCTCATTACTAGAAACTCTACATCCTCAACTTCAAGGGCTTTTACTACGATGTCCGTATAAGGTATCCCTTGAGTACCCAAAACCTTCACACCTCGATAAACTTTCAACTTGGGTCCTTGAGCAAATTGATGAACCTTGTGCTCATTAACGCTTATTAAATGAGAGGCAAATCACGACAATGTTTTAAACTTTCGCATATATTCCAAAATTGTTCCTTCCCGACAAAGCTTAGTAAATTCTATCAACTTACTCATCCTTGTAGTGCGGTTAAAGTACTTATTCTAGAAGATTCCTGAAATCTTTCCCACTCTTAAACATTATCTAGAATCAGCTCTACATTCACCATAATGCTTCCTTTACACCATGGACACGGTCCAATATGAAAATTTCCAGTCAGAGTTGCATCAAGTTTATTCCACACACTTTTATCATTTGCAGACTTATCTTCATTGTCAAATGTCTGCATCACTCCTTTTTCAATTATTTGTCCCTCCACTTGTGGTTGAGTTTGACATTCTTTTTTAGCTTCTGATCCATTTCCCTCTGTCTAATAATTAGCATCTATGGCTCCTCCAATTATAAAGCTCCTGTTACTATCCTAGAGTATGGCACGTCTTCAGTACCATATATCTTAATTCTTTAATATATCTTGGCTTTTAATCCTTGAATGAACTGTAACACCTTAAGATCATTGGTAGCTACTAGGTGCCTAACAATTTGGGATAGCGTCCCAAACTTCACTAACCTACCCAACTTCTAAGTCCAAGACATTATGTTAAAATACATATCAAGCAAAATATCCCTAAATTGTGTCCAAGTTATTTCTCTTATGTCCTAAGTTGTTTCTGAGTTGTCTTAATAGTACCTTACCAAAATCCAGCATCCTTCGTCAATATGAACACAACACAACTAACTTTCTCTTGTTCTTCAATCTTGGCATATTTGATTATACTCACCACCAAGCAGATCCATTCCTCTACATTCACTGGATCAGAGATGTCACCTTCAATGTATGGCAGCTTTTGCCTTCGAAACCTCTCACATCCTAACTCTCTAGGAACCAAAAGTTATTGGTTTCTTTGTTCTTTCGATTCCTTACTCCGTTCCATATACTGAATATGGCACTCCAACACTTCTTCCAATCTACTAAGCATTGCCTCTTGAATCCACGCTTTGAACTGTTTTCTCATCCATTTTGTAAGGTAGAGATTACTTTCACTATAGTATACCTATCCATCTGCCCTATTCTTAAGATTTTAGAATTTTATTTATTTTTCTTTTCCTCCTAGTTTCCCTTGTCATTCTATCTTCCTAAAACAATGTTGTACTAGTTGTTTCTAAGTATTGAACTAGTTGTCCTACGGGAATTATATTAGGAAACACCTAGACTTATCACTTTCTTTATTCTAATCTATAGTAAGGATAACCTAAAATCTATGCATAACACATAACCTCTAATCTATGTATAACACAAGTAACGGTGTCTATCAACTTATAAAGTAAAGCAATATATTTAGAGCCAATGAAGTACTTCCACGTTGTGACTTGTGCTGGTAGGCAGTATACATAACCGATTTTAAAATCCGGTAGTTCGATACCATTCGTAACATCCCAGTTATTCTTATAATTTAAAACTTCTGATTTTTGAAAACTTTTTCTTTTAAAATCATAGCAGAAGACTTTTCATTTGAAAACTAACTTAAACGAGAAGTGCATGAATAAACTCTTTTTTGTTAAACCATTTATTACATAAAACATATCGTATTGTAAAACATTAAAACATTACAACAGCGGAAGACTTGTATTTCCAATATCAAAAGGATTAAACATCATTTGAAAACTTCCTTAATATAATGAAATACCATAACAAAAGTTCACTTTCCTCAAAAAGATATGACCAATCAATAAATTTCTTCTCTTGCAACCTTCTCTCTGCTATTCTCCATCGTCCAAAATAAACACAGCAGCAGCACACCACTCCATCCTATCCTTCACTGCCATCATGCACTATCTGTTCCTTCAAACCTTTCCAACACCTTCTCATTATGTCTTTCATTCCCAGATTATTCCACGTTCTCTATACCGAAAACCCTCTTGGTTTTTTCTCATGAACACAGTAGCATCACGCGGTTTCCCTTCCATCAAACCTTCCCTCACTGTCTTCTTCTTCATTAACCTCTCCAGAGGCCTCCAACTTAGCCTCGCAGGAGTGTAACCCACTCACTTTTTCATAATGAAAACAACCCTATTCTCTCTTCCATTCTCATAAACACCTGAAGCAAAACACCTTCACTGTAACTCTTCACGCCAGCTTTCTCTCTAAATTTTGGCAGGTAACCCCATGCATTTCTTCTTTGTCCAACACTCTTCCCACTCCACTCTATTTATAGACCACCTAACGTGACTCTTCAGCATCCGTCCCCATGAAGACACAAGGCCACGAGTTGTAGCTTCATCAATGTCTAGCAACTCTTTGACGTCCAAACGCATATAACGTCTATCCACTTCAACTTCAGACATATTTGATGATGTCTTTTACGATTCCAGGAGTTGCTTAAACCTTCCAGATGACCTTCATAAATGGCCTTCAATCGATTCTCCAGTTAGTCGATCGACTGCCGTCTGCAACTGAACATTATTCGTATTTTTCTCGATATTACGTATATACACATGTTATTTCCTTAACGTGACACTTATATACATATGTCTACCTTATATATATATATATATATATTTATTTATTTATATATTGTAACCATAATCTAATATCTTAATTGTAATTGTAATATCCTCCATACCACTTCATCTTCTCCAAACCATTATGGCATTAAATCCATTAACATTTATATCATCTACCAATTTATACTATATGCTCCATCATTCTTCCTTCACATTATTCTTCATTAAATCCAATATGCCCTCAAAATAGTATAAATCCTATACTTTCAACTTTATTATATCCAAGTCCATTTTCCAATAAGTGATAAGAACCTTATTATTCTCAAGCTTTCAGTCCTTACGATATCCAAATTCGTCCAAGTATATTTTCTCTTACTAATTCCACTAACTATAATCCTAATTTATATATTCCTATCTCACTCCAAATATCATCATACAATTTCACATAACTTTGATCATTTCCAAAACTAAATATGGACATAATTCGGGCACCGTAATTCACTTATTCAAAATACATTTCTCTTAACCAATATTTCCAAATAGTCCAATTCCACTCCTATCATCCCAAATTATCACATAAGCCTTGTGCTTAGCCCAACTAAAATTTAGGATATTACAACTGTTATTCTCATGATCACTATACGGACCTACCCACATTTCTTAGGCCATGTTTAAATTATAAAACTCTTCCACTAACAACATAGCGTTGAGCTAGGCGATCAAGTTCTCTCCGAGGATCAGGTCGCCTGACTTGATGTTCTATTCGGCTCGCCTTCGGTTCGTGACAGAATTTAATGGTATTAAAGCTTCAATGTTCCTGAATTCCTAAGTAGTGATCACTCAAAAACTTAATGGTGTGAACAAAATCTGACTTTGATTTGGATTTTTGTTAAATGTGCGCCAATTAAGTTTTCTAACCAAAGTGAAATTTCTCTTTCTCAGAATAAACAAGATATAACTAAGGAGAAGAAACCCACGTGCCCAACCTCAAGAGGCAATGTCGATCCTATTGCCGCATTGGTAGAAACATTGCAAAATTTAGCCGATAGTAGTTGTCTTGCTGGTTGAGTGCCATAAGGTAAAGCTTTGATGTACAGTTCATGGATTGGAAGTATTTTACTAAAGTGTACCGGGCATAGTAAAAACAATTGTAGTCATCATGAGTGGATGGCTAGAGCTTTCCATGAGTTTACTCAGGGTCAGATAGTAGTGATGGAGTACTAAAGTAGGTTCTTTATGCTCCAACATTTCTCCGGAGGAATTTTTGAGCAGAGACAAGTGTAATATCCCAGAAATTTATCGGGATGTAATACCCAATCGATAGATTACAAAAGACCAATGGACAAAAGCATACATGTTTCATCTATGAAGTGCAAGTTCAAGACTCATTAAATGGCAAGTCAATGGCCGTGATGGTGTTAGGGATTATGGAGGATCTAATGGAGGCCCAAGGTAGGATTAGATTGAAGAAAAAAGGGCTAAAATGGAAGATGGCCAAAACAACCAATGGGTTGTCCCAACGCGTGCACCGTCCAGCACCCAGACAGCATGCGCGCCAGTCGACAGAGCGCACGCCAGCATGCTTCACCTGCTAACAGCACACCCGCCTGCGCGCTTCGCCAGCCAACAACGCCGACAAGTTAGGCACAGATAGCGACGACAAGTTAGGAACTGACAGCGCTGACAGTCTACAACTAACAGCGCATACGCAGTCACTTGCCTAACCCGACACTACACGTGCCACGCACCTATTGCTACGCCCACCGCCGACCAGTCATGTCTTCCGTGTGTCTTCCACCATTTTCCATGCCTAACTTTGAATTTTATCAATTCTTTTGTATATTTTAATCTCTCCATGTCCCCTTGAGTTGCCTATAAATAAATGGGCAAGCATTCAATATAAATGACAACTTACAACTTGAAATTTGAGAGCACTTTTGCTTAGAGAGTGATTTTCTTCTTGAGTTCTCTTTGAGAACTTGATCTTCTTCAATTGTTTGCTTGAAGAGATCAAACTTGATAGCCTTGGTTCAACCAGCTCGTTTGATTTGGGCCAAGCTCCTCTCTTTGATTGTTTGGTTCTTATCTCTCCTTAGATAATGGATCGAATTCCTAATACCATTTTAATCTCTAAGGCATCGTATGAACATTCCGCATTGTTTTCGGGTCTCGAACATCTGAGGGTGAAAGTGTGGATGAGGAGTTACTCGGGAATCGAGAGAAGTTACGCTTAGGAAATTCTACAGTAGGAAATTTCTACAAGAGGTAAGAAATAGGGTCTGGTTGCTAGTGGAGGCCCTGCATCACAGGATTTTATGCTTTCATTTACCTTAAATTGTTGTTGAAAATAGTGTTCAAATTATTTGTATAAATTAACGATAACAGAAATGTTGAAAGTATCATTAGAAATTATCATGCAAACTATTGTTAAAATAATTATGGAAATTATTATGGTGATGCACGAAATAACAAAGAAAATGCGTGAATGTAAAAATGGTATAAACTACCTCAATTTCATATATGGACTGTTGTACTGCTGTTAATTTCATTGTATTGTTATGAACTGTATATGCATCATAATAGGGCTTATGAAACTGCTGACATATGCATAGCATGTTAATAAATGAACCAATAAATGTAAATAGGTGTATGAGATCGGTGGTGACACCCCTAATGGATGAATCTCCTTGCCGAAGTGACGGTTAAGCCACAAGACGGTATAATGGATCCAACTTCCCTATATTGATGGGATCTCATACATCTGAACTATTAAGTGAAACTAAAAAACATGTAGAGGGAATAAGTTCTTCTCTAAAAACGACTGTATAAGCATTTCATAGCATAAGCATATATTCTATTTGTTGCTGAGCCTCGGCTCATTGTATTACCCGTAATGTAGGTCAATATTATAATGAAAAAGGAGAATGCATTGCCAGATGAAACCTTGAGTTATCAACTGGAGAAGACATGATGAGTTATGACCCAAGAAACAATGGTTATTTTATCATTTAATTCAATAAATGATTTGTATAAAATGGACTGCATTTAAAATTCTTTAAAATTATGCTTTGAATTTATTCCGTTACATTACTCTGATTTCCTACTGAACAACATGTTTTGAAAAGATGAAAAGAAAATTTTAAATTTTCCATAAAATTGGAATAAAAAAATTGATTTTTATAAACGGGGCCATACAAATGGGATCAGAGCATAACTCGGTTCTGCAAATTGTTGATAACACAAGACTCATCATCGAATGCTTCTCCAACTGTAAGTAAATTTCTTATACTGTACATTAAAATTTTTAACATTAACAATTATACTGTGCAAATAAGTTCTGTCTAAGGAGATGGGTATTTAAGTGGATTGTCGTGACCCATCAGCCTGTCTTGGGAACCTATTTGGAAAGGATATTCTGTCTAAAGAGACTAGTATTAAGTGATCTGTCAAGACCCACCAGCCTTTCCTGGGAATTTCCTAATTAGTACAAAACGAGATTAACAATACTCCAATACAATATGTAGGACTATAGAAATGGCAAGAAGAGCAAGAAGGAACGAACCTACAAACAACGCCCGTGTGGAACAAGAGAATGTTGCACATATGGATGCTGCTAATGAGGATGGAGGGAATGATGCGCTTAATTGCATCGCTACAGTAGTGGAAAGACAATCTCCATTTATGGAACAACAGCTCCAGCTTATGACACGGCTCGTGGGAAATGGTAATGGAAATGGCAATGGAAATGGAAGTAGAAATGAACCCAGGAATGGCAACAAGCAAGCAATGGTAGTTCCTGATAAAGCTGGGTGGGAAAGGTTTCTAAAGCTCAAACCTCCAGGTTTTGACAGGAACGTATCTGACGTAGCAAAAGTAGAAGAATGGATCCGATCTATTGAAGATATGTTCGAGTATGCTGGCGTTGAGGAAACTGAAAAGGTTAAATGTGTCGCATATTGTTGGTCTTGGATGCCTGTTTCTGGTGGGACTCGATAAAAGCAACACAGGATGTTCATGCCTTTAATTGGAAAACCTTCAAGGAGCTGTTCAAGGGAAAGAATTTTAACCATACAATAAGAACGCAGAAGATGGTGGAATTCTTGCGACTGCGAAAAACAGGGACAGTATCCGAATATATCCAGAAGTTTGAGGCTCTTGCTCGATTTTCTTCACTCTTGGTGTCCACGGAAGAATCCAAAGTTAATCATTTTATTCAAGAATTAAAAATGGAAATCCTTGACGGTGTCACTATATCAGGAACGGAGGATGTCCCTTATGCAACTGCAAAAGCCCTAGTGCTGGAGAATGTAAAGACTATGGGAGTAAGACAAAAAGAGTTTAGTCAGAGACTCTGGAGAACTGAACAAACCACACAACGAGCTGCTCAACCCGTTAATCGTGGAATCAAGAGACCCTCTGGGTTAGAATTACAAAGCAGAAAGGAAAAGCGTCTGATGATTGAAGCACCCAATCAACCCAAGCCTTGCCCAAAATGCCATAAAAGTCACTTTGGCCCATGCAAAGTTGGTTCCGACCTTTGCTACAAATGTGGAAAACCAGGACATATTTCACAGTATTGCCCAACTTTGGACAGAAAGCCAGAGGGAGTAGCTCCAAGAGTTTTCTCATTATATGGAGAAGAAGAGGAGGCAATTGAATAAATGATAGACGAGGGGGTCGAGAATGAGGAAATAGGAGTCAACGATGAAATACCAGCTATTGTGTCAGGTACTCATGACTTTTGATAAGTCTGTATCTTCTTTGTAATACTAATTTCTTAAATAAAAACTTTTGTTCTGGTTATCATGTCAGGTTCTATCTCAATTAATGGTATTAACACTTATACCTTATTCCATTCTGGTGCTACGGACTCATTCATTACAACTGAACTCAACACCAAAATAAGTTGTCTTGCAAACCTTGCAAGTTGTGCACATAAAGTCCAATTGCCCTCTGGCAATTATTTAACAGCTTGTGATATCTTAAAGACTCAAGAAGTTGAGATTTACGGCAACGTATTTAATGCCAATTTAATTATTATGGATATTAAAGGTTATGACATCATCTTAGGTATGGATTGGCTATCTCAACATCAAGCTAATATCGATTGTAAAAATAAGGAAGTAAATTTCTACTCTCCTAATGGTAATTCCCATATTTTCTGGGGAGCTAAAATCAAGAGGACGTTTGCCATGATATCCCCAATCAAAGTCGTTTGATTATTGAAAGATGGTTGCGAAGGATTTCTTATTAATGTATTGAATTCTACGGCAAGCTCGAAAATCAAAGTAGAAGATGTTGCTGTAGTCAAAGAATTTTCTGGTGTCTTTCTGGACAATCTTCCTGGACTACCACCTGATCGAGAGATTGAGTTCGTAATCGACCTGCACCCAGACACGGAACCCATTGCTAAGAATCCGTATAAAATTGCGCCAGCTGAATTGCGAGTGTTAAAGCTGCAATTGGAAGAATTGTTCAACAAGGGCTTTATTCGACAAAGCTTCTCTCCTTGGGGATCTCCGGTTTTATTTGTCAAGAAGAAGGATGGATCTTTACGCATGTGTATTGACTACCAAGAACTCAACAATGCGACAATTAAGAATAAATATCCCTTACCAAGAATTGATAATTTATTTGATCAATTGCAAGGAGCAAGTGTATTTTCCAAGATTG
Organism: Begonia loranthoides; assembly: GCA_022433065.1. Classification (NCBI taxonomy): domain Eukaryota; kingdom Viridiplantae; phylum Streptophyta; class Magnoliopsida; order Cucurbitales; family Begoniaceae; genus Begonia; species Begonia loranthoides. The sequence continues at coordinate 16,089,439 of CM039477.1, read as the reverse complement.
ATCTTCGTTCAAGCTATTATTAGCTAAAAGTTAAACCATAGGATATTCCAAAAACAGTTTTTTGGACAAGATATAGGCATTATGAATTCCTTGTGATGTCTTTTGGACTGACCAATGCCACGGCAGTCTTCATGGACTTAATGAATAGCATTTTCAAAGAATATCTGGATAAGTTTATAATCGTCTTTATTGATGACATTCTAATATATTCACGCTCAGAGGAGGAACATCAGGAACATTTGCGGATTGCTCTTTCTATTTTGGCTAAACATAGCATGTACGTAAAATTCTCCAAATGTAAATTCTGGCTGAACAAAGTAAGTTTTCTTGGCCACGTGGTCTCTAAAGAAGGCATTGAGGTTGACCTAGCAAAGATCCAAGCAGTAATCGATTGGTCACAACCAAAGAATGCAAGCGACGTGAGGAGTTTCCTTGGTTTGGCGGCTTATTATAGATGCTTTATCAACAGATTTTCAAAGATTTCCCTACCTTTAATGAGTTTAACAAAGAAGAATGCACGATTTTTATGGACAAATGCATGCGAAGAAAGTTTCCAAGAATTAAAACATCTATTAACTATTGCTCATGTTCTTGTGCTACTCGTTGAAGAAAGAAATTTTTCTATATATTGTGATGCATCTAAGCATGGACTTGGTGGGGTACTCATGCAGAATGGAAAAGTAATTACATATGCTTCAAGACAGCTGAAGCAGCACGAAGTGAATTACCTAATTCATGATCTAGAACTCGCTGCATTTGTTTTCACTCTCAAGATCTGGAGGCACTATTTATATGGGCAACGGTGCGAGATTTACACTAACCATAAGAGCTTAAAGTACATTTTGACACAAAAGGAGTTAAATATGAGGCAATAGCATTGGTTGGAATTCGTCAAAGATTATGATTGTGAGATCAAATACCATCCTGGTAAAGCTAATGTTGTTGCTGATGCCTTAAGTCGAAAGCTCACTTGTATTCTATTTGAAGAAATGCCTGAAGGACTTCAGAAAGATGTTCATGAATTGGATGTAAATTTGGTGCCTGCTTAGTTAGATATCCTTTTGTCAGCATTAACATTAACGCCTTCCATTTTGGAACAAATCAAAGAGACCCAACAAGACGACAAGTTATGCAAGGACGTTAAGCCAAACCTGACGCAAGCAAAGTATAAGGATTATTCTTTGTCTGTCGATGAAACAGTAAAGTTTAAAAGGAAGATGGTTTGTTCCCCGTGATTCACGCTTACGGACAACAATCTTACAAGAGGCTTACTCTTCAAGTTTCACTATTCATCCTGGATGCAATAAGATATACAAGGATCTCAAGACTCATTACTTTTGGCTGGCAATAAAGTATAAAATTGCAGAATATGTGGGATTATGTCGTTGTCGGCAAGTTAAAGCAGAACATTAGAGACCTGGTGGAATGCTTCAGCCTTTGCTAATACCTAAATGGAAGTGGGAGCATATCACGATGGACTTTGTTACTGGATTACCTAGGACTGCCAAAGGACATGATGCCATTTGGGTAGTTGTGGAAAGATTGACCAAAGTCGCCCATTTCTTACCTGTACAAATGATGTATAAAATGAATCAATTTGCAAATTTATATATCAAAGAGATCGTCTGACTACATGGTGTACCAGTTTCCATTGTTTCTAATTAGGATTCATGTTTCACTTCCACATTTTGGAAATGTTTAAATAAGGCCATGGGCATGGAATTGAAATTCAGAACTACTTTTCATCCTCAAACTGATGGTCAAAGTGAGAGGACAATTTAGACACTCGAAGATATGTTGCGAGTCTGTGTACTTGATTTCAAAATTGGATAGGGAAAGATACTGTCGTTAGTAGAGTTTGCTTATAACAAAAGTTTTCATGCCACAATTGGAATGACACCTTACGAAGCACTATATGGTAGGAAATGCAGATCTCCGTTATTTTTGGACGAAGTGGGAGAAGTTAAATTTTTTGGCACTGATATTGTTCAGCAAACTGCCAAATCTATGGCTTTGATCCATCAACGTATGCTTTCAGCTCAAAGTCATCATAAGAGTTATGCAAACCATCATCGAAGAGATTTGGAATTTAATGAAGGAGATTTGGTTTATCTCAAAATATCACCTTTCAAGGATATTATGCGTGTTGGCAAGAAAGGAAAACTAAGTCCAAGATATATTGGTCCCTTTATGATCACTAAAAGAATGAGGAACGCAGCCTATCAACTTTGATTACTAGCTTCTATGGATGAGGTGCATAATGTATTCCATGTATCAATGTTAAAGAAATGCATGGGGAACCCAACTCTAATTTTACCTCCTAACGATGTGGAAATCCAAAAGAGCCTAAGTTATGAAGAGGGACCTATGCAGATTTTGGGTGGGAGAGTAAAAGAGCTTAGACATAAGCAGATTCCGTTATTTAAAGTATTATGGAATAATCATTCAACTGAAGAAGCCACATGGGAGAAAAAGGCGGATATGGAAGCTAAGTACCCTTAATTATTTAATTAGCAAATTTCGAGGATGAAATTTATATAAGGAGGGAGGATTGTAATATCCTAGAAATTTATCGGGATGTAATACCCAATTGATAGATTACAAAAGACCAATGGACAAAAGCATACATGTTTCATCTATGAAGTCCAAGTTAAATACCCATTAAATGGCAAGTCAAGGGCCATGATGGTGTTAAGGATTATGGAGGATCCAATGGAGGCCCAAGGTAGGATTAAACTGAAGAAAAAGGGCTAAAATGGAAGATGGCCAAAACAACCTACGGGCAGGCCTAGGGCGCCCGCCTCCTAGCGCCCCGACAGCACGCATGCTAACCGACAAAGTGGCTCGCCAGTGCGCGTCGCCTACCGACAACACTGATAAGTTATGCACCAATAGCCTCGATAAGTTAGGTACCAATAGTACCGATGGTCTGTGGCCGACAGCGCATGCGCCAACTGCGCACATTTACACTTGCCTAACCCGACACTGTATGCACCGCCCACCTGCTACCACGCCCACCGTCGACCAGACATGTCTTCCGTGTGTCTTCCACCATTTTCTACGCCTAACTTTGAATTTTATCAATTCTATTGTATATTTTAATGTGTCCATGTCCCCTTGAGTTGCCTATAAATAGATGGGCAAGCCTTTAATGTAAATGACAACTTACAACTTGACATTTGAGAGCATTTTTTGCTTAGAGAATGATCTTCTTCTTGAGTTCTATTTGAGAACTTGATCTTCTTCAATTGTTTGCTTGAAGAGATCAAATTTGATAGCCTTGGTTCAACCAGCACGTTTGGTTGGGGCCAAGTTCCTCTCTTTGATAGTTTGATTCTTATCTCTCCATAGATAACAGATCGAATTCCTAATACCATTGGAATCTCCAAGGGGTCCTGTGAACATTTTGCATTGTTGTTGGGTCTTGAACATCTGAGGGAGAAAGTGTGGAGGAGGAGTTACTCGAGAATCAGGAGAAGTTATGCTTGGAAAATTCTACAGTAGGAAATTTCTACAAGAGGTAAAAAATACGATGCGCTGGCCAGTAGAGGCCTTGCATCACGGGATTTTATGTTCTCACTTACTTTAAATTGTTGTTGAAAATAGTGTTCAAATTATTCGTATAAATTAATGATAAAAGAAATGTTGAAAGTATCATTAGAAATTATCATGAAAACTATCGTTAAAATAATTATGGAAATTATAGTGGTGATGCACAAAATAACAAAGATGGTATGATGGATCCAACTTCCCTAGATTGATGAGATCTAATACATCTGGATTGTTACGTGAAACTAAATAGCATGTAGAGGGGATAGATTCTCCTCTAAAAATAACTGCATAAGCATTTCATAGCATAAGCATATATTTTATTTCTTGTTGAGCCTGGGCTCATTGTATTACCCGTGATGCAGTTAAATATTATAATGAAAAAGGAAAATGCATTGCTAGATGAAATCTTGAGTTATCAACTGGAGAAGACATGATGAGTTATGGCTCAAGAAACAATGGTTATTTTATCATTTTATTCAATAAATGATTTGTATAAAACGGACTGCATTTTAAATTGTTTAAAATTATGCTTTGAATTTATTCCACTAAATTACTCTGATTTCCTATTAAACAATATGTTTTGAAAAGATGAAAAGAAAATTTTAAGTTTTCCATAAAATTGGAATAAAGAAAATTGATTTTTATAAACAGGGCGTTACAACAAGTAATAAAATTTTAGTTGGATTCGAGGTCAAGGCTATAGCATGGAGAGACCGCTATGCAATTTGACAACTTCATGGAGATCTTTGAGGTCGCCTAGATAGTGGAGAGAGTCTTGGATGCAAATTGTGGGATTTTTTTAGGACAAAAAGACAAAGAAAGATGAAAGGAAGGTGACAAAGAACAACCAGGATAGATTCTAGGAGTGAGGACTTGGTGGAGGTCTGAGTCAGAGTGCCAGTAGTCAATCATCTAATAGTGGTTGTTATAGCCCCTACATGTGCTATATCTATGGGCATCCATGGCATATTAGGAAGAACTACCCACAGAGCCAGTAGCAACAACCACTGTGTAGGTTATTCTCTTCCTCTCAAGGCAGTGCTACCAGCAGTGCTCAGGAAGAGCATGGTTTGGTCAGGCAATCCTTCTCTCAACATCAGGAACAATTAGTTTTTACTCTGCAATAGTCATGAAGGACCCACCCAAGGCAAACCTCAATTTTGACCCACTTGCCCCAATTTCTAAAGGCCGATCAGTTATCAATAGAGCTATAGTTCAAACCTTTATCTATTGCAGAGGTCAGGGAATTCTAGGGAACAGTCCTTCTAAAGTAGTGGTGCAAGCCAGAGTTCAGCTAGAGGTGGTCGTGCGGGAGACCATAAGGGAAAGGAGAAAGCATCCCGCAAAGCATATGCAGTTGGGGAATTAGACTATTTCCACAGCCAGGGTGATCAAGGCATAGTGGATGGTTGGATTCTTATATCTCATTCTTTAGCACAAGTGTTGTTTGATACCAGGTCAACACACTCCTTTGTCTCTTCTATTTTTTCTTCCATTTTGGGTCTATGAGTGGAGGAGATGGAATCTCTGTTGATGCTTAGTACTTCCTTGGGTGTCTAGAGTGGAGTATCTTCTTTGTCTAGAGTAGTCTGCATAGTGATCGATGACTGTAAGTTTTCTACAAATCTGTTTGTTTTACCCTTGAGTCAGTTTGATGTGATTAGGGGTATGGATATGTTGAGAAACTATAAAGTGTCATTTAAAGAGAGTCACTGTTATTTCAAAACGAGGGCAAGTCATCTTTTATCCTAATGGTCCTAGTGTAGTGACGATCAATTCTATTCTACGGGAATGTCTAGGTGGTCACAATGAACTAGGGCAATATAGGAGCCTTTTGTCTGTCAATGCTGAGTGTGAGACTGCTGGCCAGGATCTTGATGTTTATGTTCTGAGAGAGTTCCCATATGTGTTTTTTGATGAGTTACTAAGGTTACCTTCAAACCATGACATTGAGTTTTGTATCAATTTAGTTCCAAGCACTACTCCAATTTCTAACGAGTTGAGAAAGCAACTAGATGAGTTGAGGGGTCAGGGATTCATCTAGGAGAGTATCTCACCATGGGTGCTCTAGTGTTGTTTGCTAAGAAAGAAGATGGTTCTCTATGACTTTACATTGATTACAAAAAGTTGAATTGGGTTACTGTGAACAAGTAACCACCGCCAAGAATTCAAGAATTGTTTGATCAGCTAGGTGGTTTACGATATTTTTCTAAGATTGATTTGAGGTTCAGATATCATCAGATGAAGATTCGTGAAGAAGATATTTCGAAGACAGCTTTCAGGAAAAAATATGGGCATTTCGAGTTCCTAATCTTACCTTTCAATTTGACCAATGCTCCAGGCACTTTTATGGATCTCATGAACTGGGTTTTTAGACCGTACTTAGATTGGTTCGTCATGGTGTTTATCGATGATATCTTGGTGTATTCAAAGTCTAGGGGTTCATCAGAAACATCTTTGGATTGTGAAGTAGACTCTGAAAGATCATCAGTTGTATGCATGAGTAAGAGAGACTTCTGGATATCAACAGTCAAATTTTGGGGCATGTAGTATCACAGGATGGAATTTTCGTAGATCCTATGAAGATCGAGGTAGTTGTATAGCGGCAGCCTCCAAAAAACATGTTAGAGATTTGCAGTTTTCATTGTCTTATCGGTTTTTATCGACGGTTTGAAGAGAATTTTTCTCCATTGGTAGCGCCATTAATGAAGTTGACCAGAAAGAGGGTATAGTTTAATGGAATGACCGGTGTTAGGGTGCATTTGAGGAATTGAAACCAGACTAATGAGTGCACTTGTCCTGACAATACCTGACAGTGAGCAGCCTTACGCAGTTTTCACTAATGCATCAGGAGTTAAGCTTGGATATGTCTTGATGTAGCAGGGTAAAGTGGTTGCTTACACATCCTGACAGTTGAAACCCCAAGAAAAGAATTATCCAACGTAGGTAGGGATATTTATACTTTCTGCACTGCATTACATCATGATTTTCAAAATCGCTATTTTGTGGGATACCACACCTAAAAACCCAATAAGGACTGTTTGACAGAACGTCAGTTTTAAGGTATACGTATGTTTTCTCACATTTACATTCCGTACATGGTTTGATTTATATATTTTTGCATATATGTTGAGAGGATGAATCCTCTTGATGCTTTATGCACTCTAGCGCTAAAGCATGATGAGGCTATCTTATGAAATCTTTTACTGCGAGAAGATTTGATACTGGTTGCGTACATTGGGAGGATGAATCCTCTTGATGCTTTAGGCACTCTAGCACTAAAGCATCACGAGGCTATCCCGTGAAATTTTCTATTGTGAGAAGATTTTTTATGTACATTGGAAGGATGAATCCACTTGATGTTTTAGATACTCTAACGTTAAAGCATCACAAGGCTATCCCCGTGGAATCTTCTGCTGTGAGAAGATTGGTCGTTTGCATCATGGTGGCATGGATCACTCGGGCTTTGGCATTCAAGTCATTAGACTATGGCTTCTTGAACCCTGCAATCTTGGGATCATGATGTAACAGTCTAAGCACTGCAAGATCTTTTCCTCGTCTGATGAAATTTGGCTCCCGAGACACATGGTAATATTCCTCATTTGGTTCCTCCATGAAACATCCAAGGAGCACGTTAATATCGTTGGAAGTCAGCTTCAACTCCCATCCAAACATATAAGTCCGGACCTCTAATGGTTGGGTAAACAGTTCCAAATTGGCGTAAAACAGTTTCACAATCTATTCACAATAACTTCCACCAAATCTGTACAACTTGGCTAAGCTAGTCCCCTCAACTAATTCTTCAATTTCCAATTCAGCCAATGACTCAAAGTCTACTCTTCTAGATACAATAATTGAACAATGTTTAATATCGCTTCATATCTATCGTTCACTACGGCAGCCCTAAAGAGCAGGGAGTGGAACCTGTCTATAACAGATTCGAAAGGGACCAATTGAGCTACTGGTCATTGTCGAGGTTGAGGTTGAGGTTGGGGTTGTGCTTCATTCTTGGCTTGTGTAACAGGTTCAACCACGACAGGTGTTTCAAGTTGAACCGCGGCTGGTGCATTGCGCTAAAACTGAGCGCACATGAAATCAATTGCGAGTCGTCTGCGTTCATGGCCTAGTCCGTTTCTACCTGGGGTTGAAGCGAAGACTGTGACAGAGCACCTATATGCTTAAGAGTCAATTTGGTTGTCCTAGAATCTATTGGAATAGATGAAACAGTGAGGAAATTGCTCTGAGAGTACGAAAGTTTCAAGGTTCGTAGAGGGAATCGCTGTGGAAATTGCTAATTTCACCGAAGCGGAGAATGTCAATTATATATACTAGGGCAATGGAAGGCATAACAATGCATGATGTTCCACCTAAGAACAATGTCTTTCTGCGGCGGAACGATGTCATTCCGAGGAAGAAAGTATGACGTTCTACGGCGAAAAGTGTAACGTTCTACCACGGACCGTTAGTACGAAAACTTATATATTTAGAAATGACATTACGTGGAGTCATGTGTAGCATTTTTCCGAGGAACAAAATTTATATGTTTAATGGCAAACGTGACAGTGATGTTTTCGGCGTTTATGAAATCGATAGGAATAGGGCTGAATCAATATTACAGTATTTATATATTTTTCAATTTTAATTTAAAAATCACAAAATCAAACTCAACCAAACCAACCAAAATAGAGCCTTAAACAACTAAAACAGACCAAATACTGTGTTCAAATCGAGTCCAAATTGGAAAAACATAGAATCAAATTGGAAACAAATCGAGCGAAACTAAAATCAATTGGCTTTCAAAGCAAGGTCTAAATTGTTTGTATTGCAATGTCAAATTTTCTTTTATTAAAAAGTAAATTTAACATTTAAGTTGAACAAATTTTAAATTTTAAATTTCATTTTGTTAAAAAAATTAAATTTTAAATTGAAGGAATGACTAAAGTTTATAGATTAGTTTGTAGTTTACTGAAACATTCCTAGCTTTAAGCACTCTCGGTGCCACATGCAACACTCCAACAAGTATCCAATAGATCACATAAAATTGGATTGGGAAAATGAAAACCAACCATCGTACTTTGTGGTCAACCACTAAACTATTTTTGTTTACAATTTAACCAATGAACTATGAGAATTGCCGCCGCGAACATCGACGTTAACTTTCTGAAAATCGTAGTGGAAAAAATGAAAAGAACTCGTGATTTTAGAATAGATTTTCAATGGAAAAGAGTTAATATCCATGGAGAATTGATTTAGAAGATTGCATTTTGTAAAAAAACGGATTTAGAAGATTTTGGGTTTTATAATTTATAAGATTTTGGGTTTTATGTTAATGTTTTAGTTTTCTGATGATTTAGAATTGTTTTACAGTTTATGGGAGAATCACATTTTTTCTGTGTTGTTTGTGTTTTTCTAAGAAGAAGAGAGTGATCGATGACGATCGACGACGATCTGCGGCGGATCATGTAGTAATCAGCGGCAGATCGTGTAGTAATCGGCAACAACTTGACGACAAACCGCGGCGGCTTGACCACGATCCACGATGGATTGATAAGATGGAAATTCTTTTCTTTCACCTAGTGCAACAGTGAATCTTTGCATATCAATAACTCTCTCAATTTTCAACGGTTTTGGACGCTTGAGAACTCGTTTTCCATCGTCTTTTCACAATGCACAGGTAGAAAACATCTGTTTGTCATTCGGTGTTTAACTGAGTAGATTTGGGTAGGAAAACATGCGAAGCTTCACGATTTTGAATTGTGTAAGGAAAATTTGAGGACTTAGAAGCATTTTTAGGCCTCGAAAGTGGTACAAGCTACCTTTGATATCTTGCTCGCGCTTAGATCTTGAAAAGTTCTACGACATCAAAAAAAAATTCGTCCAAATTGGTCGACTGAGCACAAAGTTATGGCCATCCAAAGTTTTCTAGTAAACGATCTCATTTTTTTCTTGCCTGAATCTGCTCTAATATGCACCAAATGACAAAACAATTCTCTTCTACCTATGCATTGCGAAAAAACAATGGAAAACGAGTCCTCAAGCGTCCAAAACCGTTGAAAATTGAGAGAATTATCGATATGCAAAGATTCACCGTCGCACTAGGTGAAAGAAAAGAATTTCCTTCTTATCAAGCTGCTATGGATCGTCGTCAAGCCGTCGCGGTTCGTCATCAAAGCGTTTAACGACAAACATGACAACTATGTTAGTGGCATTTTTTTTTCATAGTTCAGTGGTTAATTTGTTAGCAAAAATAATTTAATGGTTGACTTGTCATTCATCACAAAGTACTAGGGTTGGTTTGTCATTTTCCCAATTGGATTATATGCCTGATGAACAGTAAAACAACAATTTGGACGTAATTGATTATTTTATTCAATAAAAAAAAAAAACATTAAGCAAGAGGATCAAGGTGTTCCTCGTCCGAAGAACTTGCTCAGAACTGGTCCTGCTATTCGGGATATCTGAGATCGATTCCTTCTCAGACCAATCTTTGAGGATCATACACATATTTGCAGAGACCTATTCTCTATTTTCAAGCGCTCCACCTCTATTTGAAGCCCTTTTATGGCGTCTCATTTCTCGTCGTTTCTTGTTGCCAACTCTACCTGTAGCTGCATATTCTCGTCCATCAGCTCTGCCACTCGAATCTCCACCCGAAAATCTACGCCTGCATTTTGAGTTTTGTTTTCTCCATGGGGTTGTTCTAGTTTTCTCTTTGGGGAGGATGTTAAATCATCTGCCAGCTTGGTTATGCTCCCATCAAAGTCAGCAATATTGAAAAATGTATCAGAGTGGGAATCCTTGGAAATGGAAGCACAGGTAAGCTTTTTATCGCCGGAAGAAGAAGTTGAAGAAGAAGAGGAAGAGGAAAGAGGAGAAGAAGACCCCAGGCCATGGGTGTAAAGTAGTTTAGACCTCAGAAGATCATGTCCATGGGCTAAGCAGTAGTAACGTTTGTTCAACTCTTTAAGCATTTCAATGACTTGTAATGTGTTCTCATCATTAGGTGTTGCTGCAGAGACATCTCCATCCACTCCCAATATCCTCAGCATGGCCTTCCTACTCTCCTCCGCTTCTGAAAATAGTCCATCCATCTACAAATAATTAGAACTTCAATGCAGATTAATTGACTTTTTTACACAAATCTTCCGGTTTTTTTGTTTTGTTCTTGTTGTTTTTTATTTTTTGGTTATTATTGATTGTTGCAGATGAGAGTGATTGGAGAGAGAAATGCGGACCTGAAAGAGCAGTAAGAAGCCATTGAGAGTTTTGCTGATGAGAAGTAGTGGCAGATGGTGATGAACTAACGCCTGCGTTCTGGACTTCCATGAGGGCAAAGAAAGCTTCTATGGAAAATAATGAACCACGATTGGAATATGGAAAGCCTTCTTCTCCCAATGAACTTGCTTTTTTATTGTTTTATAAGATTTCTTCAAAAATTCAAATGCATGTTCTTAAATGTGGGCAGTAATGTCGCCAGAAATCACTCTTGATTGTAGCATGATTTGCTCCAACCGTCTGTATTTTCAAATTAAGCAGGAAGATCACTTGCAAATTTTTAGATTTTTTTCATGTTTTGGGCTGAATTTTTGCGGGCTTGAGTACACCCGACTCAAATCAACCATGTTCTTCTCATCACTTTTTAGCCATTTATGGAAGCATTTTTATTTTTGTGCGTGTATATATATATACACAATTTATATAACAAGCATTCTATGATAAACAATTTAGAGCGGAGTTCCTCCTCTCACTGTCCCTCCATGATAAACAATTTTAATCGTACCATTTTTTTTTTGGGAGTCTAGGCGTGGAGTTCCCGCATAATATGCACAACTGCCGTGTACGGTTGCTCACTTAATTGCTGCTAACTCCTCCAGATGATGTGCATCTCGATACGTCAGCATTTAGGAAGCGTGAGCCTACTTGAGAAGAAGCAGAGGTCGTGGGCCGGGATTCACATTTATGCAGCATTTCTAGTTGAGATCACTGCATGAATATGTTACCTGAAACAATTGAACAGATCCAATGCTCAATTTCAACACCACAACCAATCCACCAATCAATCGAATGCACTCAATTCAGCTCTATCAATACAATGCATGATGGACATATTTTAACTTCACGCACAATATCTACTCAATTCCCCAAAATTTGTAATCTTGTTTATGCATGGGAGTTACTACACACACATACACCATTCCTCCAATGCTCTAAGCTATTGTCAATAATCAAACTTTCTTGTTCGATCTGATGCCTAACTCTAAATGGCAACTTTATACAATGCATACTTTAATTGCCAAAATCCACATTGTCAAGCACAAAAAGTTCACCGCCAATTTAACCAACATCTAGCTTAACACATAGTACGTCCCAAAGATGTGTCGTGTAGTTATCCTAATACCACATCATAGACTTACTAAAAACATGACTTGTAGACTAAATTGTCGCAACTCCAGATAAAAAATCAATGTAATCATTCTTTCTTAGAAATTATTACGCGCATTGATGTTCCTAAACCAAGCTAATTGCACTAATGCATCCACCAAAGATAGTGTTATGGTAATGGCCAGAAAATAAGTAAGAAGAAGAAGGAATTGTATTGATAATCAGGTGAGAAAGGAGTTACAGACGAAGGAAAGAGAAGAGAAGAGAGTTACAAAAGAGAATAGAGTTACAAAGAAGAAGGGAAGGAGATTACATAGACAAAGAGAGGAAAACACAATAAGGGAGTTACAAAAAAGAAGGGAAGGAGATTACAGAGACAAAGAGAGGAAAATACGAGAAGTGCAACGTATGCAGTACAATGCACCATCATAACAATCCACCCCCTTATAATATACTTGTTCCCAAGTATATAAAGTTTTGGAAAAGTCCTCAACTCAAATTTATTCTCTAAGACCCATTCAAAAGCTCATTCTGGGATAAAAACCCGACATTCAGCTAGTCTAGCCATCCCACATCATCAGTATCCATGGCATACTTCACTATTCTCTTTGCCATAGCTCTAGATACTTTGTCATTGTTCGATGAAATATAGGAATCAAGTCTGGAGAAAGAATGATCAAAGTTGTCGACATAACTCAAGACTTCATAAATTCCTGGAATAGTAATAGACTCACCATGTGAGATATATCGATCGTAACATTTTTTATAAAGATCCTTAAATGTAAGCCAATCTTGTCGATTTTGAAACTCAAGCTTCCAAGTATTATCGGCTGACTGCATGACATTATGTATAAATTGAGAGCATGAACATGGCTTCATGACTTGTTCTACCTTCACAATGTACAAGGTTAAATCACCTATCTTCACAACAAGAATCTAGTCACCAGAATTAGAGATCTCTAACTTCACAACTACTCTTGTTTTGTAATATTTATCAAATTCAAACATCAACAAATTTGCAAAACAACTAGGTACGACCACTTTTTGGGTTGGTTTTGAGTGCAAGAACTCACGTCAGATACATTACTTGTATAAGAATAGGGAAGATTACTAGCGAAAATGCAGTTTGGTTCCTCCTTGTCACTAATCCTGTCATCACCACTGTGCAGATCCTTAATGTAATTTACAAACCAGGTCTATTGAAACATCGATCTCTGAAACATCATTGAGTGCATGTGCATAAAACAAAATGGAATTGTAGAAGACTCGACATAAGGCATTGGCTCCAACTGTAGTGCACTAAAAAACATGCAAATCTCAGAGTTTTTATTGGAATAATACCACTACACAAAAGGAATCCCATGAGAGGTAACCACTCCATTAGTTGGCGCTAATAATACGAATGAAGAAAGTTGAGTGATCCTTAGCTGAATCTTCCTTATGTAACTAAGAACCTTGTAGATAAAACCAATAAAAATGCCACTCCCTCTACAAGAGCTCTTAGTCAAGGCAGTAAAAATATTATATTGACCCAATGAATTTCTGATGGAATCAACAACATAAGCCACATTCTCATTTTTCTTCCTTCTTTGTCTTCGAAAGAATTGAAAGCCAAACATTTTGTTGATTGTAGTATGTGTTGCTTGAACATCTTATTTCTTCATTAATGAGGCAACTAGATACCTGTATGGATATGTCAAGGTTGGGTTCAACTCACTAGCTTGTTCGAGCTCCTCCCACTTGCTATCACCTTTGCAATATAATGTTTTCTCCTACTCATAAAACTCTAGCTTATCATTGTTTAACTTTTTGCAGCAAAACTTGTTAGTAAAGACAGGAAATTTGGGAGGATTGGTTGCTCAGAAGCTATCATCAGGAATACTACAGTTGAAGCAATATGTGAAGACAAGTTAGATAGTTTTCCTCTTTCAACTTGGAGCCAAGCTTGTGGATTAAAGTCTGTCACATGTACATACATCACAAGTCCTACATGCTTGGTGAATGAATCATTTTCTTCACCTTCATCACCCAAAACATCCCTAAGCAAATTAAAATAATATAGTTTTTTCTGTGTTGGCCTATAGTTCAAAATCTTATCAATTAATATATCCACGACAACATCAACAATATCAAGAGAATCAGAGGTCCAACTTTTGGCTGAGTAAGATTGAAGCATCACAACATGGACAAAAATCCTTTGAACAAAACCAATAACTTGATGTCTGCAAAACTTAGACTCACCCTCCATTGTTACCTCCTTTAGCAATTCTTCATAAAGTAAATTCCTATTAACCATTATATCCATAAGAAAATTATCACTATCGATAGCAGAAGTAAAGTAATTTTGGATCTGACCTTGCTGAAATACAAAAGAAAAATGGCGTAGTAACAGACTTCCTAACTAAATACTCCTTAGGAGAAGGGGAAACAAAAGTTAGTTCTACATCTGTGCTCAGGTTTTCAAGCTCCACATCCTCGTCTCTATTTTGTTCCTTAATAGTAGTTGGAAATTCAATTTTCGTTGTGTCTTCAATAGCATCATTCAGAAGATCCACCTTCTGATCATCCGATTGTGTTGGAAATAGTCGATTTAACTCAGCCAGAATAGCATCGAATATAGAGTTAGTGTCTTCAGTGAGTATGTGAATATTCCCTTCCAATCGCTCCTGCCTAAGTGTAAGTTCCTGCAACCAATGATTAAAAATATTGAGGCAAGAAGAGAAGGCAAATCCAAAATACCTCAACTCAATGCTTAATCGGTTCAACTCATCTTCTTTCGTGCAAGGTAAAGATTGGCCCATGGACCATTGCTGCTCTGATACCAATTGTTATGGTATTAGCCAGAAAATAGGCAAGAAGAAGGAATTGTATTGATAATCAAGTGAGAAAGGAGTTACAAACAAAGAAAAGAGAAGAGAAGAGAGTTACAAAGAAGAAGGGAGGGAGATTACAGAGACAGAGAGAGGAAAACACAAGAAGGCTTCACTTCATCAATCCTCTCTCTGGTGCCCTAATTCCCTTTCAAATATAAATGATATATGCCCAATCTACCCTCAAGCTTTGGACAATACGAGAAGTCCAACGTAGGCAGTACAATGCTCCATCATAACATATAGAAAAGGAATGCTTCCTTTAATGGATTTGTTTTAATTTAGAGGAAAATACTAATGGAGAGATGGCCAGAGGTCATTGCGAATGAGTATTCTTGTGAAAGGCAGTGGTTTGAGGTCGGTGTTTAACGCAGGAAAGTGGGTGTGTGACTTTCAAACCGCAGGATGGTCTTTTGGCAAAGGGATTTAACAATAGATAAGTGGCTCTAGAGGAGAGAACAGAGGGTTCCTATTTAGCCAAGGTCGGTTGTAAAAATCAGAGAGAAATTTAGAGAAGGCGATTTGGGGCTCGGTCATAATCAAAAGGGAATGAAGAAGAAAATGAGGGGATTTGATATTTAAAACGGTGATTTTCAATGGACGTCATAGCCTTGAAGATTTGGAAGCCTTGACTTTGAGTTGTAAAGTCTCCTAATGGCATTCACGCCAAGGCTTTATGTCTTGGATTCTTAGGTGTCCAAGGGCATATGACCCTAGGTTTTGGCACCTAGGCCTCGAAATAAAATTCACCATTGTCTCGAAGGCCTAGGTGCTCCTCACTAGGCGCCTAGCCAGTCTAATTCTCCTTTTCTTGGGTTTTGTTGCTTAGGTCTCCATGATGGATGCCTAGACATTGGTGAATAAAAATAACATTTGAAATGGAGATTAACATCCTCGTATTCCACTAGATGGAAGCTGTAACGACCCAGTTTTTCGTAAATCCGTTCAAATGTGTAAAATTTGAAATTTTCTTCTTAAAACAAAATGTATCAAAGTGCAACTAATTGGATCGCTACTGACTCTTTTTTTAAACTTGTTATGAAAACCAATTGGTAAAATATACAGAAGCGTTATAAAATAAATCCTTGTAAAACATGACGGAAGCGTAAATGAATCATTTAAAGAAGAAACTAAACCGTGGAATACAATATAATAAAACATATGTAATTACAACCGTTTCTCATTCTACTCTTTAGCCTGGCCAGCCCCAATCCTGTCCGTGCAAATCCCTCACCTCTGCTTTGTTATTGGTTCGTCGTTTGCACCTACACTACAAGTAAGGATGTGAGCTTTCGCCTAGTAAGAAAATGGGGTAATACAAATGCTTATGACTCTCTTTTAGTTTTTCTTGGAATGGGGGCCATCCAGACCAATCTTTTCTTACCTATTTTGTTCATTACTCGTACATCGAGCTGGAGATTTGGAGAATCCGTGACAAGAGAGTAGATCTTTGTCAACTTCAGCCACCTAGGGTAAATAGTCTCGTAATCCCGACAAGGGAAAGTAATGTCTCTCTAATTCCTGTCTACCTGACTGATCCGTACTTACCCCCCCCCCCCCCACAGAATTCCCACCACCGAAAAAATTCCCCAACTCCCTTCGTTCTTCTTCAACTTCTTTTTTCTCACTTAGGGTGTATGGGTACCACCTCGAGGTAGCACCCCCTAATTCTTTCTACTAACGTGAATGCATGGAGACACTTCCAATCAATATCACATACATGGAAAGTAAATGACAATACTTTAGAGGAATTACGATCAACAATAAAGAAGCAGAATGCAACACGTAAGAGGACGAAGGCATATCTACGCATTTATCCAAGACACCTATAAAAGGAAACACACGATATTTGGCAGTCGAACAGTCTACTATAGAACATGTGTGTCATAAGATAAATGAAATGGCATTTACGTATAACAATGACGTAGGAGTAAATCATACCCTTAACATCTAATAAAACGGATAATAGAGCATGCTTTTATGCTAGGAAAAATAACGTCGGCATATAACAAGGGAATGGAACTATTCATGCTCAATAAAACAACTAACAAAACATGCTTTTATACGAAGAAAACATTAGCAAGTAATATCCAATTAAAACAGCGAAATATCTTTCTAACCACTAATGTACAGCAGCAAGGTATCGCAAATATCAGCATAGAAATATCGAGAACAGAACATAATCATGCTTTCATTCAACTAATCAGCGATAAAATACGAACATCTAAGCTTATTTTTAATCAACTATACGATAGAAAAAATACAAACATCCAAGCAGGTTTGTAATCGAATATCACAGCAGCAAATTAAAACGTCTAAACATGCATTTAAATGAAAGAAGCAATGATATACGAGTACATCAGGCTATAGGTCATGCTTTTCAATGACTAAGCAGTAATTAATCACCAAGTAAAATAGCAAACTAGGTCTACGACATCTAATAAATGGATAATAGCAATTTGAACGATTAAACATGCCTTTTACTCAATCAATATACAGCAGCAAATCCATCAATTTAAACAACGAAACATGCTTCCAATCATAAAAGAAAACAACGGTAATCAACAACGAAATGGATTAACGAATCATGCTTGCGAACCGTACCTCTCAACCACTTTAAACAGAACTAGGATATGACGAAACAGATTTACAGGTTATGTTTTTCAACGGCAGATAAAACAACAATATAGTGTAACAGGATGGAGCTACGGATCATGCTTCCCAACAGAAATAACCAGCAGTCAACAACATCGAAACAGGTTGTTAAACGAGCTTCTTAACGATTGTAGTCGGCAGTAAGTAATAACGAATGAACAGCGAAAGACATGCTTTTCAAACCACTAAAAGCTACAGCAAAGTTCATTGAATGGCTAAAACATGCTTCCTAATGATGGTAATAGCAATAACATGGAAAAAACCGAACAACGAAGGTCATGCTTTTCATAACTAAAATCTACAGCAGTGATATTGAACAAGACAGCGAAAAAATACTCCCACAATGATAATAATGGCATTAAGAATAGCGAAAATGAGACAACGACAGTCATGCTCTTTGAATGTCTAAAACATCAACGAACAATAGACAAACTAAAATGGTGAATGCATGTTACATAAACTACACAGGAAGTTATTAAGTGAAAGTCTACTCAGAAATTTGCTAATAAAAACGAAATCATCATCTGTAACAACACTAGAAATTAATCAGTAATTCATTTATATTTCTCATTTAGTTAAGCATCTTCCCTTTTAGTTCATTTAAGCTCGACCCAATATTTTCCTTATTTCTCTTTTGACGCAAACATTCCAATCACAACAGTAAAAGACTATAACAGAGAACATCAATGGGGAAAAACAGTAAGAGAATGTAGTCTTTAAGTAGAAATGAAACATAACACAAATCAGTAGAGCACCTAAGGAAAACATGGAGGTTTACAGCAACCAACTACATAGCAAAAATCCTAATGCAGCTACAGAAACTACAGAAATCTTCACACACACGCACTCTATACTTGGGTGTAGGGCCTCCACCTGGCCAAGACAACTCATTCCTTACTCTTGAAGACTATTCTTCGCATGGACAGCAGCTCACCCTCCACACTCCAAGCAATAAACGCTCCGGAAGAACAACCGTCCACCAGAATGAAGAAGGAGAAAGAAGAAGAAGCTGGAGATAAGTAGAGGCTCACTTTGGGCAACCGTACATGTGGCAGGAGACAAATCTCTAGCTAGTCGGGATCTTGGGTGTAATGACCCAATTTTTAATTACTTTAAAATCGTGTGAAATTTAAAGTTTTTTCTTTTATAAAATCAAAGTAAAAATTTTCTTTATAAAACCCGATCGTTAAAACTCTTGACTTAAAACACTTATCAATTTCAGCATAAGTAATAAAATCATTTTTATAAAACGCAGCGGAATTTAAAAGAAAGCATTAAAGAATATTAAATAATTTACAAACCCTTTTCACAAAGAAATTCCTTTTTAAATTCTTTAGCCTAGCCACCCACGAGATCCACCCATGCAAATCCTTCATCAACTGTCTTTGACCTATTCACCTGTTTTTCATACGATACCTACATCACAAGACCTAAACTAATTAGCCTAATGCTCAGTAAGAGATAGAATGAAATACAATGCATATGATATGCGAGATCATCTGATGCATTACAGAAGAGAACCATATCTCTTCTGGAAGTTAAGGTAGAATACTCCCTAGAGTCATGTGGCCTAACCAGTCACTTTGACAAGGAGATATATTCATCGGGGGTGTTACCACAAGCAGGTATTCTCACTTTTGTTGAAGACGTTGAGGGTTTCAGAATCGGGTAATTATGAACACTAGAATCCATGTAGCTAACTTCTAAACCTACCACTCCCTACGTCAGAGGAATCTACTATATGGAAAGTCACAATTCACCCGAACCCCCACACGCCTATTTACGTATATTAGGATGACATACATAATGCTCGTGAATACATACAACCCTATATGATGATATAAATGTCTAAGTAAACAAATCATTAAAAGAACCTAAATCTAGTAAACACACAGAATACAATCTTAATTCTTGCAATGTCGGGTCCGAAGACCAAAGCACAATAAGTATCAACTTACTTGGAGTCTTCAATACGATTATGTCAATCGACTTAGTACCTTAAAAAACATAACGGTCCCATGGCCAACATGCGCAACTAACTAGCAACAACCCATTATAGTTGCTCATTCCATCAATGTGACCTGATAATAAAGAATTTACATTACAACGAATCAGCAGAGTAGAGAACCATCTAATTCCTACCTTAACATGGAATTATGTTAACTTCATACCCTTAATCATAAATCTAATCAATAAGACTCTCAACCACTCGATACCATTATCCTTTATTCATCTGTAACAAAGTATCGTAATCAAATACTCTAATTCCCTTAACCATTTTACCACTCACAACTCAATAACCAACAATGAAGCATCATTCAACAACAGAGAGCAGTAACATTTAACAACAACCATCACGAGAGTGTAACATTTCCAATAAAACCAATCCTAAAATCAACATGGCATATAACTCTCTACAGAGAGCATACATCCACTCACCTATTCCCAAAGACAGTTCATACAACAGCTATCCCAAAGACAGTTCATACAATAGTTAAGGTGACTCTGTACATCCAAAATTAACAGCAAAACCTCCATTCACTAAGCAACCTATCATCATTTGAACAACAAAAAATCACATACAATGGCAGAACACCCTTCACAACAATCTGTAATCACACTCTAGCATCATATTCTTCAACTTATTTATCGGCTGAAGTCACAATAAAATGGCAGACCCATCATACAAAATAGAATCCAACACATCCAGCAGTGCATAACATCAAACCAAAGATTAACACACATAGATAAATCTTCCAACCACAAAGATTATTTGTCCATTCCATTGATCACCAAACATAGAGATTATTTGTCCATTCTATTGATCAATAACAAATCAGTACACAGAAAACAAAGGACACCCATTACTAACAGAGAGCAGACATCCAAAATCAGTAAACAAAGAAGAAGCTCACCAGAAGCTCACGGCCAGAGTTCTCCAGAGATGACAAACAGCTCCCATTCTTCCACTTCCTTCCCTCATTTCACTAAACTCATACAGGACACAGCAAACCCGAGAGGAAAACAGAACACAGAACACTTCACTGTATCCATTTATAGCCGAGGAAACATACACTACAAGCTGGAGGATAAATTATACAATTCAAGAAAAGTGGTCCACTTACCAAGCTCCATGTGGAAAGTCTACCAGAGGAGGAGCTGGAGGAACAAATCCCCAGTTCAATCCAGCCGCCCCTGCCATCACGTTCACCTCACGATTTCCAACTGACGTGAATCATGGCCAATTCAGACGGCTGGAACGTCCAATTTAGAATGCCAGAAAGAAGAATTCAAGGCAGAAACTAGCTTACCTTGACAACGAATTCACAACGCACAGAAGGAAATTGTCCCGCGAGGTGCAACCTGAGCCCTAGCTCACCATCCATCACATCCCAGCAGTTCGCACACTCGCCGGCGCCATCCCGAACCCTTCCGATGCTGATGTCGTCTTCTGTTCGCCCTCAGGTCCTGATCTCTCCCTCCCTGTCTCTCCATTTCATCTCTTCTCCCTCAATCTCTCGTTCTTTCTCTCAAATGGCCAAAGGCCACATAATTCCAATCAAATTGGTTCAGGGGTGAACCAGTTTATTTCCCCCTTCTTATTAATTCTACCTTTTAATTTAATTCATTTATGTATAAATATTCTTCTTTAATTTCCCTTAATTTTATTTAACTAATTCTATTAATTTAATTCTTCCACTAATTAATTATTCCTATTTAAATCTCATTATTTATAATCTAACAATTAGTTCCTTAATAATATTCTGATAATTAGTCAACTAATCCAAATATCCCAAATTATTCACTAATTTATTCTTTTTAAATTTTGATATAAAAATTCAGGATACTACAGTGGCAGTGCGATTCAGTGTCAAGGAGTTGTGATTTTATTGGTTGGACGTCGTTTTCTTTTGATTTTAAATCAATTTTGTCGCTGATCTGCGAGCATTCGGACGAGAGGATGCGTCTGAATTATGCCTGTACCGTCTGAATTTAGAATTCAAATGCGAAATGGTGTCCGAGATATCGTCTGCGTGTGTTCGAATTCATCCAGAATTCAGACAGATTCAAACTCACAACGTCCACCTACGTTCGCATCGTCAAAAATCGTTCGAAGTCATCCGAATTCATCCGAATTCATCCATAATCCAGATAGATTCAAACTCACAACGTCCGCCTGCATCCGCATCGTTCGAACTCATTCGAAGTTGTCCAAATTCGTCCAGAATCTGGACAGATTCAAACTCACAACGTCCGCCTGCGTTCGTATCTTCCGAAATCGTTCGAAGTTGTCCAAATTCGTCCAGAATCTAGACAATTCAAACTTACAATTTCCACCTGCACCCGCTGTCATCCAAAATCGTTTGAAGTCCTTCGAATTCTCAAGAGTTGTTCCATTCGTTTTGCGGGCAACACATCACGTCAGTAGGGTCATCCACCTACGTCTGAATAGACCAAAATTCCATTTCCTTCCCATTTTCTCTCTCAACTCTCATCCCGTAATATTTTTCCCGTAAATACATGTCATAAACTGATACATATAAATATGCGACGCACTGTCTTACTTACCCCATTCTTTAATTACATCCCGTACACGGGAAAAACGTATCGAAAATACCCTTAGACTTAACACTCTAGAACGTCCTTGGTAATACCTCAATAATTACCCAACTTTAAAAAGTCGGGATGTTACAGAAGCCTACGCACTTATTGTGACCTAGGCACTCATTGGTGGATGCCTAAGTTTATATATGTATAACATGAACTATGGAGTTAGGGAATAGTCAAAATTTAAACTAATTTCGCTAATAAATAAAACTCTGAACTATATAAAAAATGAACAATGTAAACCTCATAGTCATATTTTCTGTTAAAAATGTCTCCCGCTGACATCTGTGTATAGCCTTTTATATGAAAGCGGACGACAATACTTGTTATGAACCGGAGGCGGACCTAATAGAATCGTCGGGTCAGTTGACCCAGTTCTCGAAGAGAACCTGATCACCCAACCCAAGACTAGGGAGAAGCAGAAGTCTTAACATGAAATTAAGCTCAAAACCCAATTCACATGGGTTGGGGTCAACAGCATGATCAGTAAGAGTCCAAATAGTATAATTATAAAGAAAGAAAATATTGTACAGGTATTAAACCAAACAACACGACAAATCCCAAACATACTAGAGATGAAGGGACTTTGACCGACGAACCTCCACCCATCCACAAGAATGTCGAAGCACCCACTAAAGGGGCACCACCAGCAATTCAACATTATTTTGGGGAAAAATAAAGTCTAAAGGGTGAGTGACAAACTCAATAGAAGAATCTATACTAAATGCAATACATTCTAAAAAATGTTTTTCTCATCTTCTTGAAAACCATTTTCATGCTTCTTATTTACTGTACATGAATTTTTATTAAACTCTTTATTGTTTTTGCTTACATTACTATTCTCATTATCACTAAGTGAACCTAGGCTCATATACAAATGATGCGGATCAAAGTGCATCCAAGCTCAAGCCCAAAGACAATGATCCATTTCAAGGCATAGGACGTCCAATGATAATATCAAGAACCAAGAAAATGCACAAAGTATTGCATGAATTAATTATGGAGATTCAAGAGAAAGAATCAACTCAACACATATTAAAACCAATAAATATTCAAGCAATGGTAGAAGAATGTGCAAAGGACAACAAAAATGAAAGGATTCATTATTCTAAATGGGCGAACTAGAAGGACAAAAGCTATAAAGTTTAAGTAATCATTAAATGGTTGAGATTGGGTTTAGGTTTTCTACGTATCAAAATTTATATGAAGATTTGGGCTAGATCAAGATTTCAAATGGATGTGTGATCTTCATACAAATTAAAGTAGACATCTTAAGATTTCCATAGACACAAAGATTACAAGATTTGGAGGAGATTTAGTCAATCAAACAGTATCCCAAATTCTGCTAAGAATCAACTCTTATTTAGGCAACCAACATACCACTTCCAAGTTTCCTATTTTTTCTAATTTTATTTATTAAGTTTCCAAAGCTTTTTGTTAAATTTTAAGCTTTCAAATCACTAGAATTTGTAATAATATATGTTTAGGATTATTTGCTATTTAAACACAAACTTGTACTTTTTTTAAGGAGAATGAATATACACGAATTTTGAAGGTTCTTGTGAGAATTTTCTCATTGGTTCTTTGTAAAGAACTAAATCCTCTTCAAGCTTAAACTTGGAAGATCAACTTGATAACTTTCATTCTAATCAACAAGTTTGGTTATGGACAAGTTCCTCAATTTGATAGCTTTGGTTCTTATCTCTTTATAGATAATGGGTCAAGCTTCTATACTTGTTTCAAGGACAATCCTAATTCTAGTTTCCACATTGTTTAAAGGGACTCGGATTTGATATATCTGTGGTTCACTCATCATCTTTTGTTATGGTTCAATTCTTCCACTCCGAAACTAGCCCTGGAATATGTAATACTCAGATAATATCTCCATAAACAATTTTTCAGAATGAACAGTTCCATATGCTTTGTAGTTTTCCATTGTACTCTTATTATGATGCAATTGAAACGATATAATGCAATGAAATGATATAATGCAGTGGAAATTAGGAAAGAAACATCGTTAGATTAATTAAAGTGTAATTGATATTTTCAGCATCTGTCGAGGATGAAGTCGAATATCTCGACCGAAATGCATTACACATTACTCCCTGCATTTTCAATCGACGGGCAGTCAAGGTCAAGGTCTAATAACTCAACCGAAATGCATTACAGATTGCATTTTGATTTTTCAGTTGAGTCACGATCAGGGTCAAGGTCGAAAACTCGACCGAAATGCATTACAAATTGCATTTTTGCTTTTCGGTCAAGTCACGGTCGAGGTCAAGGTCAAATAACTCTACCAAAATGCATTACAGATTACATTTTGGTTTTTTGATCGAGTAGAGGTAGAGATCGAATATTTAGACCAAAATGCATCACAGATTGTTCCCTACATTTTCGTTTGAGTCATTGGTCGAGGACGTGGTTGAAAGGTTCGACTAAAATACATAACATAGGCAAAATTTGGGTAATTGATCAATTGTGTGGTCGATGGTTCAGTCGGCTTCTTTGACCGAAAAGTCTATTTTTGACGAAAAGACTGCTTCTGTCACATCCATTCTTTTATTTTTTTTCCCCGATAATTTCCTCATCTCCCAAGGCGATAGCAAGCTTTCCATGTGGTTGACCAGCATTGGACCACGCGCCTTTGAAATGGGTGATTGTCCTCAACCTTGTGTCCTTGGTAAGTCTTCTCCTCGACTATAAATGGTGGCAACTAATGTGGTGGTTGCACTCTGTAAATTTTGATTATATTATGCCTCTATTGTTGAAAATCTTTCACTATATCTTTTGTATACTTTGTACATTGTTGTGAACTGTATATGGCATAACATACATGCATAACGCTCAGGGGTTATGAAATTGTTGACATACTATAACGTATCAAAGAAAAGTTTCCAAATTTCAGCAATTCTTCCAAAAACAAAATCAATCTCATTAAATTTTCCCCAATTCAGCAATCAAAAACCCAAAATTTATTTAACTTCCAGTTTTGCCACGCAGTACTATCAAGTATTAGGAAACTTTCAAAAAAAAATCAAACTCAATCCTAACAAATTTTCCCTAATCCAGCTCAATCAAAATCCGATATTAATTGTTTTCCAAAAATCCTACACGGGACGGAGCGTTACCAGGAAACCAGAATTGTTTCCTTCTCTGTCATTGAACCTGACCACAATGGAAGGCCAGATTCATGACACTCCTTTAAAAGAAAAATGGTGAGACATCCCCTATAAATTGAGGGTCTCACCGAGCAGAAAACTCACACCCAAATCGAAGAAATCTTTAGAGTTCTCTGAAAATTACCTCTACTGGCGACGAAAATCCCTCCCCGAGCAAGCTCTCCTCCATCCGAGCTCTTCATTATGACAATACTCCTCCTACGATAGACACCGACGACATCCGACGAGAGAGAGAAGCTCTCTTAACATGAAATAGAGAAAGGAAACTCCCTGTTAGTGATTTTCGAAGAACGAAGGACGAAGAAGAAGAAGAAGATCAGTTGTTTGAAGGAGCCAAACCAGTCCAACACAACTGAACCGAACCAGTCTAGTTTTATCGAGCCGACCTTACCCGAATTCGTCTTCGACCCAATTGAGAATTTTAACGGTAACAAATTTCTGCCCAAATATCTTTCAAGGATTAATATTATTATTTGGGGGAAATTAATTGATAAATTCTTTAGATAGTCTAGTTTATTCAAAGATTCGGATAAATAAAATGTTTTGGATATTAAATAAATTTTGTTTTAATTAAGTTTCTAATAAATGTTTTGTATTCACTGTTGTTTTATAAATTTATTTCATAAGGTAGAATTAATTAGACAAACTCTAATAAATAGACTTAAACTATCTTGCTAATGAATATAACTATTTTTAAATGCTTCCGCCTTAAATATTGGTTTTTACTATTTCCAAAGATTTACTAAATTCTATAATTTAGGGTTTATAACGACCAAATCAAACGTAATTTTGTAAATCAATTTAGGGAAAAAAAAATTTAGGGTTTACAATTTGGGGAAAATAAAATTTGGGACGTTACAATTAGTATCAAAGCTCTAGGTTTATAAGGTTCTGTAGACTATCTGTATGCTCATCTACAACAGGAAAGATCGTCGATCAACAAGTAAGTATTTCCTTTCAAAAATTCTTTTATTCTAATATATCCCTATTTCGTAAAATTTGTTTATAAAATTTTGTTTAAAGATCTAAATAATTTAAAAAATATTCCAAAATAGATTTTAAGAATAAACATTTGTGATGTAGACTTATGGAAAACCATAGAGGAAATAATGCTGAACGTTATGCAATTCTCGATCGTATGATGGATATGATCTAGAGACAGTCTAGGCAAATTGATCAATTAGTGCAAACGGCTATACTCCTCCAATCGCAGCGATCGATGACATCCGATGAGAGAGAGAAGCTCTTTCATCGTGAAACAGAGAAAGGAAACTCTCTGTCAGCGATTTTCGAAGAACAAAGGATGAAGAAGAAGAACAAGAAGATCGGTTATTTGAAGGAGCCAACCTGAACCGGTCTAGTTTAAATGAACCAGACCAAACCCAGCCCAGCAAACCAAACCAGTCCAACACAACCAAACCCTTGCCGACCCAACCCGACCCAAATTCGTCTTCAATCGGATTGACGATTTTAACGGTAATGAATTTCTGCCCAAATCTCTTTCAAGGATTAATATTATTATTTGGGGGAAATTAATCGATAAATTCTTTCGATACACTAGTTTATTCAAAGACTCGGAATTACCCAAATTCTTTATGTTCTCGAAATCCAAGTAAGTAAACATATTGGTTTCAACGTTTTGGCCAGTGGCCCTACATCACAAAGAAAACTTTTATTTAAATTCTTTTGTAACTTTATTATATTATATTGCTCATGATATTTTAAACTGTGAAAGCATGATTACGTATCGACATATGAGTAAATAAAGATAAAATTGATAGGTCATCTTGTATGTGTGTGAATCTGATGGAATTGACGAAAAAACTCTAAGATGGCGAATGAAAGCCTGAACGCATGAAACCTTGGGATGTCTAATGAGAAACTGAAGCTTGGTAGGAAATTTTGAGATGGCTAATGAAAGTCTGAACGCGTGAAACCTTGCGATGGGTAATGAAAGCCTGAAGCTTGGTAGGGCTGGAAAATGAATTCCAACCAGTATACAACTTTAAGCATGAAAACTCAATAACGCATGAAATTAAGTTCAGTATGCATATATATTTTTACTTACTGAGTTTATCTCACTACTTACTTTGTGGTGTATGTGAATTTTTAGCAGAAAATGATTTTGGGCTGATCGAGAATTTTCCTGACGTAGAAGAGCATATAGAGGGAGATATTGAGAATTTCAATAATGGATCAGAAGAATTAATTTATTACTGTTTTATTGGTTTAAATTAAACTCTATTTAGTACTTAAATTTTCTAAAGTTATTTGAATAAATTTCATTGTGTTTGGATATTAAATAAATTTTACTATGTTTGGATATTAAATAAATTCTGTTTTAATTAAGTTTCAAATAAATGTTTTGTATTCATTGTTGTTTTATAAATTTATTTCATGAGGTAGAATTAATTGGACAAACTCTAATAAATAAACTTAAACTATCTTGCTAATAAATATAACTGTTTTAAATGCTTCCGCCTTAAATATTGGTTTTGCTATTTCTAAAGATTGACTAAATTTTGTAATTTAGGGTTTATAACGATCAAATCAAACCTAATTTTTTAAATCAATTTAGGGCAAAAATTTTAGGGTTTACAATTTGATGAAAATAAAATTTGGGACGTTACACATATGCATGACATGTATAATAAACGTAAATAGGCGTGTGGGGGTTTGGGAGATGGGAGACAGTCATAGGTGGTAACACCCTAAATGGATAGCTCATCCTAAGTAGGGATTGAGTTATGGTTAAGTCCACACTGACCAACAGATGTATCCCTTCTCTTGTTATGAAAATCCCCAACTCTTGGACTAAAGAGATTGGTGACGGTCATAGGTGGTTACACCCTAGATGGATAGCTCGTCCCATGTAGGGTTGGAGTTATGGTTATGCCACAAGGACCAACAGATGTATCCTTTCTTTGGTATTAAAATGTAAAGACAGAAAAGATAGGTTCTTTTATGAGACAGACATGTTTAAGAAAATGAATGAATAAACGTAAATAGGCGTGTGGGGGTTCAAGAGATGGGTGATGGTCATAGGTGGTAACACCCCAGATGAATAGCTCGTCCCAAGTAGGGATTGAGTTTTGGTTAATTCCACACTGACCAACAGATGTATCCCGTCTCTTGTTCCCGAAATCCCCAACGCTTGGACTGTAGAGATTGGAGATGGTTATAGGTGGCTACACCCCATATGGATAGTTCGCCCCACTTAGGGATGGACTTATGGTTATGTCATGAGGACCAATAAATGTATCCTTTCTCTGATAACGAAATGTAAAGACAGAAAAGATATATTTTTTTTCTGAGACAGACAGCATGAGCATAAGCATGAGCATGAGCATGAGCATGAGTGTTGTATTTCATTCTATTTCTTGCTAAATATTAGGATCATTGTTTTGTCATGTGATGTAGGTGATTGTAATAATATCGGTGATATTATTGTAGAGGAGGAGGTATTGCGTGCAGCACTCTTGGGTTACCAATTGGGCTTGACTTGAGGGTTATTTTAACGACCCAATTTATTTAAAATCATTTTTCTCTATTTTTAAATTTTAGTGACATAAAAAAAATTTTATTTAATTTATCTGAAATGCATTAACCAGAATAAATAATTTCATTTGAAAACATGTCATAGTTAATCGAGCAGAAAATAGATAATAATCTTTCAAAACATAGTTTTAAATCCTTCTAATAGAAGTCCATGCTTACAAAACGTTTACCATATCAAAAAGGGGAAGAGAACTTTCCAAAATAACCATCATTATTTTTCATGAGCTACAACCATCAGGTCAAACCCGGCTGATAACGGAAGGGATCATCTTGAAATGCCTCCTCCTCAACTGGTACATCACAAGCATCATAAGAATCACCTACATCACAGGAAAAACAATGAGTCTAACGCTCAACAATAATTAGAATGCAATGCAATGCAAATACTCATGCATGTCTTACAATGCGTTACAGAAAAGAACCTATCTTTTCTGGTAAATCGAGAGATGGATACGTCCTATGGTCATGTGGCTTAACCATCACTCCGACAAGGAGATACATCCATTTGGGGTGTCACCACATGCCGTCATCATACTCTTTTGTTGAAGACATTGGGGATTTCGTACAAGAGAAGAGGATACATCCTATGGTCCATGTGGCATAATCATCACACAATTCCCTACGTGGGAGGAGATACATCAATTCTAGGTGTCACAACTGATAGACTGTCACCCATTCTCCCGAACCTCCCCATGCCTATTTACTTATATTAGGCATATCATGCAATATACTCACAATTTCCTAAGTCCTAAGTATGATGCATGAATGTCACGTACAGTTCACAAAATATATATAAAGGGAAAGCAACACTTATCAATGAATCATAGAGAGCACTCAAAAGCTAAGAGAGACCAATACATATATAATTTATCCACTAATTATCAAGTCAATCATGTGCTACCTAACATAGATTAACTTATGTGATTTGGTAGAGAAACAAGAGAAAATATTTATTCAAATTCTACTATCAATAACAAGGAAGCAACTTGTGAATTTGTAGGGGTTCATGAACAACAATGGACTTGCTATGTTTTTTCGAACAATTTACAGGTTCAATTCATGCTAAATCTGAAAATTACAGATTCACTTCATGAGTTACAGGTTCAGTTCATGCTAAATCCAACTCTCCACAAAATCCATTCATAATGCCCAGAAAAGGAAATATTTAAACATGGATCAAAATAGAAATCCATTTCCAAATGCTGTTCAGTATCAACAGGGTAGTCATTCACAGTATCATTCCAGCACCCTATCTAAAAACCCAGTCTTTCATGCTTAAAACAAGTCGACACTACTACATAAGTTCACGGCACAAAGTCATTTCACAATAAGTAAAACAATTCAATGTCTAATATCAACAACCAGACAGTTCTGTATTTCTCAGTGATTAAACCAAAACAACGTTCAACATCAAACCACAGACCACCCACGATGTAGGGCCTCCATTGGCCAAATTACATCTTAATTCTTACCTTTGATAGAATGTTACTCCACAACAATACTTCACAGCCACGGGATTTTCACCAGCACAACAACACACCCTGGAATTTACAACAACAGTAGCTCGCTTCAATTTTTCCACAGCTCACAGAACAAACGTAGCACTCACCACTCTCACAGAACAAACGTAGCACTCACCACTTCTCTTCACTCAGTCGCAACACACACAGTAGAAGGAGGGAGAATTCATAATGCTTAACAGGTGAGTCCATCGACTTATAGGCAGAAGAACCCACGGGAATGCCAGGGCTGAAGAGACAATTACCCAAACCAATGGAGGGTGGTCCATAGGGAGAAAACCACATGAAAAGGTTCCTATCTTCTCTGGGTAGGGATTTTCGTTGGAAGAAAGAGAGAAAATCAAAGGAGGAGAGAGAAACTGTCTGATAGAAAATGGGTTTCTCGGTTTAAATTGGTTTTTTGGTCGAGGACGGCGTCCGAACCCTCGATCACGTATCGACCAAAATATCAAAAATATAAGCAGAGGTGGATTTTGGTCGAGAACTTCGACTGAAACATGAGACAGCACATCAAACAAAAAATCAATTAATTCAACAGATTCAAATCCTTCACGTCTGCAACTCATTTGCTTGTCGATCGCGGAGCGACCAAAAAATCCAAATGTGATCTAAAATGCATTTCGTTCGAGGTACTTGTCCAAAATCTCGACCTCGACTTCGACTCGACCCAAAATTTAAGGAGTCACCAGAACGCATTTTCGGTTGAAATATTCAACCGAAGCCACAATCGCAAGTCGACCAAAAGCTTAGAAATGTACAATCCGTGACAATTTTCCACTTAAAATTTCCCAAAATATTTCTTTCATGAATTACACTGCATCAAGCCCCAAATTAACCATTACGAAACATATCCATTTCTATAAAATACTTGTTCATTAATTAAAATCTTTTACATAATAATACATGGAGGATTATTCGGGTACTATAATCACCCCTCCTTAACAAAATTTTGTCTTCAAAATTTGGTTAAGTAAATAGTTCTGGATACTTAGCTTCCATGTCATCTCTCCTTTCCCATGTGGCTTCTTCTTCTGCAACTTGGTTTTGCCACAATACTTTGACGAGTGGGATCAACTTATGTCGCAGTTTCTTTACTCTAGAGTCTGGGATTTTAACCGGTTTCTCCTCACAGCTCAGGTTGGCGCAAACTTCGATTTGTTCTTGAGGCTCAATCTGAATGGTCTCCCCAAGACATTTCTTCAACATCGATACGTGAAATACGTTATGCACATCTGCCATAGTAGCCGGTAGTTGTAATCGATACGTCACCTTGCCAACCCTTTCTGTGATAGCAAATGGGCCAATATATCGTGGATTGAGTTTTCCTTTCCACCCAAACCGCATATGTAACGACCCGGATTTTTGTAAATCTTTTAAAATGTGTAAAATTTGAAATTTCTTTCTTTTTAAAACAAAACGTATCAGAGTACGTCTAGCCAGATCGCTACTGACTCTTTCTTTAAACTCGTTATGAAAACCGATTGATAAAATGTGTGGAAGCGTAATAAAATAAACCCTTGTAAATCATGGCAAAAGCGTAAATAAATCGTTCAAGAAGGAAATACTAAACAATTGAAACACTACGTTTAACAAATGAAATGACAAGTAAACATCATTTGATTACACCCATTCACTCATCTTTCTCTTTGCCTGGCCAGCCCCGAGTCTCGTACGTGTGAAATCATTCATCTCTGCTTCATTATGTGTTTATCATCTGCTTATTATCTATTTGTCGTTTGTACCTACACCACAAGTAAGGACGTGAGCTTACGCCCAATAAGGAAATGGGGGAAAACAATTATGCATATCTCTCTTTAATTCTTCTTGGAGTGGGGGCCACCCAAACCAATTCTTTTCATTACATTCATTCTTTCGTTAATTCTTTACTCGTACATCGAGCTGGAGATTGGAGGGGTCTTAGGGGATGGAATCCGCCCTCCAACTCCCTTTTTTGGCCCCTTTCCGGCGTATCTCGCCTTCAAGGTTCCTCCTCTTCTGGCGTATCCCGCTAGAGCATTTCTTCGGTGATGGGTGTATCCCACCCATCCCGAACATTCTTTTCTTAGCATTTGTCCCCTTTCTGGCGTATCCTGCCTTCAAGGGTCCTCCTGACAGGCTCCAAGAAACAAATGGGGAACCTTTGTTAAATCTGTTCGGGAAAAATACAGTTCACTGAATCAGCAACAATCAATCAAACTTAACTCTCAATTTGTGCGTGAGATCAAACTGGAACTTGGTAGAGCTGTCCTCAATACAACCACAATACTCGTGTCAAAATTCCATAAAGAAAACCATTCTAGATCAGAAGTTATGCTCTAAATACCAATGACCCAAAAACTGTTTTTATACAGGGCAGTTTCAGCAACGTTTACTCAAAACGACATAACTCGAGATGCATACATCGAATAAAGTTCAATTTTGGAGAGTAGCTCCCTTACTCAAGCTCAAACAATTCTCTAGAAGACGTTAACCAGAAAAGAGCGACGCAAATACTCCAAACAGAAGCCTCAATCAGCGATAACACAATCAATAATGAAAACACAGATTCAGCAGTTCACTCTATTCCGAAATTCATCACCTTTAAATTCAATAAATTCCACAAAAATACCTCCAACAACCAACCTATATCAGATCCACATATCCATAGTTCATCAATCAATAACAAAATCCAATAGTAGCACCAGAATAAAGAAAGGAACACCAAGGGAGTTGCAGCACCTCCTAAGTGAGAGGGCGTCTCTTTGGGTTGGCCGAAACCAACTATCTCCAATGGGGAAAAATTCTCTTACCTCCACACCACATTCACCCCTTACGAAAAAGAGGAATGGAAGAGGCAATAACCCGGATTAGCAAGGATGAGAATCTTCAAGAGGACCCTTGCAAGGGATGGATGAGAATCGGCGCTTGTGGAGGGGTTGGCCGCGGTTTTGGAGGAGCTTAGCTCTTCAAAATTCTATTCTTCAAAAACTGGTCTTTCATCAGCAAGAAGGGGTATTAAAACCTAGGGTTTACAAAATAGGTCAAAGACCAAAATACCCTAGCAGAAAATTACTAAAATAACCCTAAATAATAAAACATAAACAATAAGTCCGAGTTTGGGAAATTAGTCTCTGTAAAAGAGACATTTGACATAGCAAACGATAACCAAATATAACGTCCAATAGCTTGTTGGAAAGCTCTGGATGTTGGCTACATTTGGTATGAAGAACCAAAATGGAAAGAAAGTCGTCTTAATGGTCCAAATTGCCCTTGAATAGCCGAGGGTCAGATTTTAGGCGGAATTGGAAAACCCACAATTTCCTCCAAAAGAATTCAAGATCTCCATTAGTCTAAATGCCCACTCCTCCTTGTTTATTTGGATTCAAAAACCTACAAAATAAATAAAAAGTTAGAAAATAAAGGAGCCCTTGGCTCGGGCTCAAGTGACGGGTCCTCGAGGCACATCACCTCCCCTTCTGGCGTATCCCGCATTCAGGGTTTCTTCCCTTCCGGTGTATCCCGCCAAGAGGGTTTCTTCGGTGATGGGCGTATCCCTCCCATCCTAAATATTCCTTTTTCTTAGCATTTTTACTCACTCATGCATGCGTGAGTACCACTCCAAAGTGGTACTCCCTATGGTTTTCTATTAACATGAAGCATAATGCATTATAACGTACGGAAATGGAATTGCGCATTGAAGTAACTAAAATTAAAGGCGCATATAAAAGAATGATAGCAATAACTGAACGAGCACACAAAGATCGGTAATAACAACGGAACACCCAATAAAGTACAGCATATGGAGGAAGCAATTATTGAACTAATTAAATATTGGGGAACATTCTTGGATATGTAAGTGACAATAATAAGGGAAATATAATGGATCACAAGCGACGTGCATATTAAAGTAAGGCATAAATTAATTAACATGCTCAAGGAAGAATTATAATTACCATCTAGTTAATTATCCCAATTAATATACATGCTCAATGGTTGATTTCATACTCTTATTCTAGTTAACTAATCATGCTTCGATTTAGTGTCAGCTAATCATGCTCAAAGAATAATTTACATGTTTTATTGTCAATAACATGCTCAATTAAATACTAGCCATTAAAAATGCTGGAATAAACAATTAAACATGCTCTCTAGATGTTAAATATACCTAAATAAATTGGTATGCTCAAGAAGTGATTAACAATTATTAATTAGTTAGGCAATTTGATTAACATGCTCGATTTCTAATTAAGTTAATTACTCTAGTCAGATTGTCATACTCAGATTAACTAATTTAGTTACGCTAATTAACATACTCATACATCATTAGGTAACATTTAAACATGTTGGACCTAGCTAAGCTAACATGCTAGGTTTAATTAAACATACTTAGCTAACTGATACATTTAAGTAATAATTAACATGCTTGATTAACGGAGATGGAGTGGGCATTAACAACTACGAAGCTACAGCGAATAACATAATAGATTATACATGAAACTACAGCAATTGAATTTAATAAATTATACAAACTGAAGGTAAATCCTTAGTTCATTCATGATCATACATACGTGACGTGTCATTCTTTACATCATCATCCTATTCCCGACCTCAATGTTATCGTTCATCATTTATCAGTCACATTTCTATCGAACAAAGAGAACTACAATTCCTAACCAGTACCAAGAGACAATAACATTATAACTAGATTTCAATATATTAAACTAAACTATCTACGCATGCCAGTCTAAATAAAACAGGAAGCAAACATGCTTATGAAATCATATATAGAAAACTACATAACGAATCATATTTAGAATCATGCTTGACATGTTATTATAACAAGAAACGTGCTAAGCAATTTGATATTAATTATCTAGAGCATTTGTCACTCCTAACCAGAACCAAGAATAATAACACTATGAACTATCTTAACGGATCATTGGTCTAGTTATAACACATGCAGATTAAGAAAAGCAATTGGTATAAACCATGGCAGGAACAATAAATTACAGCCAACAAAACAGAATCACTATGAATCAAATCGCTAGAAATCTGTTAAGCATTCATTCCTGTATTTCGTTCTTTTAGGCATCTCCTTTCAATTTATTCAAGCTCAATCACTAGAGGTTCTCATTTGACAGCAAACATTCTCCGCTTCTTTACTAACATGAAAAT
Organism: Begonia loranthoides; assembly: GCA_022433065.1. Classification (NCBI taxonomy): domain Eukaryota; kingdom Viridiplantae; phylum Streptophyta; class Magnoliopsida; order Cucurbitales; family Begoniaceae; genus Begonia; species Begonia loranthoides. Next base: position 16,053,961 of record CM039477.1, on the reverse strand, counting down.
TTCAAGGTAGTAATCAAAATTAAAGTATTCCACAGAGAATATAAACAAGGACACAGTAAGGAACTACTAGGAAAACTCAACACAATGCACACACACACTTGTGGTGTAGGGCCTCCAAATGGCCAAGACACACCCATTTTCCTTACGTCAATTCTTTATTGTGTTTAGCACCTGATTGTTATCCTCCTTCGTTTTTCGTTACCTGAAGGCACCCAAGAGACCCAAGAATAACAGCTCTAGAGAGCATCCCAACAGAGTTGTTTCCCTCTTGCAGAAAGCTCACCAAACCCCATTCCTTCCCTCACTTCAGCACACCCCGTAGCAGTCCTTCTCTTCATTCTCCAGAAGCATAAGCTCTCAGCCATCCCCAGATTTCCAGCACCTTCTCTAGAGAAAAGGAGTCCTCAGCCCCTTTTGTTTTCCAAATTACCCGACAATCCTCTCCATTCTGCCCACAGTTTCTAGCTTTTCCAGAAACTGCCCGTCCCACGCTCGACATGTTGTACACCTCACCTGGAGAAGGTATCGGTTCAGCATGGAAGAACCGGCAGGCTGGACCATGGCCTTCGGCTGGTCCAGCACGAACTGCCCAAACCACCCCCAACGACCCGAGGCGTCAATCACCTCCAGGCATCGACCTGACGCCATCCCATTCATCACCATTGCCTTCATCATTGCCAAGCATCACCGGGAGTCGATAGAGTGCGCCACTCATCGCAACCCAACTTAGCTCACCATTCGCCAGACGACACCGACCCAGCCATCCCGAGCTTGCCGTTACCGTCTCCCCTGTCGTTCACTGTTCATCGCACTGCTCATCGTCACTCTCTCCCTCGATTTCACTCTTTGTCACCCCTCTCGCCTCTCTTTGGCTTCTCTCCCTCCCTCTCATTCTTCTTTCTCTTTTTTGCAAAGGCCAAAGGCCATTTTGCTTTCATCCAGACCGGTTCACCTCATCTCTTCCCACAATTTTCCTTTCCTTTTATTTTAAATCTCATCTTAAATCCTAATTAATTGACATTAATATATATGTGTGTGTGTGTGTGTGTGTGTGTGTGTGTGTGTGTGTGTGTGTGTTTGTGTGTGTGTGTGTGTGTTACATATTCGTACCACATATTAACCGATCCAAATTATAACTCTTGACTTACCCTAAATGTCGTAAAACGGTTATTACAGATCCGATTTAAATTTGTTAATTCCATTTCCTAAATAGATTTCCATCAATTAAACCTCTAATAAATTCTCTCAAATTATAACCTAACGGTTACGTCCTTGGTAATACCCCCCAAATAAATTTCCAGTTATTCTTAATAAATTCTAATATAAAAATTTAGGGTGTTACAGCATAACACCCTTAAACGGTGATAAATTTGGAAAAACCCAGTCTCCAATATTGAATTCCAAGCCTCAACAATGATGGTCAGCATAGCTTTTCTGGCCACTTTGAGTAGCCAGCATTCTTTGTTGGATGATGGCCACAGATTTGGCTATATGTTGTATCATATCAGGGCCATAATACTTAGTTTCACCGACTTCACTCCAGTATAGAGGGGATTTGTTGTTCCTGCTGTATAATGCTTCATAGGGTGCCTTACCAATAGTCGCATGGAAACTGTTATTGTAGGCAAATTCAACCAATAGAAGCATATTTCCCCATCCGATTTGAAATTCCAAAACGCAGGCACATAGCATATCTTCCAATATCTAGATCGTTTATTCACTTTGGCCATCAGTCTATGGATGAAAGGCAATACTAAACTTCAACTCCATACCCATGCCCTTGTTCAAGCTCTTCCAAAACATAGATGTGAATCGCAGATCCCGATCAGATACAATAGACACGGGACCCCAAGCAGTCATACAATGTCTTTAATATACAAGTCTACAAACTGATTCATTTTGTAAGTCATCTGTACTGGTAAAAAGTGGGCAACCTTCCTCAATCTGTCAATAATCACTCGTATTGCTTCATGCCCTTTTGCAGTCTCTAGTAATCCAGCAACAAAATCCATTATGATGTGCTCCCATTTCTATTCACGTATAAGCATTGGTTGAAGAGTTCCACCTGGTCGTTGATGTTCAGCCTTTACCTCTTGACATACTTGTCACAATGCAACATAGTTGATAATGTCGTACTTCATCATAGGCCAATAGTAATGCACCTTGAGATCTTTATACATTTTATTACACCCAGGGTGGATGGAAAAATTGGAAGAACGGGCTTCTTTCAATATTGCCACTTGCAATAGTGAGTCATGAGGTACGTACCACCTATTCTTATATTTCACAATCCCATCTGCAAATAAAGAATAGTCCCGAAACTCAGGCAGAATTGGATTTAACTTGAAATCTTCACATTGAGCGTCTTTCTGCTGACCTTCCTTAATTCTTTCAAGTATACAAGGCTTGAGTGTCAGAGCTGATAAAACATTTGCCAATTGTGTAGGAGCTAACTGCACATCCAACTCTCGCATGTCTTTTTGCGATCCCACAGTCATCTCTTCACATATTATACTCATCATAGCAACTTTCCTACTCAGAGCGTCAACTACGATGTTTGCCTTTCCCGGATGGTATTTGATTTTATAGCCATAATCTTTCACAAATTCTAGCCACCATCAATGTCTCATGTTTAGCTCCTTTTGCGTAAAGGTATATTTCAAACTTTTATGGTCTGTACAGATTTCACACTGTTGCCCATAAAGATAAAGCCTCCAGATTTTCGATAATGCCTCCAGATTTTCAGTGTGATGACCATAGCAACAAGCTCAAGATCGTGAATAAGGTAGTTAGTCTCATGTAGTTTAAGTTGCCTTGAGGCATAGGCAATCACGTTCCCATTTTGCATCAGTACCCTACTGAGTGCACTCTTGGATGCTTCACAATATATACAGAAATTACCCTCTTCCACAAGTAAAGCCAATACCGGTGCTGATGTCAGCTGATGTTTCAATTCTTGAAAACTTTCTTCGCAACGCTGGACCACTAGAATCTTACATTTTTCTTAGTCAAATCGGTGAGAGGCATAGCAATTTTGGAAAATCCATTGATAAGTCATCTGTAATATCCAACCAATTCGAGAAAACTTCTAACATCGCCCATGCTTTTTGGCTGTACCCATTCAACAATTGCTTGAATCTTCGCTAGATCCACAGCAATGCCATCCTTAAAGATCATGTGATCAAGGAAATTGACTTCCTTTAACCAAAATTCGTACTTCAAAAACTTAGCATAAAGTCGGTGCTGCTCCAAAATAGATAGGGCGATTTTCAAATGTTCACGGTGCTCTTCTTCTAACTAAGAATATACAAGAATATTGTTGATGAAGACGGTAATGAATTTGCCCAGATAGTCTTTGAATAGTGAGTTCATCAAATCCATGAAAGCCACTTGGGCGTTGATCAACCCAAAAGACATCACCAAAAATTCGTAATGCACGTATTTGGTTTGAAATGTCGTCTTGGATTATTTTCCTACTTAACTCTCAACTGATAATACCCTAGGCGGAGGTCAATTTTTGAAAACATGCAGGCTGTAACATCCCGTAACCTTTTCCGTATAAAAATTTTCTTTTTCTTTTAAAACTATTGCGTAAAAAAACCAGAGTCATAAATATACAGCGGAAGTCTAAATCATATAAAACATACAGCGGAAGTCTTTTACAATTAAATACCATAAACCCATTGTTTAACTAAACATTTAAATAAACACATTAACTTAAAACATTCATTTGAAATCATAAAATACTTAAAAGCCTTTAAAACATTTATTCTATTTTGTGAGCCATAACCACAGGTCAATGTCGCCAACAGCACAAACGTTAACACAGTAACACTCCATCAGCTATGTCCATCAACAGCTTCATCCACTCATCTGTTCCTTACCTACATCAACGGGACTTAACTATGAGTCTAACGCTCAGTACGTCATATAAATGTAAAATATAAGATTCACATACAATTTCTATAATATTGCTTAAGCCTTTCTATTTCATTTCTCTTTTATTGTTCATATTTTTTATCGTTATTTCATTTGATTATGTGTCGAGCGTATCTAACCGATCCACATAATTATTCATTTATTGTTTATATGTCAGGCGTATCAAACAGGTCCATATAAACATCTTTGTCGGGCTTAACGAACCGGTCCATAGTTATTACTTATCTTTGGTTCTTATGTCGGGCTCAACCAACCGGTCCACAAGAACGGCTATTTACGTTTATTAGGATTTCGAGTATTAACATTGTTGTGCACATACAATCCTATCTAATGTGTTCCTTGATCGTATCCTTAAAACGTGATTCGTTCTATCTAAGGAACCAAACTTAAATCCAATAAACATGTAAGCAAACAACATACGTTTCATACAATAACATGACTTATGCATATAGTAAACAAACATCAAACAAAACCCTAATTTCCCAACATGTAGGTCCTTTCGGACAAAGCACATGCAATAGCACATACCTGAGGTCTTTTAGCTTTAATAAGTTAACGCTTTAAGATTCTTTCACGAAACCTATAATTATTACCTCATAAAACTATTAATAATTAATTTCCAATAACAAGATCTTTAGCTTCCCCAACTTCAACTAACATGCTCATACACCCATAATAAATAGTTTCCCATTAAATCTAAACTATCACTTTATCCAATAATTACAACCCTTAATCCAATATTTATCATTTCGCTTATTATTAACAAACCTATTTAATTCCTAACCCTAGTAGTATTTCCCGAATAATACTCGAATACCCATTTATCATTTATTTTCCAAACAATATTCTTATTCCAATAATCTAATAATTTATCACTCACTATAAACCAATAACACATTCATAACAGAACCTTCATACTAACTAATCAGGAATCCCAACTAATATTCTTGCTAACTTATGAGTAATCATGCATATATTAAATAAAATCCAACAAATAGTATCTTAACAATATGGGCAATATTTCCAGAATTTACCCTAACGATACCCCAACACTTCCAACCAACAGAGATGTATAGCATGCCCTCACCAGATTATAACTATAATAAGACATTGAGAAACAACAGAAGAAATTGGTTACCTAATGTACTCGAGAATAAAGAAACCAAAAAGAACTCTTTCCTCAAGGATCACAGCCACAGTTTAACTCTTTCCCCTTAACTATCTCTCTTTCTCTCTAGCTTACAAATTTCATAGCAACCTAAACACTCATAATCCTTTCACAGATTCAGCTTCTCTCAACAAAGCAACTCCAACAAATCCTCATGCTAACCCTCACTGTATTCTCCTTCACCAACCTCTCGAGAGAACATTCATAGCCCACGGTTTCCACACTCTTTCACTCCTCACTTTGGCAGAGTAACGCCACTCCTTCACTCTCTCAAAACAACGTTGCCAACCCTCCTATATATAGGCAACACAAACTCAACGCATCAAAAGAAAACTAGAAGGTCTAGGGGTGTATTTCATCAATGTATAATAACTCATTTAACGTTCAGACATTCATATGACGCTCCTCTTGATTTCCAAACATTCAGGTGATGTTTCCTTTTGTCTTCCAGACGTTCCAAACTCTCTAGACTCTCCAGATTATTTCTTCATAAATGCGGCTGATCCAATTTTACGAAGCATGATCAAGCATCCCTCCAGCCAGCATCCGCCAAACATGCTTCAAATATGAGGACGATGACGCCGGTCGATAGTGCCTCGCTGATTGACCACTCTGATCAGCCGGTGACTCCAATCTTTGATTTTCTAGATTATTCGTTACTCCATGTAATTAATCATGACAATATATTATATACAATTCTTTAATAACTATAATTCCCTCTAATCTATTATCTAAACTTCATTGTATACCAAATGTTTCACTACTCCTTTTTCACCTTATTCTCCATTAAATCTAATATGTCCTAAAATAGTATAAATCATATACTTCACTATTATTCAATGTGTCTAAAATGGTATAAATCCTATACTTTCAATCTTACCTATGTTCAAATGCATCCAAATATATTTTCTCTCCATATTCCCACTAACTATCAAACCAATTGATATCGTCCAATATAACTCCAATCCTTCTCATAATCTAACTATGAACTTAATGGGGTATCATAATTCACTTATTCTAAATGCATTTCTCTTGACCACTATCTTTACTTGTTCAACTTAGTTCCTAATACCCCAAAATTAACACTGAATCTATACTTCCAGCTCAACGAAGATTTGGGATATTACAAGCCTCCCCCTTATATAAATTTTATCCTCAAAATTTATCTAGTCTATGGTATCTATTCCTATCTAAAATGTATTCTACAGGTATTCTTTCTTATTACTGTTAACTATATCTAACACATAAGTGAATATGATTACCTAACAGTCACACATAACAACATTCTAAATTTTACATAATTGTAAAGTACCTGGCCTGGATGTAGATGGTTCATCATCTTGCTCTCCATTCATTGAAAATACCCGTGGTGCTACCAATCCTTTCTCCTTGACCAGCAATAGGCAGTTCTTAACCATGTGTCCTTGCTTTCCACACTTAAAGCACAATCCAATACCAGCTCTACATTCACCATAATGTTTCTTATTACACTTAGGGCATAGTCTACCTTCAGAATTTCTAACCAAAATTGTATCTATTCCGTTCTGCGCACGCTTATCACTCACAGATTTATCTTCATTGTAAAGCACCCTCTTTGCTCCTTTATCAATTATCTGCCCATCAACAGTTGATTTAGTTTGATTATCCTTTTTCAGCTTCAGATCCATTTCTTTCTGCTTAATAACTTGTGTCTTAGCCTCCTCGATTTCCAAAGCTTTTGTTATAATCTTAGGATATGGTGCATCCTCAGTACCATATATCTTTACTCCATGATAAATTTCAGCCTTTAATCCTTGAATGAACTAGTAAACCTTAAGATCGTTGGTTGCCACTAGGTGATTGGCAAATCGAGAAAGTGCCTCAAACTTCCTTATGTATTCAGCAACAGTCGTAGTCTGGCGGAGACTCACAAATTCAACCAATTTCTGAGACCTAACAATTCGGTTGAAGTACTTCTCAAAGAAATTCTCCTTAAACTTAGCCCAATTCATTTCTTTTATATCCTGAGCCGCTTTAATTGTAATACCCCAAACTTTTATTTTTAGAATTTAATAAGGATAATTAAACTGAAATTGGAGATGTTCGAATTTATTGGATAATTATCGGGATATTACCAAGGACGTAATCGTCAATCATTAACATTGAGAGATATTTGGAATAACTCAGGGATCAGACTTGGATTGAGAATAATTTAATTAAATGAAATATTTAATTAAATTATTAAAAAGAAAATTTATTGGGTAAAAAGATGATTTACAATAAAAAGCAATTTGAAGAGATTAATTGCACATTAATAGAAGGATTGGATTAAAGGAAATTAAAATGGAGATTTGTGGATTTAACCGATTTTGTTTGGCTCAGCCCGGGATCAATTATAAGTGGCTCAATTTCCTTTTAATTAAAAGAGAGAATGAGATTTATGGGAAATTTATGAGATAAAATGGACTATTCGGGATTTACAATGCAAGATGATTTAATAAATTGGATTAATTGGGTTAAAGAAGATTAGGGGGTGTTTTGGAAGGCATGAACTGGTTTAGTTGAACCGATACACACCCACTTGGTCTAGTTCATGAATCAAAGAGGGGATTTATTTTTATGGCCTTCGGCCCTTTGGTGCAAGACAGAAGATGAAAGAGAGGGAGAGGAAGAAGGGCGATGAGAGATCGAGACCAAAGGGAAGGGAGCGAGCAATCGAAGTTCGGCCAGGGTGCTTCGCGACGAGAGATGTTGTCCGATGAGGGTGCGAGCGGTGGTCGGCGAAGTGGGTTACGTCAATGGGAGGCTCAGGCAATGAGCGACGAATTGGACCTCTCCCGTGGGTGAGTATTTTGCCAATGATGGAGGTACATTCAGTCAATTTATTCCTCCACCTCCATTTTCTGGTGATTCGGGTGTTTGTAGGGAGCTGAATCTCTGATCTCGCGTCGGGCAGGGTGTTCAGCTGGTGATCCCATGGGGGATTAATGGCTGGAAATGGCAAGTTGGGCTGGACCGACCCAAGGCCAGGGTCCAGCCCGTTGTTGGGTCTGAATAGGTCTGGCCCATACCCTGCAGCAGGACAGCGACCGTGTGTACGAGTGGGGAACACTCTGTAGGCTTCGGCAGAGGCTGGTCAGGCGTGCTAGGAGAGTGTCACTCTCTGTCCTGGGCATTGGCAGAGAGTGTTCCCTCTCTGGTAGAGATATACAGAGATAAAGGGAAGGGGAGCGCTGGCTAAGTGTGGAGCTCTCGGGTGTGGAGGAAAGAAAAGGAGGCAGAGAGCATAATTTGCTCTCTGGAGATAGTGGGTGCTGAGGAGGAAAGAAGAGGAAGGCGAGAAACAGAGGGATAGTTGCTAGATGACAAAGCTTGAGTGTGGCTCCCTGGTTTGCTTGTAAGGTTCCTTTCTCAGAATGTCTTGGTTTCTGTTTATGGATGCTCTGTTAAGACTTAGGCTTGGATGTTCTGGATAAATGGATGGATAACGCCTTTGTTGGATTTTGATTTAGTTGTTGGTCTCCTTGTTGTTGTTAGTCTAAAGCATAATAACATTTATATTCTGTGGTTGATTGGGTTTGTGGTTGCAATTGGATTAAGTAGGTGATGAAGGTGAAGAAGGATTTTAATGCTCCCTATTTATTTATGAACAATAAATGAAGAATATTGTGCTCCTGTAATTTGCTTCTTCGAGTGTTATGCATAAGAAATTTAATGCATTCTCTATCTGATTTCTATATTGGTTAGGTTTTGTGAGAAACATAGTTAGATGTATACTCGATTATGGATTTAGCCCTTTGTTCCATACTGGTCCTTGGTTTAATGAAGTGGTAATCTATTGGGATTTTGTATTATATTGATGAATACTGTTGTCGTGTGGATTGTTAAAGGGTTATTATTAATAAATTAAAAGTTTTAAATTGTGAAGGTATGGAAGGGAAAGAATGGTAGCGACTAAGTGTCAAACGCAACAAAGAATTGAGGTAAGGAACTTGGGTGTGTCTTGGCCATTTGGAGGCCCTACACCACAAGTAGTGTGCGTGAGTAGGATTGTGTTCTTTAAATGATATTCTGTTGTTATTTCCTTGAAAAGGAACCCTTGCATGAAGATAAAGAAGCCCCTCGTCATGTACTCACTTGGAGCCTATCAATTTCCTATTGGCTAGAAGTTCCATCCCACAGTTTTGATGAGCTTTCTTTGGCCGAGTTCAACAAGACCAATTAGAAGAAGTTATATTTAATTACACTTTAACATATTGAATTAGCTTATGTTGGATTGATTACTGTTGGTTGCATTATGTTTTGGTTAATTTAAGTTGTTTGGAATGGTTTTGAATTGATGTGCTCGGCTAGCATGTTAGTCAAGCCCTCATGCCAATTTTTTGTGAACTCGGGGCATTTATGTAATTTCCTTTTATTTTCATTAGGGAAGTATTTAACCTTCCCTAATGAAACCCTAATGGTAGTTTTGAACCCCATTTTCATAGCTACAACCACATGAGAAGGATTCTCTCAAAAACCCTAGGTGTGCTCGGTTTGTTCTCACCACAAACCCTAACATCACAACGTCTTCCTCTATAGTTTCTTGGTCATTCTTGGAGGAAGATTGATACTAGCTTTTCTAGCATCTTCATTAGGAGGTGTCCATCGCATGAGGAGTTAGAAGATTGATTCAAAACCAAGGTGGAGAGGCCTTTCATTGAAGGACCCAAACCAGTTGCAATCCTTGGCCGGGTGAGGACTTGCTGACCAACTTGGTGCCCTATTTTCTTCTCATTTTCCTTAAAGCTCTTGCTGTGTTTTGATCTAAGAATACTTGCTCTTCTGTGTTTGTGAATTACTGATTGGGATTTGGTGTTTTGGAATCGGAATTTTGGACTTGTGAAATTTATTCTTGAAGTGTCGCAAATCTGTTTTCTTGAAGTAACATTTTCCGAGCAGGTTTTTCCTCCACGCATAACTCCAAGTGTGCAATGAGTTTAAAGGATATTTTTGGTGGTGTATTGATACTACATAATTATTAGTTGCCCTACAAATTTGGAGTCAAGAAACCATATGCAACTTGAGTTCTAATCAGATTAATTTTAGTGCTCGGGTTTGAAGCTGTGTTGTTATTTTGAGACTTGGGGTCTATCATTCCCATTACCGTTTTCACACTCCAGGAATCTCTCCATAAATTGGGCTTGTTGTTCCATAAATTAGGATTGGAGTTCTACAACATCGGCAATATGGTTAAGGACTTCATCTCTTTCATTAGGAACTGGTATATTATTTCTTGTTCTTCGTGCCATTTTAGAGTTCTCTACATTCCAAATTAGGGAATAATAAGTTTAAAGGAACATAATTAAATTTTAAAGTAGAACTAAACTTACAATCAGAGGAGTATTCCACGACGAGCCTTGTGTTATCAGCAGTCTACAGAACCGAGTTGGACTTGGTTACACTCTGATACCAACTGTAACGCCCCAATTTATTTAAACCCATTTTTATCTATTTTTAAATTTCAGTGACATCAAATTTTTTTTTGCTTAATTTATCCGAAATGCATTAACCAGAATAAATAATTTTATTTGAAAACATGTCAGAGTTAATTGAGTGGAAAATAGATAATAATTCTTCAAAACATAGTTTTAAATCCTTTCAACAGAAATCCATGATTACAAAACGTTTTCCATATCAAAAAGGGGAAGAGAACTTTCCAAAATAACCATCATTGTTTTTAATGAGCCACAACCATCAAGTCAAACCCGGCTGATAACACAATGGATCATCCTGAAATGCCTCTATAAGACTCGGTTTTTTCGTAAATCCTTTGAAATGCGTGAAAATTTGAACTTTCAAAAAACTCTTTTAAAACGATATCAGAGTGCGACGCTAAACTGGACCGCAACTATCCTTTCATTAAAATCGTTATAAAAATCCAATCAATGAAATGCCGAAGCATTATAAAATCATTTATTCAAAACATTGCGGAAGCGTAAATAAAATCATTAAGGACTCAAACGATTAAATACTACGCTCTGAGAATTTAAATCCAACAATTTAAATACAATTTTAATTGAACTTAATTACAGCTGTTTATCTTTTGCCCTTTTTATGCCTGGCCAGCCTCAATCACGCCGTGCAAACCGTCCATCACTGCTTTATTATTTGGTTATTTGTTATTTGTTCGTCATTTGTACCTACACCACAAGTAATACTTGAGCCTAATGGCTCAATATGGAAAAAGGGCTTAATGCAATTATGAATGTCTCTCTTTAGTCCTTGTTGGAATGGGGGCCACCCAAATCAATCATTTCGTTACATCATTCATTTGTTCATTTCTTTACATTTATTCATTCATTACTCGTACATCGAGCGGAAGATTGGAGGGTTCATCAGGGATGGAATAGTTGACCATATCTAACCCTTTACTTGCGATTAGGTCCCCGTTCCCAACACGGTATTTAACAACCCAATTTTTTCGTAAATCCAATAAAACACGAGGAAATTTGAAACTGTTAAAAATAAATCAGAGCGCGCCTAAATCGGACAGCTACCAACCGTTCATAAAACTTGTTATGAAAACCCCATTAATGAAACTATGTGGAAGTGTTATGAATTCATTTATTCAAAATGTTGCGGAAGCGTAATTAAATCGTTTAAGGAAGAAATATTAAATCATTAAAATACTATGTTTAATAAATGAAACTGGCAATTAAACACCCTTTAATTATAATTTAGAAATCTTAACTAAATTACAACTAACTATCCTTTACCCTCTTTATGCCTGGCCAGCCACGAACTCTCTCGCTCGTGCAAATCCATCATCCTTTGCTTTTTATTGTTTGTTCATCCTTTCGTTACTCCTAAGTCTGTGCATTTATTCCACGTACGCATACCTACATCTACACCCAAGCAACTGTAAGCCCAAAGACTTAGTAAGGAAATAGGGTTTAATGCAACATGAATGCCACTCTTTAGTTCATTTGAAATGGGGGCCACCCAACCCAATCATTTCATTAAGTTGTTTACCAGTTTATTACTTTACTTTAAGCCATTCATTCGTTACTCGTACATCCAGCTGGAGATTGGAGGATTTCCTTTGTGATGGAATAGTGCTCGGATCTAACCTTTTACTTGCAACTAGAACTCCCATACTCGATCAGGGAGGGGCTTCAGCTAGTTGCAAACTAGACTCGCCACCCATCCGCCCTCCAATTTCCATTGTTATCCAGTTCCTGTGTAGAGCTAAGCTACTGGTACCACAGAAACCTTTATTGCCTTATTATTTATTATTTTCTTTTTCCCAGTTCCTGTGTCGGGCTAAGCCACCGGTACCACATGAACCATTATTATCTTGATGTTTTTACCCATTTTTGTCATTTATCCTCACTCATGAATGTGTGCGTACCACCCCATGGCACTCCCTATTAGTTTCTATTAACATGATGCATGACCATACATTCTCAACCTAACATTATGCATGATGCTTCACAACATAACATTCATAATAATTGAAGTGTGTATAAATGAAAGTCACTGAATAGTAGGAATTGAAAACGCATAGCAATGAAGACAACCAATAATTGAACAACGCACAACAGAGAACATTTATAATATTAAATATAGAAATTACCATGTTAACTATCCTAGTTAACTTCCTAGTCCATTTACATGCTCCCAACCTTTATTATTTTAGGTAATTATTCTAACCAGTTATCCAAGTAAATCAACATGCTCATGACATGCTATGGACATGTAACATGCTATGGACAAGTAATCATAATCGAGATTGTAAGCAATACCAAGAAAGCAATAACAAAAGCAATTATAAAACATTCATTCGCATAATAAGTGAGACCCTTAACTCATCCACATTTTACTTCATTCTCTTTTCATCTTCTTTATCATTCTACTTTCTAGTAAAGGAAAGCAACGATAATGTAATTGAAGTGCGCATTTAAATAAAAGTAAAAAGCAAATTGAAATTGAAATCTATGAATACAATAAATAACAGTAATTGAAAGTAAATGAGCAATAAATAGACGGTAAAGAAACATGCAATGAATTACACTAAACTAAACATGGAAACATGCCTTAAACAACAATTAATGGAACATGCTTAGACAGAGCGGAAACATGCTTGTTAAACCGGTAATTCTAGTTGATTAAGCATGCTTTTATTCTAATCAATTAAACGTGCTATATTTAATAGTCTAGTTTATTATCCTAGTTAATTACAGGCTCGGCTAATTAGTTAACATGCTCCAGATTTAGTTATTGATTAACCAACTAGTTAATTAACGTGCTTCAGTTGCTTAACATATTAATATTAGTCTAGTTAGTTAATTCATACATGCTTAATTAGTTAATTTACATACCTAACTAGTTAGTTAATTACATGCTCAAACCTAATTGATTACTTTGGATGGATTGAACATGCTAGTTAAATATCTAGGTCACTTAACGTGCTCAAGTAGAGTTAAAATCATTAATCTAATTAGTTATCATAGTTATTCACACGCTCAAGATAAATTACAATTTCTATTCTTAATCGACCTAGTTAATTAACATGCTTGTATATTAACGAATGATAGTTAACTAACATGTGAAGATACTACGATTATTATTCTTGTAGAATCCTAAGTAATTTACATGCTTTATTAAATAACATGCACCCGGAGGTAATCAAGTCAACTAACCATTAACATACTTAACTAATTAATTAACATGCTAGTCTAATTATAAGGATGCTCAATTTGGTTATATTACAACTAGCTAATCAATTAGTTGATTGAACATGTCAAGTCCACTTAATTACTTGCTCAATTAAATCACGCGCCCAATAATTAGTAAATCAGTTAATTACTCTAATTAGTTAACATGTCCAATTAAGGTTATAACATAATTTACTTTACATACTTGACTTAACGAATTAGTTAGCATGCTTAGATTATCTAAATGGGTTAACATGCTCAATTGAGACATAGATTGACATTTAGTGATTAACATTTAACTAAATTCGTTAACAACTGACGGTAGAACCATAATCAAGGGAATAACACAAATTAAATATTATCAAGAAATCAGTACAGCTAATATCTAAGCATTCATAGCAATCACAACTTCATTAAAGAGAATAAACTACACATAAGGAAACTCTACATAACAACCAAGCAATTATCAAATCAGCAAGGAATCACATAACACTAATTCTACAGAGCATTAACAAAGGAAATAATTCATAATAACTCATCCAGGGAATTATCGTCTAACAAACAATTCTAACACTAACTCATGCACCCACTTACAGTGTAGGGCCTCTACATGGCCAAGACACCCCTAATCCCTTACCAAATTGAAGACAATAAAACAGGGACAGTTTTTCCTAAGCTCACGGTTGTTCCAACAGCTCCAGCTCACTCCTCTCTTCACTCACGTAGCTCACTTTTCTCAACTCAACAATTTAGCCCACTACACTTAACACTCAACCAACACAATTCCACTCGCTCCCCGAAACCCTCTATCTCTCAGTCACTCCCTCTTTCTCTCTCGCAAATCTCTCTCACTCTCTAAACTTCTCACCCAGGAAAGGAAGAATGAATACTGAAAGGTAGGGGAGAGAGAGCTATTACCTGGGATGAAGGGAGACAAAATCATGGCTAGAGGTAGGGAGAAGGCTAGCTACGGTGCAGGGGGGAACAATTTTCGTCGCCTGGGTTGGGGGAGGGTCGCTTCCTGTTGATTTCCTAGGATTTTCTAGGATTTTCCATCATTTTATCTCTATTTTATTCGTAGGTTCTGGGCTATTTCGGACGAGTGCGGACGCATTGGTCTTGTCTGCATTCATCCCCAAGGCTAAAATATCATAGGCTAACTAGAGGCTTCAGACGGGAGGATGGGTCCCCGTCCTATTCGTACCATCTACAAGTGACTTCCAGACGCAATATGGCGTCCGCACGTGGCGTCCGAAAGTGTCCTGAAATCGGACAGAGGCAAATCAGGCAAGGCCACAACTCGTTTGCAGTCATCCAGACTCGTCCAAAACTGTCCAGGTTTAGAACAGATTCGATGCGGACGAAGTAACTCGCGTCCATATCATCAGGAATCTCGTCCGCAACTCCACTGCATAGTGAAGTCAGGACGTGAAACCTCGTCCTAAGTCGTTCCCAGGCTAAGGGAGACTTGCAATGCATTTGCAGACAACATGTCACGTCTGCATCGTCCGGGACCTTGTCCGCAACTTCACATCACAGTGAAGTCAGCACGAGACATCACGTCCTGAGACTTGTCCCAAGCATCGGGGACGTGATACAATGCACTTGCAGACGACATAATGCGCAGCAGTGTCGTCCGCAAGCGTCCAAAAATGCCCTAGACAGCCTTTATCACATTTTTCCTACTTAACTCCTATCCCATAACACTTTCCCCATAAATACACGTCATAAAACGACACTATAAATACACGATGAAATGCCCCAACAATCTCCTTCAATCACATCGCGTATACGGGGAAAATATTAACAGAATTACACCTAAACTTAATGCTCTAGAATGTCCTTGGTAATACCCCGATAACTGTCCAGCTTAAAAAGTCAGGGTGCTACATGGTAGGGGGCTTAGCCTAACTGCAGGCTAGATATGCTACCCATCCGCCCTTCAAATCCCATTTCATTCATTTTCTTTAACATTTTAGCTCACTTATGCATGTACGAGTACCACCAGATGGTACTCCCTATTAGTTTCTATTAACGTGATGCATGATCATACGTTCTCATCCTAGCATGATGCATGATGCTTTATAACATAACATTAATAATAATTGAATGCACATATAAGGAAAGCAAAACATATAACAAAAGGGAATAACTACACACAATAGAAAGCAAGTACAACATCAAATTCAACCGGCGAAAGAACAACAAACTAACATGCTTAAGATGAATTACAACTTCTATTCTTAATCAACCTAGCAATTTAACATGCTTGAGTATTGAGCGAGTGATAGTTAACTAACATGCGAACATGCTAAGATTATTATTCTAGTAGAATCCTAAGTAATAACATGCTTTGAGCCAAATAAATTTCTTTAGTTAAGTTAACATGTTCCCTGATGATTAAACATGCTTAGTTAATTAACATGTTCCATAATCTCTAGAGTCGATTACATGTTTTTACCCTAGTTGCTAATCATACTTAGGTTTCATAAAAGATCATAAAAGATAACATGTTAATATTTATCTAGCAATTTAAGCTGCTTAAGAAGTGATTAACAACTATTAGATAATTAAGCTTAATGATTAACTTGCTCGGGTTAATTACATGCTTAAGTCGATTAACATTCTTAGGTCTAAGTAACATGCTTAATTGGATTAACTTACTTATGCCTAATCAAATTGTTTACATGCTTAGGTTAACAATTTGGTTATCATGCTCAGTTGATTAAC
>CM039477.1:15926287-16037058 GCA_022433065.1 Begonia loranthoides | reverse complement strand
GGGGGGGGGGGGGGGGAAATGATGACCCGGGTGTGAGGCATCCAGCAGGGGAGGTCAGTGGCCTACGCTGGGGAGGATTTGTTGTCTGTGGCGTTTTGATCGTGTATTTATGGACTATACGACAAATGGTCTAATTTAAATCCCTAAAATTTTGCTAATCTGCGATCTTCCTGACGATTGCAGACCCATCGATCTCATCCACAGTCTTCCGTAAGGCTAAAACTTCGCAGGCAAAAACGAGGCTTTGGACGAGAAAAGGCGTCCCCACCTTATCCGTACCCTGGAATTCTCCACTCACACATGCAGAAGCTTCTCATGTAGGAAAGAAAGAGCTCACGCAGGAAGAGAAGCTGAACATGGGAATGGAAGGGAGAGGAAACTTATACTTGAAGAGCAGACAAAACGTACCTAGGAAGGAGGGAGAAATGATGGCCCGTGTGGAAGGTATCCAGTAGGGGAGGTCGACAGCCTACGCTGGGGAGGATTTTTTGTCTGAGGCGTTGTGAAATTTTGTGTAATTTGATGTAGTGTGATTAGTTTCTCTGGATTATTATTGACAGGTGCTAAGTATATTTTCTATGCTTGAATATTCCTTGTTGTTATGTATATATGTTTTCTATATTAGAATACTTCGTATGCTTCTATGCTTGGATGATTCCCACTGCTATTCCTTTGTTGCTTTCCTTGGCTGTATAGACTTCCTGCATAGATAGAGTAGAGATGTTAGTATTCTGTGAAATTTGCTAGCTTGTGATATTCATTGTTTGTTTGACCATTAAATGTTGTGATTGTGATCCCCTTGTAGATGGGTTCTGTATAATTGCTCTGTATGTTTTCTTAATGCATAGGTAGGTTAGTAGTTGATAGTTTATTGGATGAAATTCTGTTATGACTCCTTGATTAGTTTCCTTGTGTTGATAGTGTAGATAGATTATTAGGATGCTTTGTGATATCTCCTTTGCTGCTCTTCCATTGTTAGCCTGTATGTCTTCTATGTTTGGATGCCTTATGCTTTAGTGTTGCCTTTGTCGGTTAATAATTCCTTTAATTACTATTGTGAACTAGCTTAACCATCCATTAGCTTAATTAACTACTACTATGAGCATGTTTAGATTAACCTAATTAATAAGTATTTTCACAGCGTAGCTTAACTAATAGCTTAACTAATTACTAGAGAATGATTAAGTTGTTAATTTCTTTAAAAGCTGTTAATTGATTGAATGCATCAACCAAATCAATTTAGTTAACCTAACCAACTAATTAATACAAGCATGTTAATAAATTAGGTTATAAACTTTTCAAACACGTTGTATTGTTTTGATTGAATCTGAAATGTATGTTATTGTCGTGTATGTTTATATCTGTCATGGTTACTATATGAACTCTTTGGTATGCTGTATGTTTGTTTAGGGTAGTCTCATGAAGATAGAAACAATTAGGAACATCACCACGGGGTGGCCACACACCTTGAGTCAAAATTTCATTTATTACATCAAAATTTCACAAATTTCACTTAAAATTTCAGAAAATATTTCTTTCATTAATTACACTACATCAAGCCTCAAATTAACGATTACGGAACATACCCACTTCTATAAAATACTCGTTCATTAATTAAAATCTTTTACATAGTATATAGAGGATTATCTGGGTATTATAGTTATGGCTCACGTAAAGTAGTAGTTACTATTTTGAACAGTAATTGTGGTCTTTTTTGGATTTGCTAACTATTTTATAAAACTGTGGACTTTCGTTAAAGTGTTAATGTAATGACCCAAATTTTTCGTTTGTCTTAAAACTACGTTAAATTTTAAAATTTGGGTAAATGACAAAATCATTATTTAAAAAGCCTTTTAAAATAGTATCAAAGTCTTTTCTTAAAGGAAATCCGACCGTTACCCAAGCTCATCTCAACATTCATTAGATTGTGGAAAATTATCATTTTAAAATTAGCAGAAACGTAACTGAAATAAATACTTCTCAAGGCATATCGGAACGGGAATAGACTTATTACTTAAAACATAAGTTAGAGTTTAAGGTTAAAAACATGACCTACTCAAAACAAGGTTTAGAGCAATAGTTAACATCTTGCAAAACATGTTTGTCGTTAAACCCTTACAAAATAGATACTTTCTCTTTTTCCTTGAATCATGCCTCTACTCTGGTCACATTTCCTCTGGATACACCACAGGCACCACAGGCAAGGCCTCCTCTGCTCTTGGTATAATCATTTTATTACCTACATCACAAGTAAGGACGTGAGCATGAAGCCCAGTAAGGAAATGAGTTAATACAAATGTGTATGCCTCTCTTTAGTTCATCTGGAATGGGGGCCACCCAAACCAATCTTTTCATTACATTCGTTCGTTCGTTCTTTACTCATACTTTGAGCTGGAGATTGGAAGACCCATATAAGATGGTATAGTTGGTTGGATGTAATCTCTTGTGGCAACTAGGTCCCGTTCCCGACAAGGTAAGGGCATTGCCTAGTTGCCAGACTAGAACCGCCACCCATCCGCCCCCCAATTCCCTATTCCTTTCTTTTCTTTCATTTTTCTTATCATTTTTCCTTTCCCAATGCATGTGAGTACCACTTTGAGGTGGCACTCCATACTTTGTTTCTATTAACGTGAATGCATGAGGACACTTTAAAATTAAATAGCGCATACATAGAAGGTAAATGACAATGATTTAAAGAATTGACAATCGATAATTAAAGGACATAACTTAAAACACGTATTACATGCATCGACAGTAGTTATGAAGCAAAAAAAAAAATGAACACGTAGTAGCGTGTGATGAACATAATAGATCAACAGAACGTGCTTTTAACGGTGCATTAAATATCGAACAAGACAGAATGATTAAACATGCTTTGACCATATATGGTGGTGTTCAATAACGAGAAATGATAACATGCTTCTTAATGACAATAAACAGCAGTAAGCAATAACGAAACGAAACAGCGAAACATGCTTCTTAAACAATAATAAACAACAGTAAGCAATATCGAAACGAAACAGCGAAATAGGCTTCTTAAACGATAATAAACAGCAATAAGCAATAACGAAACGAAACAGCGAAACATGCTTCTTAAACGATAATAAATAGCAGTAAGCAATAACGAAACGAAACAATGAAACATGCTTTTTAACAACCAAAATCTGCAGCGATAATATCGACATTATACGACTAATATAACAGCAAAAATGAACACCTAAACGTGCTTTTAACGACTAATATAACAACAAAAACGAACATCTAAACATGCTTTTAAACAACTAATATAACAGCAAAAACAAATAGCTAAACATGCTTTTAAACGACTAATATAACAGTAGAAACGAGCAACTAAACATGCTTTTAAACGACTAATATAACAGCAAAAATGAACAGCTAAACATGCTTTTAAACGACTAATATAACAACAGAAACGAACAACTAAACTTGCTTTTAAATGACTAATATAAACAACAGCAAGTAATATCGAACGAAACAGTGATAACATGCTTCTTAACTACTATAAACAGCAGCAATAATGTTGAAACAGAAGCAATAATGTTGAAACAGAGCAGCGGAAATGCTTCTTAAACGACTATGAATAGCAGCGAATACCATCGAAACGGAACGGCAAACACATGCTGAATGAACCATACATATGAAATCTATTTATTGGAGGCATGCTCAAAGATTTGCTAATAAAACATGCTTAACAAATCATATCCGGAAGTCTACTTGATGAATGACAAATAGAGACATTCTGAATGATTAATATAACGAGAAACGTGTTGAACGAATTAGTGCTAACTCAAACTAGAAGATCTATTGTTCCTAACTTGAACAAAGACGTAATAACATTACGCAATAAAATTATAAACTACTTTACAGATTATTGGTCTAGTTATTTGTACAAATCTAGATTAAGGGAGGCGATTGATATCCAAACCACAACAGGAACGATAGGTCTACAGTCAAAAAAACAGAGTCACTATTAACAACATCCCTAGAAATCTGTCAGGCATTCATTCATACTTCTCATTCATTTAGGCACCTTCTTTTTTATTCATTCAAGATCAACACAATAAACTTTCACTACTTCTCTATTGATGTGAACACTTCAATAAAAGCAGTAAAGAAATGCACAGAGAATATCAACAAGGAAACAGTAAGGGAATCCACAGAGTATATCGACAAGGAAGAATCGTCACAACCCACACACACTTTACTTGGGTGTAAGGCCTCCACATGGCCAAAGACCACCCATATCCTTACCCAACTGAAGAAGTCTTCTCACGGACAGCTGAATCCCCTGGGTTGCCACACTCCACGTAGAAACTCCTCCAGAAACGAAGACACCAACTGGAAGGAAAATGCAAGGGTGGAACTGGGAGCTGGCTGAAGATAAAGGGGAGCTGCTCACCCCTTGGAGACATCCCGTACATCCAGCAGGGAGAGTGCAGGGAGACAGGTCCTACTGGTCGATCCTGGGGGCAGATTCATGTCGAAGGATCATGTTTCTTATTGGTTATACGTCCATTTTTTTTTATTTTAAATTGTTTTCTGACACAGATCTGCGATCTTGCGGACGCACAGATCTCATCCACATGAGTAAAATTCCATAGACAAATTTATGGTCACAGACGAGAAATGGCGTCCGTTCCAATTACAACGGACGTCCATCTTATACAAAGGACGTCCGTTGGACTAGCATCTTCCAAAGGTCATCCGTCCTTCTCCTAACGCCCGAGTAAGGACGACTCTGGACGAATGCGGATAGGTGATTGAGTCCTCTTAGGGCGTTATAGGATAGGTGATTGAGTCCTCTCTAAGGATCGAATTGTTTGACAAAGTATTTATGTTAGCTCCGCCTCCATGTTGTGATAGGCTCTCCCTCTCGTCAAACTCCCATTAATGGTGGGGCAAAAATGCTTGCGCTTGAAGAAGAATCTAATATAGAAGCAAGAATGAAGAAGGAACAGTCAAAGTTGTAATGGTGAAATGTCGAGGAAGACAAGAATCTGATAGGTCAAACAAGTGGAGGATGGGGAAGATATCAAAAGATTATAGTGCACTGATGATCACAAAATTAATGGTCCACGAAGAGGGTGTGCGCTGCTAACACCTAAAATTCTATGGTGTTTTATCAAAATTTAAAGTATAGTGTTAATTACAAAGATCTCTTAATTTTAGTATCCATTTTAATATTTGCCCTTCAAATTAGTAGTGTAAAATAGAGTGCGTTTTATTAGTTGCATGATTATATAAAGAGTAAAGTTATGTTTGCCATCTATTTGCACTTCTTAATTATTACCACATAAGGTGACAATCAATCATTAATATAATCAATTATTTATGATTTATCATATTAATTTTATCAATTAATAATTATCTAGTCATGCGATAAAAATTAAGAGGTAAATTTATAGGGTAACCATTACATTCATTACCCTTATATAAATTGGTTTTAAATAAATAACTTAGTTTGATTTATATTTGTGATAATTAATTAAAAATCAAAAGATTTACACGTAATAATTGAATAAAACATCATTATTTAATCATATTAATTTTGAGATCTCACTTTGAGACACCGAGTTTAATGTGATTTAATAGTATTGTGTGATAATATAATGTCACAACTAAAGGGTAATATAAGATTAGAGTACATGGTGAAAATAGACATCATGTACTCTTATTTTCTTCCAATCAAGACCATCTTTCCATTAGACCTTGAGCAACTGTTGACAAAATTTCATTTATATGCTTAGTAAAAGTACTCTTACAACCCATTTTCACCTCTCTTATGGAACTAAATGAGACAAGTACATTTAAAACGTGGAACAAACTTTATACTACACATTATCAAATGTAAAACTATACACTTTGCCAAGGAAAATGCTTCAACGCCTCTGGAAATTGAAGACCTTGATGGAAACTGCAAAGATAAAAGCAAAGAGCACAGCAAATCCCACAACAACAACTGCAACCACGCCAAGAAAATCATGTCTAAAGCCCAAATACTCTTCAATGTAGCTCTTCACCGTTCCGCCCTCATCGAGGTCTGTCGTTATGTCTCCAAACTGGGACACGACCAATCCGTACAACGTCCAAGAAACTGGGCAGGCCCAGTAGTACCATCTCCACCATATAGGAATTTTCTGCCATGATTTAAATTGGATGAAAAATATATTAGAGAATGAAGCGATGTATAGGAATTTTGTAACTCTACAGATCAAATTAAGAGCTTACAGTTCTTGGAATCAAAAACCCGGAGAAGAGATTCCATAGTCCGTAAAATGCAGCCGAAACAACAGCAGCAATGTGATAGTTTGGCGTCACAGCCACAGCCATCATTCCGAAGAAGGTGAAGTACAATAGCGTGAAGAACATGAAGAATATGTACCAAAAGAATTTGGCAGCAACCCATTCAAATCCAATCATTGCATAAACTATGACACCATAAACAATAGCTTGGGCAAAGACATAGGGGATCTCAATCAAGACCTGTTGGAAAACATGCAAGTAAATATGGAGTTGCATTGCTGGTTGTAAATCAAGAAGCATTTGACAAAAACTTTTTACCTGCGCATATGCATACGGCAGGGCTGAGTACATTCCGGCTGCCCTTTCTCTATAAAATACTGTCCGTTCAATAGCAACAACCGGTTGTACGGATGCGCAATTTTGAACGCCAAGGAAGAGCACGGCAGCATACATGGAACCCATGGCGTTGGTGATGTCTTGTCTTGTTTTCCTACAAAAAACATTCAAAATAGAGAGGTTTAGAAATGGAGGGTGAGAAGGATAAGACCTCTTCTAGCTTAGCGAGATTTTACCTTTTAGAGCCAAGGTCCCAAAATATTGTCCCAAACATCAACGCGATGAAGGTTGTAAAGAGGAATCTGACAGCCGTGTAAGGCGGATTACGCCAGTAGGACAAATTCTGTTTCCACAAGTTTGCCATGCATTGCGTGAAGAATGATTGAGAGTATCGGGTCGGGAAATAGAGGTCTTTCGAATTGGGAGAGGGAGTGCTTAGCTCTTTGATCAGCGCCTTGTTTCTCCTGCAACACCATACAGTAGGAGGCGCATTGGAGTGAAGCATAAAGCATTGTAAAAACGGAGACTTTCGATATGATTAGGCGACTGAAATACCTGTATAGTTCTGAATTTTTGTACAAACTTGTGAAGTCAACCCCCAAAGCTGCCTCTTGTGCTGGAGTGGTAACTTCCAGCATCCACGTTGCCGGGTTGTAGCCATCCTTAATTTTACTAATCCCCTCAATTTCCTTCATGAAAAGAAGCAATCCATATTCTTAGAAAGTTCAAAATTTAAGGTATCAATTATTATGTTTGATTCCATACTGTCGCCATCTCACCTGAAAATACTTAATTAGATGATAAGAATGGTGACCAAGAGGACCGACGTATATTTCTTGTCCTCCGCGCTTCATCAAGAACAGCTGCCAAAAAAAAGACGAGCATTATTTTTTATTCTGGAAACAAAATTCACTTCTAATTCGATATTTGGTGACATTTCTCACCTCATCGAATGCTTCAAAAATGTCGATACTCGGTTGATGGATGGTGCACACGACCGTTCTTCCAGTGTCCACAGTGTTTCGAACTGTTCTCATTACAATTGCTGCGGCTCTAGCATCAAGCCCTGAAGTTGGCTCGTCCATGAATATTATAGATGGGTTTGCTACCAATTCAACTGCAATTGTAAGCCTTTTTCGCTGCTCGGTCGACAGACCGTTTTGGCCAGGCAACCCGACAAGTGCTTGTCTTAATGGATTCAGTTCTACGAGCTCCATTACTTCCTCAACAAACATCTACAGATTATGTAAATATAATATTAGAGGTTTATAGATTGTGAGATATAGACTGGAGGGAATTTGCTTTAGATACCAACCTGTCTCGTGTTGCGGTCAACATCCGGGGCTAAACGGAGCCATGCGGAGTAAAGCAAGGATTCATAGACTGTAACGTGTGGGGAGTGGATGTCATTTTGCTCACAATAACCTGAAATCCGTGCAAATGTTTCTTGTTTCTTCGGGTATCCAGAAATGGTGATGTTTCCATCGATATAGCCGCCGGTTTTCCTGCCGGCGAGCACGTCCATGAGTGTTGTCTTGCCGGCCCCGCTGACGCCCATTAGAGCTGTCAAAACTCCGGGCCTGAAAGCACCGCTCACACCTTTCAGAAGCACTAATTTATCTTCAGGGAAGCCTTGGTTTTTCATTTCCTGAAAGTTGAAGTCACTCAATAAGGACTCAAATTAATGGATGTTTTGGTCGTAAAGTCACGAATTGGATGTTCTAATTTACCTCAGGCATGTCGACGGAGTAGGTGACTTCATCGAAGGTGATTGTATGTTGCCGAAATGGAAGAATCATTCCTCGTTTCTTGTCATGAGATGGAGAGTTGGAGGAAGAATTTGTGCGCTGTATGGCACTAGGATTATCGCTTTGTTGATCTTCCGAGCGAACTGCTTGTGGCTTTCCCAAAGCTGTAAAATCATTCACCAGATTAGAACACTCCATAAGAATAAAAACCATCGGATTGAAGAAGAAGAAGAAGACACCTACGATTTAAAAACGTGAGAGCCAAAGTGAAACCAATGTTGAACACAAATATGAAACCGAGCAAAGCTCCAACTCCGATCCAATACCAATACGCTTGTTGGAAAAATCCACGGGACCTCAGCACTTCAGCGCCCAACGTTTCATTTGAATTCGCGACAATCTTTTTAAGAAAATCAACTACAATCATTGAACTTGAAAACAAACAAAAAATCATTCTACAAAGTATTCAATGAACTAGTTTGAGTAATTACATGGCTCCAACTTTTTGCCGTTAACTCATTCGCTACGATGGCATTTTGAGCATACATGAGAGGCGACATCCAGTAACCCCATATCCACCATTTCTTGATGTTCTCTGCAAAGGACATGGAAGAACACTTACTATATGTTTGAAGTCCTTGAGAAGAAACAACAAGTGAGAACAGACAGTTATATGATAAAAATCTACCATACCTCTTGATAGTACAACACCGCCTAAGGCAAAAAGCAAGAGAAGAGAGAAGGAGCCAAACGTGTTGGCGACAATCATGTTCCTCCCCACGGCGGCAATAAGCCGGAATAAAGCAGAAGACATCTGGCTTGTAAGTACCAGCAAAAGGTATTGCCTAAACAACCTGCAAAAAAGGTTTTCATTTTTTATCATCTGGGGAAAAACCGAGTTTGCATATAATTGATTGAAATTAGGCTTTTACCTTTCGACGTGCGGATCGAATCCAATAACATAGTAAGTAAGGAAAACCCAGACAGCTACTTCAACAAATGAAATGGGGATCTTGAGAATCCATGCAGGAAGAGAATACACCCATGATGGGTAGAAGAAAAGGTCTCTTTGCTTATAGAAAACAGGAAGCTTTGCAATCGTCATTGAAATCTCCGCCATTCCATTGAACATGATCATAACTACAGTGAAGAACAAAGCTCCGATGTATAATCCTCCATTAATTACCGAATCCCGGTGCATCTCCGTTCGTAAGAAAATAGTCATTGCAAGAATCGCCATTATCGAAAGCTGAAATGAAGAAGAGAAGTCAAGTTAAATTCATCAAATGTTCATGAGATTAGGAATTGAAAACTAAGATAAAAAAAATGGAAGCCCACTTGACAAAGCTTGAAGATGTAGACAAATGAATTTCTTTTCATAAGCAAGTACTCTCTAGAGAAGGAAGCTTTGAGTAGCTCTTTCTTCTTCACACCATACTTTTCGGTTGTCAATGAGGCTGGGTGGCTCTTGGTTTTGTCGAACGGAACAGAAAGCTCGTTTCCGAGCTTTCGACCAACATGGAATGATTGGAAAGCTTCGTAGAATTCCTTGGATGAGACGAATCGATAAGGCAAATCTCTCTGTTTCCAATACTGTTCTTGATCTTTCCTTGACGTCACCTGAAACATTTGACGAATTCAGCCAGTGATATTTCACGCTTTCTTGTTCATCTTGAAACAAGAAATATACTGTGATTACCTCTTGGAGAAAATCAGCCACCCCCTTCCGCTCGGGACATTTGAAGCCCATTGAGTCAAAAAACTCAAGAACATGCTCCCGAGGACCCTGATAGACGATATGTCCATCGGAGATGAGAATAATGTCGTCAAAAAGGTCATAAGTCTCGGGGGCCGGCTGGAGCAGGGAGATGACAGCAGTTCCGTTAAGAATGTGAACGAATTGCTTCAACGAATTCACGATCTGATAGGTCGTTGAGCTGTCCAAACCAGTCGATATTTCATCCATAAACAATGCCTTTGCTGGTCCAACAAGCATCTCCCCTGCAAATTTTCCAAAAGATATTTTTTTATAAATCTCCATTGATGAGGATAAAGTGAGCTTCAGCCCGAGATGATGTTCTCTCACCTGTCGTAACTCGTTTTCTCTGTCCCCCGGAGATTCCTCTTAACATTTCATCTCCTACCATGGTATCTGCGCAGCCTTCCAATCCCAAAATCTGTATAAAACCATGAAATTAAAGTTGTTAAATGCATAAAATTATGTTAGGAAAACTCGATTTTCTAGTCATGGAACATGTCTCTGAAGATGATACCTTTAAGATATAATCTGTCATCACACTCTCCTCCTGTCCTTCTGTGGCAACTGCCTGAAACATAATAAGAACGAAGATGATTCTCTAACCTTAAAAATTCAACAGAATTTTCCCAGAATTCTGTAACAAATAATCAGAAAAACATATTTATAGCTTTTGTTTTTGTTTTACCTTCATGAACACGTCTATGTCAGGATCTGGTTTTATATTTGCAGCAATCTCTCTCCTTGAAAGTTCTGCTAACATGTCTGCATCATCGTCACAAAAAATTGGCAATCTAAATTTGTGATTCTGACAAATACATGCGTAGAAAATGAAAATAAGAATTCTCTCTCTGTCTCTCTCGTCTTTCTCTGTCTTTCTCTCTCCCTTACCATAACGTGATCCGACGCCCTGGCATCTCGAAGAGAAAGCCAAGGTTTCTCTGACAGTCATTTCTCCGATATGAACATCATGTTGGCTAATATAAGCACCAGTCCTTTGGGCTACGAATTCTTCCATGCCATGTCCATTGTAAGTCACCTTTCCAGAAACCTAAGCACAAGTTTTGGCCTTGTTAATCTTAGATAACAATTTCATACACTTAAGAAGATACAACCATAAAAGGAAAAGCTGGGTTTATCCCATCAAGGAAATGAAGTGTGAAAATGAATTTCATTCTTACTTTAAGATCAGAACCAAGCTTTCCGGCCAGAGCTAACAGGAGAGTTGTCTTTCCTGAACTTGGAGGACCCAAAAGCAGTGTCATTCTGTCAAACAGTAAACAGAAGACTACTTAGAAAGGATTCCAATTCTCGGAGAGAGAGAGAGAGAGAGAGAGAGCCCCATAGTCAGTGTACCTTCTAGGCTTGATAATTCCGCTGGCATCTTGAAGGATTGATAAGTGCTTCTTCTTATTTTTGAGCAAATAAAAGAATCCCAAGAAAGTCTGTAGAAAAGAAAACATCATTACCAGTCCAGAAACAAAAAATGAAGGAAGAAGATAGGTAAAAATGAAGGAAGAAGATAGGTAAATGACTGATTGATTCGTGTTACCTCCAAAATGTTTATAGAGAAATTAATAAACGTAGGCAAAGCTCTGCTTCCAACATGCGTTTCTGCGTTTATATTCAAATGCTCAAATCGAACTTCAATAGACGGAAGCTCAATTCCAACTCTGCCAGACAGAAATCCCCAGAAAACAAAAACGTCATAAAAAATTGAGAGGGAAAATTCGAAATTCTTGCTCTGTTTTTATGAAAATGGCGGAAGGAGAAAGAGGAGATTTTTACCTATCAACCCGCTTCTTGAATTTCAACAAGAATCTTTCGTTATCATCTTCCGCAACTCTCACTAACCTCTCGATCAAATTTTTCCTCTCGAGGAGCCCCAGATTTTGAATGTCGACTTCATCGGCCGAACCTTCCAAGGTTTTCAGCAAACCTTTCTTCAACCGATTGTAAGTGGGAAGCTTCTCGAGGGCAGCCCATTTGAGAGCCTCCTCATCGTCTTCATCTCTCGTAGATGTTGAAAAAACATCAACACCACTGTCCCTCCATATCCTGCGCGAAGTTCGCAAACTGCTGCTCGCTCTGTATATATCAGCCCCCTCCATGGCAGCGCAACAAACCCAGAAAAATTTATTTCCGAAGAAGGCGAATTCAGCGTCCGGAAACTAGAGAGTAGCCAAAAGGGAGTTGGATTCTGCAACAAACAGTGGAGCAGAGGAGAATTAAGAATTGATCTTCACCAGAGGGAGCATAAGCGGGAGGAGATCTGGGGATATGGGAAAGGAGGAAGTTAGAAACAAAATTGAGAAAGCAGAGTTCATTTATAGTGGAGCATATGCGGTCCGGAAAGCGATCCCAGGCGAAGAAGGTGTGTGATGTGGCTTCAAAGCTGCATACAATCTTCTATTTTGGCATCCCTCTTGACCCCCATTGAGGAACTTTAAGGTTAGTACGGTCTTTTACCTAATTATTTATTTATGTACATGTAACTTTAATTTCAGTTTTAAATAATTTTTCTAAATTTCCACTATGATCTTCTTGTCCTATATTTGCCATGTACTTACAAATATATAACTTCAAATTTGATCCATGGATAAAGACGAAAGTGCCCCTAAAACATTAACCACGTGGGAGAAAGCTTTGGAATTCTAGAAGGCCGCTAATTTAAGATTCCTGATTAGAAGGTTCCATTTCCAAACACATTTCACCTCCAAATTTATTATATTATTTGTTCCTGCATAAAAAAAGAAATAATAATAATAATAAAAGTTAGCACGGAAGTCATCAATGACGTCTTAACGCCCGCTCTCTCTTCTTTAATGCCTTTTGATAATATAGGAATCAATTAAATAAAGGGGCTTATTGCAAATAATAATATTTTAAATAGAACAATCAATATCTTTGAAACTTAAAAAACCAAGCTATGACTGAGATTTGGTAACATTTTGGCAAGATGTCAACCTATATTTCAAAAAATGGTAAAAAACATGTGATTTGATAATAGTACGAGGAACATTCCTCTTCTTGCTTGCCATTCCCAAGAAAAGACACAATTCAATATGATTTTACCAGCGCTGATTACAACGCATGTCTCATCGCTTGATGCTGGGGAAGAACTAAGAAGGGGAAAGAGGAACGTTCCTAGTAGTTTTATTAAAAAATAATACATGTAAATAAATACATGGTCGCATCAATCTTAGGGCAGGTGTACTTTGACTACGAACACAATTCAATCGAGTGGACTCCACTCCAACTGTTGGGTGGTACGACGTGGGTGGGGGAAAATATGTGTGTTTCTGGGAAAGTACGTGGTCGTCGTCGCAGAAAGGATGGACCCAAACCAAACAGCCAAGGAAGGGGAAGGGGAAGGGATGCTAACGAAGACCAAACTCTTTAAATTTGAGTTTGACTTTCATTCGCATATGTGGTTTTTATGCAGCCATCACCTCATGAAAATTGTGACCATCTCTACCAATCCATTTTGTTTCTACTTTCTCTATCCTTTTCCCATGTTTTTTGATTTCCTTCTTTCACGCCACCACATCATAACCTTTTACTCAACTAGACCCTCTATTATTCGAATAGAAAAAAAAAAAATTCCTACGTAAATAAAATATTTGCTCTGTTTATTTTTCATAGTTGAATATTTTATTTATTAGTAAAAATTATTTAGTGATTGACTTGTTATTAATTTCGTAGTTTAGTGGTTATTTTGTTAATTTTTCTTTAAAATATTAGGGGAGTACCTTGGTTTTTTTAAATATATATTATGAGGAACCTTTTTTGAATATGTACATACATCTATCATGGTCAACCTTCTTTTTTTAATTATATATTATGGATATAGTATTGAAAAAAGGTTCAATAATTATATATCAATAATATATAATTAAATCTTATATATAAATAAATAAATATATGTACACACCCATTAAACAATATATATTTGGTATTTTTAAAATTATCTGTCCTCCCTTGTGTGTTTTTTTATCAAATTATTAAGTTCTTCTCTATGTCTTCACAAATTTTGGAGCTTCAATTATTAAGTATCATAGAATTTAGATTACTTAAAACAAACTGGGTTGACATTATTTGTGTTCTAGAATAAATATGACTAATTGAAAATCCAATTTAACATTTCCTCTCACTTTCTCTTAGATTCTTTCAAATTTT
This sequence comes from Begonia loranthoides, assembly GCA_022433065.1. Lineage (NCBI taxonomy): Eukaryota > Viridiplantae > Streptophyta > Magnoliopsida > Cucurbitales > Begoniaceae > Begonia > Begonia loranthoides. The sequence continues at coordinate 16,022,775 of CM039477.1, read as the reverse complement.
TACAAGGTAAAATTTTCTATGTCTACTAAAATTCAACTTTAGAAATGAAGATATTGCAAATGTCGTGTTTGGTAAAACATATTTAAAGAGAATGAAGCAGGATGAGGGCGTGAGAAATGAGACTTTAGCAAGTCCTCGGAAATATTCACGTTCTTAACATGAAAAGTATATTAGTGGTGGAGAAGTCAATTATAACCAAATGTGAAAAAGTGAGAAACCAATAGCACTGCTTTTCTCGTATGAATGTTTTGTGAGATTCTATAGCAAATTTTGGAAGAGTAAGAGACTTGTCACACGAATACGATTAACTGTTGGTGGGAAAGGAAACCCAAAACATACGACATTAGTTGCCTTCGCTAATTAAACTTTTCAACTGCATCTACTTTAACATTTGGAGGCCATATCTACTACTTAGTTTTGGGGTTGCCGACTCTTAAATTCATCCTTTTTGTCAATCCATCATTAACAAGGATGGCCAAGGTGGTTGATTTGCTTCATTTCAAATATTTCATCTCCATCTCCTTAAATTTCTCAAATCTTTAGAGATTGAAGTCTCGTGGGTCGGTGAACAATTTATAGGATGTGGCAAATGAAGTGCTTTAATTTCATGTCCGTCCTTAGATGTATCTCCGCATCTAACTTCTTAATCTTATAGCTTGGTATATGCCGATGTGACAACGAGCGGATTTAATACAATGACTAACCTTATCTTAAGAAGCCTCTATTTAATGAGTTGATTGATTTACTATGTAAACCTATAAACTTTTTAACCATAGATTTTCAAAGCACCAAAATTAGTATGCAACAATTAGGGGTTGGACCGGTTTGATTCCGTTCCACCCCTAATTGGAACCAAACCAATTGACTTAGTTCTAATTTTTTATTTGAAACCGAAACCAATTGGTCTAATTTTGAAATTGAACCAAAGTCAAATCAATTTTTTGATTTTACTCGATTCCATTCCATTCTAGTTTAGTTTTGATTTTGGATTTTTTTAGCTCGATTTTAGGTCAATTTGGTTTTCAAATTATATATATATAAACACACATGTGTATATATGTATGTGGGTGTATATATATATATACACAAATATATCTTGACTTATTTTTTGAGAATATGTTCTGGTTGTCACCCTGCCATAAGATATAGTTTTGCACTAATTTAATTTTCAACAATAATCTTGTAATGTCTCGTAGCGTAAATTCTTTTTTTTGTTTTTTTTTTTTCTATTCCATTCTTTGAAAATCATTGAAAATGAATTAATAAATTAATGATATTGAATCTTGTTTTTGAAAAATAAATAACATAAGTCTTTTATAAAAACAGTCTAATTTAAAAATTCAATAGTTAAAATCCAACATAAAATAAACATAAATCTTTATAAAAAATATCTTAACTTAAAATGTAACGCCCCGTAGCGTTAAACTCTTTTTATACGTTTATAAAAAACCAAGTCCTTTATAAATTCATGCGATAAGAAAGTCTTTATGAAAAACACCTTTTTGAAATCAGATTTTGGTAAACCTTTATAATTTTGTATTCTTTTAAAACATTGCAGCGAAAGACTTTATGAAAACTCACTCAAAATGATCGTAGCAAAACTCGTCTTTAAAGTGACCAAAAGCATTAATAATTGTTTCCTTTTAAAATTCTAACAAAGTATTTACATCTTTAAAGTTCATATTTATTAAGTTCTCACCCACGATCAAATTCGCTTTGACAACGCTCTAGCTTCGCTTATGAGAAGTCCTCTTCAACCGTAAAATCAACAAGTCCTTTCCGTCAAGTTCTTTAATCTCCTTTATTTTCTTACATCACAAGGTACATCTAATAACATAGTACATCTAATGAGTTTAATACTTAGTAAGAAATAGGGGTGTGCAAACCGAACCGGTACCGAAGAACCAAACCGGAACCGATGGTTTTGGGCCTATTCGGTGCGGTTTTGCTCATACTCGGTCCGGTTTTCGGTTCTGTTTATGCAGAACCGAAAATTTTTTGTCCGGTTTTCAGTTCCTGCTCCTTAGGACCGAAAGAACCAGTACCGAACCGTCGCAAGCAATAAATTGAAATTAGGGCTTCTTCCTCTGCATTGCTGCGGCCTCTCCGAGTCCCGATCTGCTCTCGATCCTGAAATCGCAAGTTCGCCTTCATCTTCGCCTCGGTTCGTCTTCGTCTTCAATCTTCAGTCTGCAAAGTTGCCTCGGTTGGTCTTCGACTCTTCGTCTTCGTCAACGTCTTCAGTCTTCAGTCTTCGCCTCTGTTTGTCTTCATCTTCGCCTCGGTTCGTCTTTGTCGATGTATTCAGTTAACTTTTTCTTCTTGATCTTCTTCGTTTTATTTTAGTAGAAATTTCTTTAACTGTTTTGCTTCAATCTCTGCCCCTCTGATGGCGGTTTCATCTTTGAGTTTCAACCTAGTCGGGAGCGGGAAGCACAAAAAATGGTCACAATTCGAAAGGGCAGAGGCTCGGGGTTTAAGATCTTTCTTATTTAAGATCCAAATGTCTGCAAATTGATAATCTTTATGAGTTCTAACTTTTTCTTTTGTGATTTTTGTTGCAAGAAGAAGATGAAGATGGGTAGGAGGATTTTATTTTTGCATTTTTAATTTTTATAATATTTTATTAAAATATTTGAAATTTTTTCCAATTCCAAACCGATACCGAACCCGATCCGGTACCAAAGTTTCAGTTCGGTTCTAGTTCGGTACTGGTTTTCCATAAGACCGGTTCTAGTTTTGGAATTCCAAAATCGAAACCGACTGGTTTGGTGAGGTTCCACTTCGAAACCGGACCGAACCGGACCATGAACACCCTTAGTAAGAAATATAATATAAAGCATGAAACATACAATACGCAACATATGACATGTCCATAAGATGCAGTATGTAAAAACAGTCTTTTCTTTCAGTCTTTAGTCTTTCTTTTATTTTTCTTTCATTTTTACAGTCTGATTGTTATGGGATAATAGTCTCAGAGAGAGTGACACCATTAAGTCTACCTCATGCAGGACAACCAACTCGAACCTCATCCATAACGATCCTTTACATTTATTTAGTTGACACAATTAATTCCACATCATGCGGGACAGTCAAATTGTTTCATATCTTTAATTCTGTTTGTATTTTTCTTTTCTTTTCTTTTTATTTTATTTTCTTTTACTTTACAGTCAAATCATTGTGGGACAACAGCCTAAGGGGGAGTGACATCATTTGGTCCGCTTCATGCAGAAATGTCAACTTGAACCTTGCCCATAACAATCCTTTACGTTTATTTAGTTGACACCATTAAGTCCACTTCATGCAGGATAGTCGACTCGTTTTATATCTTAAATTTCGTTTCATGAAAACATTTGCCTGTAAATTATTTTCGTTATTTTCCTGAAAACATGAATGCATGGAATGGATATGATACCTATTCATAACATAATGACAGTCTAGCATGCATTATTATATCTATAGCAAATCCTCAATCCACAACCCGTAGACATCCTCATTCACAACATAATCAATTACAACAAACATGCCATCAATCCAAATCCATGTGCATCATAAACTATATCTCAGAACATCATAGATTATATCACACAACTCACAGTACACATATCCTCAATAATAGTCCTAAGGCGTCAAAACCATATCCATAGACAACATATCCTCGAGACTAATCACTAACACAATATACGGTCAATTGTGCAAACAATGTCATCAATCCTCGAGTACACCTATCATCAAAATAGAATCACCTAACCACTATCATAAATCCTTAAACGGGAATATATTCCCAATAACATCTTATCCTCATATCCATAAACATTAACCTCATCGGTAGAACGAATAACCTTAACAATATCCAGTCTTCACACAAATCCCAACATACTATACATTAAAAGATCCTCATCTTCCAATATTAACTTAATTTATACAATATTATATGTCTATCTATGTAACACAGACACTAACCATAAGGGAATTAAATTTGAAACACTACAACCTAAAACCATCTCCAAATCAACAGGCACGGTATACAATCAATAATAGCATTCACACCCTGGACATTTCAGACAGCATCAACAACCTATAATAGCATTAAAATTTCCATTTCTTTTGAGACAAAAAACATTGCATCTCTATATTCAAGTTTCCCATTTACTAGTAAAGTGATTGTCCAGTTCATTAAGCTAAACATACGGGCAGTAAACCACTTAAAAGGTATAAATATCAAACAGATTCCTAAACTTACAGCAAATCCTCTAACAAGTATTCACAGACTTCCCATCTCTAACAATAAGCAATTTCACAGGATTAACATCATATGGAGATAGGCAGTAACATCATCAGTTCACGTACAGATTCCTAAAATTTGATTTCAGTTAGTAATCACTCCTTTGATTCATTGAATTCTCCAGCAACACAGTACAGGAACAACAAACAAAGCATATTCAAACCAAAATTCGTGCAATTCATTCCCATAAAATTCTCAATTACAAAATGTGAAGATATTTAACATACATTTCAAGTCCTAATCCCTGTGATGTAGGGGCCTAATGCCCAAGAAAAACCATCACATTTCTTACCTGGAATTTGTCACTACCAAACAAAATCCCCAATCTGTCACTCTGTATTTTCCTATACAGAGACGGAATAGTAGGTTAATCAACCCATAATACTTCGCTGTAACTAGAGATTCATCATCCGGTCGAATGAAATCCTAAAGCAAAACTCATACCTCAACTTTTCTTGAAGATCGCCCGAGAAAGGTAACCTCTTCATTGACAGTTCGGCCGAGACGAACAACGAACCCCTTCCCTTATCAGTCCTCCTCTTACACCCAGCTCAACGTGCGAATCCCACCTGCCAGAATCCCCGCTCCAACCGCAATCCAACGCGGTGAGTAGGGGTGGGACGGGTCGGTTCGGTTCTAAATTAGACTTTAACCGATTCGGTTCGATTTTTCATTTTAGAAAACCGAAATTGAACCGATGAATTATAAAACCGAACCTAAAACCGTTGCTCAGTTTCGGTTTTTTGGTTCGGTTTTCGGTTTCGGTTCGGTTTTTCATGATCTTAATTGCCTGCGGTGTCCAGGCAAAAATTGCCTGCGGTGTCCCGGCAAAAATTCACGATGGTTGAATTGTCATTTTCCCGAATATCAAATATCAATCTTGATTCTTGGGTCAATATCACCTGATAGAATATCAAATACAAATATACAATCTCCACTCAAAAAATATTAAAACACTACTTATATCCTCCTTCAATTCTCAAGACTTCACATTGCATCTGTTTAAGCATGTTTAAAAGAAACAAAGTCAGGTAATACAAAGTTAAGAGAATATCAAATATCAATCTTGGGTCAATATCACCTGAGAGAATATCAAATATTATCAATCTTGGTTTGCTGATGATATAAACTCATTCAAATCTACAAACAAAAAATAATTAAGTTAGTAATAAAAATAAATGAATAACATTTAAAAACATTAATATTGATTAAACCTAAATATAAATATTATACCTTTTTCATATTGTGTGACTTCTTTCAATGATTCATAGATATTATCTGAAGTTGTATTAGAATCACGAAGCCAACTTTGAAGACATATAAGACTTTCTACCGTTTTTGGAGCTAAAGAACTTCGAAAGGAATCTAGCACTCGACCACCACAACTAAATGCTGATTCTGAGGCAACTATTGAAATGGGAATAGCAAACACATCTCTTGCTATTTTACTCAAGGTTGGATACTCTGTAGCGTGCATTCTCCACCAACTCAATATATCAATTTCGGATGAAGAACTCTCAAGTTTTGCAGACAAATAATTTTGAACTTCATTTTCATTGTCAACCTGATCTTCTCTATTACATTCTGCATGAAATGTCGACTCAAATTCTTCATCATCTAAATTGTCATGAGTGATGTCAACCACGAGCCTAGAAGTAGAAATGTGTTCCATGTTATTTGTTGGTGGAGCCATCTTGTACTCAGAATACAATCTTTTAATTGTATGTTCTAGATTCAATTCCAACTCATTTGTCATTTCCGATCCATGCAATTTCAATAGACAATGTTTTACAAACTTCAACTTATATCTTGGATCAAGCACAACAGCAACATACATAAAATGATTGACTTTACTGAAATCTCCCCAGTATTTTTCATACTTAATTTGCATATTAAATGCCATTGTTCTTAGTAATAAGTTATCACTTGAAGCAAATTTTTTAATAACTCTATGCAGTCTGCATATTTCTGGGAAAAACACATTGGAAGTAATACGTAAAGTAGACGAAACTTTTAAAGTCACATTATAAAATACTTTTAAGAACACTATAAATTCACGAACAGCACACCAATCTTCATCAGAGGGAGGGACTTTTACATTATCATCTTAAAAAATTCATATTCATATTGAGTGTCATATTCTTTCAACTTTGTAAATGCTCTCTCAAATTTTTCGGCAATGTCCAACATTAAGTATGTTGAGTTCCACCGAGTTGGAACATCAAGACACACGCTACTTTTGCATGTAATCTTTGCACTATCTACGCATGCTTTAAACTTTTGCATTCTAGAAGGAGAAGACCTAACATATTTAATAGCTTTCCGAATCTTCATAATGGAATGATTATGCTCTTTTAGGCCATTACAAACAATCAAGTTAACAATATGAGCAAAGCATCGTACATGGATAAATTCTCCATCAAGTACCAATCCATTCCAACTTTTAATGCTTCTAACCAAATGATTCAACGCAACTTCATTGGCAGAAGCATTGTCCATGGTGACTGTCAAAATTTTCTCTATTCCCCAATCAAGTACACATTTTTCCATAATCAAAGCAATAGTCTCTCCTCTATGATTAGGTATGACAGAAAAATTGATAATCTTTTTTTTCAAACACCAATTTGAATCAATAAAATGAGTCGTAACAACCATATAATTTATATTTTGGATAGACGTCTTAGTGTCAGTTGTCAAACTTATTCTTCCAGGCAACCGGGAAAACAACATCTTCAAACTACTTTTTTCTTCTGCATAAAGCTTGAAAATATCATTTGATACTATTTTGCGACAAGGAACTTTAAATTTTGGCTCTAACTCGTTTGAGCATTCTACAAAACCTCTTCCTTCAACAACATTAAAAGGTAACTCATCCATCACAATCATTCTAGCCAATTTATCGCGACATTTTTCTGCATTAAATGAATTCACTGTTAAAGAACCAACTTTACTTGGTCCTACCACCTCTTTTTTCCGAAGTAATATTGTCTTATGTTTTTGGTCTAAGGTTGCCAACAATTTCTTACAATTACTTAGATGCCTGTTCAAATTTGTAGTTCCATTTTTTACAGGATGACATCTATAAGAATTTCCACAGTAATTGCAAGATGCACGAGGATTATCCACGTCTATTGGTTCTACTTTAGTAAAATAATTCCACACTTCACAAGTTTTGTTTCTTTTTCTGCTGTTATTCATCTCATTTTCCATCCTAAAATGAACAATAGATAATGAAACATTTAACCAATGCAGACATGTGTAACAACATTTAAAATACAAACATGTAAACAATAAAGTTCAAATTTATACAATTCATAACAAAATCTAAAATTAGAGATTTAAGAGATTTCTCACAGCAGCCAATCATCCAGAGTAGAGTGAACAAATATATCAATGAAATTCAGATTTATCCAATTCATAATTAAAATCTAAACATGTAAAACAATGAAATTCAGATTTATCCAATCATAAGATCAAGTCTAAACTTACAAACTTAGAGATTTCTCACAACAAACAGCTGATTACAAATATATATAATTAATATCATATATGAAACAAAATAACAAATGAGACAGTTCATATTCAATTCAGAACATACCTCACCTGATTGAGTAATAAATTGGTATGAAGCTGGAAACGAACTGTAGAGCCAATACACACAACCTTATGCTTGGAAGATCAGTTCTCACAATCAATATATCAACATCAGTAATGAACTAACGACTGTCAACACAACACAAGCAACAGAAAAATGACTTACAATGTGAAGACTTCACGGTGATCTGGGGCAAAGACAGTGACTGGGGCAGAGACAGTGAACTGGGGCAGAGACAGTGAACATACGTACAATGTCTGCAAGATCAAAGTACACAATCCAAATATCAACAGGAAGCTCGAAATTCCGAAGGAGATAAAGTCTTCAACACTCTACCTAGGACAAATGTGAGTGGATCTGCGATTGACGAACTGGAAGCTTGAAAGTCCGAAGGAGATGAAGTCGTTGACACTCTACAGATGCGAACGAACGAAGCCCAAATGATTAAATGAAGGAGATGAAAAGCCGAGAGCCAACTGCGAGTTTCCGTTTCTGCGATTGACGAACGAACAAAGCACCAAATGAAGGGATGAACTGCGTCTCTACAATTGCGAAACTCGACAGAGGAGACTTGAGAGCATTTTCTGGGAGAAGTGGAAGAGAAGTGGAGGACACCAGGACTCAGGAGATTGATTCAGGACAACTTGGCACTTGAGTCAGAGTTTTGACACTTGACAGAGTAGTTCAGGACAAGTCATTTGACAGAGTAGTAGACGGTGCACATGGCTCAAAGCTTCTAGTGAAAAACCGATTAAATTCAGTTTACCTGGTTCTCCTTCTCACCAAACCGACACCCGAACCGTAATAATTGGTTCGGTTCGGTTCAGGTAAAAATAACTTTTTTCCTGTATTAGAACCAAACCGACCCGAGAAAAATGCTCGGTTCGGTTCGATTACCCGGTTCGACCCGAACAGATTCCCACCCCTATCGGTGAGTTCGCGAACTCCCTCGGGGAGGCGTTCACCTACGAACGCGAAGGGAGCAGGAGCTGGATCACTACCCCCCTTCTCACTCCCTTAATCCAACGGTCGAGAATAAAACATCCTCAGATTACATCTGTGCCGTCCGATTCATCACATCAGACGGCTACCAATCCTCCATCAACACCACCATAATCCAACGGTTGAGGCTAAGTCTCTCATTAAACCAAAATAATCCAACGGTTGAAGATCAATCAACCATTAAACCATACCCCTAAAAATATTCCCAATTAACTTTCTAATTAAATTATTCAATTACCCAATAATTAACTCTCTAATTAAAATATCCAATTATTAACTCTCTAATTAAATTATCCAATTACTCAATTATTTTATTAACTTTTTAATTAAATTATTCAATTACACAATTAACATATAAATTGTATTCTTAAATACTCTCAGCATAAAATGTATCATACGTGACACTAAATATTTATTTCATAAAAATTTCTCTAATACATACTGCAACATTGGGCACATGCAACTGATCATCAATTGACAACATCAGCTATTTTAGAAGTCCAAGTAAAAATTAAGCAATCATTGTTGTATGAGTCTTAAGAATAAACTTTGAAATATGTTGCAAGAACTTAACACACATATTAGAACTTTCCAATACCCAATAGAAGGGTAGGGGTGGAAATCGATTCAGTTTGGTTTTTATATGGAAAAAAAATTAAATATAGGACCGAACCAAAATGAACGGTTCGGTTATCAGTTTTACGTGAGGAAAACAGAGAAAAATTGAATTGAATCGAAAATAAACCTAAACTTGGAAATGTATTTGATTAATTTCAGTTTTTTCTCTATAAACCTAACTCCTATAAGTGTAAACTGAGAGCCGAGAGGCGAGAACTCCTCCCTCCATTGTTGCAACAAGGTTTAAACTTGAATCTATTGTTGTTCCATTCCATCGGCAGAGAGCATCGAGCGGCAGTCTCTGTGTGTCCGAGAAACTTCAATTGCTGACTATTGTTGTTATCCGTGTTCAACCGGATATCCACTATGCTTCGTTTAAAGGTATCCTTCTGTGACTTAAAACTTCATGGCACCCTACTCTTCTGCAAGGAATCTTTCATTTTTGTGGACTCCAAATATTCCAATCCAACAGCCATTTCTCATCCACTCTTTCCATCGAACAACCTGTCCATTTTCATTTAAGCAGCATGTGTCGTGCACGTGACATTTTGTTCCACTTCTGTGGAAGCATTCCTTGGCTTCTCACGGATACCCATTTTCCTCATTTCCTTATTCTTCGCCCACCGTCCACGTGACCAATTCCTTTTCCACGGACACCATTTTCAACCCTTAGATCCTTTTTCTGGAAGCCTCTTTTTGCCGTAGATACTCATATTTGTCAAATACGGTCCACGTGTCCTATTCCTTCTTTGTGGACACTATTTTTAGCCCTTAGATCCTTTTTGGGGAAGCCCCACCTTTCCCCGGATACCTGTTGTTATTCGCTAAGTATCATCATCCGTCTACATGTCCAATCCTTTTCCGTTGACACCCTGTTAAACCCTTAGATCCCTTCTACTGAAGCATTTCTTCTGCTATGGATATTTGTTTTTGTCACTGCCCCTTTATCTTCTGACTTCAAGCTTCCTCCCACTACCCTTTATCTTCTGATTATCAACCTTTCCATGATTCCATCTCCTTCACTTTCATATTTTCCAATTCTATCTTTGTTTTTGTTTTTTTGTTTGTTTTTATTTTGCGTTCAAAGCAATGAATCCATTGCTAGTTGTTCCTGTTTATGTTTCACATCATGTAGATATAAATTTTACTATAAAATGCAGGAAGAAATTTAAAACCAAACAGAGAAAAACCAAAAATTGAGTTTTAGTTTTTCATCTGTTTTTCTCCTTAGTTGGTTCGATTTTGGTTTTAATTTTCCAAAACCAAACCGACTTGTTTCGGTTTTAGTTCAGTCCAAAACCGAACCAAACCGAACTAATTCCACCCCTATACAAAGGTATTGCCAAGGAACGTAAAAATATTCTTCTTCATATAAATTTGTCAACTAAGTATTTAAATCATTAAAACAAATAAGCTTAAATTCTATTATAGCCTTTTGTAACTAATGTGACTTTGTTCCTTGCAACTATGGTGGCATTTTGATGAAACTTATTCTTAAACACTCATTTAGTTCCAGTAAGTGGATTTTCTTTAGGTCTTGAAACTATTATCAAACTTTGTTTCTCTCAAATTGATTCAATTATTCTTCCATTGGCACAATCCAATTTTCACTAATTTTTGTCTCATTAAAGTTTTTGGGTTCTATTTGAGAGATAAAGGCTATATTGACACAATAATTTCTAAGTGAAGATCTAGTCCTAACACCTAAAGTGGGATCACCTAGAATGTCTGCTATAGGATAACTCTTAACATATCTCCAATTCTAAGGTAAATACTCATGATTTTTTTTTTTCATTTGGAATGACTTCCAATTTATTGGGAGGATTTTCTTCATAGAAGCTTGTTCCAAGCTCATTATTATCTAAATTAAGGATTTCCATCTTTTTTCCTAGCTCATCACTCAAATCCTTTTTATTTGATGATTGAATAAATTCATCAAAGATGATATGCATATTTTTCTCTACAACTAGAGTCATTTTATTGAAAATTCTATAAGCATTGCTAGTTGAAGAGTATCCAGAAATATTCCATAATCTATTTTGGAGTCGAATTTTACTAAATTATCTTTTGAGTTAAGAACAAAGCATTTGCATCCAAAAGACCTAAAATATCCAATATCTGGAATTTCCCATTCCATAATTCGTAGAGTCTTTTCTACGATTAGTCTAATAAATATCCGATTAAGAACAAGAACATAGCATGTCATGGCAACAGCTTCCACCCAAAAGTACTCATGTAATATCCCGATTTTATATCAAAATTTTAAAAAAAGAATAAATCGAAAAATAATTGACGATATTTGAATTAATCGAATAATTATCGGGGTATTACCAAAAATATAATTGTTAAATAAGGAAAATAAATAATGGAATTATTTGGAATAATTAATTAGAGATTTATTGAATATTATGTGAAGACTAAATGAGTGATTAATTGAATTAATTAAGTTAAAAGAAATTGATTAAATTAAAAGAAAAAGTGGAATGAATGAAAAGGAAGGAATTAAACTGGTTCCTCTTGAACCGGTTGGTTGAAGTGAAATGGCCCGCGACCATTGTTTGAAGAGAAAGAACAGAGAGAAGGGAGAGGCGATAGGGGAGAGGGGGATTCGTGAGTTGCGATTCTCCTTCAGCCGCGACTCTGCGAATGATGAACGACTCGGGAGCGACAGGGGAGGCGACGCGAGGCCGGAGTCTGAAGTGCGACAAGCATCGCGTTGTCCGGTAGGTAGATGGAGCGCCAGTTGCAAAGCTAGGGCTCGGGAATGAAACTCCCGACGATGCCATGAATTGTCGACTATGTAAGTCGTAATTTTGCCATTCAAATTCTCCTCCATGACATTTTGATTTGGGCGTTCCTTCAATCTGAATTGGTCGTGAATTCGCATCTGCTGGAATTGGGAAGAAATGAGTTGGCGATGGCGGGGAGCAAACCGTGATTGTGCGTTCGAGCTGGACCTGGACCGGAGTTGGTTACTGTAGCTACAACTCTGGCAAACTCCACGTGATTCTCCAGTTGACGCTAAGGACTTTCCACGCGGCGTAAATTGGTTAGACCTCCACCATTGGTACGTGTGATCATCCATCCTTCTCTTCGGCTATAAATGAATGGCAGCAGTGATGTACTCTGTAATATTACAAAGTGATGAGGATGCTGGGTCGAATGAAAAGGAGAAGATGATGGAGTGGGTGGATGGTCTCTGGAGGTGCTCACGGGTCCTTTGTGAATTCTTCAAGTGAGGAGGCTTTCTCCTTGGTCTTTATTGTTAAGTTGTCTTAAGAATGGAGGATGAGTATGCTCTGATTGTGATTAATGTCCTTTATTGGTTTTGGAGTGCTTTGAGGCCGTGAATAAATGATTGAGAAGAAAATGAGAAAAGATGATGCTGGGAATTAGCTTTTGGATGTTTTTCAGGTACTGAATTCTTCCATGTTTTGGTTGTGGTAATTTGATCTGATGTGGGAATTGCAGGTGATTTTCTTTATAAAACTCGATCGTTAAAACTCTTTACTTAAAACATTTATTAATTTCAGAAGAAGTAATAAAATTCTTTTTATAAAACGCAGTGGAATTTAAAACAAAGCATTAAAGAATATTAAATAATTTACAAACCCTTTTTACAAATAAATTCCCTTTTAAATTTTTTAGCTCAGCTAGCCACAAGATCCACCCATGCAAATCCTTCATCAACTGTCTTTGAGCTGTTCACCTGTTTCTCGTACGCACCTACATCACAAGACCTAAACTAATGAGCCTAATGCTCAGTAAGTGATAGAATGAAATACAATGCAGATGATATGCGTGATTATACAATGCATTACAGAAGAGAACCGTATCTCTTCTGGAAGTTAAGGTGGAATACTCCCTAGAGTCTTGTGGCCTAACCAGTCACTCCGACGAGGAGATATATCCAGGTATCCTCACTTTTGTTGAAGACGTTGGGGGTTTCAGAACGAGGGAATTGTGAACCCTAGAATCCATGTAGCTAACTTCTAAACCTACCACTCCCTACGTGGGAGGAATCTACCGTATAGAAAGTCACAATTCACCCGAATCCCCACACGCCTATTTACGTATATTAGGATGACATACATAATGCTCGTGAATACATACAACCCTATATGATAATATAAATGTCTAAGTAAACAAATCATTAAAAGAACTTAAATCTAGTAAACACACAGCATACAATCCTAATTATTGCGATGTAGGGTCCGAAGACCAAAGCACAGTAAGTATCAACTTACCTGGCGTTTGTAGCGCGTTTCAGAATTTAACGTTATCCTTCTTTCTTTAATACCTTCAAAGTCATTAAATAATTCATCATTAAAATCACATATCATTAACCTTACTTCTACGACTCATTTTCTTAACAAATTCTAATATCTTAGCATGTGCAATTGGATAGCAACAACTCGCAACAGTTGCTCATTCCATCAATGTGACATGATAATATAGAGAATTCACTTTACAAAACCGAACAGTATTCCATCACAATAATTTATTTCCCATAGCAGAGTAAAGAACCATTTAACTCATCAACATATCCATCCCATTATTCTTATTATTAAGACAATATTCTGGCAGCAGAATTATCACCCTTACCATTATTCCATACCCATTCATAATAGAAAGCATAAATTCTTCAACCCACAAAGAATATCAATCCAAGAGTTAAAAATAGAGAAACTCATTCTTAAACTACATGACATATCCTTTTTGTCTTTATCGAAACAAAACTCATTAGTACAACGCCTCACTGCTTAACATTATTATTTTTGTGCCAAACACAAAATCCGAACAACAAGAAAAAGGCTCAACTATTACACAGTCTCTAATAGCCACAACTTGATTAGCAACAGTTCAACTTAGCAATTAATAGACATCCAAAACAAGGTCAATCCAATATCAAGATATTTACTATCCAACAGAGGCATCCTAATGTATTTCAACATTAAATAACTCATTCAATTAAATAACAATTTTGGTTTTAGATTTTTTCGGTTTAGACTCAATTTGAATTGGTTTGAACTTGATTTTGGGTCGGCTTTCGTTGGTTTAGACTCGCTTTGAGCAGGTTTTGGTAGGCTTTGTTTATTTTTTTTGTAAGTATTCAAATTAATTATATATATATTACAATAATGGTTCGGTTTGGTTAACGATCTGAGCAAAACAAAACATGATCTTATTTGTTCATTATGTAAAGTTCGAGTTTCATTTTGTTCAAAAAATGTTCAGGCTTTAAGTTGAAGAATTTCTAAATTTGAGGTTTACTTTGTTTAAAAAAATTGAGAGTTTAAATTGAACAGACCCTAAAAATTTCAAGTTTAATTTACATTTTATCTTTCAAAGAATAATTGGTGACTCATTGTAATTCTCTTTTACATTAATTAAATTAAGCCACCTGTAATACTGTAGCAATGAAATCAATATTTTGCCGCAATCCTGATTTGACTTCCAATCAAACCAATAGAAAAAAAAAACAACTTTTTTGTACATCTTCTTCATCCTTGTACTTTTCTTGCGTGGTCAAATATTTTGCAAACATCCTAATTTTCAAATTAATAAAAAACAAGAAGATTGAATAAAATTTAATAATTAGATTATGAAGTATGATTCAACGAAATCTTTAAAGATACTCAATCTAAGATTATTTGCATTAAATTACGATTCTAGAAAATAAAGAATAAATAAAAAGTTTGTTCTAACACTTTTTGCTTCTTGTACTTTTCTATCATGTTTGATGATTTATAACATAATAATAATGTTTGGTGTACTCCTTTCTTTATCTGTTAAAATTAGAAAAAATGGTAAATCAACTGTTATACTTTGTGATTAATGACAAGTAGATCACTAAAGTATTTTCGTTAATAACATAATCACTTAATTATGAAAAATAGACAAAGCAAACACTTCAGTTACATTTTCAATTAAAAAGCGTTGTCGTTTCGCTGCAGAACGTTGTCTTTCCACTATTAGTTAAAAAAAGTTGTTATTCCGCAGTGATGAGAACTAGATGGTGAAATCGAGAAGAGATAATTGTTTTCGACTATGAGAAGATGCTTGGAAAACTGAAAACGTGGAAACTATTTTTTATGACAGATCGAATTATGCCAGAACTTCCCGGCATCATCTTCTCATTAATTTTGCTTCAATTATTATAATTTTGGCATAAAAATTAAAATTTGCAGAGAGTAAACATAGAATCGGTGACATCTTCAAAGTAATATTTCTCAATAGATAACGCTGATATTTGTAGCGTCGATTTTTTATAGTTCAGTGTTTAAGTTATTAGCAAAAATTGTCATTGATCACATATTATGATGGTTGATTTGTCAGTTTCCTTTAAAATTATCATTTGATTTGTCAAAATCGAACTAAATCAGAAGGGTTTCGGTTTGCCTTTGCCGAACCAAAACCAAGTATTTGGTTTCTTGGAGCCGAACTGATATTTGAGTTCCCGTTTCGGTTCGCTTCCGATTTCATCATTTATTTTTGGGTAAATGACAAATCAACCATCGTGGTTTGTGGTCAATGACAAGTCAACCACTAGGGTATTTTTTTCAACAAATTAACCACTGATGTATGGGAAAATAACAAAGCAAACATCACAGTTACGTTTTTCGTTCTCCGTTAACAAGTTAAAATGCGGTGTCTTGCACCAGACACTGTCTTTTTTGCAAAAGACCAGAACACTTGAAATTCTAGGAACCCGCGACGAACAGATCCCGCGACTCGACGAACAGACCCCGCGTAAAAAAACACACCCGTTGTAATTGATCTATAGTTCAATGATATACGTTGTAGTTTATACTTGATAAAAAATGTTTGTGAAGATACTGAATGTATGAGAATTGCGTTGGGGAAGTAAAGTAACAGAGAAACATTTTCATACTAACACATCTTACACTTAACTAATCTAAACTTACAATAGCCAACCAGAACCACACCCATACTTAGAAATTACATAACATAAAACTTACCAATCACCTTAAACTCAACCCAATCAACATCAGTGCATTATTATTCACCGTAATATCATTACAAGTAGACAAGTATTAAATAACATGCAATTATCCATCAATTGAAATTGTAAAACAATTGTGTTCCCTCTGTGTCACGGAAGGTTAAGTTCCACGTTTGTGTACGATTGTGTGTGTGGACCTTGCGTATCAGACTCCTGCACAACACAATGCAAATGAAATTAGCATATTTCAAACATCAATTGAAAACGAAAATGTGATAAAGGGCTCACCTGCGTGTCAGGAACTCTGTCGGAAGCTGTCTCAGGAACTAGGTCAGGAATTGTCTCGGGGGCTGTCTCAGGAACTCTGAACCCCATAAATGTTCCCTCTGACCTGCCTCTGCCACCCCTACCTCTGCCTCGCCCTCTGCAAGCCCCGGCACTTGACTCACCTCCACCATCGAATGTGCGAGAATTGTGCCCAACAGGCCCACACCGACCACAAGTGACGTTCACATTTCTTCTAGTCAGCACTGTTCGGCTTGGAGCCTCGTCCACATCCCGTATTCTACGTTTGCGCGGTCTTCCTGGAAGCCTTTTAAATGGCGGTGGGATAATATGATCAAGATTCGTCACCGGCTGCCACTCGATCGGTCCATTGACGGGCCGGATAAAGTGGGAGTACATCGCCATGTATGTTTCCCGATGATAGCACGCATGCACAAACTCCTCAGGGGATCTCCTCATGAAGTGAATGCACGGGACTGCATGGACACATGGGATGCCGGTCAACTCTCACCGGTAACATGTACAAGTACACCTGTCCAAATCGACAGAGTACTGTTCGTTACCATTGGTGACCTCAAACTGGGCAGCTCCTGCAAACTGGGGGCTCCAATTTCGCCCGGCAAGTTGTAGTTTGGTGAGCCGAGTGCTGATCTTTGGACACAAAAGGTCCGTCAAGTGAGCCATCTTTTCATTTTTTTTCACAATCCTACCCATGATGCCCTTCCGGATGATCTCGAACATACTAAGAATTGGTTTGTCCCGGGCTGGTAGGAGGCAGGCGTTGAATGACTCACTCATATTGTTAAGGCTTATGTCGCACTTCGGGATGGAGCTGAAGGCATGTTTGGCCCAGGATGTCACAACTATTCCACGTAAGTATTCGTGGGCCGCCTTGTCAAGCATAAATAACTTACCCATCTCTCTCTCAAATTGTCTCACAGTAGTGGCTCGAGATGCGGCCCACATTGCATCCTTTAACAACCTGTCTTTAAATTGTTTTTGGAAATTGGCATACAGGTGTCGGATGCAAAATCGATGGTCAGCTTGCCCTGCCACCTCGCTCACAGCTGGCACTAGACCCTGTAAACATTCATAATATTAGTCATATTCCTACAAAATGCATAACTTTTACACATAAGGCAAAAGCAATGAACCGCATCTTTTGACAGTCGGAAATGATTGTCCATCCATTGCTAGATGGAGTGTTTAGATCATCGAGCAACAATTCTAGAAACCAGCTCCATGAATTCCTATTTTCTGCTTCGACCACTGCTACAGCAATTGGATACATGCCATCATTCCCGTCGATGGTCACAGCTGTGAGCAACTGGCCTGGAGTGGCTCCCTTCAAATGGCAACCGTCCAAACAAATAAGTCGTCTACCACAAGTTAGCACAACCGTCTTGCATGCAGCCAAACACACGTACATTCTTTTAAATACACTCATATCGAGGTCCACACGCACGGAGCTCCTCGGATTAGACCTCTGAATCTCCGCTGCATACGACCATATGAGTTTATATTGCTCATTTCCATCACCTTCGTTAATTTTTTTGGCTGCACTTCTTGCCCTTCTAGCAAGACTGGGTGAGATATTGACATTAAAGTCCTTCCTCACTGTCTCAATTATGTTCGGAAGGTCCCAATCTGCCTGACTTTTAAATCTGTCTAAGTAATGAGTTGCAACCCATTTGGCAGTAGCAAGACGACTTTCCATCTTTCTGGAGCATGTGTGAATGTCATTGTAAAATTTTATTTGGAAGGTCATCTCATCTTTTAGTTGGGAGGCGTGCAACCGCCACGGGCAACCTTCCTGGCAAGCAGCCCTCAGTCGATGTGCATCACTATGGGGGAATTTAATGCCATACCCATTCGTCAATGCATGCTCAACAATTTCTTCTCTAATCTTCTTCAATGAACTGTACTTTTTACCTAGGCCCAATTCAGGGAATCTATCTTCTACTTGTGTTGGACGTCTAGGCCTACTCTCGGCCATGTCCATCTCTTCATCACTAGTTGATTCACATAAAGAACGGAGGTCGTCATTGTCCTCCTCATGTAGAGTTATTGATACGGAATGCAAAACAATCGCATCTTCATTTCCAATTTGACGTACCTCATTTTCATTGAGCGCACAAGTGATTGTGGGTCCCACTTCAAGTTGACGGTTGATAACAGGCTCTTCACTCGCCATTTGCTTCTGAACAAATTTTTCACCTTCGCTAATCGCTCTTTGAAGCTCTCAAGAATTTTTAGGGTTACTTAATAGACTCCGAAATGCGTTCGAATATGCCAATTTGACTGGAGAAGACAGAGTTAAAAAGAGTAGAGTAGGTGTCTTCAGAGAAGATAACACGTTCTTAGCTGTGTCTCGCGTTCGACACACCGCGTTCTACGCGGTGTCTTGCGAGACACCGCCTTCTACGCGGTGTCTCGCGAGACACCGCCTTCTTAACGGTGTCTCGAATGTGAGAGACACCGCGTAGAAGGCGGTGTCTCGAATGGGAGACACCGCGTAGAAGGCGGTGTCTCGCAAGAAGGCGGTGTCTTGAACGCGAGACACCGCGTAGAAGGGGGTGTCTCGCAAGACACTGCATAGAACGTGGTGTGTCGAACGCGGTGACGCGGTGTCTTGCAAACAGATCGCATTTTTGCAAGGCCTCTTGCGAGCGAGGGTGAATTGCGTGACGTTATTTCTGTAACGAGAGAGTTTAGTTTGTGAAGTTATTTCTGTGTCATGAGTGTTTATATGCAAGGTGTCCAAAAAACTTTTTGCCAGAACCTCCTCTATTACTTTACTCCCACAATGCCATTTTCATACATCCTGCACAAAACTCCACAGCAATTCCAGAATGTACAAACATTAAAGTAAACATAATCAACCACAGAAATCCTTAAACTACACATAATTTACAACGAAAAAGAAAATGTACACAAATTAAACTAAACATAAACTACAAAAATACTGAATGAACTATATTATGGCGCCTTCTTTCTGGACCGGGGCGGTGGCCGTGTCTGAGGCGGGCGCAAGTCCTCTAAAAGACAACTTCCGTTCGGGTCTAATAGAACCCCGTCTGCAGCACCGTATAACTCACCCTTATACATAAAGATTTCACGTTCGTGCTCGTGGAAGTGTTTTTCATTTCTGCAGCTGGACATCACCAATATCCCTTCTTCCGTAAGCCGGAAGATGCCGTACGGCCTGCAATGCAAAGTTAATAATTGTTTGTCAGTGACGTGGAAAGCAAGATTAAGAATTTACACAAGAGACAGTACATACGTCTTTTCGTCTGATGGAGTTACAATGATAGAGATGGACTCCCACAGCAATCGCTGGTAACCATATTGGGTGTGCAAGTCAACGGAGGACATAAACAACCCTTGCTTTGGGTGTGTCTGCAATGTAAACAAGTCATAAGATCATCTCAAGAGAACATGCACGATAACTCGGAGAAACGATATGGTGACTTACGTGAATCCACCCTAATTGCAATAGATTCTTTGACTGATGAAACGCCAATGTGGCTTCTTCATTGCTCACAATACACTGCATATAAGTTCAGATGAGTAGTAAGATAATAGATTATACACTAACATACAAAGATGGGTTCGCACCGTATTTGGTGTCCCTTCTTGTTCCGGAAAGATGAGATGTGAGACAACGTAATGTTCGCCCTCCAACCTTCCCCCAAGAATTGAGCATGTCTCCTTGTTGTAATGGGTATTTGTCTGGACATATATCTTGAACGAGGACATGACCGACACAGGCTGCAAAACACGCCGAGATCCTAACAGTTGCATGAACATGATTGAACACACATATAACGAAATGAAAGACATACCACGCGCACAACTCTTCTGGGCAGAGGTTGGAGCACCCCAGCTCCAGGTGATCCTTGGCGGTGACTGACAGGGTCACTGCAAATCAACAACACATCATCACGTGAAACAAAAAAAAATAAAAACCTGGACTTTGGGTAAAACATAAATAACTTACAGGCGGAATATGGCATCAGGTGCGTCATTGAGCGATGACGAGGATGATGATCGGGCTAATCGCCTCCCACGTCTCTTGAGTGCGGCCAACACCTCACGGTGTCGCTGCTCTTCTCGAACATGTCGCTCCTCTTCTCGACTATGCCATTGTTCGGATTGGCGATACCTCTCTGCTGCGAGGTCCGCCTCTTGAAGATGCCACTGTTCAACTTCTCTATGCCTCACTTCAGCGATCTCCGCCTCTTGCATACGCCACTGCTCTGCGGCACGTCTGCTCTCTGATGCTTCCACCTGCCATTGTTGGGCAATGGCCCACCTCTCTGTTGCGAGCTCGTTAGCTCTTTGTAGCTCGATTTGTTGCCTTTGCACGTGCTCCTCCATCATTTGCATTCTGGTCATCGACGCATGATGGAACTCCTCCATTCTGCTCATCCAGGCAGACGACTCCTCAGGCATCGCAGTAAAGTGTGATGATTGTGGAGGAGGTGGCATTTCATATTCGGGGGCTGCATACGCATACTCAGGCTCTAAGTGGGGAGGAGGCGGCATATCATAAGAGGTGCCTGCATACTGAGTCTCTGTAACGGGTGGAGGTGTTGCCTTCTGTTTGGACTTGCGGAACCATCCGCCATCAACTTGGGTGATGTCCAATCGATCCAAGTTGGCTCTTTTGTAGGTGTCAGTGGTCGTCACTTCAATTCTTGGCTCATTCGCAGAAATGGGAACCCCAAATTGCTCAACTATAGTCTGGATAAGCCAATTGTACGGTAGGCTCATTGATGGGTTGTTGACGACCTCTTCCATGTGCTTCGCTATGATATATCCAATGTTCACTTTTTTTTCCCTGAACACCTTCTCCAAAATATACAGATCCATGCTTGTAACATGGTCTCGATGCCCAATCCTAGGCAAAATTGTGTACGTCAATATCATGTGGATTACTCGGGCCATTACATTCAACTCATTAGCCTTTGGCCTCTTGTAATGGGCAATCTCAGGATCCTTGTGCAACAATCTAAGAATGGCTAGCCCATCTCCTTCCTTGATAAATGGTGGCTTCGTCTTAGCTATGCCATAATATTCCTCGCTTGCCCCATAACATTCAAGTATTGTATTGATATGGTCGGGAGTGAATCTCAACTCCCGTCCAAAAATATAGGTTTGCACCTCAACTGGCTCCTCAGAAAGTTGAAAATTTGCGTAAAACATCTTAATGACTCTCTCGCAATAAGTGCCCCCCATCTGACACAACCCGAGTAATCCAGCACTTTCCAGCATATGTTGAATGCCCATTTCCGTGAAAGAGTCAAAATCGACTACTTTGGAAACAATAATGCCACGGTGTTCAACATCTTCTTCATACCGTCTTCTGGCATCGTCTGTACTGAATAATAACTCTGTTTCTCCTTGTTCAGGCTCGGCGGTGTCTTCGTCTTCCACTGTCATTGCTTGTTCAACTTCTTCAACCGCCTCTTGTTGAACATATTCACCCCACGCGGCTTCCACCGCCTCGGTTGCTCGTTTTTCACTAGCCTCCCCCCTTCTCCTCCCACGCTTCTGCATGAATTTCCTAGCTTGGTCCATTGTGCTCCCTGAGTAATTCGCCAACCTGCAATATAATAACCCAACGAAATTTCATAAGTCAGTATAATAGTATTTACGCAAATAGTCTATCGTATATAAATCAATCAAAGTAAACAACTTGATTTCCAAGAAAAAAAACAAAACTAGAGAAGAGATTCTTTCTTCAATTCAGTACATATACTCTTTAATAAGTCTTCAAAGATAACACAATCACCAAAAGCAACACAAATCTATACATTGCATTCCAGATTGCAATCTGGAATGCAATCTGTATTACAGATTGCAATTGCATTCCATATTGCAATCTGTAAATCAATCTGTAAATTGCAATTTCCATATTGCAATCTGGAATACAGATTGCATTCCATATTGCAATCTGTAAATTGCATTACAGATTGCAATTGCATTACAGATTGCAATTACATTACAGATTGCAATCTGTAAATTGCATTACAGATTGTAATTACATTCCATATTGCAATCTATAAATCAATCTGTAAAATGCAATTTACAGATTGCTCTGCAACCAAAAATATTTCATCGACATTGCTGGGTATCCCAACTTAAGTTAATTAAAGCAATGAAACTATCTGTAATGCAAATCGGAACAGGGGAGCAAATCTGTAATGCAAATCAATGAAACTATCTATAATGAAACTATCTATACCACAATCTCTGTAATGCAAATCTGTAATGCAAAGCAACGAAACTAATGAAACTATTTGTACCGCACTCGGATATCAGAACAGGGGAGCAAAGCAATGAAACTATACCGGAATCAGTTGAGAAATCGCACTCGCCAACTCGTCGTCGCAAATCGCAGTCGCACTCGCACTCGCCAACTCGTCGTCGCCAACCCGTCGCGTCGCAGTCGCCAACCCGTCGCGTCGCAGCTTCGAACTCTCGTCGTCGCGTCGCAGCTTCGTACTCTCGTCGTCGCGGGTCTCGCAGATCGCCAAATCCAGATTTGGATCTGCTCGATCTGTGTAGATGGAATTTAAAGGCACTGTCACCGCGTTTTAACTTGTTAATGGAGAACAAAAAACGTAACTGCGATGTTTGCTTTGTGATTTTCCCATACGTCAGTGGTTAATTTGTTGAAAAAAATACCCTAGTGATTGACTTGTCATTGATCACAAACCACAATGGTTGATTTGTCATTTACCCTTTATTTTTTCATTCGGTAACATCCAAGTAGAATTATTGTAGAAGACGACCGTGGCTGCTCCTGCTCCTCCAAAAACAAAACTGTAGAAACCCAGCAAGAACAAACAAGCATAAACCCAAAACAAAAATAGAAAATTGAAGATTGTCAGGTGTCCAATCACTATCCGAGTGAACAAGCAGCATAAGTTTCTCAAGAGGGATGAAAAATTACTTCTGCTATTCTGCAACCAGACAAACAAAGCAACATGGTGTGTGTAGTGTGTACGTTTCTACCCAATTAGACCTACCTGGCAACCCAAACATGATTCACAGTTTCAATAATTTATTCCATCCTGAAAAAACAAGAGAAGTTGAATTTAGACTCATACTTTTAAATGGTTACTGAGTTGAACTTTCTTTTAAATGGTTGAACTTTCTTCAATTCCTGCAAAACAGCTTTCTATGGTTAATTTTTCCGAGATAACAAATTATGTTTTAGAGTTACTATAAAGTAGTAAACAACAAAATTCACAGGAAACAACAAAATTCACATTATTGAATATTTTTATAGCGAGCAAAGAAGATTACAATGACAAGTTAAACCAATCTTCCTTCTTTTGCATAATGAAATCAACTCATCAACAGTATTGATGCATCAGCTGAAAAGGATGAGAAAATACCGGGGTTGTGATTTATTATTTTCAATTGGATGCTACTATAATTCAGATTTTGGTTGACTTGTACCAGCTGATTTTCATTTGAGTGTCAGATAAATATGCTGTTATTTTTCAAAACTCACAAGGGTTACCTCCAGTTAGATATTCCTTTAACAAATTTATTACAAATGAATGCTTTTAAATGGGATAAAGAGGCTGAGTTAGCAATTCATAGACTAAAACAAGCAATGACATCAACTCTGGTGTTAGTGTTACTTGATTTTTCTGAGCATTTTATTTTAGAAACGGATGCTAGTGGAAAGCAATCAAGCAATACTAACACCAAAGCAATCTAAGGAAATTGTCAAAATTAATTAAGTAATCACAGCAATCAGAATTAGCGTAATCTAAATCAAGAAAATCATAGCACCGGATTGTAAAAATTTTTAATTACCGAGCAATCTGCACCAGAGCCGGAGGGCAAATTGAGGGCGACTGGGTGAGAGGCGAGTGGCGCCTAAGATGGTAGAGGCGACTCTTTGATTGGCGACCAAGATGACAACGTGGCAAGTGGCGATGTGAGTTTCCTAAGCAGAGCAGCGACTAGCGTCTAGTGAGTTGTCTTCTGCAATCTGCACTTGTAGATTTAAGCGATGGAGAGTGGAGTGGGTGTCGAAGATAAAACGATGAAGACAAACAAACAACCCTGGCTAAAATGCAGTTCGGTTTCGATTTTTTTGGTTTTGAGAAACCAAAACCAAACCGAAACATCCAGTTCTTACCAAAATGAACCGATATTTAGTTTTTCAGTGTGCAAAACCGATTGCCTCTCATTTCTATAGTCGAAGAAGTGGTCGAACAAGTGGTTTGTTGATCAACCGAAAGCCTAGATTAATGAAGAAAATGGTCGACCGGATGATCGACCGATCTGACTTGCAAAGTTCAATGACTCTTTTCCAACGGTCAGATGCGGTTGACCAAAATAGAAATGGTCGATCGCCCAAGCAGTTTTTATATATAGAAGACACTCCGAGAGTCACTCTAACAATGTGAGAATCATAGCGAAGCTCTGCCAATTTTTCTACACAATTTCTCAATATTCAAAAGAGTTATTAGGCCTAGCTCTCCCATCCTAAAACTTGAGAGTTTATATTTGGAGAGCTTAGGTAATTTTTTTGTAAGTTTTCTTTTATTTTCATTGTACTCGAATCAAGGGTGACGCCTTGTGAATTAGTCAAGTGAAAAGGGTGACGCCATAAGAAAGAGTCATTTGTAAAGGTTTGATTGAAACCCGTGAAGTCAATCATCAGCAATCGGGAAAATTGGGTGATAAAGATCTCCAAGTAGGAAACTTGGACCATGTACATAGGCTAGAGTTGCTAAACCGCGTGAACAACTGTGAAAAATCCAAGTATTAATACAAAGAAAATATTCAACTTAAAAATATTTCTCACATATGTCAATGCACAAGTTTTAATTCAATGGGGAGAAAAGAAATACTTATTGGATGATCAAATTTTGAGCTATAAGATTTCAAAAGTTAAAATTCAAAATTTTCAGCAATTGAAATGTAACCCCCCGACTTTTTAAGTGACATAATTATCGGGGTATTATCAAGGACGTGTTCAGAGCGTTAAGTCTAGGGGTATTTTTGTTACGTTTTCCCCGTATACGCGATGTAACTAAAGGATGGGTTAGTTAGGACATTACTAGTATACGTGTCATTTTATGATGTGTATTTATGGGGAAAATATTAGGGGATTAAAGCTAAGTGGGAAAAATGTGAAGTAAGGCTATCCAAGGCATTTTTGGATGCCTGCGGATGACATACGGACGAGTTATATCGTCCACAAGTGCATTGCATGGCATCCCCAACGCTTGGGACGCACCAGGATGAGAAATTGCGTCCTAATGCGTCTGAATGTCGACTTTCAGACGCATGCGGATGAGACTTGTCGTCTGCAAGTGCATTGCATGTCACCCTTAGCTTTGGGATGACTCCTAACTTCACTGTTGCGGACTTTCGGATGAGTCCGGACGTATGCAGACGCGGGTGGCTTCGTCCGCATTGAATCTGTCTAAAAACTTTCGGATTCATGCGGACGAATGCGGACGTGGATTAGAGATAAGAGAGGTCTCTCCTCCACCCTCCACGCTAGGACGCCGACCTCCCCTGGTAACGCCGACCTCTCCCCTCTCCTATGCCTACGAATTGTCTCCCTCTCCCAGGTATAAGCCAATCTTCTCTCCATTCATTCCAGCATTCTTGTCATTTCCTCTCTTGCATGAGATTAGCTTCCTGTGGGAGAGTTCCAGAGAGTGAGAGAGAGAGAGACCTGTGAAGGAGCTTGTGAGAGTGAGTGTTAAGTGTGTTACGTGAGTGAAGTGAGGTGTAAGCTCAAGAGTTGGAAGCTGAGCATGGAGCTGCCGTCTGTGAGCTGTTGTGGAGTTGGAAGCTGAACGTGGAGCTGCTGTGAGCTGTGGAATCCTTGCTATCCGTGAGTGTGCCTTCAATTTTTGTAAGGAAATAGGGGTGTTTTGGCCTGTGGAGGCCCTACACCATAAGTAGTGTGTGTGAGTTTACGTTGAGTTTGCTATAAATTCCCTTATGCTATACTTTTTAGCTAAATAGGTTGATAATGATAATGCTTGTTGTTAGTGGATATTTTTAGGTGATGGTTCCTTGGATAATTACCTATTGTATTTCCTTTGTTGATTTCCTTGTTGTAGGTATTTCATGTGTTGATGATAGTGTAGATTTATTTATGCTTTGTAGTATTCCTTGGATTCTTAGTTCTGTTCTTGTGTTGATAGCTCTATGATTGATACTCGGTAGTTAATTCCTTTGTTATTGTTAGCTCTGTGATTTCCTTTGTTTGTTAATTTCCTGCAAATATTTCCCTTACTGCAAATGATTCCTGCAATTGATAGTGATGGTTGAAATGGAAGTGGAACAAGTGAATGATAAATGATTATGTGAAGTCCAAAAATTAGCTAAGAGTCCTATGTTGTGTTTAAATGTTTACTTGCTGTTTAGTTAAACCACAAGTTGTTACATTTTCATTATTGTTTACTTGCTGATTAGTTATTAACTACAAGCATATTTAATTAACTAAGTAGATCTGAACACGTTTAATTAACTAGTCTTTAAATAACTGAGTCGAGCATATTTAGCTAGCTGTTTAAGTAATAACTAATCTTGGAGCATATTAATTAACTAATTACTTATGCATGTAAATCGACTAAATCGATTAACTAGCATGTTTAAATTAACTAACTAGCATAATAAGATGTTCACTTACTTAAGCACGTTTAATTAGCATGATTAATTAGGGCATGTTAATAACTAGAATAATTAGCACATTTAATTAACTAACTAGTATATGGATTAACTAGGTATGCCATGGTTAATTAACTAATTAACTATAATCAATTCAAGCATGTTTAATTAACTAGACATTGAGCATGTAATTAACGAGAATGAAGTAACTAGTAATTTACTAAACTTGAACACGACTAGTTAGCATGTTTAATTAACTAACTAGAATAATTAGTAGCATGTTAATTAACCAAATTATATTAACATGTTATCGTCTACTAAACCTGAGCATGATCAGTTAACTAGGCTAACAAACTTAATAAATTAAACCTAAGCATGTTAATCAATCTGAACACGTCAATCAATTAGAATACCTATCTAGAGAACAAATGTAAATATTCTTGAGCATGTAAATCACCTAGGATGACTAATTAGAATAATCACCTAGAACACTAAATGTAGGAAGCATGTAAATGGACTAGGAAATTAACTAGGATCATTAGTGTGTTAATTAATAGCACGCTTCGATTCTATTTCGATTATTATTGTGTTCCATTAATTCGAGCATGCTTCCTTGTTTAAATTTGTTGTACATTGTTCTGATATGGGTGTCCAATTTCTGTAATTTCTTATTGAGTGCATTCGTTGTCTGATTTCCTTATGTGCTTCGTTGTTTGCAATTCCATATTTCAATTGTTCTCTGGTGTGTGCTTTCAATTTCTGTCATACATTATATGCGCAATTTCAATTACAATTACTTTTATTTCAATACACACTTCAATTTCTATTAATGTTACGTTATAAAGCATCATGCATCATGTTAGGTTGAGAATGAATGGTCATGCATCATGTTAATAGAAACTAATAGGGAGTGCCACCTTGGTGGGGGTACTCACACATGCATAAGTGAGGTAAAATGTTAAAGAAAATGAAAGATATGGGGAGTTAGAGGGCGGATGGGTAGCGGGTCTAGTCTGCAATCTAGCCGAAGCTCCTCCCTCTTAGGATACAGGAGTTCTAATTGCAAGTAAAAAGTTAGATCCGATCACTATTCCATCATAGAGGAAATCCTCAAATCTTCCGCTCGAAGTACGAGAATGAACTAATGTAAAGTAATAAATGAACGAATGGCTTAATGAAAGGATTGGCTTGGGTGGTCCCCATACCAAAAAGGATTAAAGAGAGGTATATCACGTTGCATTAAACTCTTTTCCTTACTAAGCCTTTGGGCTTACAGTTTACTTGTGGTGTAGGTGCAGGTGGAGGTACTTGTACGTGGAATAAATGCACAGACTTAGGAGTAAATGCGAAAGATGATAATTATATAATAAAGCAAGGATGAAGGATTTGCACGCGCGAAGGAGCCCGTGGCTGGCCAAGCTAAAAGAGTAAAATAAGGAACGATTGTAATTAAATTAAGTTTTTCTAAATTGTATTCAATTGTTTAGTTCTTCATTAAATTATTTATGCTTTCGTAATGTTTTAAATAAATGATTTCATAAGCGCTTCCGCTATGTTTTACAAAATGATTTTATATCTGTGACATTTCACAGTATACCACCGTTTGCGAAAGGTTGGTAGTGGTCCGGTTTAGACACACTCTGATAATTGTTTTAAAAGAGATTTCAATGGTAAATTTAAAAGTTTTAAATTTCACGCATTTTAAAGGATTTACAAAAAACCAGGTCGTTACAAGAAATCAATTTTAATAATAAAATTAAAATAGCTCATTTTTAACAAAATCAAATCTAATCAACACAATCCAAAAAGAATTTTATGATATCAATGATTGGATTAATAAAAATTTAAAAACTAAAACCATTCGAATTGAAGAATTAATCATTTGAAGGAATTAAAAGAATATAAACTAATGATATCAAGAATATGCAACTTATAGAATCAAAATTAAGAAAACGTATAAACTTTTAACCTGTATGTATATATCAAGAAAAATCTATTTAAATCAAGAGTATAAATATTAGGCAATTTCATCAAACTATATGCAAACTCTTGATTCAAAAATTGAAAAACAAATAGGTGATTTTCTTAGGCACCCAAATCTTTTTTGGTCCTATAATCATGAGTTTGATTCCTTTTAGAACCCAAACCAACTTAAAATTAATCATTTTGTCATTTGATTTCAAAGGGCAACAAAATGATTTATGCCCAATACAATTACAGGTATTACAAGTAGATGGCCAACAAAGAAATTATTATAACTTTTCTATTTAGCAAAAGGTTAATAGCCAATACCGGCTTTGTTAAATGTAACTATTTGCTTTCCTAAAAGCATATTAAAATTTTTGCTACCATTTGTGAATTTCAAAACAATAGAATTCAAAGCACTATTCTTAGCATTTAATTCACAAATATCAATCTCAAGTGACTTAATAGTAGCACTAGAATTCTCATACATACTTTTTAATTTAACAATTTGATTTTCAAAAGATTTAATCATTTCAACATGCTTTTCAATCAAATTTGTCCTTCTCCTTTTTCAACAAATTATATTTTCCTAACTAACTTTTCGTTGGAATAAATTCTACCAAGCACTTTCAAACCGTTAGTAAGGTTAGTAAAGTGAGTAAACATTTTACCAATAGTTTCATCTTTATCCATAGAAAATAATTCATACTCATGAATAAGATACTCAATAGTTTCATCATTGAGTGATTTCAAACAATTTTCATATTTCATAGACACTATCACATGCTTGAATCCTATTAAATTCATCTCTATTTAAAGCCCAATAAAGAGCATTAATAACTTTAGCGTTCATGCTCAATTTTTGTTTATCACTATCATTATATTCACTATACATTTTTGGAACTTCTATACCATTTTCAAATTTAAATGGAATGAAAAGCTCATTTTCAATGATGTTCCAAAGATCATAATCTAAAGATTGAATATATATTTTCATCCTAAACTTCCCAAAAAAAAAAATTATTACCATAAAAATATGGAGGTCTAAGCAAAAATTGTCCATCAACTTGCATATTGAAAGTCATAGCAATTTATATAATCAAGGAATTCACACAAATTTATCTAAGTAAATTTCAATAAACCAAACAATCCAATAGATGCAAATTTAACCAAATAAGCACAATATCACACAAAAGTTTAACTAACTGCGCTCTAATACCAATTTTAGGATCAGTGCATGCCTATAGAGAGAGAGAAATTGGGAGGGGGGTGAATTAAGTGTGCTAACTTTTTCGTGTGATATTTGTTATTCTAAACCCTAAATGATTTATAAAAAGTAACAAACAAGCAATCACAACTATAAAGGAGTTTAGGAAAAAAATATGACACTGAGTTTGTTCACGCTGTTCGTCAACCCCAAGCGTACGTCCGCACTCCAAGTTCTTGACTTAGAGATCCTTAAATCACCTAACCTCCCTAGTTAGTGATGGTTGACTTCACGGGTTCAATCAAACTTTTATAGATTGTTCTCAGGGCATCACCCTCTAGATTGATCTTCAAGGGCATTAATCTAGTCTTTCAACATTTGGGTACAAGAAAATAGAGAACTAAAAATTCTTAACTCTCCTAAATGTAAAATCTCAAGTTTGGGCAATGGAGAGTTAGAGTTTACACTCTATGAATGGTGAGAAATCAAGTAATGATTTTGGCAGAGCTTCGCTTCAATTCTCGCTTCGTTAATTTGAGTTTCAGAGTGTCTTCTATATATAGACCTTGCTTGAGCGATCAACCATTTCTTTTTTGGTCGACCGCATCCGATTGTTGGAATTTTACCGTTATGCTTTTTGTCGTCCATTTTTCACTCAGGTCTGTCAAACCAGTTGACCATTTCCTTATTGGTCGACCTCTTATTCATATCTCTAGACTTTCAATCAATCAATGATTTGGATTCTCGACCATCTGCTCGACCGCTTTCTCAACTTTAGAAATGACAAGCAATTTGTCTTATGTTGCGATCGACCATTTCTTTACCAGTCGACCGCTTCTTCAGCAGTTCTAGAACTTGAGCACTCTATTATTTTGGCTGGTCGACCATTTCCATTTTGGTCGACCGCTTCTTCAGTTCACCAGAAATTTGGTCTACCTCCACTTTTCTGAAAATGACCTCTTTGTCCATTTTTGCACTTTCTCATTTTTCTAAGTCTCCAAAATCAATATATAAGCTACATGGACTTAAGCAAACACGTCAGTAAATCTTAATGGGTATTTTTAATGAATAATAATAATGTATTTACAATCATCAACAAATACAAATTAAAAAAATTAATTATAAAAATAATATTGTCATCATCAAAACAAATCACCTAATGTAAATTAGGCCAACATGTGTATGTTTCATGCACCATGAAAAATGATTTCATTACAAAAATGTAAGAAAGAATGAAACTGAATGACAGACGAAATATACATAAATAATCGTTGTGGGCAGAGTTTCGAGTTCCCTCCATGAGGTGGATTAAATGGTGGCACTCTCTTTCCTAGACTAAATTTGTCATGACTCAGAGGCGGGTCTAATAGAATCGCCGAGTCAGGCGACCTGATCCTCGAAGAAGACCCAATTGTCTGGCCTATGGCTAGAGTAAGCAGAAGTCTTAACATGAGATTAAGCCCAAACCCAAATCACATGGGATTGGATCCACAGAGTGATTAACATGAGTAGATAGTATAATAATAAAACAAAAAAACATATTGTGCAGGAATTAAACCAAACAACAGCCAAACAATAAATTAATCCCAAACGTACCAGAAATGAAGGGATTGAACTGACAAAAATCCACCCATCCACGGGAAGATCGAAGCACCCACCAATGTTGCCCATGACAACCTCCGAACATACCCATGTAGGTCCTAAACATTAACCTAGAAAAAATATAGTCTATGGAGTGAGTGACAAACTCAGCAGGGGAATTTATATTAAATGCAATGCATGCTAAAACTTGTTTTTCTCATCTTTGAAAACCATTTTTCATGTTTCTCTTTTACCGTACATGGATTTAAAACATTCAAAATATCTTTATCATTTTACTAAACTGGCTCAAGGTCCTCGATGTGACTTTATCAAAACCCGTTGTATACATAAATAGCTATATCGCAAAAATATACCAACATCATTTTCTGCATGAAAACATCATCAGTGAAAAGGGATGGTCATACAAGGACCCATCCAACATTCATCATAGAATAGGCAGCCACCCGTTGATGACAACACCTCATAAGGCAGAAGAAGTAAACATGACAGCAATACAGAGATCCAACACGTCAGCTAGATGTGCAGACAAGCCATAAGCGCCGATACGATCCATATAGATGAAGTAATAGATAAGGTTGCTTGCGATAGACTGCTTCTGTAACGACCCAGTTTTTCGTAACCCTTTAAAAATACGCTAAAATTTAAAACTTTTATTTAACCACTAAAACCCTCTTTATTTAAAACTCTTTTAAAGAAATATCAGAATGCGTCTAACCGGACCGCTACTAACCCTTCGTTAAACTCACTATGAAAATCCAATTAATAAAATGCAGAAGTGTTATAAAATCTTTTATTTGAAACATAACAGGTTTATTAAAGCATAGCGGAAGCGTAAATATTTCATTTACAAACAATTAATTAAAATGTTCCTTTACATTTTACAAACCCATTATTCTTTTTACCTTCGTTAGCCTGACCAGCCACAAGTCTTGTCCATGCAAATTCTTCATCAGTTGCTCCTAAATCTGTTCGTCATTTTTCCTACATCTCAAGTCGTAAGCTATGAGCCTAATGCTCAGTAAGAGATATTACCTATTATGCTACTATATGCTGATGTTGTGCATCTTTCAAATTGCATGCAGTTTAGGTTTCTCTTCTTTTTCTTATCTTTTTATCTTTTACGTTTTTAATCATCGTCTTCGTCAGTCTTTTACGTTTTATTCATCGTTTTCATCTTTTACGTTTTATTCATCATTTTCATCTTTTACGTTTTATTCATCGTTTCATCTTTTACGTCTGATAGCAGCAATGGCATAATTCGAAAGCCTGCTAATCATTGGCCGTTATGTCCCGACATAATCCAGGGACTGTCTCGACATAATCCAGAGACCTTGCAACAGATATGAGCAGCAATTACATAATCTGAAAGCTTGCTAGCAACGATGGCATAATCCAAAAGCTCGGTAGCGGCCATGCCACACAGGCTTAAACGGATTCGCGTCATATCATTGCCTTTTTCTTTACTTATTATTCGTTTATTTATCAGTTCTTTTCTTTACCTTTTATTGTTCATTGTTTGTTCATTTATGGTTCATTAGTCATTCATTTATTGTTCATTAATCGTTAATTTATTGTTCATTATCCGTTTTCTAGAATCGTTATGCATGGTACTCGTGAATGCATACAACAGTTCATATAAAAGCGTAAATAAACAGTCAACGTACAATTCCCAGAACATGCTATAAAAACAATAAACAACGAAGCGTACTTAATTATATACTAATAAAGCTGTAAACAACGAGACGTGCTATTAAAACTATAAACAACGAAACATGCTAGGAAAGCAGTAAGTAACGAAACGTGCGATTACTAATCATAAGCATGTTGTAAAAGCAGTAAACAACGAAACATGTGATTAAAACTGTAAACAACGAAGCATGTTGGGAAAATAGTAAGCAACGAAACATGCATCTCCGAATCTTGCAATGTAGGGTCCGAAGACCGAGACACATGCATATCACTTACCTCGATGCGTTGCGTTCTCACTTAATTACTATATTGCTTCTTTTTAGTACCTTCACATTTAGAAATATCTAGTCATTATTAAAATCATTTAATCTACTTATTAGTTTACTAATTAATCTCCACACCTAATTCTGATTATTTACGTGCCTTAAACCAATTAATATCCAAACTTAACTAATAGAATATAAAACTAAGGCTGTAGCTTAACAAGTTTATATCAGCAATTAACACTCCCAACATACACCCAAGCAAGGAAACATCATCCAATGACAGATTAAACGTCCAACAACAGGTTATAGCATTTCTGATAACTATAACAGTGAACAAATCCAACTTAACCACTTAGTCCAATTGATTATTACGTTCGAAATCAATAGAGTACACTAACAAAGTTGTCACGTACAGATTTATTCCCAAACAATTAACACTTCCAATAGAGTTAACAATTCCAACCATACTCCAAGTTTGACAGATTATCTCATCCCAAAATTACAAGACAATAGCTGACCAATTATTGACAGAGCATTAGCTTCCAAAATGGCCATCCAACATATATTTTACTACAACAAGAATAAATCATCCAACACAGAGCAATTCTGTCCACACGTTTATCCATAGCATTAATATACCTTCTTAACATGCATCGACTAACAAAGTGCTTATATTCATCAACCCAAGCAACAACATTCCACTATCCCAAAAGCATCGACAGAAACCAACAGATTATCAACCCAAATCTAACAGAGTATCCACATCATATTCTCTGTTAATATTCTTCAACTAATTTAACAGAGGAGGAAATGTTCACCCAAAGGAGCAAAAAGCTCAGAGGGACAGGAGGGAAGATCACGTAGGCAAGGAGCTCACCCTTTAGCTCCAGGACACCCTCGGCAACCAGGAGAAAATCACTTGAGCTATTCGGCCATCACCCTTCCACAGCTCTCATCCCTTCTCTGAAGACAAACACTCTGCTCTTTTATCCTGTCATTGACAGGAGACAAACACTGCCACTTCCCAAAAGGTAGAGCGTAGCTCCTTCTGCACGCCCGACCCGCACATCCCAACTTTACAGAGTGTTCCTCACTCTTCCACACTGTCGTTGTCGCCTGCTGCAGGGTATGAGCCAGACCCGTTCAGGTCTAACCACAAGCTGGACCCAGGCCTTCGGCCGATCCAGCCCGAACCGCCAGTCCTTCCTGTCGATTCATCGCGAAATCGCCGGCTCCAAGCATCCCTGCCATGCCCGATTAATCGAAAGCAAAGGAGGAAGAATGACTGAGCTTACCTCAACAACGCCTCCTCCGAAGCTGGAAATCGTCACCGGTAGAACATCAATCCCGAGCCCTAACCTGCGAACCGCGTCGCCGTTCCGTCTGCTCTCCTATCTTCAGAGCTCGTCGTCGGACAGCATCACCCAAGCCTCGTTGCGTAGCACTCCGACCTAGCTCCGACGTCGTCGCTCCTCCGATCGCTCTCCCTTGGTCTCCTCGGCTCACTCGATCGCACCCCTCTCTCCCTCTTCTAACTCTTCTCTTCTCCCTCTCTATATTTCTTAAAGATGGCTAAAGGCCAATTAAAAAATTATCCTTCCCTTTAATTCCCAAAACCGGACCGCAACAATTCACACCACAAATACTGAACCGGACCAAACCAATGCCAACACAACCGGTTCTCTTTCCCAATTACCATTTTAAATTTCTTTTTATTTCTATCTTTCAATTAAATCCCCACTTTAACTATTTACAAAAATTCATAATTCAAACAAATCGAATTAATCTACACTTAATCACTCTCCAACATTTTAATTCCAACTAATCCAATAAATATCATATTATTCTTCTTCCAAATTGATTCTTAATTATCATCCAATAAATTTTCGTAAATTATAACCTAACGAATACGTCCTTGGTAATACCCCAATAATTATCTAATTAATCTAAAATCCTCAATTTCTTCCCAATTATTCTTATTAAATTTTGATATAAAAGTTGGGGTATTACAACTTCTCAACTAGAATACCCATAGGTACCAAATTAACGAGGGTTGCCGACGAGTAGAGCTACGAGCCGTCACGCCACCCATCAAATAGAATGGTACTAGGATAGACAAATCTCAACAACTGACAACCTTCAATCTGTATGACTAAATTCCCTGACAAGGTTTTGGGGCTCGAAACTCAAGGACGCATCATCACTGTCCCATGTCCATTTCAATTTTCGGGGCTAAAAACCCGAGAAAATGCTACTGGTGCCCTATCACCCTTTTGCACGTGCAAACAATCAATCTTCTCACAGTAGGAGATTGCACAAGATAGTCTCGTGATGCTTTAGTGCCAGAGTGCCTAAAGCATTAAGAGGATTCATCCTCCCAACATATATGCACAAATATCAAACAATTAAATATGTGCAAAATATCAATCAATATACCACATATGATAAAGTAAACGTGAGAAAACATACATATACATAAAAATAGATGTCACGGTGATTAGTGAAAAGAGATGGTCACACAAGGATCCATCTGACACTCATCATAGAATAAGCGGTCACCCGTCAATGACAACGCCTCATGAGGCAGAAGAAGTAAACATGACGGCAATCTAGAGATCCAACACGTCATCTTGATGTGTCAATGAGTTGTAGCTTAGTGCCGATATGATCCGTACAATCAAAGTAACAGATAAAGTTTCTCGCGATAGACTACTTTTTAACTAGAATACCTATAGGTACCAAATTGACGAAGGTTGCCGACGAGTAGAGCTACGAGCCATCACGCCACTTGTCAAATAGAATAGTACTAGGATAGGCAAATATCAGCGACTGACAACCTTCAATCTGTGTGACTAAATACCCTGACTAGGTTATGGGGATCGAAATTCAAGGACACGTCATCACCGTCCCATATCCATTTCAACTTTTGGGCTCAAAACCTGAGAACATGTTATCGGTGCCTTATCACCCTTTCGCACATACAAACAATCAATCTCCTCACAGTAGGAGATTGCACGAGATAGCCTCTTGATGCTTTAGTATCAGAGTGCCTAAAGCATTAAGAGAATTCATCCTCGCAACATATATGCACAAATATCAAACCATCAAATGTTCGTAGAATATCAAACAATATACCATGTACGATAAAGTAAACGTGAGAAAACATACATATACATAAAAAATAGACGTGCTATTGAAATAGTCCCTGTTGGATTTTCAAGTGTGGTTGTAATACTCGAAACCGAACTGGAATTAGAATGATAATAATTATTAATTTTGAAGATTTTAGGGTTGATTCTATTATTAAGTGGAAGACGACGAAAATAAGTCGATATAATTGTGGATGATTTTTGTAAATTAAGTTTGGGTTATTTTGATTTGGTAATAAATTAAAAAGGGGATAAATTAGATAATGAAAGGAATGAGTTAAATTGAAATTGAAGAAATTAAAATAAAATGAAGTAATTAATTAAATGAAAGGGGAATCTAAAGCAAAAATTGGATTAGAAATAAAAGGAGAGGATTAATTAAGTACAAGAAGAATTGGATTGAAAAGGAGGGGACCTGAATCGGTTTTCTATTTGAACTGGTCTGGTTTTGAGAAGAAAAGGGGGAAATGAAATACATGGCCCGTGGCCAAAATTTTAGAAAGAGAGAGAGAGAGCTCGGGTGACAGGGGAGCTCGGTCGATGGACTTCGCGATGGAGAAGTGAGACGTGGGAGGAACTATTCGGCAAGCTGATGGTGACGACATGAGGAGCGACGGGTCGCGGAGCTAGGGCACGTGGCGCTCGGGTTCATAGAATGGCACCTGTGAGTCAGTGAGAATAGAGCTCCCGCGAGCTGGGACTTTGCAGCGCCAAACCGAGGTAAGTGTTGCAAGGTGTGGACCAAATTCTGTAGTGGCATAGCAATGATTGGCGATGAAGGATTGACTGTGGTGATGGCATGGTAGAAAATGGCAGGGGTGAGCACAGTTGATCGACCCGTGAGGTTTGCATTGGACCGGCAAACAGGTTCCACTGGGTTTGCCCAGCCCAGGGAGGATATGTGATCCCGATAATTTCATCCTCCATAATTCCTCTACATAGGCTCTCTTTACATATGGCAATTGGGAAAGGGATGTTAGGCAAATGATGTGCTCCAATATTCACAAGGAGCACTTAGAAGAAATCGGCTAGAGAAGACTTGAACAATCTGTCCAACCCGCTTCAATCAGATATAACTCCTCAACCAAATATGATCAAGAGCTGGATTTTAGAGGGAATAATGTCAACAAGTTCAAAATCAACATATCAAAATTTCAGCTCAAAAGCTATTCAGAATCTCCAGTTATAACAGAATAAGGCTTATTCGAAACTAGGGTTTTGCTCCGAATAGTTCTGGCGACTAAAAACGTATTGGCTTGTGTTCGATTTGCATGAGGCCTATCAACGCCCATTTTGGAGGATAATATCTTAACAAATTGAAGAATAACTCAGCCAAAAACGAGCTCAAAAGAACAAGCACAAGGACGTCAAAATCCAGCCACAATCGCAAGATTCAAGCAGAAATATTTCAAGAACAGAATAATCGGCTAGCAAGAACTCTCTCATAAATCATATTCAACACATATCTTCAACTATAAGCACCTTCCAAGATCAGAGTAATTCTGTTAACAATGAAATAGAACAAGAAAAACCAAGAACCTCCTTTTGAATGAAGCTGCAAATCGCAAAGAAGATAACCGAGGAGTCCACGAACCTCCAAAAGTGAGAGGGGCGACTTCAATTGGCTTAACCGGTTAGGGAAGCACTCTCCAAGGGCTTGAATACTTCTTCTACCTCCACACCACAATAACCACCACTAGGAGGAAGTATTGGAAGAGGTAGTAGCCCTTCCAACTCGGCCAAGAAGTATCAAGAGAACCGAGTTCGGCCAAGAGGAATCGGCCAAGAGGGGAGGAGGTTGCCGCGGACCACACACCACAAGGAAAAGCTAGGGTTTAAATTTCATCAACAGTAATCTACTCATCAAAAAAGGGGCTAAATACTCCCAAGTGTTTTACAAAAGTGCCAAAGGACCAAATTACCCCTAATGTGAAAAATTTGGCATGCAAACCGCGCACCTCTCAAAACAACTCCTAAAATAACAATAAAAGAAACCAAATAAAATTCCAGAACAAAGTCTAGTTCTAAATCAACAAAATGGCATCAACAAGCCAATAATACTCTTTGAATCTTCCCAACATAATGGAGTCTCCAAGGCGGGAAATATCGTGTTAATCGATCGATGGTGCATGCATCCAAGTGATAACGTGAAAGGGTACTCCTTTGTCTTCATGAGCTGTTTCTTCTGTAAAATCCCATAATTTGATATTACCTCCAAAATAAGAACGAGTTAGGTAAGCTTCTTGGCCCGGGAACGAGTGATCGGTCCTTAGGGCACATATGATGTTAGGTGAGTTTTTATGGAGATTGTGGAGGCTTATATGAGAAGCCTTCTATGAAGAAATGTACAGAGAAGAAAAGGGAAAGATGAGCTCTCAGGAAGAAAATAGAAAGGGAGAAGAGAAAGGTGGGAGTGATCTCTCTGGTGAAGGTCGTGCGAAACTGTGAAACAAGAGAGAGAAAGAGAAAGAAAAAGGGAAGAAACATAAGACAAATAGAAAGGGTGGAGCATGGTTCTCTCGGGCGGTGCTCTCGGGTGTTCTTCACAGTGAGGTATTCCTTCACTTCTTTATGGATTTTATGTTGGATAAATGTAGGAGATAAAGAAATAATTGGATGTTGGGATTTGCTGTTGCTTAGTTTGGCTTCTTTTATTGGTTGTGATATATATACCTGATGATGCTTCCTAGTTTTTATAAATTTTATGTGAAAATTTATGTTAAAGAAAAAGATGTAGGATGAAGAGATAGACTCTGTTTCTTTGTGTTGAGCCCTGTTGTATATTATTAATTGGACGTTAAGGTTATGGATTACTCTCTGTTGATGGTTGTTGTTGAATAATTACTGCCTGCAATTATAAAGTGGAACTGTGAAGTTGTTGTTGGTGGGATTGTACTCCGTTGTTGAATTATTCTCCCTGTGGTTATTGCTTGGGATGTGCATGTATACGGTTGGGGTGTTGTTCCCTGTTTTGTTACCATTTGATGGATAGAAAGATATTATTAAAGATAGTTAATTGTTAAGGGATATTGTTATGCTAAAATGGAACTCTGTGGATGGCTATTGATGATAGACGTTATTGAACTGTGAAGGTACTGAAAAGGAAGAAAGGTAAAGTGATGAAGTGTTGCGGACGCCAGGTAAGTAATAGTGCATGTGTTTGGCAAGTGAAGGCCTACATCATGGGACTAGAGTCTGTATGTCTAAGTTGTTATATTTCTCCAATTTCCTGCTTAGTTTAGCTCTTTGTTACTTAATGCATACCTGTGAGTTGAAGAGATATTGCCCTCTGACTAGTTAGCTCTTGGTTATTAATTGTTAGTTTAATTGCAGGTTGTTACTTTCCTATTTTATCTCTGTTGTGTTTTGATACATGCTTTTTGCCGAATTAATTTCCTATATTATTGAGATGGTTGTTCTATTTGTATATTTCTGCTTCTTTATTTGGTTGTTGTCTAATTGGTCCTATGCATTTAATTTGTTACAATGAATAAGAATATGCATGTTTTATAGAGCGGAAAGGTTAAAGGAGAAAGACTTAAAAGGATAAGGAATATAGTTGAAAAATAAATAATGTTATGTGATGTGATGCTTTTGCTTGTTTTTCCTGTGCTTATTCCATGATGATTTTCATGTGTTTATTCCATACTGTTTTTTCTATCTTTATTCCATACTGTTTTTCTTGTGTATATTCCATGTTGTAGACTTGCCAGCTTCCACATAAATTATATTGTTGTTATGGGTATTGTATTACATCGACATGCATCAAGATAATAGAAACAATTAGGGATACCATGAAACTAGTATTCACATGCATTGCACGAGAAAAACTAGACTAAATGAATGTAATGGGAATTGGGGGTTGGGGAGGTAGTTCGGATTCTAACCTATAGACTCGAGATTATATCCTTCCATTGTCAGGATACGTTATACCCTTCCCTCGTCGGGATGTGCGAGCCTGTCTACCAAGGTTTAGTTTTCGGCCAAAAGCTATTCTCCTTTTGGAAAATATTTCCAATGTCCTCAATGTATGAGTTTAATGATATGAGACTATGAGTAAAAAACAGATTGGCTAGATTTCTTTTTGACATAATTAGACATATGCATGCATCATACTACATTTCTATTCCTGACTGAGCGTTAGGCTCACTGTTTGTCTCATGATATAGGTATATATACAAGAACAGGTTAAGGAGTAGTTGATGAAGGATTTGCATGCGCGGATCTTGTGGCTGGCTAGGCTAATGGATATAAAAGAAATGGTTTGTAAATGTATTTAAATTGTAAAAGATAAGAAGTTTATTTAAATGATTTGATAAATGTTTTTAATTTGTAAAGTGTTTTATTCAGTTATTTTTTTGCTATTTTTATAAAAAGAAAAAGTTTCAAATTTCATGCGATTTCAAACGTAAGAAAAATCGGGTCGTTACAATGGTATCTCACAAAATATCAGTTTGAAAACATGATGCAATGTAGTACAGAAAGTATAAAAATCTTTACCTCGGTGATGACCACGACACTCTCACCTACTAGCCAGCTCCATGAGCTATCAGAAGGAAGGTCGCACCACTGACATCTTCGGAAACTATAACAAGGTTGATGTCAACATCCTAATAATCACACGAGGGATAACACATAAGTCTAAATAAGACTAGGAATCCAAGGCGGACTCTAGGGACAACCATTAGTCCCAAATCAAAAATCAAATCTAGGAATACTCCAAGAGTTCTAGATTGAAACACAAACCCATACTAAAAACCAGGTATGGCTGGAAAAGCCGAACAGAGTTCACTAAACCCAACTCTGTGAAACAAATATTGCTGTCGACCAGAGACATAATAAAGGTTGACCGAACACTCAATGGACAACAAAAAAGTCCAACCGGTCGACAAGACACAGTGACAAAAGACGGAACACAACATACTTGACCTAGTCCACTCAACAGTTGAGAAGACATAACTAAAGCCATTCGAACTCACCCATGGTCGACATCATCGCAGTGGCCAACTAAGACCACTCAATAGTTGTCGAGGCAAAGCGAAGGTCAGCCGAAACCTCGCAACCTCAACCAGACTTAATAACGGTCAACTGAGACTATTTAGTGTTGACGAGACACGTCGACAGTTAACCGGAACCTCACAACGGTTGATAAGACACGCCTGCAACCATCCATAGTCAAAATAATTTACCCAAAATATTTTCACAATTACTTTTCCGTTTGGAAAAACCCAAATTTGGCCGTTTTGATTGAAAAATCACACCAGGATGCTAAGCAACAAAACTGATCAACCTTTCAATGCTTGACCAAAAATTACACGTGAAATTTTAAAATCATGAAAAATCATAGATTTTACAAAATTACTCACAACGACTGGACTGTTAAGTGAAAGAAAAAATAATAATGATGACTAAAAAGACATGGTTTTTACAACTTGCATCTCATATACATGTTATGTCTATATATTTATTATTGAGCGTTAAACTCATAAGTGAACTTTGTGATGTAGATAATGATGAATTTATTGATGATGTTCCTAAAGAAATAAACAAATGAAAGTTACGGTTAAAGAGGAGTTCTCATGTGCAAAGCTAAGGTGTTGTCAAATGAAAATTGACTCATGGGTGAAGATTTAAACAAAGTGAATTGAAAAAGAAGAACCTTTTTATTTTAATTATTTACTTTAATATGTTTGGATTTCAAGTTAAAGTATTTGTGAACATTTTTGCTTATTTTATGTTAGATTTTATTACATTGGAAGAGATTGCTTTTTAAGATTTTCATTGTATCATTTAAAGATATGATTTTTATGAATTAATATATGATGTATAAAAAAAGTAGCATAAAAAATAATTTATGTCACTGGGCATTACACGGAAGGTTGCTGATGTTGTTGAATTAGACATATTAAAGACCTTATCAACCCAAATGTCATCATTGACCAATGCAATAAAATCAATAGTACAGGAACTGAGAAATTATAAATAGTAGACATTCCGAGGATGGAGGCACCAACGCAATTTTGTAGCGAATCTCTGCCAAAATTCCGACACAAATTCGTGCTTACATTTTGCGTTGAAAACACAACCCTCCAAAGTCTATTGAGAGCACTAGTAATTGAGTGGTTGGTGTAAGGCGTTGAGAGCTTAATTTTCCTAGAGAAAAGTATACTTGAGTGAAAAGGGTAACTCCCTACGAATCAGTTGTTGTAATGGTACAATTGACACTCGTGAAGTTCAATAAAGTGTAACCCGTAGCAAAGAATCGAGTACAATTTTC
This sequence comes from Begonia loranthoides, assembly GCA_022433065.1. Taxonomy (NCBI): domain Eukaryota; kingdom Viridiplantae; phylum Streptophyta; class Magnoliopsida; order Cucurbitales; family Begoniaceae; genus Begonia; species Begonia loranthoides. The sequence goes on along the minus strand of CM039477.1, from coordinate 15,979,203 downwards.
TACTTGATTGAGGAAATATATAGAAAAGAATGGTACAATTGTTCAGAATTTATGCACGACAATCCAAAATCAAGCTGCCTCACTTTGAAACCTGGAAATTCAAGTTGGACAGATTGGCCAAGCATTGAATACTCGACCAACCTTTTCCAAGCCATACCAAAGTTCCAAAAACAGAAGGAAAGGAACACTGTAAATCAATCATTCTAGGGAATGGAAGAGATGTTGAAATAGTAGAAAAGCAGAAGGGTTTGAAGAAGAAAAATAAAGAAGTTCTAGAAAGAGACAGCAGTGAATGAAAATTCATGGGTTCAGAAAAACAGTGCTGAAAATCTCAATGTTATAGCATTTCCACTACGAGTCACAAAACAATAAACAAAACGACCTCCTCCACCATTTTTGCAAAGACTCCAACAAAAATACCAAGATAAGCAGTTCAAGAATTTCCTGGATATTTTAAAGCAACTACATATTAATATTCCATTGGTGGAAGCATTAGAGCAAATGTCAAACTACACCAAATTCGTGAAAGACATTCTGTCTAAAAATGAAGGCTTGGTGAGTTTGAAATAGTGGCTCTCTTAGAAGAAAGTAGTTACATTTTAAAGAATAAATTACCTCTAAAGCTTAAGTGATGTGCCCCAAGTTCCTGTCACTTGAGCCCAAGCCAATGACTCCTTTATTTTCTAAGTTTTTATCTATTTTGTAGGTTTTTGATCAATTTAGCAAACAAGAGTTGGTGTCTTTTAGCTAGTGGACGTTATGCAATCCTAGGAGGAAATTGTGAGTTTTCCATTTCCGCCTAGAAATTGAGCTGTGGACGTTCAAAGGCTATTTCAACATTCGAGATGACTTCTTTTTAATTTTAGTACTTCATACCAAATGTAGCCAACATCAAGAGCTTTGGAATGAGCTATTAAACGTTATATTTTGTTATCGTTTACTATGTCTAATGTCTCTTTTACAGAGACCAAAACCCAAACTCAGATTTATTATTTTTATTGTTAAGGGTTGTTTAGTCATTTGCTACTTAGGGTCGTTTTGGTCTTTTGATATCTTTTGTAAACACTTAGGGTTTTAAAACCCCTCTTTGAGAATGAGAAAGCAATTTTGGTTGAAATAGAAAATTAGGTTCTCTTTTGAAAGAAGAAACCCGCGACCTCCCTCTACTTAGCGCCGATTCCTCCATCACCCTTGCAAGGCATTCTTGAAGCCTCTTAGCCTTGCATTTTCGGGATACTATCTCTTCCAATACCTCATCTTCAAGGTGTGGATTGTGGAGTGGAGATAGAATTAGGTTTCCACCCTTGGAGAGTGTTTGTTTCTCGGCAAACCTCAAGTCGTCCCTCTCATTAGGAGGTTCACAGACTCCTCGGATTTCATCTATTTCCTTGATGGTTTTTATGTTAGATCTGGTTCTCTTGGTATCTATTTCTTCTCTTGGTTGAATGTATATGAGTTCTTGAAGGGTTGTTCGTGATAACCAAGTGGAAGTTGAATTTCTATGAATTTTATTTCTTGCCGCTGAATCTGTTTTTTTATTTGAACTGCTGGAAACACTCTGTTGAGGCTCTATTTTGAGGTCTGTGCGCTATCCTTTTAAAGTTCATTCCTTCTGGAGATTTGATCTATATTATGTTGAGTTGCTGCCTTCCAAATTTGGAGTTCATTGGATGTATGCAACTCAAGATATCCCTATTTTAATCCTGTATATTAATGCTGCTCAGGTGAAACCCTAGTTTTTGAGTTCTGTTGTTGCGACCATAAGTGGAGATCTAGAGTTGATTTTGTAACGACATTTTGACACAAGTTATCTGCATATGTTAATTTGATACCCTCCAAATTGCAGCTCAAGTTCACGTGGGAATTGAGAGATATTCCTATTTTAGTATTACTAGTTGGATTGTTACAGATTGTTGGGACAGATTTCTATTTTGTGCTCTTGGAGATCCTTGGAGCCTATCATTTGGTATCAGAGGTTTGGCTCACATTTTCTTGCTGTATTATTGTGGTACTAGAAGTGGGGCTCATTACCACAACCCTAGAGAGATGAGAATTAATAAGAGTACACCACCCAAGGAGGCTCAAGAGCAAACCTAGCCTAGTATTAAAGAGATGTTTGACATGATCCTTAAACTTCAACAAAAGATTGAAGCTTCGGATAATGATAATGTATGGGGTCCTAGAACTCCAAGGCCTAGAAGAAGGCTTGGTACGTCTATGGATTCACGAGGTCATGATGCTAGTGTCTTTGGTGAAGATTGGGTGGAGTCCGATGATAGGGATTTACTTAGCCCGAGAAGGGGGCCGAATAGCAAGCATGACATGAGGTGCATTACGGTCTCTATCCCTCCATTTAAAGGTTCTAGTAATGGTTATGACTTCCTAGAATGGGTTGAGAAGGTAGATCGGATTTTTGATTGTTATGACTATTTTGAAAAGACGAAGTTGCAAATGGTGACACTAGAGTTCTCCGGATATGCAAGTATATGGTGGGAAAATCTTAAATCACAAAGAACAAAAATGGGGGAAGTTGAAATCCGAAGTTGGGAAGCCTTGAAGGAACTCATGAGGAGGCGATTTGTCCCTCCGCACTACAAGCAAGAACTATTCCTTCAACTTCAAAAATTGAAACAAGGCTCACTAACAATTGACGAATACTTCACCGAGTTTGAAATTTTAAGGATTCGATAAAATGTGGTGGAGCCAATGGAGCAAACCGTGGCTTGTTTTATTAAGGGGCTGCATAAAGATATTGGTGTTGTGGTGGAGTCGCAATCTTATGAGACACTTGATGATGTTATACAATTGGCATTGAGAATAGAAAGGCAAAGAAAAAGAAGATTTAAGGAGGGATTGTCTCGACCTTTCCAAAGGGGCAACAATCCTCCAAAAACAATTCCAAAGGTGGATAGCAAATGTAATGTCGTGAAGCATAATGAGGAGAAGAAGGCCTTTAATGATGACACTTTGATAATGGCTAACATTAAGGAAGAGTTGGAAGAAGAATATGTGATTCCTCATTATGGTCCACTTGTGGAAATTGAATCTCGTATGGAAAAGAAAGTCAGTTTTGAAGAGTTGATTAGCCCGAGTTACTCCAACCAAACTTTTCCTATTTTAAGAACAATTGTAGAACCACTTCATGAGATGGATTGTAAAAATATCTCTTTGGCAGCCACCATTGAGAAGGAAGAAGTATTTGACACTGAGATTGAGTTCCATCATACTGATCAACTATTTGAGAAAAGTTCAGAGTTACAGACAATGACAGAAAAAGAAAAAGAACATAGAGAGAAGATTTTTTTGCCCAATTCAAGAGTAGACGTGGACTTTATCCACACATCTTCATTCATTATTCTAGAATCAGAGTATAGAACATGTGACATTCTGCCAGTGATGGTAAAAGGAGAACCATTAGTGTTGAAGAGGGATCGATGTGGGATTGATGCGTATGGAAGTAAATCAGTGCAAAATAAATTTTTGGGGAACCAAATTCTTCTTCACCAAATTATAAGCCAAGAAAGGTACACTCCATCAATTTCCTTAATTGATTGGTTCTTTAGAATTGGATGGTTAGGAAATATTGCTGTTATTGAATCTGTTATGCCACGGCTGGATGTTTATGCTATGGATACTATAATTGATCACTCTTTTTCTACTGAAATCTCAATTGGAAATGATAACCTCAGCTTGCCTAGTGGTGTAATAGAAAATAAGTTGATGGGCCATCTGAATATCTAGGATGAAAATTATGTTGACTATATTTTACAATTATCACATCGTCTTGTTTCTAATTGTTGTGGATCCATTCATATTGAGCAAGCATCCCAAGAAAGGCACATGATGTTAAATTCCTTACTCACCTGGTTCTTTAAAATCTGTTGGTCAAGAGATTTCTTTGTTGTTAGTGCTGTTTTTGAATATTGGAAGGAAAGTTTCAATATTGTGGGTGTGGAACTTTCCTATTATTATGATGGTAGTTCATTTGTGGTTAATAACTTGTGGATGCCTAGTTCTGGATATAGAAAAATTTTACCCTGGATGATTCTTAGCGATGACCCTGCGAGCTATTCTGTTGATAGAAGAACAAATTTTAGTTTAGGGTCACCTCTGAGTTTTATGATATTTGATACTGATATGTCTCTTAGACATGAGAATTGTAAGATCATGAGTTTCGAGATCATGAATGAAAAGAGATATGCTGACCCTGATATGATAGAGCTAACTCTAGACATCAAGAAAATTTTTCCATTTGATCCAAGAGGAAGATTTGTTGAAGACAATCAAATATACTCCCTGGATTTGAGGACAAATCCTTTTCAACCCCGGGAGTATGATGTGCCCCAAGTTCCTGTCACTTGAGCCCAAGCCAAGGGCTCCTTTATTTTCTAACTTTTTATCTATTTTGTAGGTTTTTGATCAATTTAGCAAACAAGAGTTGGTGCCTTTTAGCTAGTGGAGGTTATGCAATCCTAGGAGGAAATTGTGAGTTTTCCATTTCCGCCTAGAAACTGAGCTGTGGACGTTCAAGGGCTATTCCGACATTTGGGATGACTTCCTTTTAATTTTGGTCCTTCATACCAAATGTACCCAACATCAAGAGCTTTCGTACGAGCTATTGAACATTATATTTGGTTATCGTTTGCTATGTCTAATGTCTCTTTTACAGAGACCAAAACCCAAACTCAGATTTATTGTTTTTATTGTTAAGGGTTGTTTAGTGATTTGCTACTTAGGGTCATTTTGGTCTTTTGACATCTTTTGTAAACACTTAGGGTTTTAAAACCCCTCTTTGAGAATGAGAAAGCAATTTTGGTTGAAATAGAAAATTAGGTTCTCTTTTGAAAGAAGAAACCCGCGGCCTCCCTCTCCTTAGCGCCGATTCCTCCATCACCCTTGCAAGGCATTCTTGAAGCCTCTTGGCCTTGAATTTTCGGGATACTATCTCTTCCAATACCTCATCTTCAAGGTGTGGATTGTGGAGTGGAGATAGAAGTAGGTTTCCACCCTTGGAGAGTGTTTGTTTCTCGGCAAACCTCAAGTCATCCCTCCCATTAGGAGGTTCACGGACTCCTCGGATTTCATCTATTTCCTTTATGGTTTTTATGTTAGATCTGGTTCTCTTGGTTTCTATTTCTTCTCTTGGTTGAATGTATATGAGCTCTTGAAGGGTTGTTCGTGATAACCAAGTGGAAGTTGAATTTCTATGAATTTTATTTCTTGCCGCTGAATCTGTTTTTTTATTTGAACTGCTGTAAACACTCTGTTGAGGCTCTATTTTGAGGTCTGTATGCTATCCTTTTAAAGTTTGTTCCTTCTAGAGATTTGATCTATATTATGTTGAGTTGCGGCCTTCCAAATTTGGAGTTCATTGGATTTATGCAACTCAAGATATCCCTATTTTAATCCTGTATGTTAATGTTGCTCGGGTGAAACCCTAGTTTTTGGGTTCTGTTGTTGCGACCATAAGTGGAGATCTAGAGTGGATTTTGTAACGAAATTTTAACACAAGTTATCTGCATATGTTAATTTGATACCCTCCAAATTGCAGGTAGAGTTCACGTGGGAATTGAGAGATATTCCTATTTTAGTATTACTAGTCGGATTGTTACAGATTGTTGGGACAGATTTCTATTTTGTGCTCTTGGAGATCCTTGGAGCCTATCATTAAGGATCCTGGTAGCTTCACCATTCCTTGTACTATAAGGAGTAATTATTTTGGAAAAACATTATGTGATCTTTGAGCAACTATAAATTTGATGTCCATATCCATATTCCGAAAACTTGGAATTAGAGAAGCTCATCCTACGATAGTTACTCTTTAGTTAGCCAACCGTTCATTAGCTCATCCAATGGGGAAGGTTGATGATATTCTTGTTAAGGTGGACAAGTTCATTTTCTCAGCTGATTTCATTATTCTTGATTATAAAGCAGATAGAGAGTTCCAATTATTATGGTAAGATCATTCTTACCCACGGAAAGGAAAATAATTGATGTTAAAAAATGAGCGCTTACCATGGGGGTGAATGATTAGTAATCACCTTTAATGTTCTAAAAGCCATGAAGTTCTTGATGACAATGAGGAATGCTCATCTTTAGATGTTCTAGAAGAATCCATGCACGTCACTTTTGAAGAATCTATTCCTACCCATAGCATTGAGAAACCTATCATAGAGTTAGAAAATGAATTCGAAAATTCAAGAATCTCAAGATCAATTCTTAGAGGGAACCTCAAATGTAGACAACCATGATGACTTACCAAAAGATTAGAGGTATGCTAAAAGTCATCCAAAGGTTGATGTTCTAGGTGATCCTAAACTAGGTGTCAAAACTAGATCCTCCCTTAGAAATAAATATGTGTGCCAATATGACATTCATTTCTCAAATACAGCATAAGAATTTTGATGAGGCCGAAATCGATGAGAATTGGCTATTAGCTATGCAAGAGGAATTAAATCAATTTGAGAGGAACAATGTACGAGGACTTGTTCCTTGGCCAAAAGATCACTCTATTATAGGAACCAAATGGGTTTTTAAGAACAAATTGGATAAAAGTGGGATTGTGATTAGGAATAAGGAGAAACTCGTTGCAAAATGGTACAATTAAGAAGAAGGAATTGACTTTGAGGTAACTTTTGCACCGGTTGCTCGTTTAGAATCTATTAAAATGCTTTTGGCTTTTGCTTGCTATTAGAATTTCACTCTTTATCAAATAGATGTGAAGAGTGCTTTTCTTAATGGATTTATTATAAAAGAAATCTATGTTGAGCAACCTTTAGGGTTTGAAGTTCATGATAAATTAGACCATGTTTATAAACTTCATAAAGCCCTTTATGGCCTCAAGCAAGCACTAAGAGCTTGGTACGTTAGGTTAAGTAAATTTTTGAGAGCAAGAGATTTCATCTTAGGAAAAGTAGATTCTACCATATTCATCAAGCACAATGATAAATATATTTTGATTGTGCAAATCTATATCGATGATATCATTTTCGGTTCTACGAATGAGACACTTTGCAAAGAATTTCCGAATTTGATGCAAAGTGAATTTGAAATGAGTATGATGAGCGAATTAAAATTTTTCATTGGTTTGCAAATAAGACAATCTCAAGATGAGATTTTCATAAATCAAGAAAAATATGTCAATGAACTTATCAAAAGATTTAGTATGGACTCCTTCAAACCTTCTAGAACTCCCATGAGCACATCCACAAAATTGGATAAAGATGAAAATAGAAAATATGTGGATATAAAGAAATATCATGGCATGATTGGATCTCTTCTATATTTAACCGCAAGTAGGCCCGATATTCCCTTTAGTGTGTGCTTGTGTTTTAGGTTCCAATCCTCACCCAAAGAGTCACACTTAAATACCGTTAAAAAGATTCTCAAATATTTAAGTGAGACTAGTAGTATTGGATTGTGGTATCCCAAGGGTACATCTTTCAATTTGATTGGGTATACCGATTACGACTATGCAGGCAGTCTTGTGGATATGAAGAGTACTAGTGGTACTTGTCAATTTCTTGGAGAATCTCTAATTTCTTGATTCTCTAAGAAACAAAATTTAGTTGCCCTTTCTATCACTGAAAGTGAATATATTGCAGTTAGAAGTTGTTGTGCTCAATTGATTTGGATGAAGGAAACTTTGGAAGATTATGAACAAATCTTCAAAAATATTCCAATTAAGTGCGACAATATTAGTGCAATTAACATATCTAAAATTCTAATTTTTCACTTACGGGCAAAATACATTGAGATTAGACATCATTTCATCTGTGATCATGTGTCAAAAGGAGACATTACTCTTGAATTCGTAAACACCAAAAATCAACTAGCGGATATTTTCACTAAACCTCTAGACGAAAATACTTTTTGTGGTATACGAATTCGGTTGGGCTTAATGTTTCTTGATCAATCAAATTAGTAATCCATTAAGTTGTTATTCAATTTTAAGCTTTTTAGAGCCATTTAGGGTTAGAAAATTCGTTGTATAAGGTTGGATACTCAATTTTTCAAAACTGTCCCGAATTGCCTTTTTTGGTCGACCTAAAACGTTTTCGGTCTACCGAATCGCATTTTAAAACTGCTTTTAGGCCAAACCATGCCCTAATCGCGATAAGTCCTCTCCTTCTCTCCAGCGATTTGCATAGCAATTTTTGGCCTCCTTTCGTGATTTCCAGCTGTTCTCTTCAATTTCTACGGTATACTTCCACTCTCTTAGGGTTTTAGGGTGATTTCCATTCAATTTTCATCACTTTCTCTCCAATGGCAAATCGTCCCTCTAGGAAACATAACTATGCAACCAATCCAAATAATCCTATTATTCCTTCTGTCAATAGGTCTCGTTTATTTGCAAATGATCTTTGTAGGACTAGATATGAGGAGGAATTCAAGGAACATTCTTTGATTTTATCTCGACAAATTTCATTTTCCAGATTAGTTAGCCTAAATTTAGAAGATGTTTATACTCATTTGGGCTTGTCTAAATTGTTCTCTCTAGATGTTCTGTACAATGAAAAATCAATTCGTATGTTTTACGCAAATACTGTCTATTCGACAAATCTGTTAAACTTCAAGAGTTTTCTATATGGAAAAGAGATTAAACTCTCTGTACATGATCTCAATATATTCTTAGAAGTTGAAGATGGTTATTTTTGTGAACCCTACTTTAATTGAAATGTTGTCCCCGACTTCCATAATACTGAGGTCGGTAATAGATTCTTAGAGCAAATTCTCAAAGACTCGGTTGGTAACTTCAAATTGAGACCAAGGCCAAGGATCTCAATATTAGAGCTCGTGTGATCCATCACACTATTACTTACAATATTCTTCCTCGTGATGGTCATCAAGACCACATCAGCTACATGTATATATGTGTTCTGCAACATATATATAGTGAAACCCTTTTCAATCTTGGCTATCTCATTCTATACCAAATGATTGAGGCTGCCGATAGCCACTCAAAGTCATTACCCTTCAATATCCTACTCTCCAATCTTTTTTGATCGATGGATATTCTCATTCCCTCTTTTGAGCCATTGTTGTCTATATGGAGCATGGACATCTATTCTATTTAGACTTTGGGTCATATGGGCTTTGTTATGGGTTAAGATGGACAATGCATGGTGAAGCCTGATCATGTCCCTTCCACTTCTACCGATGATATTCCTCAACCAGACGACGAAGAGGAACCAATGCTATCTCTTCCATCCATTGAGCTTGGTCCTTCCACTCGTCATGAACCTTATCCTCCACCTCCGACATTGCTAGACTCCAAGAGACCTTAAATAGTCGATCAGCATTTATGGCTCACATGATGACCACTTTTACTACTCTTTTTGACGCCTTGGATAGGCATATGGATGGCATCTCTCGTGGTGTTTGGACCACCTGTAACATCTCGATTTTTATTTACTTTAAAAATCGCGTAAAATTTAAAACTAAGAGTAAACATTTTCTTTTAAAACCGAGTGTTAAATCTTTTACTTAAAATCATTTTTCCAATAATAGTTATTTCAAACATTTTAGCAGCAGAATAATTATTTTCTTGAAAATATAAATAATAAATTCTTTTCATGAAACGCAACGGAATTAAAATATTAATTTATAAAACCTTTACAAATCATTTCCATTTACTTCTTTTAGCCCAACCAGCCACAAGATCCATCCGTTTAAATTCTTCATCAACTGCTCCTTAATTTGTTTTCTTGTTTCTCGTACATTCCTACATTGCAAGACTTAACTAATGAGTCTAATGCTCAGTAATTGATATAAAATAAAATAAATATGCTATACATTTTAAAATCCTTTTTCATTTTTTATTTCCATTTCTTTTCTTTTTCTTTTCTTTTTCCGTTTTCCGTTTCCATTTCCTTTTTTTTTTCTTTTCTTTTTCCATTTTCCGTTTTCATATCACTTTTCTTTTTTTGTCTAGAATACCCCGGAAAGAACCTCGGGCTTACCCTGGACTTTATACCCTTGGTCATCCCAGAATACCCCGGAAAGAACCTCGGGCTTACCCTGGACCTCAGTCTCAGAATGCCCCGAAAAGAACCTCAGGCTCACTCTGTACCAGAATACCCTGGAAAGAACCTCAGGCTCACTCTGTATCTCGATACCAGAATGCCCCGAAAAGCACCTCGGGCTCATCCTTTGCTTCATCAAGTGCCACAAAAAGAACATTGAGCTCACTCTTTTACTTCATTGAGTGCCCCAGAAATAACCTCGAGCTCACTCTTTACTTTATCACTTTTCCATTATCATTTATTATTCATTTTCGTTCTCTTTTCAAAACCATGCATAAAACCCCTTTTTGTATCGTTTTAAAAATCATGATGCTCGTGAATTCATACAGTATCAATATCCTTTATGAGGCCATAAAACATGCTTAATCTAGAAACATATCATTAAAAGAGCATACAACATGCAATCCTAACTCTTGCAATGTAGGGTCCGAAGACCAAAGCACAGTAAGTATCAACTTACCTGAAGTCTTTAGCGTGTTTAGTTCCTTTATTTTTTTTCCTCGGTAATACCTTCAAAATAATTATCATTTATTAATTAATATATTTATCAATTATAATTTCACCTTTCATACTGTTATTCCATTTAATAATTTATTTCACATTTCCCGTCCATTATTCTCATCGACCAATTAACTAATAAAGTCGTAATAATTATTCTAAACAGGTGAACAAAACTAACTGAGCATATTTCCAATTCCAATGGACAAAGATTCCAACTTTTCCATATGCTTGCCAATTGAACCATTTTTTTATTAAAAAAAAATAACTTTACAACCTTAATCCCCCAAATAACATAACATCCATAAGCATCTGCAACATCACCAAAGTCTAAATCTACAATTTTAAAATATATATTCCAATTGTCAAACTTATTAAGACCAACAAAACATAATTCCAAATCATATCCTCATTTGTCAATTCCACATTCATCAACTCCACATTAGCCAATCATTAAATTATATCCATTTACAAAATGCTAAACTGATTCACCAATGATTTCCATAATTTTATAAACACTTAAACACTTAACAATAATTCAGAGAGCCCAACATCCATCTTCAACATACTATTAACCAAAATGTTAGTAGAAAATAAAACCCCACAATATATACAATGAGTATAACCCAACAGATGCAGATCAATATTCATTTATCTAAATCCAAACAATTTATCACATTCCAACTTTCACAGCCAACCCATTAGTAACCAACAAGATCCAAACAATTATCATATTCCAACAATATTCCACGACACAAGTAAAAATACCCACGATAGTTCAACAACAACAACAAAGTGACCAATAATTTCCCAAAATTGTCACTGGGCAAAACTCACACCATAAACAAAACCAATTCCCAAAAGCATAAATCCAATTTTATAGCATATCTTTCATTCATTAAAACAATGATGTTCATACCTGAAACACCTGATTTTGTCTCTCAACTCTCATCTTTGTCAATTTTTTTCTCACAAAAGAGACCCCTCTTCTGCCGAAAAGAAGGAAGAACCAAAACCCCTCAAGAATCAATTCCCTTAACTGCACTCATTCTCACACTGCCCTCTGCCATTTATTTATACCCAGCCGAAGAAGAAAAGAACCAGACAGTGGAAGACAAACACCTAAATGCTCCTAATTAATTTACCTAATAGCCCACCTTATTTTCTTCTGATTGTTCCAGATTCTGAGTCATTCGGTGCATTCTTTTCCAATTAGTCAACCAAAGTGTGCTTCCATCTATTGTGTCGGCCAGAACACAATTCGCGCACGAGTGCAATACCACTTGGAACAAGTGAAACAATTACTGGAAAGCAATTTGTCTTCACTCAACTGACCTATTCCAGTGACCATAGTTGATGGGTTGAACCGGACCGAACCAAGCCACAACAACAATAGTTCATCCGTCCCTTGCCGATTCCAGAAATACCCCACAGCTGTGTTTTACCACTCAACAAACTCACCCAACTAATTTTATCCAATAAACAGAACACCATGGAGGTAATTTACATAACAAAATGACAGACTTACCCTGCAACGAATTTGCATCACCGCGGAAGATCAAGTCTGACCCGTGCCCTGCAACCTGCGGCCATTTCGAGCCCCAGCCACGCGGTATGTCGTCCCTGCGCCATCAGCAGCTCGCCGAACCCACACGCATGCCGGCGAGGCCCGAGCTCCATTGTCGGTGACACCTCAGTACCGATTTCTCCCCTTCGCTCTCTCGTTCTCTTCTCCCTCTCATCGGGTTCCTCTCTCTCAATTCATACCCAAATTTCATATCCCCTTTTGATTTTGTTAAAATACAAACCAACCCAGCATGCATGAACCCAAACTGGACCGGAGATGAACTGGTTTAAATATTAATTTTATTTCTATTTTCTTTTATTTTAATTTCCTCCTTAATTCCATTTAATTTTTCTCCTTTTAATAATTTAATTAAATCCTCCATTTGATTAAATTATTTTCAACTGAATCCCAACTCTCGATTTACTCCAAATATTGCTTGATGATAATTATCGGTCCAATTTAATTTCTACGATTCGGTTTTCCCAAATAAATTTTCCATCAAATAAATCCATCAATTATCCAAATAGCCTAATATCAAGATTTTTCTCCGATTAATTTCTCTTATTCTTATTTAAATTTTTGTTATGAAAAATTGGGATATTACACCACCGATGCCCCATCTCCGTCAGCTCATCCAGACATTCCATCATCCTCAGCTCCACCTCTTCCCTCCACCAATGATGTTGAGCTTCCTAATGTTTAGATTTATGATTTTAGATTTTAAGTTTGTAGTTGGTGTGTAATTTTTTAAGTTTGTAATGACTATTTGAACTAGAACTTGTAACTTTGACTTGTATTTGAACATCTATTTTCAGCTTGTGTTTGTACTCTAAATTTGAAATGCTTGGTATATCTCTATGCTTGGCAGTAAAATTTATTGGATTCAATCATTGTTTTGCTTTAATTTTCATGGATGTATAACTTGATTTCTGCCTTTGGATACATTAGATGATTGACTAGGCATGCATCTTGGATATATGGAATAGTTTGTTTGTTTTTCTAGGTTGATTTTGCATTTTGGGGAAGCTTAAAAAGGAACGTTACCATGCAAATTTTTTTTAAAAAAAAATTCTATCTTTAACTCTCTTTGACATTTATTAAGGGGGAGCATTGTATTTTGATGAAATTCTCCTACCTCATTACTCTTTTTGATTATGACAAAAAGGGGGAGAGTTTGATTAAGTTTAGTAAGAGTTTGGTACAGGGGGAGAGTTTGTTGAAGCATGTGTCGTATGAAAATTTTCTTAGAAAAAGTATTGCATATATTAAAGGGGAGAAATAAATTTTTAGCAATATAATTTTACACATACTTAGACCAAAGAGATAAACACTAAACATATTTTGTCATCATCAAAAAGGGGGAAATTGTTAGCCTAAGTGTGTTAGGCGTATTTATACTTTGATGATGATTAATATTATTTGAGTTAATAAGTTGTTTATTTGGTGAATTTACATTATACGCATATATTTCGATTTATTGAAAATACACTCAAAACGGCTATTATTAATGTGCTAACAAGTTTATCTAAGGTCGAACTGCGGACGCAAGAGAAACGACCAAAGCTGGGTTTTGGGTTTTCGGTCATAACGTGGTTGCAGTGAGGTGGAGAGGAAGTCGACCGAAATAGCAAGCAGATCAGCCTTCAATGTTTTTGGTCGAAGCGAGGACGCAATGCTACGTCCAAATCTCTCAAGCTCAACTGTCCATGGGTTTTTGATCGTGACGCGGTCGAATAGTGGATGAGTAACTCGACCAAAATGTCTGAAGTTTTGAATCTGTAATATTTGGACATTTTTCGAACGAGATGTGGTCGAAGCCAGGTCAAAGTCTATGACCGGAAAAGCAATAGTTTCAAATTTGTAAGATTTGGCGATTTTGTGGTCGAGGTGCGATCGAGGCCAGGTCGAAGTCTATGACCAAAAAATACGCAAGTTTCGAATATGTAAGATTTGGTGATTTTACGGTCGAATTGCGATCGAGCCTCAGGTCGAGCCCAGCGACCAAAAATGCACAGAAAAGTGTAATGCTAGTTTTCAACGGTCGGATGAGGTCGAACCGAAAAATATTGGGTCGACCAAAGGGCTGAGAAATTATAAATAGTAGGCACTCTGATAATGGAGGCACCAATGGGATTTCATAGCGAAGCTCTGTCAAAATTCCGACACGAAATATTGCTTACATTTTGAGTTTGAAACACAATCCTCCTAAGTCTATTGAGAGCACTTGTAATTGAGTGGTTGGTGTAAGGCGTTGAGAGCTTATAATAAATCGCAGTAGACTTAAGCGATAATTAATGAAAAGATACTTTTTTTTATTCTCATTAAATTTCCTTTATATAGGCTGATTACAAAGGTAAAAAATAATAAGCATAAAATAAGGTAACCTATTGCTATAAACACTCTAACTAATTATCTCAACAGATTTGCTAACTAATTATCTCAACAAATTTGTTGGTGCTAACAATATCGTTCAAATATATGTGGAATATATGGAAATATATATACTAAATATAGGGTTTAATTAATATAATTAACCCTATAATTTTGGTAAGTGAGTATAGACGTGTGAATGTGTCCAACACCCCCCGTCAAGTTGGAGGTGAGTTTGAAATATCAAGGACACCCAACTTGCACAGTAGTCGGCGAAGCGTGTTGGCGCCGAGCAGTTTGGTGAAGATATCAGCTAATTGGGTGCAAGAACACAAGTAGAAGGTGCAAATGATACCTTTCTGAATTTGTTCACGAACAAAATGGCAATCGATTTCGATGTGTTTGGTGCGTTCGTGAAAGACGGGATTATGAACAATGTGAATGGCTGCTTAATTGTCACAAAATATAGGAATCAGTTTGTTGTGAATAATGCCAAGATCACGAAGAAGATAACGCAACAAAAGTAGCTTAAAAGTGAGTGATGAAAGCGAGCGATATTCTGCTTCTGCAGAAGATCTAGAAACAGTCGACTGTTTCTTGGTTTTCCATGAGATTGAACTAGAACCTAACATGGTGAAATAACCCGTGGTTGATCGACGTGTAGTTGGACAACCAGCCCAATCCGAGTCAGCATATCCAGACCAAGAGAGTGTGCTGGAAGCAGAAAGAAAAAGTCATGTTCCACCAGAGCCTTTTAGGTAATGAAGAACACGATATGCCGCATCAAGATGAGTAGAGTGTGGATTTTGCATGAATTGGCTAAGTGTGTTGATAGAATATTGTATATCTGGGCGTGTGACGGTGAGGTATAAAAGTCTCCCTATGAGACAACAATAAACTGTGGGATCAGATAAAGGTGTTCCATCAGTTGGTCATAATTTGAGGTGTTGTTCCATTGGAAAAGAAGATGGACGAGAACCAAGTAGGCCAGAATAAGAGAGGATGTCAAGTGTATATTTTCGTTGACAAAGAAATATTCCTTGTTGAGAACGAGATACCTCAATGCCGAGAAAATATCGTAGAGGTTCGAGATCTTTTATAGAGAATGAATTGGCGAGAAATTTTTTGACTTTAGATATCACATTATCATTATTTTCGGTAATGATGATGTCATCGACATAGACAAGAACAAAAATTGAAATACCACCACGAATATAAGTAAACAGACTATAGTCAAAAATAGACTGAATAAAACCACGTTGGATGAGAGTAGATGAAAATTTTGAAAACCATTGACGAGAAGCTTGTTTGAGGCTATAAATGGATTTATTTAGCTTACAAACATGGTTTGAGGTAGATTTTGAAAAACCGGGAGGGAGTTTCATAGACACTTCTTCGTCAAGATCTCCCTAGAGAAATGCATTGTTGACATCGAGTTGGTGTAGAGACCAATGTTTAATGGCAGCAATAGAAAGTAGAAGGCGAATTGTGACGAGTTTGACCACAAGTGCAAAAGTTTCATGAAAATCAATACCTTCAATTTGAGTATAGCCTTTGGCAACTAAACATACCTTATATATCGTTCAATAGATCCATCAGAACGATATTTGAATTTATAAATCCACTTGCACCCAATTGGATTTTTATTAGGTGGAAGGGTACATAAAGACCACATGTTATTTGATTCAAGTGCATATATTTCTTGGTCATAGCGTCGCACCAGACACTAGATTTCATTGCATGAGAAAAAGATCGTGGTTCAGAATGGTCAATAATGTTGGAAAGAAAAGCACGACGAGAAGGAGTGAAGTGCGACAAAGAGAAATAATGAGCTAAAGAGAATTTTGTCACCATAGATATAGTATTGCAAACATAATCGCTTAGGTGAGGAGGGGAACGACGATCACGATGAGGACGAGTGGTAACGTGCGTCGGAGAAAGAGTAGAATCTTCAATATGAGGAATTGAGTGATTAAGATTGGGAGTATTAGGGTCCAAAGAAGTAGATGAAGAAATGAGGCTTGGTAGAGATGTAAATGGAGATATATCGATGTTATCATAAAGTGGAGTGAAGCCTAGTGTGTTGTCAATAGGCATTGATGATACATCGTGAAAAGGAAAAACATGTTCATGGAAAATGACATCGCGTGAAACATATATTTTATGTGTAGTTGAGTCATATATCTGGTATCCTTTTTGGCCAAAAGGGTATCCAAAGAAAATTTTGGCTTTAGCTCGAGAATCGAATTTATGTTGTGGGTGCATATTTTTAGCAAAACATAAGCATCCAAAAACACGTATGAAGAGTATGACGGAATATGCCCAAGTAAAATTTGATGTGGTGATTGATATTTGAGCAACGGAGTTGGTAGTTTATTAATGAGATATACGGCCGTTAAAATACATTCACCCCAAAAAGAGAGAGGTAAATTTGCTTGAAAAACGTAAAGCGCGAGCGACATCGAGTAAATGGCGATGTTGACATTCGACAACGCCATTTTGTTACGGTGTTGCGACACAATTACGTTGATGAAAAATCTCATTATCATGAAACCAAGATTGAATATTTTTAGAGAGAAATTCAGTCCCATTATCGGACCTAATGGTTTGAAGTTGTGATAAGAATAGTCCACCATCATCATAATTGATATTTGCAATCTTTTTGTTAAAAGAACAATTGATTTGATTAAAAAAATGAGTTAACATATAAAATGTTTCTGATTTATTTTTCATTAAATATGTCCATGTACATTTCGAATAATCATCGACAATTGTTAAGAAAAACTTTGAGCCATTCTTGGATGGTATTGAAAAAGGACCCAAAATATCAACAAGAATTAACTCAAAACAATGAGATGAAAAAGATGTGCTACGAGGAAATGAAAGTCACGGTTGTTTCGCACGTGGACATACTTCACAAAGGAAATTTTTATTTGCAATAATATTATAATTATTTTTAACAAGAAATTGAAAACGAGAATCGGAAGGATGTCCGAGGCGTAAATGCCATGAATCGAACTTATTACAAAGCTGAGAATGAAAAGCAGAATTGGAAATAAAATGAACATCTAGATGAAAAAGTCCATTGTGAGCTCTACCTCGACCAATCGTCGCCTTCGTTACACGGTCCTGAAATAAACATTCAGAAGAAGAAAAAATGTCGTCACAATTAAAAGATTTTATTAATTGTGAGATAGATAATAAATTGAATTTAAACGAAGGAATGTGGAAAACATTCGTTAGAATAAGAGTTGGAGAATGATTGATTGTGTCAATATGAGTTACAAGTGCACGAGATCCATCAAACAATTGAACTAAAATTTTGATGTCGATAGCAACATAAGAAGAAAAATATGATACTGATGAATATATGTGATTAGATGCACTGAAATCTATAATCCAAATAGGAGAAAAACAAGAGAGTATCGTACCTACGAGATGAACAGAAGGTCCGGTAGAATCTTCGGTAGCAGATGGAGTATCACTGCTGTTATTTGAAAAAAATAACGCAGATGAAAAAAATGGCTCTGATACCATAATAAATTGCAGCAGACTTAAGCGATAATTAATGGAAAAATACTTGTTTTTATTCTCATTAAATGTCCTTTATATAGGCTAATTACAAAGGTAAAAAATAATAAGCATAAAATAAGGTAACCTATTGCTATAAACACTTTAACTAATTATTTCAATAGATTTGCGAACTAATTATCTCAACAGATTTGTTGGTACTAACAATATCGTTCAAATATATGTGGAATATATGAAAATATATATATTAAATACATGGTTTAATTAATAAGATTAAACCCTATAATTTTGGTAAGTGAGTATGGACGTGTGAATGTGTCCAACAACTTAATTTTCTTAGAGAAAATTGTACTTGAGCGAAAAAGGCAACTCCTTACGAATCAGTTATTGTAACAGTACAATTAACACTCGTGCAGTTCAATCAAGTATAACCCGTAGCAGTTGAAATGAATACATCTTCAAGGGAGAACCTTGAAGCGCGGACGTAGACATGTTTTGCCGAACCACGTTAACAACTCAATTTTGTATTCTCTATCCTCTCACTTATAGCTTATTAATATTGTGATTAGATAAATATTTAATTGAATTAAATCATTTAAAGTTAGAGAAATCAATAATCGCACGAATATCCTCTCTCTTATAGCTTATTAATATTGTGATTAGATAAACATTTAATTGAAAATGTGACTGCGAGATTTGACTCCTTTATTTTTCAAAGTTTGAGGTTTTAGTTGTTCATAAAATTACTTTAAGATTTGGTTTGTCATTAATATAATAATTCATGGTTTGTTTTGTTAAATTGCCCAAGAAAAAAAAATTAATTAAAGAAAACAATAAAACTAGAACATTTTTCAGTTTTAAACCTAAATGGGCCTTCAAAACTTTAAAGTATTTTTGTGGGCCACGCGGCTTTATGTAGCCGTTGTATCATCCACTCCCCACCCTTGTTGCCCCGTGGCACCAAATTTAACTCTGCATTTACTTCCTAAGTTTTCAAAAATCAATTGGACCGTTGGAGTTCTTCTTCTTCTCAGCTTAATACGTTCTCATTTTTGAAAAACAAAGTAAGTGCATAGAAGAATTTCATCGACAATGGCTATTGACTTCAATTTTACAGAAGAAGAAATGGAAATCGGCGAGAATAATGGCTACCCAATTGCCTATGTCGAGCTCTGCCGACTCAGAGATGCCGGGTTGTACAGCCATGGCCCTCCTTTCGCGTTCAGTCCTTATAGTTTGCAGCAACACGAGGTATGAAATCGCTTCAAATTCAATGTTTGATTGGCGAGAAAGTGGGAAAAAGTGAAAATTTTACTCGATCTTGTATGTTGGAAAACGTTCATCAGAGTTCTGTCTGCGGAAGATCTTGCGACTATCGCAAAAAAATAAGCATAGTAGTTCAAATTCTACTCTTAGTGGCTTTCATTGAATTTCTGACGTTGTGATTTCCAGGTTACACGAGCAAGAGAACTAGATCAGATATTCCCAATATGCAACCCTGAAGCGAAACCAACGAAGAACCCTAAAATCTTTCTGAGTCTCCTATGGAAACAGCTCAATCATCTTGGGTAAACGCTTAAATTTTATTACGTTCTTCAAATGCAAAGTTTCTAGAGTATTTTGTAGAAGCGTTTACTGATTTGAATGTAATCTCCCTTCAATATTAGAAATGCTGGGTTTGATCCTGCTGTAATCCGAGTCGATCCTTATGGCAATGTTCTATATTATCATGCTGATTCGGCTTCGCCTCTTTCTTGGGATATCGACCACTGGTTTCCTTGCTCCCGTATGTGGTTCAATTTTCCTCTCACTCTCTCTCTCTCTCTCTCTCTCTCTCTCTCTCTCTCTCATGATTTTCGATTGTAAAACAGGAGGAGGTTTAACTGTACCAAGCAATCTGAGAATCCTACAATGGCAAGCTTGCATAAAGAAGTATAACAAGCTAGAATTTCTCATTCCATGGTGGGATTTTCAATTGGGTGTCTCTGTGAACCAATTTTTATCAATTTTTGCTTCTTCAAACTCAGATTTCCGGTGGGTCTGCTTCATTTTTACTTCTCTGTTCTTTTGGCTGCAAAAAAGAAAGAATCTTTCGGTGTTAAGGCGTTTAGTTTTGCAATTCTGGCAGGCGCAGAGCATTCTACTTTCTCTTCTCTGACGGCGAAAATGAAGAGCTGAATGCTTCGCAGACCGTACAGTCCCATTCTTTTCCGCAGCCTTTTGTAGAAACTAAAGAGGAATTAGGCCTTGCTCCGGCCGCCATTGTCACATCTCGGAGAGATTACTGTGATTATTCCTTAGTTTTAAGATCACTGGATTACAATAGGCAGCAACGGCCACAATCTCCTCTCGTTGGTAAGTTGAAAAATGAAATCTCTCATTCTATTCGAATGTTGAAGCGTCATTGAACTTCATCGCCTTGAAAATTTTTTTAAACTATTCAGCTGCAAGAAAACTGAAGACTAATAATCGTTCAAAGGAGAATGAGAACCCAGACTTCGCTACAAACCCATATCAAGCCATTGTCATGGCAAGAGACTCTCTGAAACAACGAGAAGAAAGTGCAAAGATGAAAACAGAGATACAGACACTGGATGTTGAAGTTGATGATATGAGGAGGAAGAATGAAGATGAAAAACTCACCATTCAAGAGTTGGAGCTGGCTCTGATCAAACGAAAGAGAAAAGTTGAAAAGTGCAGGCGATTAGCTGAGTCGCAGTCATCCTACCGGACAATGCTGGAGAAGATGATTCGAGACGCCATGCACCAGTAAGATCACAAAAAAAAAAAAAAACCATTCCTCGTGAAATTGACTAGATTTCTGTTTTATCATTGCAGGAGTGTAATTTACAAAGAACAGGTGAGGCTCAACCAAGCAGCAAGTAATTCACTAATGGCTAGACTGGAAGCACAGAAAGCAATCTGTGACGCAGCCGAGAAAGACCTTTATCAGAAACACAAACAACGAAAAGAGCTCGAGAAACAGATAAAATGGCCGGAGTGGGAGCAGGCTCGGAAGAGATCAAGAATGGACGACTGCTTATTGGAAGAAAGCGAAAGCAGAGCTGTGCTTTATATACCCAAAATCAAGCCAAGGAAATCTTCGCACAAGGAGCTGAGAGTGTTTCTGGAGGAAGAACAAAGAGACTCTGGATCCGCCTTCTCCCAGAATGAGGAACCAAAGGACGGAATGGAGGAGGAGAATTTGAGGAAGACAGAGGAAGAAGGTGGCTCAATATCAGACAAACTTCAGAAACTGGAAATAGCAGAAGAAAAGGAACACAGAAGTTTTCAGCTTCCAGTTTTCAGGAAACCAGAATTGGAGGAAGAAGATGAAGAAAGCAGAAAGCTGCGAGGCAAAGGGAATGTTGAGAAATGGCTTCAAATGCTGTTAGAAAAAGGTGATGAAGAAGAATACTTGGATGAAACAAACAGAGCAGAAGAAACAACACAAAAAGAGAGGCAGAGCCCACAATTTGTGAAAAACAGAGAAAATCAGAGTGAAACTGATAAGATTAGAGTGAGTGCAGTAGAAATTTCAAGCCTTGATGGGGAAGAAAAGAAGGGCCAGATTGAAAAGGAGAGAAGGCTGATGAGATCAGAGAGTGCCAGAGCCTTCAGGAGAATCCCATCTTCTCCTTCATTGATGCTGGGGATGAGAAAAGGAGTTGATTGCCTAAGAAAGAAACTGAAGCCATCAGATGATGGTGACGAGGAGGAAGCTGTTTATGCTTCAGGGAACAACTTCATCAAGTCATCAATCAAGACAATCAAGAGGGTAGTGCAACTATAAAAATAACCCTCTATTCTTTTACCTGTAAATACACTATTGAATTGATTCTAGGAGTGCTACGAACCATAATAAGTTTGATTTTTTTACGGTTCACCCTCTTTGGCTGCGTTTATGTGAAGAGATCTAGTGTGTTGATCTGTGATTGCGAATGGGTTGTAGTTTTTTATCTGGCAAATTTTTCAATTTTCTTCCACTGTTCTTCGGAATGATGAGTTTTATCTTGATCAGATTCCATCAACCACGTTCAAAATTCATAAAACAGAATCATAGATTCAAAGCGAAAAGGGTCAACTTCATCAACAAAATTGTACATGTTTTCGACAACATCATAGATTCAAAGCGAAAGGGTCCACTTAATTAACAAAATTGTACATGTTTTCCACAACAGATGGCTTGATATATATATATATAAAACAGACTACAATTCTACACAGCCGGAGGCGATCTGTGTTTACGCTGTTTAACAATTTATTTCTGTAAAATTGATCCTACAACCAACAAATCACCTACTACTACTACTACTACTCATTCTCCAATGTTTTCTCCTATTTAATTAAAGGATGGAAGAAATAGTTTAAATGGATTTAGATGAACTAGTAGGAGATTCACCTGCCATCATGTTTGGAGTTGAACCACTTGCCAGAGAGCCATTTCCACCTTCATTTTGAGCAACGACTGGAATTTTGACGGCCGCTCTTTCCATCTCTTTCTCAAGCTCTTCCTCCCGACGCAGTGCCGTAAATTGGGTGTCTAAGGATTTGGCTGCGGATAACCATGCAAGAACAATCACTAAAAGAACAGCTCCTAGATATGGAGTTGAGTTTGCAAGAGAGCCGAATGTCAAGATCATAAACTGCTGAATGAGAGCACCTCCAGACTTTCCCAACGGGTTGCAGACAACATCAATGGCCGCCTTCCCTTTAACCTAAAACAAGCATTGAAAGTTCAAGCCTATTAAAAATGAAACCTAAGACAAATCAACATTGGATCTATGACCAAAATTCCATATTGAATAAAACACAAAAAAACCTCTGCGAAGTTCTTTCGAATCGTTTAAATTTCTTGGACAAACTTTCAAGATATCAACAATTCAACGGCGAATTAGGAACGATGAATAGAGTAGAATGTAAGAATACAAACCTTGGTGTCCTCATCTAAGGGAATGTAGGCCATTTCTTTGCAAGGGTCGAACAAGCTATACTTGGCACTTTTACTGAAAATGTTTTGCATGGCACCCACATACACAGCTGCAAGAAGAGGAGTCAACCCAAAAGCTGCAAGAGCAGGCGTAAGCGGCACAGCAGACAAAATCAACGAAAAGAAAGCAACTCCAGTAATTAGTAGGACAGTGGGTGTAATCTTGGCTGCAACTCCCCATCCATATTTGTCGAATATAAATTGGCTCAGCAACATCATCGTGAAAGTTGCTATGCCAGTCGCAGTTGAGAAGTCACCCATGAAAGAAGAGTATTCGTTCGGGCTTGGAAACTGCATATTTAAAGCCAAAGCAATAATTATTTAGTTTGGTCACTGTCGTTTATGTAAAAAGATCATTGAAAAGGCTGAATTAAAAATTCAAATTCGACGGACCTGAGCTTTGAGCTTTGATTTCCAGGTAACCTCAACAAGGTTGATACTGATACCGTATGCAACCACCAAAGTTGCAAGATCCCGAATGTATGGTGAAGACACCAAGAATTTCAAGCTCTCCATCGTTCCCATTTTTGGCTTTTCCTGCAAATGAATAAACGAGGGTGGAAAAAATTATATTCAACTGTCAGTAAATGGCTAAACAAGCATTCGGTAAGCAACTTTTAAAGTCAGAAATGAACCAAGTTTGCCAATAAAATAAATGTTTAGCAATAAAATTTGCAGACTAAGAAAGCGATAATACCAAATAAATGAAAACGATGATAAAATTGCTGGTTTGTGGACGATTACCTTCTTCTTCTTGCTGCGAGTAGGAAGTGGAACGTATTTATTCACCCACCAGTACGTAAAACATATTGCAAATCCCATCAGCACCACAATGCTCATCATTCCCTTTAAAGAAATGGCCCAACCATCAATGCCGGGACCTAGTTTTGTCCTCAGATTAGAGAAGTACTTCACTGTTCGGCCAGAGAAGATAAGGGCAACATTAGCCCCAAGTCCAAACAACGGATAGAATCTTTTCGCTTCCTCAACTGTAGTTATCTACACAGTGATGAGCATAGAAATCTATTACTGAAGATAAACCAAGCATTGAAACAATGAAGAATCGGAAATCCATTCACAAGTATTAGCGACAATGCTTAGACTTCAGAAAAGCCTAGTAAACTGCCATGAACAATTCATTCATCCATAAGCATAATCAAATACCTAATCTCATTCCCCCTCCCTTCTATTGATAATCATCTCCCCTAATATTAATTCCTAAAGTACACCCTCAATTTATTTCCCAACACACAGAAGAGACGTGCTCAATCCTTGATGCCACGAGCATCAGACCAAAAAAACTCCAATCTTTCTAATACGTCTCCCCCATTAAAATTCACATATGCTCAGAGAAAACAAGCAGAGTACTATGTGTTATTTATTTATTTGCAAGTTATGAGTTATTTAGTTAATTATCTTATGTTTAATGTGAGTTAGTGGACTTTTATTGAGCAGTTATTGTGTTCACAGGGAAGGAGTGTGTTCTGGGGGTCGTTTGGGGAAGGAGAGGGGACATTAGGAAATTGTGGAGGAAAACCTTTCTGGTTGGGAGAGTTCAGGCCTCTCGAAAGCTTGTGAATTTCTTGTATTGTGGTGATTTTGTAAGAACAGGGAAGTGTAACACTTTCCTGCTCTATGGTTAAGAAATTGAATACTTGTCTGCAATGGCATTGTGACCATGATTGGTGCCATCAACATAAAACTTCAAATGAATTTCCTGGACACTCCAGTGTTCAAATTTAGAACATATGCATTTAGATGGATGACATAATAAATCTCATGCAAATTGATCGAACTTGACAAATGAAGAAGCTAACAAAAAAGTATCACAAATCACAGTTCAACGACAAAAACAGACAACCGATGAATCGATCTTCTTTTAATCCTAGCTAGCTTGCCCAGTATTAGTATGTATTTGAACTAGCGAAAACACGATAATCATCTTCAAAAAAAACTCTGGTTCTGAAAATCAGCATGAAGGCAAACATGAAAACCAATGATTGCATAGTAAATAAGAAAAATAGACCTTCTGTGAATAAAAATGTACCTGATTGGCGAATCCCCAGAACAAGACAGAAATAACAACACTTCCCCACAGTTCAGCCATGACATAAAATAGGCAGAAACTCCAGATCCTCATGATTGCTAAAGGGCCAAGAAACCTTGGACCAAGAATGTAGAGAAGTTGATCAGCAAAAGCTTGAGGATGAATATAGTTGCTGAGAGGATAAAGCAGAAAGCCAAAAGCCCCAAAGAAGGCAATAAAAGGAACTATAACTGTGTAGAAGAGAGCCTGCTTAGACAAAACATTAGCCAGTTTTGTGTATAACAACATAAACCCAACAGCCATAGGCAAGTTTACCCAAGTCTTCAAAAAAGGTATAATTTCTGCACTACTTCCCGGAGCTGTCACAACTAACACATCCTTTGTGTCCCTCAGTATTGTGTAATTGAAGAGGATACAGAAGAACATCAATCCAAGTGGGAAAATTTTTTTAAGGGTTGCCAGTTCAATACCCAGAAATTTTGGACTTTCAGTCTCAGTTTCCCCCAACAGCGGTTGACCATCGTCGGCTGCGGCGGCTTCAGCCCTGCAGATTAGAGAAACTCCCTTTTTCTGGAAAAATCCAGGATTCTTAGAGACAAAGGCCTGAAAATTCGGCAAGGCTTTTGAAGACACAGAAAACTCGCAAATAGCTTTAGGTTTAGGAGAGAAACTTCTTCGTGTCAAACATTTAAAAGCAAATGGTTCCCTGGTCTTGGGGCATGGGGGGAGAGAGAGAAGACCTTTGCTCTGTAGAACAACCTCCATATCTCTCTACTTCCCTCGAGAAAAACCCAGAAAAGATTGGTCCTTCAAGAGCAGAACATAAAGAGAAGCACAGATAAGGGCAAAACCTGAAGGTTGAAGTTGAAGTAGAGATAGATGCAGAGGGAGATGCTAAGGTAGATGGAGAAGAAAGATTTATCCTTTTTTAGAGGGAAGGAACAGGAGGTGGTGGGTACAAGTTAATCAGAGCAGGAAACCCATCTCCGGGCAGGAAGAAGGACAACCAAACAGTACCGCTTTTTATGACCGCCCAAATATGAATTGATTGCCAAAAATTAAAAAACTTTCGTCGAAGCCACACTAATAAGGAGAAAAAGAACAACTTGAAAAATATAATACAGGCTGAACAAAGGAATTAAACCGAGTGTCCGCTTCGGAAAAGTATCTCAACAGGATCTTAAACAAGAGTCCAAAAGGATTCTTCTTCCGATGAGAGAGATTTTCCTACCATTTTGTGTGCGTCTAAAAATACCCTCTTTCCTTTTCCTGCATCGCTACCACAAATTAAGATTATTTTGCACTTTTACAACACGAAACGGGAAAGAACCAGGGTTCACTTTTCCTTTTTCCTTGATGAAAATTACGCGTGAGACGTGAGACCACTCATTGATTTCTGAAAATAAAAACAACCCATTTTATGTTCTTCACCACTCAATCTTTGGTTGTTTGCTTTTGATCTAATAAAATATCTACCATCCTCAACTAATCAAAAAATTAGCATCACCCCTTCAAAATGAGCCAACGACATGAAGTGCCATTGTTTTATAGGGGTGAAAATAAATTTAATAGTAGCAATTTATTTTAATTTAGTTTTAAAGTAAGCTATTTCATGCCAATTACAGCTGACCTCATGACCTGTTCCATGCCAGTCAATACGCGTGGGTTCTTGTCTTTAAAATGATTTTAAGTGACCAATACTTTCGGTTATGTAATTATAGTACTTAAGCTAAAAATATAGTTGTGATGTTTTGTAGAACGAAAATCAATCCAAACATATTGTTGTCTTACTCACTCGGCTTAACACTCACTGACGAGGAACCAGATCAAGAATTTTGAATAACATTTTCGGGGAGGCATGGGTCAAAAGCTCAAGCCGCCTCCACACCATTTTGGAAGGATTCAATTTCCTCCACCTCAACCTGCACTTCTCTCCCCCTCCTCTCAGTCGAGCTAATTGTGGGGAAGATGAACACTACTTTAAATTAATCACGTTTACACTCTGCCAAAGTAGGACCCACCTATACAACAACTTGCTCTGGTGGGTCCCACTTCCAGCCTTTTCGTTCATCAAATGATTGGGGGATGGCGGCCTTTTTGTCACAAGGTCTTTCCATGTGGAGCCCGAGATTCAACGGTGCAAAGCGATCGACGTGGCAAATGATCGTTGACCTCGAGATGTGTGAGTTCTTATCGCAACAAGCGGAATCTGACAAGACGACTGACACGCTTCTCCGCGCGAGGGAAAGCATTGGGCATCATGGGCCCATAGTTTGGCCCAAATGATAAACGTTCTTGAAGCGTGGACCATTTTTCACGCTAGTCACAGAAGCTTTAAACAATTTCAAACAAAGCTCATTGAGAGAATGAATAATGCCGAATGCCGTGGGAGGTTTACAAGAGTGGTTTCTTGGATAGTTGAAGTGCTTATTTGTTGGGTAGTTTAGATTGGAGTGTTATTCTAGGAAAGTTATTTTGTAGCTGATTATTTTGTGGGTAGTTTAAATAATGGAAAATTAATAAAACAACCACTAACTATAGAGTCAATGAAAATTCAAACACTAAACAATTTTTGCTAATAAATAAAACACTCAACTATAAAAAAATAAATAAAGTAAATATCATCGTTAACTTGTTGAAAGAAACGTTAAAAATGAAAAGATCTTTCAAAATAGAAGATTTTCAGTTAATTTGTTCGAAATCTATTTAGTATCAAAATAGAAGATTTTCAGTTAATTATTTATTAAAAAATCAATGTATTTCAACCTAAACATGTTTCTGATTTACTAAAGAAACTTGCTGAAAAACATCGATTTTTGTATCAAAATGGAAGGTTTCTAGTTAACTATTTGTTGAAAAATCAATGTACTCAAAGCTAAATATGTTTTCGATCCATTGAGGAAACTTACCAAAAAATCTATTGTTTGTTATACTGAAGAACGATAAAGAATCCAGTGAATGAGGTCCAAATAATATTTTTAACTGCGAAAAGAATAGATTTTGTTGCAGAAAATAATCTTTCTTTTACAAAAGGTCATCTTTCTTTTGCGAAAAGTCATCTTTCTGCTACGGAAAGTAATCTTTCCACAGTGGAAAGATGACTGTTTGCACATGAAAGTAATTTTTTCTAAATCATATTCCAAGAACTTACTTTCCACAGTAAAAAATAATTTTTCTTTGTAGAAAGTAATCTTTCCTGAGTTCTATTCCAAGAACTCTATTTTCCCAGTGGAAAGAAAAAGTTCCTATGACGACCTGATTTCCTTTTTTTTAAAATATAGCTATTTAAAATGCTCTTTCTTTGTGAAACATTTACAATTTAAAATATTTAAATTACACTTAGGAAGACTTTGCATTTTAAAACTAAATGGAATAAAATACATTGTTTAGATAAAAAAAAATTTCTTTTGTAAATCAAATACTTTTACAAATACAAAACCATTTACATTCATTCCTCTTCTAACTTTTAGCCTAGCCAGTCACAAAATCTGCAACGCGCACATCCTCCATCAACTGCTCCTATCCTTGATGCCGTGCATACCAACATCACAAGACTTAAACTATGAGCCTAACATTCAGTAGAAAATAAAATGCATAATGAACATGATATGCACGTTTATAAAACAGTTTTCTTTCTTTTCTTAACTTTTATTTGCTTAGGAAAAATGTGATGAACTTCAATCATGATGAATGTATGCTATATCGGTGAACTCATACTATGACTGTAAAATTTAAGAATTTTTAAATGATTTAAAATGTCACGTGTAAATTTTTCGTGAATTTTTAGTCAAATGTGGAAGAGTTGACCTGTTTTGTCGAGTAGTAATAATGTGTGCATTTTTCCATCAAACGATCAATTGAGTTTTCCGAGTGGGAATTTATTTTCAAAAATATTTCTAGCAAATTATTTTGGCTAATAAATTATTTTGAGCCGACGTTTAAACAAATCGAGGTAATGTAAAATATAATATATGTTTTTGATATTATATATATATATATATATATATATATAAAGAATTATATTGTTTTGAAAAGAGAGAGAAACGACGTCGCTAAGCAATAGGGTGGACTGCTGAAGCATGTGGAAGTCAGACGAAGTCTTCGCTGTCGGATGAAGGATATGGGGGAATTAGATGTTATGTGGGGCGTTAGATTAAGATGGAGGGACGTCTGTTAGGTCAAGAGACGTCCAACGCCGAAGAGTAAGTGAAGTCACGTGTGAGGCATACGCGGGGGTTGAGCAGAAGAAATGTTAGCCGTTAGATGTCGTTTGGGCGGATTGTCAATGGTTGGATTGAGCGCGGGGGACATCCGTTGTTGCTGGGGATGTCCATTTTAGATACTAATGGCATGTGCGGGGCACATATTACTTGTAAGTAGAATGCAGATGAAGTGTTAGCCGTCGGATGAAGAAGGTCGGATGAAATTAGGATCATTGGATGACTGTGAGGGACATCTGTTTTGGGGAGGGACGTCCGAAACAGGTCCAATGCACGTTGAGTGACGTCCTTTTTGGATTTGGGACATCTGAACTCGATAAGGGACGTCTGGAATAGAGTGAGGGACGTCTAACAATGTTGAGCCCTAGAAATCGAGTATAAATAGGTGCGTTTGGCCGAGGGTTCAGAGTGATTCTTCTTGAGCTGGCAAGAACCCTTCCATTTGAGAGAAAGAGGGACTTCGTGGGAGAGGGTTGGTTGAGACGTCGATTCCGATCAATGGTGGATGCAAGTGGTTGAAGACTTCCATCTGGGATAGTTGCGTTGTCCGTCCTAGGACCCTTCGCGAGGGGATGGTCGTGGTAGAGGGCTCAAGAGCTAGGGCATTCCTGGCTCGGACAATTCTTCTGTCATTTCTTCAACTACGGTGAGTAATGTTGTGAGCTAGGTTCAATTTTGGTCCATTTATGGCCGTCGGTAATGCATTCCAAATTACCGATTCTGATTTTTTTGGATTCTTTGTTTTCGATCCTATTGATATTGTTTCTTTTCTAATGCATTTCTGTTGAGGGAGACTGCCGAAGGTTTGCTCTGTTGCTTGGGCTGGTTTCTTTAGTTCGGTCACTGTCCAGAAAATAATTAGGAACTGTTGCTTTGTTGCTTCTAAATATGGTTCTTATTTTGTTAATTTCCAATGGGCACTGTGAGAAAAATGTTGCCTTATGGATGAGGTCCTATTAATTGGGTTTATTCGATTGCTTAGCTGCTAGATGTAGTTGAAAATATGGTTCTACTAAATTGATCCTGTTCTTCGGTTGTGTTTCTACCGAGAGGAAATTTTTAAGAGCTATGGCTCTATTGATTTTGGTTTTTGTTTTGCATTTTAATTACTACTTTCTAGATGAAAAGGGTTGTCTATGCTCGGCTTATTTGGGTTTGTTCTATCTTGATAGATACTCTTGGAATTTCTAGATTTGGTTTCCCGATTCGGATTCGGGGTTGACCTTAGAAACCGCCTTGGATTCCAGTCTTGTTTTTCCTTGTATGTTTGTTGGGATGTTGACCCCGGCGTTATTGTAGCTTCTAGAGGTCTCAAGAAATTTGACTTTTCGCTTAGAACAGCGCATGGAGCTGGTTTGTCAGTAAGCGTGTCGTGGTCGCCATCGCCGTAGGGATCTTTATACTTTCTACACGGCATTGTATCATGGTTTTCAAAACTGCTATTTTGTGGGATACTACACTTGTGAAAACCCACTGGAACTGTTCGACAACACATCAGTTTTTATGTATACGTATGTTTTCTCACATTTACATTTGTACATGGTTTATTCTTGATATTCTGCCATATTGATAATGTGATATCTGTGCATGTGTTGGAAGGATGAATCCTCTTGATGCTTTAGGCACTCTAGCACTAAAGCATCACAAGGCTATTCGGTGACATCTTCTACTGCGAGAAGACGGGTTACATGATACGTACATTGGGAGAATGAATCCTCTTGATGCTTTAGACGCTAGCGCTAAAGCATCACGAGGCTATCCCACAATCATCTACTGAAAGAAGATTTGTTATGTACATTGGGAGGATGAATCCTCTTGATGCTTTAGACACTCTAGCGCTAAAGCATCATAAGGCTATCCTCGTGCAGTCTCATGTTGCATAAAGATTAGTCGTTTAAGTGTGAAATGACGATGAGGCATTCATAACATGTCCTCAGGTTTCGAGTCTTGGAAGTGGAAAAAAGAGGATGAGACATTAGTGACGTGTTCTCAAGTTGCGAGTCCTGAAAGTTGAAAGTGGAGATGGGAAGGTGATGATGCTTCTTTGGGTTGAGTCCCTAAACCTGGTTAGGGTATTTGTTACATGGAGTTGGCAAGGTTGTCAATCGCGAAGATTAGCCTATCCTAGTACCTTTCCAAACTGATAGGCGGTGTGATGGCTTGAGCTTGCTCATCAGCAATTCTCGTCAATTTGGAACACAGAGATATTCTAGTAGAGAAACGGTCTATCGTGATCAACCTCATCCGTTATTGCGATTATACGAGTATTGTCAGCTCAGAGCTTTGCTCGCTGACTACTCAGGTGACGTGTTGGATCTTCGGGTCGCCGTCAATGGTATTCTTTCTTACCTCATAAGGTGTTGCTATTGGCTGATAGTCACCTTTCTGTGACATGTGCTCGGTGGGTTCTTGCGTGACCATCAATTTTGTTGAGTATGTATTTAAGGTTGTCAGTCGCTGAGATTGACCTATCCTGGTACTGTTTCAAACTGATGGGTGGTGTGATGGCTTGAGTTTGCTCCTCGGCAACCCTCTTGAATTTGGAACATAAAGGTACTTAGTGAGAAGCGGTCTATCACGAGCAACCTTATTTGTTACTCCGTTTATATGGATCATATTAGCACTACTTACGACCCTTTGGCACATCCAAGCGATTATACTACATTTTTATGATGAGTGACAGATGAGTCCTTATGTGACCATTCCTTTTCACTAATGATGTTTTCATACGGAAAACGATGTTGACATATTTTACGATTATAACTGTCTATGTATACAGTGGGTTTTTGAACAAAGCCACATTTAGGGCCATGAGCGGGTTTATTAAAATGACAAAGAGGTTTTAAATATTTAAAATCCATGTATGGTAAATGAGAAGCATGAAATAGTTTTTTAAAAGATAAGGAAAACAGTTTTAGCATGCATTGCATTTAGTATAGATTTTCCTACTAAGTTTGACACTTACCCTTTAGACTATATTTTCTCCCAGGCTAGGGTGTAGGTTCTGTAAAACCCGTGAAATTTTTTTTAATTAAGAAATTCCATGTGTTAATTTTTTCGTGTCAAAATCGGTCATAATGTTAAAAGTTGACCTGAATTGTCGCGTAGTGGCCACGTAGGAAATTTTGGTCTATTGGTCAAATTCGTGGAAATTGGAAATTTTCAAATAGAAAATTTATTTAAGAAACAAAATTGGAGAATTAAATTGGACTGATAATCGTCATTTGGTGACATTCAGGATAAGTCGAAAGTGAGGAACGAAATAATTAAAAATGTGATATGCATATTTGATATATATGTGGCATTAAATAAATAATGGATATTTAAATTAAATAAAGTGAATTTAATGAAGGAGTAAAGATAGGAAATAAAAATAAGGTAAAGTGGAGTAGGGAAATTAAAAAGGATTGAGAAGAGGGGGAAAAACATTAAGATGAAAAATATAGGGGGAGAATTGAAAACAAAAAAAGGAATCAGGAGAAGAGGAAATAGTAGGGGTGTGCAAACCGAACCCGAACTGACGAACCGAACCGGAACCTGTCAATTAGGGTCGGACCGATTTGGATTTGTGCAAAAAACAAAAAAACAAAATTCGGATGAAATGTGTCCAAACCGATTATTAGCGGTTCGGTCTCAGTTTTGTTTTCTCAAAACCGTGGAAACCTAACCAAAGAGCATTAAAAGTAAACATTTAGGGTTGTCCGTCCTGTCCTGTTTCACAGTTTAACTTCAGATTTCAGAGTTCCGTGTTTTCACTTCTCAACTCAAAAGTCAGAAGCGTTAATCGTTATCCCTGTTCGTTCCGAGGTTCCGAGGTTTTCCGTCTTTGTTCGTCTTACTAAGACTTTAAGCATCCAGTGGCGGCTTAGATCTGGGAGTCAGGGAGTGGATTACCGGCGGTCTTAGTTTGTCTCCAAGCTCCAGCAGTCCAGTCTGGGAGTGGATTACCTGTGGCTTAAATCTGGGAATGGATTACCAGAGGCTTAGATCTGCTTCAGAGTAATTGTCTCTTCTCTTCTTGATAAGTAATAATTTTTACTTTCAATTTGTCCTGTATGGAATTATGGAGTTGTCTTGCAGTTGCACTTCAAATTTGCCCATGGAATTGATTTTTCAAAAATTGATCTTCGAATTGATTGTCTTGAAAAGTTTATGATAATGGAGATTAAAGTAATTGGAGAATTAATTCAATAAATTGTTTAAATTTGTTTATCAGTGAAGATTAATGAATGACAAACCTCATAAATCTTATTTTTTTATGTCCTATATTGTTCTAACATAATTAAGAATGACATGGGTCCTTGTATCTCCTTAGTTGAATGACATGAGTCTGTGTATGTAACGTCCCCCGGTGCTCCTAGTACAATATTGTCCGCTTTGGGCCGAAGCCTGCACGATTTTGTTCTTGGGGTTAGCCCAAAATGCGTTGTACTAGGTAGGGAGGGGATCCATGCTTATAAACCATGCATTTTCTACTAACCCAAGTGATGTGGGATTGTGCCCCCCTAATATGTGCTGGACCCACACCTGGGCATTTCCTGGCCTTCACAGGGCAGGATGCCACAATCTCCTCTCCTTGGGGACTCGACGTCCTTGTCGGCCACACTTCCGATTGAGATTTCGCTCTGATACCATTTGTAACGTCCCCTGGTGTTCCTAGTACAATATTATCTGCTTTGGGCCGAAGCTCGCACGGTTTTGTTCTTGAAGTTAGCCCAAAATGCGTTGTACTAGGTAGAGAGGGGATTCATGCTTATAAACTATGCATTTTCTACTCTCCCAAGCGATGTGAGATTGTGCCCCTCTGATATGGGCCGGACCCACACCTGGGCCTTTCCTGGCCTTCACAGGGCGGAATGCCACAATGTATCTCCTTAGTTGTCACATAATTTAGATGATTATTTTTAGGATATTTGAATGACATGGGTCTGTATATCTCCTTAGTTGTAACATAATTAAGAATTCAGAATTATGGGTCATAGACTCATAATTCTAATATAATTCAGAATTGGAACAATAATTTGAGCAATTCCTATGAAACCCGGAAAGAATTTGAGTATGTTGATTATTTGCAGTGAACATGGTCACATATGTTAGATGATTATTAAACCCAAAATTTCATTGTTTTTGAATCTTTTTTTAATTTTGATGGATGTTTATATTTGATGGTTGTTTTTGTTTATTTCTGAATGGATGGTTCTTTCTAAAATGATTCTGATATGGTTCAAATTATTGAAATTGTAGAGGATGGAAAGCAATAATGAAACTGTAGAGGGTTCTACTATTAACTCTATTACTGGTCAAAACAAGAGAAAAACATCTGAAGTTTGGAATTATTTTACTATAATTGAAAGCACTGATCATAACAATCCTAGATCGAAATGTAATTATTGTTCACAGACATATGCATGTCATACATCGAAGAATGGTACATCAAACTTGAAAAGACACATTAGTAGTTGCGAAAAATTGTTGGCAAGTATGGATGTGAAGCAAAAGACTTTAAGCTTCCAAAATATGGAATTCAATACTAATCTGTCATGTTTTAGTGTTGCAACTTGCCGAGAACTACTGGTAAAAATGATTATTATTAATGAATTGCTTTTAAAGTTTGTTGAAGGAGAGAGTTTTAGATCTTATTCCCAATATGTGCAACCGAAATTTGTTGTACCCTCTAGAACACGATTGCACGAGATATTATTAGTATTTATGAGAAAGAAAAAATGAAATTGAAAGAATACTTTAGAAACACATCTCAATGAGTATGCTTGACTACCGATACATGGACTTCAATTCAAATTTTGAATTACATGGTTTTAACTGCACATTATGTTGATAGTGATTGGACATTGCATAAAAAGATTATTAATTTTTGTTTGATTGCGAATCATAAAGGGGAAACGATTGGTAGAGAAGTCGAAAAATGCTTATTGGAATGGGGAATTGAAAATGTTTTGACAATTACAGTTGATAACGCTTCTTCGAACGATGTGGCCATTTCATATGTAATTAAAAGTGTTCGAAATTGGAATTGATTAGTTTTGAATAGGGAATACATGCATATGCAATGTTTTGCACATATTTTGAATTTGGTTGTATGTGATGGTTTAAAATATCATCACGAATCTATCATAAGAGTACATAGAGCTGTGAAGTACGTTCGATCTTCGCTTTCAAGACTGTAAAATTTTAAGAAATGTGTTGAAAATGTTAAGATTATATGCAAAATTAATGTTTTTTTTATGTGCCTACCAGATGGAATTCCAAATATTTAATGTTAGAAAGCGCCGAAAAATTTGAAAAAGCTTTTGAAAAGTTAAAGGAAACTGATATTCAATATATTGGTGATTTGGGTGGAGAAAGACCTCCCACGACAGAAGATTGGAGTAATATTCGAGAACTTATCAAGTTTTTGAAGATTTTTATGATACGACTATAAATGTATCAGGCTCCTTGCATGTTACTTCGAATATGTATTTGACTGAAGTATGTAATTTAAAAATTGTTATCCATGAGTACGCTGAGTGTGATAATCCATTATTAAGGAAAATGGCTATTGGAATGCAAGGAAAGTTTGATAAGTATTGGGGAAGTTGTAATAAAATGAATTTTTTGATGTATGTGGCAGTTGTATTAGATCCTAGATGTAAAACAAAGTTCTTGAAAGTTAACGTTGCTTGTTAAACTGCTATATGAATCGATAATTCTGAATTCAAGGAAACAACTTACCAAGGGTGTATGTTGGTTATTGTTTTACTCATGGGTTTATTTGCTGTTTAGACTTCTATTTTTGGAGATTGTTATCATGGTTGGTTTTGGTTTTGCTACTGTTGTTCTAAGGTTGGATGAAATTGGGTTGTTGTAATTACCTTAAATTGTTGAACTGTGAAGAGAATATACTGTTGGGTAGTATATAGTTCATGCGCATGTATTATGGTTGTGCTAACAGTTGAAATTATTGCACTCTCGTGTGATTTCAGACATTGTTTTACTGGATTGTAGAGGAATGAGTGATGAATAGAGTGTTGATAGAAATATGTTTATTTTCAATTTGGTTGGCTAATAAGGAATTGTTATTACACAATTGAGGCATGGTTAGTTTACTGAGTGATAGAGTTTAGGGATTTTGTTGGGAGTATTAGATGAGGCGTTCACACATTGGTTGGTTCCTATTCTCGGTATAGGACTCTCTCACTCATTTCTTGGAATTAATTTATAAATTCTCACTTTTGTACTTTTGTCAGACTTGGACGATTTTGACAAGTGTGATACAATTCCCAAGGAGACAGTTGCTCGGGTTAGCAAGAAAAAAATTGTCGTCGAGGTAGGGATTTCTATACCTCCTGCATTGCATTGCATCGCATCGTATCCTGTTTTCAAAAGAATTATTTTGTGGATATCACACTTGAAAAAAATGACGGGGACTCTTCAACAGTACGTCAGTTTTTATTAGTAATATGTTTTTTGCACATTTAATTCCACACATGGTTTGAGATTTGTTGTGCATATATCAGAGGATCAATCATCTTGATGCTTTAGACGCTCTAGCGCTAAAGCATCACGAGGCTATCCCCTTTTGAAACTTTCTGCTGCGTGAAGGTTGATTGCTTGTATGTGCGAAAACAGATCGGGGCATTGGTGGCGTGTCCTCAGGTTGAGAGCCCTGGAAGTTGTAAAGAGTATGGGAGAGCGATGACGTCTCCTTGGGTCGGAAGCCCCTAAACCTGGCTAGGGTTTGTCCCACGGATCAGACGGTTGTCAGTTGCTAAGACTTGTTTATTCTAAGTACCGTTTC
This sequence comes from Begonia loranthoides, assembly GCA_022433065.1. Classification (NCBI taxonomy): domain Eukaryota; kingdom Viridiplantae; phylum Streptophyta; class Magnoliopsida; order Cucurbitales; family Begoniaceae; genus Begonia; species Begonia loranthoides. The sequence goes on along the minus strand of CM039477.1, from coordinate 15,942,160 downwards.
ATTTGACGGGTGGCTTAACGGCCGAGTTTACTCGTCGGCAACCCTCGTCCATTTGAAACTTCTAGGTATCTTATGTAACGCCCCATTTATAAAAATCAACTTTATTTAAGGAATTAGTATTACAGAGAAGGTACAGACTTATCAAAAGTCATGAGTACCTGACACAACAGCTGATATTTCATCGTTGACTCCTATTTCCTCATTATTGACCCCCTCATCTATCATTTCTTCAATTGCCTCCTCTTCTTCTCCATATAATGAGAAAACTCTTGGAGCTACTCCCTCCAGCTTTCTGTCCAAAGTTAGGCAATATTGTGATAGGTCCCAAACTCTAGATGTCAAGCAAACTGAGATTGGCAATCCGTGAGCTGGCAGATTCGACCTCCTGTTTTAAAACAAGTATAACTCCATTTGTATACAGAGTTAAGAGCTCAAATTTACAGGTCTAAGAGTCCACAATCCAATGATTAATGCATCCAAAAATCAGCTTCCAAATAGTTAGGACAATCGAGTTATGCTCTAAGGAAGATTGACCCTCGGATTAGAGTTTCGGAAAACAAAATCTGGTCACAGATTTGAAACGAACATAAATCAACTTGTGTACGTGCTATGGCTCCCAAAATTACAGGTCAATTAGCCAATAATCCAAATATTATCACTCTCAAATTTCAGCTCCAAAATCGTTGTACAAACGAAGTTGTGTTTTAAAGAAATCGGACCTTGGATTAGGGTTTCAGAAAACAGATTCTGACCACCAATATTAAAACGACAATATCTCCATTTGCATATGTCTTTTGATCACCAAATTTACAGGACAAACAATCAACAACCATAAAAAGAACAATTCCAAATTCCAGTAAAAAAAAAGGCATGCACAAATGGAGTTGTGCGTGATACAATCATAACTGTCAATCTGAAAACGCAGATTCCAGATTTGCAGAGTAATTTTCCTTCCTTTCTTTGCTTCACCAAACGACGTCCAAATTGCATGAAACGCATGCCAAAATAACCCCAATCCAATATTCTTTCCAGAGGTTCAAGAAAAAGGATTACCTTCTTCAATAAGTAGCTATGAACAGAGAGAAGAAATGGAGCTGGTCCACTGTCCTTCAACAGAAAAGGGGCGAGAATCGGCCTATCCAAATGGATGACACTCCAACAAGGCAAATGCTTGATCTTCTATCCCCACACCCCATACACAACCACACTAGATGATTGCTAGAGGAAATAGCATGAAACAACCTATTCAAGAATCAGCAAAACAATAGGTTGAGTTGATAGAGAGAAGGGACGAGAGGAGGAGCTCACGGAACCTCAAGGGAAGCACACGGCTAAATCACAATTAGGGATTTCCAATGAAGTTTGATTAGGGTTCATTAGAGAAGATAAAATACCTCTCTAATGGTAAATTTACAAAGTTGCCCCCAAAAGAAAAATTACAAAAGAAACCCTAAACAGGAAATGACAAAATTGTCCTTAACAATAACATAAACACAATAATTCCGAGTTTGAATTTTTTGTCTCTGTAAAGGAGACGTTTGACATAGCAAACAAAAAACCCAAATATGACGCTAAATACCTCTTTGGAAAGCTCTGGATGTCTGCTACAAGTTGTATGAAGGAAAACATTTGCAAGGGAGTCTTCCCGATTGCCAAAAGAGCCCTTGAACGCCCGGAGGTTAGATTCTAGGCAGAAAGGAAAGCCCACCATTTCTTCTATGATTAGCATAACATCCACTAGTCCAAATGCACCAACACCTCTTTATTAAATTGATCAAAAACTCTCCTCCAAGTTAGCTAGAGAAGAAACACCTACAAAATAAATAAAAAGTTAGAAAATAAAGAGCCCTTGGCTCGGGCTCATGTGACGGGACTTTGGGGCACATCATATTGTGAAATATGTCCCAGTTTTCCACATTTGTAGCAAAGACCGAAACCAACTTTGCATTGGTCAAAGTGGCTTTTATGGCATTTTGGGCAAGGCTTGGGTTGATTGGGTGCCTCAATCATCGGACGCTTTTCCTTTTCGCTTTGTAATTCCAACCTAGAGGATCTCTTTATTCCATGATTAATAGGTTGAGCAGCTCGTTGTGTGGTTTGATTAGTTCTCCAGAGTCTCTGAATAAACTCTTTTTGCCTTGCTGCCATAGTCTTTACATTCTCCATCACTAGGGCTTTCGTAGTAATGTTTGCGTAGTGACACCGTCAAGGATTTTCATTTTTAATCCTTGAATAAAATGATTAACTTTGGATTCGTCCGTGGACACCAAGAGTGGAGCAAATCGAGCAAGAGCCTCAAACTTCTGGATATATTTGGATACTGTCCCTGTTTGTCGCAGTCGCAAGAATTCCACCATCTTCTGCGTTCTTATTGTATGGTTAAAGTACTTTCCGTTGAACAGCTCCTTAAAGGTTTTCCAATTGAGGACACAAACATCTCGTGATGCTTTTATCGAGTCCCACCAGAAACGGGCTTCCAAGACCAACAAATATGCAACACATTTAACCTTTTTAGTTTCCTCCACACCAACATACTCGAACATATCTTCAATAGATCATATACATTCTTCTGTTTTTGCTACGTTAGATACGTTCCCTTCAAGACTTGGAGGTTTGAGCTTGAGGAACCTTTCCCACCCAGCTTTATCATGAACTACCATTGCTTATGGGTTGCCATTTCGAGGTTCATTTCTACTTCCACTTCTATGGCCATTTCCATTACCATTTCCCATGAGTCGTGTCATAAGATGGAGCTATTGTTCCATAAACTGAGACTATCTTTCCACTACTGTAGCGATGTGATTAAGTGCATTATTCCCTCCATCCCCGTTAGCAGCGTCTATATGTCCAACATTCTCTTTTTCCATGCTGGCGTTGTTTGTAGGTTCGTTACTTCTTGCTCTTCTTGCCATTTTTATAGTCCTACATATTGTATTGGAGTATTGTTAATCTCATTTTGTACTGATTAGGAAATTCCCAAGAAAGACTGGTGGATCTTAACAGATCACTTAATACCAGTCTCCTTAAACAAAATATCCTTTCCAAATAAGTTCCTAGGATAGGCTGGTAACGACGGTCCACTTAAATACCAGTCTCCTTAGACAGAACTTATTTGTACAGTGTAATTGTTAATATTAAAAAGTTTAATGTACAATATAAGAATTTTACTTATAGTTGGAGAAGCATTCCAGATGAGATCTCATCAAAAAATGCTTATGCAGTCATTATTAGAGAAGAACCTATCTCCTCTTCAAGCTATTTACTTTCACTTAATAGTCAAGATGTATGAGATCTCATCAATCTAGGGAAGTTGGATCTATTATACCATCTTGTGGCTTAACCGTCACTCTGGCACGGAGAGTCATCCATTAGGGGCGTCACCACTGATCTCATACACCTATTTACGTTTATTGGTTCATTTATAAACATGCTATGCATACGTCAAAAGTTTCATAAGCCCTATCATGATGCATGTACAATTCATAACAATACAATGGAATTAACAGCAGTACAACAGTCCATATATGAAATTAAAGCAGTTGATATATTTTTAGTCATTTTTACATTTACGCATTATCTTTGTTATTTCGTGCATTAATTACAACAATAATCTTCATAATTATGTTGACATTATTTTAACGATAATTTTCATAATATTTCCAATCATATTTTTAACATTTGTTTTATCATTAATTTATAAGAATAATTCCACCAATATTTTCAACATTTATTTAAAGTAAGTGGAAACACAAAATCCCATAATGCAGGGCCTCCACTGGCCACCGCATCCTATTTCATACCTCTTGTAGAATTTTCCAACGGTAGAATTTCTCACGTATAACTTCTCCCGATTCTTGAGTAACTCCTTCTCAAGACCAGACAATAATGCAGAATGTTCATAGGACGCCTTGGAGATTCAAATGGTTTAGGAATTTGATCTGTTATCTATAGAGAGATAAGAACCGAACTATCAAAGAGAGGAGCTTGGCCCAAGCTAAATGTGCTGGTTGAACCAAGGATATCAAGTTTGATCTCTTCAAACAAACAATTGGAGAAGATCAAGTCCTCAAAGAGAACTCAAGAAGAAAATCACTCTCTAAGCAAAAATGCTCTCAAATTCCAAGTTGTAAGTTGTGGTTTTCATTGAAGGCTTGCCCATCTATTTATAGGCAACTCAAGGGGACATGGAGACATTATAAAATTACAAAAGAATTGATAAAAATCAAAGTTAGGCGTGAAGACACGCAGAAGACACGTCTGATCGGCAGTGGGCGTGGAAGTCAGCCAGTCAGCGCTGGTAGGCGCGTAGTCAAGGAAGGCAGCCACGTGGTCAAGACAGGCAAGCGGGGCTGTTGGCTGGAGGGTGCACTGTCGGGGCGGCGCGCGCTGTTGGCTGGCGCGCTAGCCCAGCCCGTGGGCTGTTTTGGCCATCATCCATTTTAGTCTTTTTTTTCTTCAATCTAAACCTACCTTGGGCTTCCATTGGATCCTCCATAATCCCTAACACCATCATGGCCCTTGACTTGCAATTTAATGAGTCTTTAATTTGAACTTCATAGATAAAACATGTATGCTTTTGTCCATTGGTCTTTTGTAATCTATCAATTGGGTATTATATCCATATAAATTTATGGGATATTACATTTTAGCTAATAAACAAGTGTACATATATAGCGAGCAACTATATCTATTTTGTTTGATTATACGAGTTGTGTCGTGCAGTCGAGTTCACTGGCAACTCGGGTAATGTGCGGAATCTACAGATCACCGTTATTATTCTTGCCTCATAAGGTGCTGTCATTGATGGGTGACCACCTCATCTATGATGAGTGTCAGATGAGTCATTGAGTAACCATCCTTTTTCACTGCTAACGTTTTTGTACGGAAAACGATGTTGGCATACTTTTACGTTGTAGCTATCTATGTATACATCGCGTTTTCTATAAAAGCCTTATCGATGATCTTGGACCAGATTTATAATATGATAAGAAATTTCAATTAAAAATCCATGTACGATAAAATAAGAAATATAACCTTGTTTTTTGAAAATAGAGAAAAAACAATTTTGCATGAGGTACATCCAGTAAAGTATTTTTCTTTATTTTGAAAATAGAGAAAAATACTTTACTGAGTTAGTCACTCATCCCAAACGACTCCCCCAAAAACTTTAGGTAAAGGCAAAAGTAGCTGAGAACCAGAAGCTGAAGTGTTTGATTATTTCTACTTGAGTGATTTAACGATATTTGGTGAGAACATTGACATTTCTATTTGGTCTGTAAAACTTAATATTGTTGGATTGAATTTGTTGAACAGTACTTTGGATCATTTTAATTTATGCACCATTATTTTTCTTGTGATCCCTACTCGGACCTAGGCCCATACTTTTTGGGCCGAAGTTAATATTTATAAAAGTCTTTCCGCAAATTAATACACGTTTTAGGATGGGTGATCGGGTTCTCTATGAGGATAGGGTCGCCTGACCCAGCGATTCTGTCTGGCCCATCTTCGGGTCATAACAGGTTGGGTGCACTGGTCTTGTACGTGTGGCAGCAAGGCGATGCTGGTGTTCCCTGGTAGTTGTCTCAATCTCCCCGTAGATGGGTGGAGATTCGTCGATTCAATCCTTTCGTTCTTAGTATATTGGGATTGTTTGATTTAATTCATGCACGGTACTTTCTTTTATTTACATTATCATATATCTAGTTGATCACTTTGTGGACCCAACCAATGTGATTTGGGTTTTGGTTTGATATTATTTCCGTTAAGACTTTTGCATAAAATTCACGCATTAAACTGAGTAACCGAGTTCTCTCCGAGAATCAGGTCACCTAACCCGATGTTTCTGTCCAGCCTGCCTCTGGGTCGTGACAATGACGGTGAACTTGTACCATACTATTGAACTTGTGCCAGGGTGGTGAACTTATACTGCAACAGTGAACTTAGATCATAATGGTGAACTTATTCCATCATGATGAACTTATATCATTTTCTTTCTTCTAAACATCTCAGGAGTGAACAGTGAACTTTAACCTAACTCATACCTTTATCATTTTCTCTTAGAAATCATGATGCATGAACGTTACAATTTATGATGCATGAACATGTACGAATGCATACAATTTCTCATATTTCTAGTATATCATTGACATATAAACTCCTTAATATCTATAAAACATAATTTCAACAAGAAGTTCTTATGAGCAACATCAAACAATATAGCAAAACAGTACATCTCCAAGTAATGGCATGTTCACAACTTAACATCTACTAATCACACACCATAACACGATTAATTCACCTAACAAGCATATTACAATCAATTTAGACAACAATCAATAACCATACATCTCCGAAGCTTGACAATAATCAAGAAAAATACATCTCCAAATCACTTCAATTACATGAATAAATCTTTAAACAAACATCACCATATTCAAGCCTCACTTCTAACTTAATTAGCAGGATGAACATATTCTCAATAACCACACAACATCTAACATATCCAGCACATCAACTATATCAAAGAACAGCTCCAGAACTTAGCCTCCATCCAAGCAACTTTGTAAGAGTACCTCTTGAACCTACCAATATTTAACTTCTATCAACAACGATTGATGCCTAAGTTACTAACAGTACCTCAACCACAATAGCATTGTATAACATCAAAACTTGTTCTTAAACAAACAATAACATATTGTCCATTTGTAACACCCCAATAACATTTTTCCTGTATACGGGATATAATTAATCGTCGGGATAATCAACATATTACATTGAGTATCTATACGTGTTAAATTTGTGACATGTATTTATGGAAAAAATATTATGGGATGAAAAGTAAGTAGGAAAATGTGAAGGAAAAGCTGTTCTGGACGAATTCGAATGCATGTGGATGACTTAAGGACGAGAAATGTCATTCGCAAATGCATGGAATATCGTCCCTGCATTTTGGGATGATACATGATGGAAGCCCTCGCATCCTGATTCGTTCCCTGTCTATAACTGGACACTTTCAGATGCTTGCGGATGACGGCAGACGCACACGGATGTTGAAGATTTGAATCTGTCCAATTTCTAGACAGTTTTGGACGCATGCAGATGCTCTATCTAGACGACTTTGTTCGTCCAAATGGCAGATTCAGACAGGTGTGGACAAAGGTGAGGATGCCATCCTTCATCCGAATGTGCAGATTTGCCTGAAGAATAGTGATTTTTGGACGCACGATGCGAAGACGACTCTCCTCGTCTGAAACATCCTAGACCTGCGATTATTTAGGATTTAAAATAAAGAAACTTTTATCGTTTTGCAATTGAATACGTACTCAGGAGACCGGGAGGTGATCTCCCCATGCCCAAACCACGCCCTCTCCACGTTGACCCCACCCCTTCCTCTCTATTAAGTGTACAATGGTCTCCCTTCAAGTATGGCTCTATGATTTAGCCATTCCTCTCTTCTTTTTCAGTCCGATTTTCTTCATGTGAGAGAGAGTCCCCTGCGAGTCCATCTTTTCTTCTTGTGTAAGAGAAAGTCTCCTGCGTGAGAGCTTTTCACCTGTGAGTGTGAGAGCTTCCTGCCAGTAGAAATTGTGAGTTGTGCTGTGAGCTCGTGAGTGTTCTGGTGATTGGTGTGGGTTCGTGTGATTTCTCCTAGGTGTTACGTTACGTGGGGGTGACCGTGAACTGAGGAGTGAGCTGCTACCTTTGCTGTCCGTGATTTGAGTTTTTCATTAAGGGTAAGGATTGGGTAGAGTCTTGGCCTATGGAGGCCCTACCCATAAGTAGTGTTCGTGAGTTGTGTAGATTTTTTTATTGTTAGTTTCCTCCAATTCTCTTTACTGCAAATGCTTTACTTTGATAGAGATCAATGCTTTACTTTGATAAAGAAGTGATGAATGCTTAATGCTTGAATGTGATAAATGTTTAATGCTTGAATGTGATGAATGCATAAGGCGTGGATGCTAATTTATGATGTTAAGTCATGTAGTGTAGAATGATGAACCGATGAGCATGAATGAACAAAGAGTTTCATTAACAATGATTATGTTCTATTCTTTATTGTTTACTTGTTGTCTAGTTTAAATATCTCGGTGTTAATTAAAGTTGTTATTTCCTTCATCCGATGCATATATTGTTCTTGTCATTCCTATTGTTCGATGCATATATTGTTTTACTATTGTCATTGTTTAATATCCCTAGGTTAACTAGAAGTTTTATTCCTTTAATCTAAACAGGTTTAACTTACTAGGTCAATAGCTGTAAAAAAGAACTAAGTCATTAATCGAATTGATATTCCCTTAATCCGAGCATGTTTAATTTACTAGAATTCTGATAATGTTTGATTAACTAGGCTATTAATCGTAATTATTTCCTTGAGCATGATAAATTTACTAGAATTCTGACCATGTTTAATTAACTAGACTAGTAATCGTAATTATTCCCTTGAGCATGTTTAATTAACTAGAATTCTAAGCATGTTTAATTAACTAGACTATTAATTGTAATTACTCCCTTGAGCATGTTTAATTAACTAGAATAACAATTGGAACTAAGTTGTTAACTCTAGCTAAGAACAACATCGTTACATCAAGCTTTACCTTCAGATGCACGTTGCCTTTAGCTCTAATTTCTTATACTCGATTCATGTTGTTATCCATGTCTATTTAATGTCTTCATACTCTTGTGAAGCATGCTTTATTTGTTTGGATAGTTAGTTGACTTATGTGTGAAGCATGCTTTATTTGTCTGGATAGTTAGTTGACTTATGATCTCAGTTTAATAGCTCTGATCGCTGTTTCTTTTACTGTTGTGTTCTGTAAATTCAAGTATGTCATTCGCTGTTTTAAGTCACTACTATGATTGTTCTCTTTTATGCATTTTTAATTACTGTCATTCAGTTACATGCACTGTTCAATTATCGCTACTTTCCTTTATATGCGATATTTAATTATTGTTCTTTACTTTCCTTTGTATGCGCTATTCAATTATTGTTATTTACTTTCCTTATATGCAATATTCAATTATGGTTATTATTATGTCATACTGTATCAACATGCATCATGCTACTAGAAACAAATAGGGAGTGCCACCTTGGGGGTGGTACTCACATACATTATGTGAGGAAAAATGATAATGAAAGAATGAATGATGGGGAGTTGGGGGACGAATGGGTAGTTCGGATCTAGCCTAGTAGCTAGGCTACACCCCTACCTTGTCGGGAATGAGACTAGCCACACACTAGAGGTTAAAAGCTCATCAAACTATATCATCACACATGGGTTCCTCCAATCTCTTGCTCGAAGTACGAGTAATGAATGAACGAACAAACGAAATGAAAAGATTGGCTTGGGGCGGTACCCATTCTAAAAGAACTAAAGAGAGGCATAACATACTGCATAACTCAATTCCTTACTGTGCCTTTAGGCTCACGTGTTACTTGTGATGTAGATACATGTACGAGAAAACAATGAACAGATTGAGAAGTATGGATGAAGGATTTGCACGCGCGGGACTTGTGACTGGCAGGGCTAAGGAAAATATAAGATAAAATATGTTTTGTAATTAAAATGTAATGCTTTGTGTAGTATTCCTTAAACGAGTTATTTATGCTTTTGCTATGTTTTGAGAAATCCACTATGTATCTTGATTTAGCTTCCGCTACGTTTTGAGAAAATGATTTTATAATTATAACGATTTTCATAGCGGGTATAACGAAAGAGTTTTGACAGTCCGACTTTTGAAAGAACTCTGATACATTTGAAAAGGATCTTTCGATGTTTACAAAAGCATTTTAATAAGGTAAGAATAGTCGGGTCGTCACACCATTAAACAGGGAATCACACAGAAGAACAAACTATATCCACATAGTACAAACACCCAACCACAATCAAGCCCTACCTCCATCCAACACAACAACCCATCCACAATAATAACCTATCCAGCATTTCAACCACTTCTAATAGCACCTCCAGAACAACATAATAATACTTAATTAAAAAATAATCCAGTACAATACATCTTCAATAGCATGAACATAATCTTTTATCTAACAATCTATTGCGCATGAACACAAGTAACAATCATCAACATGCTCTTTATTAACCACAAAATCCTGAACCTATAATCTATGCTCTTAATAAAATACAGAACCATAACATCAAATTATCCAGAACAGGCATCAAACAACACTCAACTCTACCTCTTGTGATGTAACCCAAAATAGGAAAACACACACACACTTTTAACCTGTTCTCTGCCTTTCTTCTTCTTCTCTAGCAACACCTTGTTTCTGTCATGGTGATGATCTCCTTCCTCTTTCTCTTCTAAACTTCACAGCTTCTCTTTCTCAACACTTTTCTTTTCACCCAAACTCCCTGTTTCCTTATGAAACTCTCTCTTCTTTTCTCTTAGATTTCTCTCAATCTCTACACTCTCCTTTCCTCTTCCTTCTATTCCTCCTTCAATCCTACTTCATATGATCTTAGTCCTTCACCATCATGCCTCCATGCAGGAGGTGGAGGGGTGCATGCCACCCATAATGTTTTAGCCTCCCATGTAACTACCCATTTTCGTACATTTTAAAATGTATAATTTAAAAACATTTTCTTTGATAAAACATAGCGTAGCGGAAGACTTTTTTAATAAAATAAAATGTTCGAAAACATGATAAATAAATTCTTTTTGTTAAACCCTTTACAACTTAAAATCATGTCATAACTTAAAACAATAATCCTTGTACAAATTAAAAACTATTTACAATATTCTTTTAGCCTAGCCAACCACTAAGTCTGCAACGTACAAATGCTACATCCATTGCTCCTTTTCTCCTTATCATGCATACCTACATCACAAGACTTAAACTATGAGTCTAATGCTTAGTAAGAAGAGAAATGTATAATGAACATGATATGCGCGTTATAAAACATTTTTCTTTCTTTTCTTAACTTTTCTTTACTTAAGAAAAATGTGATGAACTTCAATCACACTGAACTTATACTATATCAGTGAACTTGTGTTATGGCGGTGAACTTGTACCATACTGGTGAACTTATACCGCAACAGTGAACTTATGTCATAATGATGAACGTATTCCATCATGATGAACTTATACCATTTTCTTTCCTTTAAACATCTCAAGAGTGAGTGGTGAACTTTTAATCCAACTCAAACCCATCTCATTTTCTTTTAGAAATCTTAATACATGAATGTTACAAATTATGATGCATGAACATGTATGAATGCATACAATTCCTCATATTTCTAGCACATCATTAACATATAAAACCCTCAATATCTATGAAGCATAATATCAACAACAGGTCTTTACAACCACATTCTTAATAGTAACAACAAACAACATGTCAAAACAATACATCCTTGAACAACAACAGAATCACAACTTATATCTAACGAACCCAAGCATCAAACAAGTAACATCAAACACAACCAAACAACAACTATAATAATCTATCTAGCAATTCAACCGCATCTAACAGCACCTCCAGAACAATATGACAATACTTAACTCAATAACAATCCATAACAATACATCTCCAATAGCATGAACATAATCCTTTTCTGTAAATCTATTACGCATGAACATCAAGTAACAATCACTAACAACAATGGACTTCTAAGAATATCATATTCATACTCTTAATAATAATAAAATCCAGCACCTAGCATGACGTTAAAAACCCATTCACAAATAGCAACATCCAACCTTGTTTTTAACAATTTCTTATCAAACCATGATAGTATAGATCGATTCTTAAACCAACAGAACATTAACTTCAACTGATTTTCTCAACACTTTAACAAACAGAGAGCAATTTAGAAATCAACAGAACCTCAACAGAATAGAACCTATCCTCAACAAGCTTTATCAATGAGCAGAACAATATAACATTAAAAAAACATGCTCTTAAACCAACAACAACTAGAAACATCAAAAGCAAGCATCTCCCAAGTGAACTCTATTTCTTGTGATGTAGTCCAAAATGAAAAAACACATGCAAACTTCTTACCTTGAATTTCTCTTAAAGAAAAGTCTTCTCCTCATTCCTTTTTGTTCCTCTTTTATGTCTTTCTTCATCTTCTCTAGTGACACCCAGATTCTCTTACGGTGATGATCTCCTTGCTCTTTCTCTTTTGAACTTCACAACTTCTCCTTCTTGGCACTTTTCTTTTCCTCCAGACTTCTTGTTTTGTTTTGAAACTCTCTTCTCTTTCTCTTGGATTTCTCTCAATCTCCAGACTCTCCCTATTTTCTCAAACGTTCCAGAACTCTCCCCCCTCTCTCAAACGTTCCACTCTCTTCTGTGCAGGTAACCTCTTCCATTGCCCACTTAAACAAATTGTGACTCTTGGCAAGGCAACCATATGGAATCCACTTATCCTTCTTCCAATCGAAATAAAACCTTGTCACTTATTTCTAGTGACTTTTCTACTTCCTGATCGATCAGGCCCTTCTAGTGATCGACAGCTAAAACATCCAGGAAAACGATTCTATACAATTTTCGTGAACACCAGTCGATCGTCTTCCTTCTCATGATGGACCGCAATCCACTTTTTACACTATGTGATGACTGTGATCGACCGCAAATGTTGCCTTAATCGACCACAAATCACCTTTCTTCACAAAACTGCTTCAACCCAATCGATCACCCTTTTGTGGATGATCGACTGCTTTCAAAATGGTTCTCCTTTGGAATATTTTGCTCAGTCAGTGATCGACCACCTTACTTCTTGATCAACCACTCCCTCTGCTATCTCTTCTACTGTTATAGAAAATCCACATACTCTAAAAAGACCATAAACCACTACTCTACCACTTAACCAAAACACTAAAATCCCACATATCCTAAACCATAAATCATCAATAACTATATCAATACTAATATAGTCCCTTAAATCTTCAATAATCATCATCCTTATTCTAAGCTTAATATGACCAAAATCTAGGATATTACTTCCATTACTCCAATCATAATACAACATCAGTTAGTGTTTTAGGCAATGCTTTGAATTACCTGTCAATCAAGCCCTTTGGGTGATCGGCCACAAAACAATATAAAAATGATATTCTATACAATTTCGTGAAAACCGGTTCATCAACTTCTTCCTATGATCGATCGTAATTTTGACTTTTACAATCTGCATAGACCAAGACCGACCACAACTGCTGCTTTGATCGACCACAAAACCTAAAATTTCACAATTCAGGAAGATATCAGCCGATCATCAATAGACACATATGATTGGTCGCTCCAACATTGCTTCACCTCTATAATTGTAACACCCCGCGTTTTTAAAACTTTTTATTTCTTTATATTTTTAGTCATAAAAATTTTTCGTTTTCTTTTATCTTTAAAATATGCTTACTAAAAACGTATCAGAGTAATTCAGCGGAATAATTTCAAAAGCATATCAAAGTAATTTAACGAAATAATTTCAAAACATAAATTTACATTTTTTTTAAGCAAAGGTCCATAGTCTTACAAATCATTTATCAAAATTAAGAGAAATATAATTAAATATTTAACACAACATTATTACTTCCGTGAGCCATAACAGGTCGATCCCGGCTGATAACTCAAAGCCTCAACTGGCAATTACTCCTCCTCCACATTGACTTTATTATTATCATCTGCATCACAGGTAAGAAAATGAGCCTATCGCTCAGCAAGAAATAGAATGTATGCTGATGCTCATGCGTATGCAGTCGTTCTCATAAAAGAACCTATATTTTCTGCTTTTTCATTTCCTTTACATTTCGTTTACATTTTGTTACCAGAGAAATGATACATCTATTGGTACGGCTAACCGACTTCATCCCTATGTGGGTGAAGGTTTCCATCAAGGGTGTCACCATTACCGTCACTATTACCGTCACCTAATCTCTATCTTTTCTGACATTGAGGACTAAGAGCAAGGATACATATGTTGGTCTTGTGGTTTAACCGACTCCAAACCCTACATGGGCAGAGGATTCCATCAGAGGTGTCACCACTAAGCACCGTCACCCTCTCTCCCAAACCCTCACCTGTTAATTTACGTTTATTCGTTCATTTTATTTTTTATGTCATGCATATATCACATTTTTATAAATCCTATCATGATACATGAATGTCAGTTCATATACAATCCATAGCAGTATAAAGTATTTCAATAAATTAAAGCAATCCACTATAATCATATAGTTTCACGTACAAAACATAATCATCCTATCTAGGGCACTAATCCACACTACAGCCAAATATTTCTAACAACTCTTTCAACCAACAAGCAATCATTAAGCAATATTCTTTCTTTGTCATTAATCCAATTATAGCTAAACACACATACCTTTCTTTGTCATTTTTTTTTAAACTTTGGCAGGTCATTATAGACCTTTCATATTCCTTATTAAGGAATCTTATCCAAAAGCAACAACTCAGAACTGCAGTTAATTAACAATTCTAACTAATCATTTTTTGTCTTGCAATCCACAGTTAATTAACAATTCCATGATCACATTCCAAATTCTTCATCTAATTATAATTAGCAGAAGTTTAAAATTATTAAGCAATCAACAGGCATCTTAGCAGCAAGCAAATCAAGGTCAATTTATCCACAGTTTCTTCCCTACATGTTGATCAACGATTCCAACAGGAAAATCCACTATGTTCAATAATGATTCCAACAACGCTTCTATATTTTCTTCCCAATCAAATATCATTATTTTGTAACAACAGTTTTATAAACCAAAGCAATTCACCATTATTCACTCATCCACGATTACTAGCAATTTCAAGATAGTAAAATAATTTCTCACAACATAACCATACTTCAAGTAATTTCCTCATTTTCTAGACTTCCCAATTAATAACAATTTTCAAGACATTTTCCCAATTATTCATCCAACTATGTCTAATATTTCTCACTGCCAACTTCAAGAAATATTTTCAACTAATCAACAACAGAAAAATCAAACAGAGTAGAGAGCAATTCACGGATTCACTTTCAGCAATTATCAAAGCAACATATATTCAAAGCAACAATAGGAATCAAACACAATCAACAGTCACAAACAATCATGTGATATAGGGCCTCCACTGGCCAACTTGCATTCTATTTCTTATCTGAAATTGCCCATTGTTGAATTTTCCTTTCTGGAGCAGCTTCTGTCTTTTTCAATTGGCACCCCTCTCCCCAATTTAACATGTCAATTTATAGGCAGACAATTCGTCCTTTTTTTTCTGCAGATAATTCGGGAAACCTTCAACGTTTCCTTCCTTAGATTCTGCATTTTGTCTTTGACTTATGCAGCGAAAGTGGGAGAGAAAGTCACACGTTCTACCACTTGTCTCCCAATAATTCATTCACTTTTGGCAGAGCTGGAAAGTGGAAGATTTCTCTCGGCAGACAATTGTTCAGTTTGAACCGGTTCACACCATCGGACCAAGCAACCCAGAATTCATTTGCAACCCAAACGATTCTCCCCTGCCATTCATCCATAAATTTTGAAAACTCCAAATTGCAGCAACATTCTCATCAAATCATCATAGCCATAATCAATTATGGAGCATAACAAAGAGTTTACCTTGGTCAATCATGGAGAAAACTGAAGTTTGTGCACTCGGTTCACCCTTCCCGCGATTTCGTCCAAACTCGTGCCTTAACCGTGGCAACCCGCCATTTGCCGACCATCACTCATGCCGGCGAAGTCCCGCAACTTCACCAACTCACTCTCGCGCACCCCGAACCTGAACCATCATCGCTCGTCGTCTCACCCGTCGCCCGATTCCCCTTCTCCCTCTTGGCTCTCTCTCTCTCTCTCTCTCTCTCTCTCTCTCTCTCTCTCTCTCTCTCTCTCTCGCTCGTACCTGTGAGATA
>CM039477.1:15748441-15925910 GCA_022433065.1 Begonia loranthoides | reverse complement strand
TCTCTCTCTCTCTCTCTCTCTCTCTCTCTCGTGAGGTTCTTCTTCTCAATCTCCCCCAATTCTTCTTTTCTAAAAAAAAACCAACCAACTTATTTCTTCTCTCTTCTTTCGACTAGACCGAGCCGACCTAGTGTGAACTGAACTGGTTCAACCCTTATATCTCCCTTTAATTAATTAACTCCCCATTTAATAATTGATTTAATCAAATTCTTCCTTTAAAAATTATTTTCAACTTAATTTCAATTCTCGATCAATTTCAATTTTTGCTTGATGACAATTTTCGGTCTAATTTAATTTTTCAATTTCCTTTTCTTAATTAATTTTCATTAAATAAATCTTCAATAATTATCTAAATAATTTCCAATTATTTTTTTACTAAATTTCACTACGCGAAATCGGGTAATACAACATAAGAGAAATTATTTCAAAACTTCCAAAGTTCAATAATAATAATATTTTAAGCCCGATAAAATTTTAGAGTGTTATAGTAATATTCTGTGTAGACCATGATCGACCACTCCTCTCCTCATGATCGACCTCTCAATGCCATGGTTAGCTGGTTGATCAATTCCCGTATATTGGTCGACTGTTTCTTCTTTGAAAAGTCCCTTAACACTTAATATTTTACCTCTCTTCCACAAACCATACTCAGCATGTCCAAATCACCCAAGCTAACACTATTATCATTACATTATCCACACTAAATCTCATACTTAGTACTACAAAAATCTAGGGTATTACAGTTCAGCTACGAAAAAGTGGAGCTTTAATTGGAAGCGACATTCGTACACCAAACGGAGAGGGAGAGCCTGCTTTGACGTGGAGGAGACGTGGTCCAGGCTTGGGGGCTAGTCTCCTTTGTCGATTCAGTGCATTTTTAATGACTACACGACATGAAATTCTATTATTTAAAACATATTTTTATGCAAAACTAGAACTTTTCGAACAAGGGAATGCGTCCTGGCCTTATCCGTGTTTGTCCAAAATCCTCATTTCTTCTGTCAGAGCTACGTTTTTGGATGAAGGAAGTCGTCCTCACCTTCGTCTTTGAGCATCCGAAACTGTCCAAAAATTGGACAAATTCAAAACCTCTGTGTCTGCTACCGTCTGCCATCGTTCGGTTCATCTGAAATCTCGCGTTTACAATGACATATGATTCTGGACGTAGAGCTTCACCCTGCATCGTCCTAAAACTAGGGGATGTTGTGAAAGGCATTTTCGGACGTGGCCCCTTGTAATGTCCCAAAAATATAAAATACCGTAAATCTATATATTACATTGTAATAAAATTTGATGATGTAATAATATGGTTATGTTATGTGGCAAATGAAATGTAGTGTAAAAAGTTAACTAAAAATGCAAAATTGGGAGTTTAGGACGCATGGGGACGGCAATAAGCTTTCCAATTTTCGAGCTGTCATAATGCGGACACCTAAGGACACTGCGGACGGTAGTAGGGTCGTCCATTTTGAATCTATCCATTTTCTAGGACAATACGGAAGTTGCGGACGAGACAAAATGGCATCTGAATGAATCTGTCCTAATTCTGGGACAATTCGGACGTTGCGGACGAGACAAAAATTGGGGTCCGAATGAATCTGTTCAAATTCTGGGACAATTCGGACAACACACCGTGTCTGGAAGGTCAAAATTGTCTGAAAAACCCATTTTTAAATATGATGTTTCTCGCTCTACTCACCATTTTTCCCAGCAACGACAAGGTCAAGCGGCAAAAAGCGAAGGATAAGTGGCCTCAGATCATTGGACCTTCTCCCTTTGGTGTTGGAGGTAAGCCACGTATCTGTTTGCCTCTATTTGCCTCTACCACCTGATTTGTCTATAAGAGACGTTCAAGTAAGTAATTGAGATGCTTACTGCGTTTGGTGAAATTTGCAGAATGACTGGAAGAATTGAAAAGGTAAGTCGTTACTGATTTCTTGAAGTATATAGAATGTGAGAAGTCTTCTGTTCTAGTCTTAAACTCGTTTGGTTCTCCTTTAAGTTAAAGGTGTGCTGCTGGAAGGAGTGGTTAGTTTTTTTTAGCAAGTGCAAGATACTGGTGAAAGAGGTAAGAATTGGCATGATGTGTGGCCAGTGGAGGCCTACATCACGGGGTTATGCCTGTTTTGTGACTGATATAATCGATGAACTGTTGTTAAAAATGTTTTCATGATCAAATGTTGAATCCTGCTCAGCTGATATGGATATTGAATACTGAGTTCTGTTAAGTGTGTTAGGTTGTTATTGTGTTGGGTTATCTCAACGTGATATATTTTGGTTTGGTTATGTGTATGATAGAGCATAAAATGGCAAGCATAAACCCTTGTTAGTAATCTGTTTTGGAAATGGATATTGAGCCACATGACAATAAAAGGTTACTTTGTGGGAAGTGTGGAAAGTATACGATATCATGTAGGAGGAGTTTCAATTATGCCTAATTCTCGAGAAATGGAAGTATGTTGAACTAGATGTTATATTTGTTCTTAAATGCCTAATACATAATCAAATCATAGTTAGTGTAACTATCATGGTGAATTGTGGTGTCTCTTTTAATTAAAAGCATGTGTAGTTATAATTGTTGTGAATTGTAGTGTTTTTCTGTTTATTGTTGACTTACAAGCATCATTTTGGGGCTTATGAACTTGCTTCATTTTGTGTGACATAATAAATTTATGTAAATAGGCGTGTCGAGGTTCGGGAAGTTAATGACGTCTCATTGTCACATAGATCCATGTTGGATGGATTAGAGAGAAATAGGTTAGCGACATGGAATACCAGGGTTCATTGCTTCATGTTTTGAAACCCCCAACGTTCTCATAACAAAGGAGTGTATACAGCCTGAGTAACCCCTTTGACATATATATATTGCTCCTTTGTGGACTGACCGGGTTACTCATAGTCTCATGGTGTTTGTCATGTATGCACTCTTGGCTTAACTTGCATCATATGGTCATGCATTGCATTACATCACATTACATTCTAATTCTTACTGAGCGTTAGGCTCATTGTTTTCCCCATGATGTAGGTAATTCGTTGGATGACAATGATGATGTGGAGGCGGTATTCCAGGACGACGTTTTGGATTATCAGCCATTTTGACATGTTGGTTGTGGCACATCACAGATGGGTTTTGGTATTATGTTTTGGGACGTATGAACTAACAGTATATTCACAAATAGAATTTGATATCTCGGTTTGGGTTGACTAATAACAAGACTTTGGAAAGTAGGTATTTTGGTAATATAGTAGTAGACTATCTATAAACTTTTGAAAAATGTAAACGGACTGTTTTGGAAACTTTATATTTTGGAAATCGTTTTATGACAAGTCGCTCATTTTAATCTGATAGGTTATTAATTGAAAAATAGAAAACGAAAAATTCATGACCATTTTAAAACGTTAAATAAATAAAAAGGAAAAAATATGGGATGTTACACCCCTAGTCCGCGTGCGTCCGAAATTGTTGATTATACATTTTCTCCACTGCGTCCAATTTCTCCATTACCCATTTTACTCACCCATTTTTCACACTTCAATTATTCCTCAATATTTACCCCATATCTACGTGTCATAAATTAACACGTATTGTCACGCAATGTAATATTTTAATTATTCCCAAAATTTAATTACATCACATATATGGGAAAAATATTATTGGGGTGTTACATTCTACCCCTCTTCTAAAAATTTTGTCCCCAAAATTTAGCTAACTAAAGAGCTCAAGGTACTTAGCCCTCATATCTTCCTCCTTCTCCTAGGTGGCCTCTTCGCTGGTATGGTTCTGCCATAAGACTTTGACTAGCAGAATTTGCTTGTGTCGTAGTTGCTTTACTCTAGAGTCTAGGATTTGAATATGCCTTTCTTTGTAGCTCAAATTAGCTTGAACTTCAATATCTTCAGAATGGCTCAATAAAGCTGCATTCCCCAGACACTTTTTGAGCATTGAAATGTGAAAGACATTGTGTACACCCGCCATAGAGTCTTGCAACTGTAGCTGATAGGCGACTGATGCCATCCTCTTCATGATTACATAGGGGCCCACATATCTTAGGTTAAACTTTCCCCTTTTTCCGAAGCGTATGATGCCCTTGAATGAGGATATCATTAGGAATACACTGTCTCCTTCATTGAATTCCAGGGTTCATCATCGATTATCAGTGTAACTCTTTTGGTGACTTTGGTCTGCTAACATCTTTGCTTGATTATGGCCACCGATTCTGTAGTTTTCTGTATTATTTCTGGGCCATAGAATGTAGATTCACTTGCTTCATCCCAGTGCAAAGGAGATCTTCACTTTCTCCCATATAGGGCCTCGTATGGTGTCATGCCTATCGTGGTGTAGGAAATGGTCACGAAATGATAATGCAAGAGCAAAGGATGATGCATATCCTGTTGAGCCTGCTGATTATCTAGACGAATCGTGACTTGAGTAGGATTATGACTCGAAAGAAGATAGAAAGTAATCACTCTTTTGAAATGAGTTTGAAAAGGGTATTGTTTTGTAAAAACTATTAACGCTTACTCGAACTTTCAAACGATATTTTGAATATTAATTATGTTTCTACTTTTAACCCTAAACTTTATTTAACGCATCTAATGTTTCCGCTTTACTCTGATTTACTTACGCTCTTTAGATTTCCACACTAAGCCTAAGTTTTACTTTCACCCGTTTTAAGTAAATAAAAGAAAAATTTTCACACGGAAATTTAAAGAGAAAAATTAAGTTAAGAAAGAATGAATTTGTGTTCATTACAACAATTTAAGTAACATGTGCATAACACCAAAATATATAAAGCATAGGAAATTTGACGTTCCATTGAGGAATGTTGACGTTCCTCAACGGAACGTCAGAAATCCACTGCGGAACATTGGTGTTTATTCTGGTTCTAATTTGACTCAAATCCATTTTGTCTAAGATTATATTTTCATACTAATCAATTTCATTCATCATCAACAAAAAATTTCATTCCATTACAACTATATAATGTACATGTGCATACAGTTGTAAACCAATTTATCAATTCCTGTGCATACAGTTGTAAACCAATTTATCAATTCCATTATAACCATATAACGTACATGTACATTATAGACGCAAACCAAATTATCAATTCCATTACAAACATATAATGTACATGTGCGGTAAGAATCAGTGTGTCCCGAGCTGGTAAGATGTAGGGGTTGAAGAACTCTCTCAAGTTGTTCAAGCTTATATCACAGTTTCAAGTTCTTTATACTATCTTCTAGTTGTGGTGGGCGCTCACATGTTGCTCTTAAAAGAGTAGTACCTTTTGTCATTCATTTAACTTCTTTGTATATCATTGCCTCCAACAATCTCATATAGATGAAATTAAAAAATTTAACAATCAAGCATGTCGGAATTTCTATGTAGCATTTGGAAAGGAATATATTTGAACCTGTAATTTGGTTCATTCACTTTCTCTTGGAACAAATCTCATTTAATGTATGTTTCACTCTATCAATCTCAAAAGATCCATCAATGTGATTAACTACTCCACTGGTTTTAAGAGGCATGACGACTTTCTATTTCACTCCATATGCAAGTAAATAGCAAATGTGACAGTAATTTGAGGTGTCTTTTTTCTATAGTTAAGTGGTTAAAATATTAGTTAAAATATATTAATGATTGACTTATCATTGATCACAAAATATAGTGATAGATTTGTTAATTTTCCTTTAATTTATTAGGAGTTGGTCCCACAAAATTTAAGTTTGAAATTGTTAATTACCCTTGTTTTTTGGCTCTCACCTTCGATTCTTATGTCGCACGTGCCAACCAATTTCGCACGTTTCAAGTTTGCAGATCAAGCGTCTGTTCTTCCGTCACAATTCTCTCCTTAATCAGCCATCGCCTCTCTTCTGACTTCTTCCGTTTCCATCGTCTCCGGATTGAACGAGAACATAAATCCGCCATTATAGTGAGATTAGAATATCGTTCGTGGGTTTCTCACTGCAATTTTTGAAGGGCGCGACGTGAGATCAAATCCTTGGAACTTTTACCGGGAAAACGATGTGGAGGAGATTGGTCTATTCGCAGCTAAAAATCCTCTCTTCTCCATCAAGTTCTGGGTGTACTTCATGGAGATTGGCTCCCAAGTACAGTCGATTCGTTGCCCAAT
Organism: Begonia loranthoides; assembly: GCA_022433065.1. Lineage (NCBI taxonomy): Eukaryota > Viridiplantae > Streptophyta > Magnoliopsida > Cucurbitales > Begoniaceae > Begonia > Begonia loranthoides. The sequence continues at coordinate 15,919,770 of CM039477.1, read as the reverse complement.
CTCTTATCCCTGCTTCACCGTGTGCTTCGCTCTCCGCTTCCCATTTCAGCTCCATTTCTGGTAAGATTCTAACCCTTATTTTCTCGGAGTTATTCTGTGGGTTAGTTAGTTAATATAAATCCTGCTGCGTTGGCCTTAAGATCTGGTGAATTTGCACTTATCTCCGCGCTATTTGGGTGCTTGAATTTTATTGCAGCTGATACTTCTGTGAAGAGAAGGATTGAGGATATAATGCCGATTGTGACTGGGCATGAGAGGGAGGAGATAGAGGCCGAAATTGAGGTGAAGTTCCTGTTTCTCTTTTTGTATGCTGCTTTCATCTTTGATTGGTTACGTCTATTTTTTTACGTTTTTATTTTTAATCATCTACACGTGTAAACTGTTCGTACTGTTTCTTGTTTTATTTGGAATCTCATTTCATTGATTTCTCTGTGCAGGGTCGGGAACTTCTTGGTATTAACTATCCTGTTGGCCCATTTGGTACTAAGGTAAGTTTAGCTGTAAAGTAGATGATATAAACCACTGGATACTGGATATGGTATTGGTGAGATTACTCACATTCTCTTCCATGATTTCGGATTACCTTGGTGTGGTTTTTACATGATTAGGTTGTGATAGACTGATTTCGTTGAAAGGTTGGCTTCTATTCTCTCTACCAATCTTGTTATTTATTCATTTGTTTTATCACAATAGTCTGTGCAATACTTGAGTTTTTCATACATTGGTATTATGGATTCTTAATGTGTATTTCCATGTTCATTATACTAGATGGTCATGTTTATTTATGTATGCTAAAATGTTCCTTTTGCTTAGTATTATTTTCTTTTATTTTTACAGGAAGAGCCTGCAGTTATCAAATCCCACTATGACAAGAGAATAGTTGGCTGTCCTGGAGGTGAAGGTGGTGGGTACTTATGAATATTCATTGCTAACCTTCAGTTTTTCTGCCTTTACACATCTATTTTGTGTCAGCTAATATAAGTTAAAGAGTTCTTTTTGAAACATTTGATTTATGTTTGATTAGCAGAGGATGAGCATGATGTTGTCTGGCTTTGGCTGGAGAAAGGCAAATCACTTGAATGTCCTGTGTGCTCACAGCACTTTGTGGTGAGTTTAGAATTAGTTTGTAGAATCTGGATGGTGTTATGTCCTCATATGAATCGTTCTATACCTCATATTAACGAAGTTGCCTTTTCTATGCAATCATAGTATGGTTGGAACTGAATGTCGGTCATTTACATGCAGGAGGTCTGCGTCCAAAGGCCTTATAATCAGTCTATACATTGAAATTCAACTGAATGTGGGAAATTCAATAGTATTTTAAGTTGTATCATGTTAATTCAAGACCTTCTTAGGTTCCAAAAAGTGTACTTTACGTAATGCTTTGGGCTCATTAACCTTAATGTCACGAGTCCAAATCGTAAACCTGACATCAGGATTTCAAAATCTGAGATCAGAAACATTTGGAAAATCTGCCTATGCTACTAGTATAGATTGCATGACCGAACATAATAGCTGACTCTATTATCTAGTTGCATTGAGCTGTTGTTGCCTAATGATCTGGGAAATCATTAGAAATTTTGTTGGGGTCATTGGTAAAGATGACAATCCATCCAACTTACTAACCAGGTCTAGTCAGATAGTTGCATTAGGCTGTTGTTGCCTAATGATAAAAGAATACTTGCACAAATGAAGACAATGGAAGCTTATGTGTATGGCCATACCATATTACTGTAAACAGATGTGGCAATTTGTTATTAGTTTATCAGAATTTCACTGATTTCCTGTCTGTTTTTTCTCAGCTTGAAGTGGTGGGTCCCGGAGGACCGCCAGACGGGCATGCAGATGAGAATCACCTCCATTGATTGGAAATTTTCAAGTGCTTTTCCCGGCTGGAATAAAAACTAGGAGCGATGAAGACACCATTTCTAGTCATATCAGTGCAGCTTTCGAAGCTCCAAGGCTGTGTTTTGTTTGTTTTCAGTTGCTTCTGAGAATTTTGCGGTTGCTTCTGCAACAATGAGCATTTTCTCTGTGAGTATTCGAAATCATTTGCCATCCTCTTGAAGGCCAGAACTCGGTAGGTTTCAATTTTCTTTTTATGCAATGGCCAAATAATCAAAGGCTCCAATATTTTTGTTGTTTAAGGGCAATCTTTGGCAATTTTTATGTTGATTGATTTTTTTTGAAGAACAACAAGAGTTACCAAAAAACTGACATTTGTCCCTGAAAATTGAACAAATAAAGTTCGTGATAAGATAATTATTAAATAATTTTTTATAACAAATAAAAGGAAATTTAACACTACAGATTTTATAGTTTGTGGTCAATGATAAGTTAAATTTTAAAGAATTTTTTTAATAACTAAAACTCTGAAGTATGGAAAATTCTCTCTGGCAACCTCATAGTCACGTTTTTTGTTTAGGATCGTCGAATTTAAGTCTCAGTTTTCTCTGTCAAGAACTGTCGAATGGAGATGAAGGACGTCAAAATTGGGGCCAAGGGACATTCCTCCTGCCTGTTGGAAGACGAAGGATGACTATCGGGCGATGGTGGACGTCCCTCATTGGCCGTTGGATTGTGGAATTGACGGCTAAGATTGAATATGTCGATTCCTAAAGGTGATGGCGGACGATCGTCTAAGGCTGTCAAATCGAATGAGGGATGTCCTTTATAGTGATTGACGGCCATGATTGAATCTAGCATCTTCTAGAGGCGATGGCGGACGTCCCTAGTATTAAGACGGACGTCTGTTAGGCCTAAACAATGTTGTCTTAAGACAAGAGACGTCCATTGAGGTCAGAACGACGTTGTCTTGGTATATGGATGTCCATTTTTGGGCGAGGGACATTCATCATAATTGAGGGAATTTGCGCGTTTAAAAAACGCGTGTGCCTTCCACGTGACCCAAATAATTTGGAGTCAATCCTGGTCATCGATCCAAATAAGGGACGTCCATCGCTCGATCCAACGGCGACTCCGCCATCGCCTCTGGAAGATGCTAGATTTAATCCTAGCCGTCAATCACTATAAAAGGACGTCCCTCGTTCAATCCAACAGCCCTAGACGATTATTCGCCATCGCCTTTGGGAATTGACAGATTCAATCCTAGCCATCAAGTCCGCGATCCAATGGCCAATGAGGGACGTCCGTCATCGCCTAATAGTTGTCCTTCGTCTTCCAACGGGCAAGAGGGACATCCTTCGACCCCGATTTTGACGTCCTTCGTCTTCGTTCGACGGTTTTTGACAAAGACAAAACGAGGCGTTAAATTTGACGGTCTTGGATGGGAAACGTGATTGCGAGGTCACCGGCGAGAATTTTATATAGTTCAGGGTTTTAGTTAAAAAAATTCTTTAGGATTTGACTTGTCATTGATCGTAAACTATAGGGTTTGCAGTGTTAATTTTCCCAAATAAAATATTGAACTATGAGAAACATGTAGAGTATACATCTCTATGTGGTTTGCACTATAGGAAAAATCTCACTTTTTGTTACGGAAAATACTATTTCTCCTCAATTTGTTGAATTTTTTGTCATTCTTCAGTGTAGCAGATAATGAATTTTCTTGCAAGTTTACTCAGTAGATGGGAAACATGTTTAGTTTAGAATACATTGATTTTTCAACAAATAGTTTGTTTAACTGGAAATCTTTCATTTTTATTGAGTGACTTCAGATCACTAAACTATTTGAATTTATCGCGTAACAAATTGTCGGGATTTATTCTGATGTCACTGATGAACTACACAAACCTGTTGATATTAAAATTAGAGTTTAATGAATTTAGTAGAGAAATACTAGGAAAATCAATTGAAAAGTCTTCTTATTTTTAATTTTTTTTAATAGATTAATGGAAAACGCGACAACAATATTTGTGACATTTATTTATCATAGTTTAGTGTTTTATTTGTTAACAAAAATTATTTAATATTTATCTTATCACTAAATTTATAGTTAAGTGCTTATTTTGTTAATTTCTATTAATTTTTTTGACATTTTCAACTATGGGTGGGCACAATCTGGTTGGGACTAGTTTACAGTCGAACTGAATCAAATTGTGAGCTCACGTTTCTTAGCTTTTGGAACCAGAATTGAAGATATTTCAAACTAAATTAGTTGATTTTGGTTTGGTTCGATAAAGTTTTAAATACAAAATAAAAATAAAAGTTATTTGATTAAAATATATAAATTTACGATGTAGTTTGAACAAGTTTGATCAAGTTGGAGTCAGATTTGGAGTTTGGACCAGTTTAGATCGGGTATGGGCCAAATTTTGTAATCGACTAGTTGGTGTGATTTTAACAACGATAGGAACTAGATTCAACTTGGACTAAAACCACAAGTCTTGTTCGAATTGCTATTAGGTTCCAGTTCTACCCACCTCCACCGTCAACCTAGTCGGGATGTTTCAAATGATTAGATTGTTTGTTACTTTGTATTTTCATAATTAAGAGTGTGTAGAAGAGATAAATTGTTGTACTAGTAAAAGGGGTTTCATGTCAGTCTTGGCAGCAGAACAGGTCGCCCCCCCTAATCTGCCTAAAAGAGGGGTAGGTCAAGCCTGGGGTCGGGTCCAATGTGCCTAAGCCTGGACCAAAGTCAATCCCCTCCATTGGGGTGGTCCCAGGTCGGACTTGCCTACCTCAAACCTTTAAGTTGATCGTTATATCAGTATGTTGTATTTTTTTTATTCAAAATGTTTACCATTTTTCATTTAGCCTCAAAGTGAAATTTTGTTGAAGTCATTTGATTTATTTATTTTTTTACTTCATTCAATAAACTCTTTGTAAGTTCAATCAAGAAAAAAAATATTATTACAATACAAATACATTCTAATCAAGTTGATTCTTACTTAATTGTCAATCATAAACATTTTCTTATTTATAAAACTTCTACATTTACCTACAATATAAAATAAACTCATCTTAAATATTCCATAGAGTTAAATCCTTCAATATCCACTCTAAATAATTGATGTTGTCAATATCTTGTGCAATCTCCTCCAATTGCACATTGTCTACTCTACATATGTTAATGTGGTCAATGTCTTGTGCTATTTCCTTCAATCACGCATTGTCTTGCATGCTCAATTTTTCAAGCTCCAAATCTTTTAAGAATATTATTGCCTCGACCATTTTTGGTGTCAAGCTACTAATTGTATCTGAAAGAACTCTCCCCTCTGCATTAAAAGCCAATTTTGAACGCAACTATCAATACTAGCATGGTTAATGTCTCATGCTATGATGGAAAATACATGAAAAATTCTTTTTTGTTGTAACATCCAAGAAAAATAAGTATTTTTGAGTTTGAGAAATTGGAATGTTAAAGAATAAATAAAATTAAAATTTATAAAGATTTAAAAGTTGGAAAAAAAATATCCATGACAATAAGAAATGATGTAGTATTAAGGAGTGTGCATTTGCAGAAAAAAGGACGTATGTGGTATAAGAAGCAATGTCATTTGGATGAAAGAAATGACAATCGTTGGATAAGATCAAAGAATGGTTGAGATTAAAGTTGATTTGAGGGGCTAAAGGTTAAATACAAAGGATTTTCATTGGAGATAATGGATATAGTTGGATTAATTAATAAGAAAGTTTTATAGTCGTTGCATTAAGAAGGCAGAATAAGGAATATGCTTTAGTGAAAGATTCCATGCGAAAGAGAAACGAAGGTGCATGAGAAAAGATTATTGTCGAATTAAAAGAATAGAAGAGTTGTAGCCATTGGGTTAGAAGGGAGAAGGAAGATGCATCCATGGAAAGATGATTTGTGGGAGAGAAAATGTAACATCCCGTAACTTTTTTCCGTATAAAAATTTTCATTTCTTTTTAAAACCATTACATAATAAAACATTAGAGTAATAAACAACGGAAGTCTTAATCTTATAAAACATACAGCGGAAGTCTTTTACAATTTAATACCATAAACTCATTGTTTAAATAAACATTTTAACTCAAAACATTTATTTGAAGTCATAAAACTCTTAAAAGCTTTTAAAAACATTTACATACATTTATTTCATCTTCGTGAGCCATAATCACAGGTCAATGTCACCAATAGTACAAACGCCCACACATCAATACTCCATCAGCTACGTCCTTTAATAGCTTTATCCATTCATCTGCTCCTTATCTACATCAATGGAACCTAACTATGAGCATAACGCTCAGTACGTAGTATAAACGTAAAACATAAAATTTACATACAATTTCTATAATATCGTATACTGTTTTCTTTTTTTTTTCCTTTGTTACTGTTCATGTCTTTATCGTTATTTCATTTGCTTATATATCGGGCATATCAAACCGGACCATACAAACATCCATTTACTATTTCTGTCTTTTACTGTTTATATGTCGGGCGTATCAAACCGGACCATACAAACATCTGTGTTTGGCGTAACAAACTGGACCACAGTTGATTTCTGTGCAGGGTGTAACTAACTGGACCACAGTCGTTTATCTTTGGTTTATGTGCTGGGCGTAACTAACGGATCCACAAAAACAACTATTTACGTATCTTATTGTTTCATTCTGTTGTCTCATATTGTTTCAGTCTTTTACTATTTATGTGTCAAGTGTATCGAACCGGACCACACAAACATCTGTGCCGAGCGTATCAAACTAGACCACAGTTGATTTCTATGTCAGGCATAACTAATCGGACCACAGTCGTTTATCTTTGGTTTCTGTGCCTGGCGTAACTAACTAATCCACAAAAGAACAACTATTTACATATCTTACTGTTTCATTTTGTTGTCTCATATTGTTTCAGTCTTTTACTGTCTATGTGCCAGGCGTAATGAACCGGATCACACAAACATCTATGCCAGACGTATCAAACTGGTCCACAGTTATTTATTTATCTTGATTTTTGTGCCAAGCGTAACAAATCGGACCACAGCTGTTTACATATATTCCATTTTCATGTACTTTAGAATTTTAAGTCTTAACGTTGTTGTGCACATACAATTCTATCTAACGTGTTCCTTGATCATATCCTTAAAACATGATTCATCCTAACTAAGGAACTAAACTTAAATCTATAAATATACAATTCATAACAATCAATAATACAAATACTAAACACCCCATAATTCCGTGATGTAAATCCTTTTGGACAAAACACATACAGTACTACTACGTACCTGAAGTCCTTAGCTTTAAAGAGTTATCACGTAGAGTTGTCTTTTTTCCAAAAACCTATTCAGATCATATACAAATTTACTTATTAGATCTTTAAAACAATTATCTATTCATCGGATTACATATCATCAACGCCTCAAGGAATATTATCCTAACCCTTAACAATAACTAAGACAATCATAAGACATGTTTATTTCATTCCACTAAATGACCCTAACTACTAGCAGTTTATCGCCCAACATATCTCCTTAATACAACATAACAATTTATTCCAATAAGGTATGACTTAACAATATGTCCAACAATGACAATCCTTAATCCAATAATTACCTTCTTCGAAATCTCACATAATAAGACCCATTACTCATTTATGCCATAGTTTAATAATTTATCACGGTCATGATCAATAATAATATTATTGAAATAATATTACCTAACAACTAACTAGAATCATCTACCCCACATAACAACAATGAAACCCACATTGCCAACCAATTTCTATATATTTATCTCATGCAGAAACCAAATCTAAACATAAACAATAACTTTTGTTTGTTGTGCAATATCCAAGAATAATCAATGCATACCTTGATAGTCTCCTCAAAACCTCTTCTCCTTCACCAAGAAAACCTCACGGTTTCCTTACTTTTCTAAAGACTTCCCTTCATAAACTTCACTGCTTTCATAGCTCCTTCACATGGTACTCAAACTATTTCTCTCACAACATTATATCGCTTTAGGTCTCTGTGATATCTCTCACACACTCACGGTTTTTCTCACTGACACAACCCTCTTCTCTTTTCTATTTTCATATACATCAGAAGCAAAACACTTTCACTGCAATTCCTCACGGCAAATTTCACTCTAAATTTTGGCAAAGTAACATTACTCATTCACTCTCCCAACTCATGTTTTCCTTCTCTTCTATTTATAGACATCTCCAGTAACTCCTTCAACGCCTTAAAATTAACTCCAGAGGAAGATGGAAAGCCAAGAGACTTGCAATCCATCAATGCCATCTGCGTGAAGGCAAAAGGCCATGAGAAACCACCCTTTAATGTCCAGCAACCCTCTGCAGTCCTTACGCGTAAAACGTCGCCCTTTTCAACTTCCAGACGTTCCAGACAGTGAATCATTTCAACTCCATACATTCGTTATCATCTCCAGAAGGCTTTCATAAATGGCGGATGATCATGCCGGCAGTTCTCCTTCCCAGACGATTGACCGTCAACAATCATTCAAAATTTTTCTATCTGCATGCCGGTCGATTGACGCTGGTTGATTGCACCTCAACGATCGACCGCCAACTCCAAGCGTTGATTCTCGTTTAAATGTCCAGATTATCTCATTATCTCATGCAACTAAAATAACGTGACAATATATATATATATATAAACTATAATTCACTCTTCCTAATAATATAACCTTCAACATATACCATATATCTCACCATTGCTTCTTCACATTATTCCTCATTACATCCAATATACCCTAAAACATTATAAATCATGTATCTTTAATCTTTATAATATCCAATTGTGTCCAAATATACTTCCCCTTACTACCTCCACTAACTATCAAACCACTTGATATCATTTAATCTAACTCTAATACCATCATACAGTTCCTCAAGTAACCTCAATTCTTCCCTTAAACTAATTATGAACATAATGAGGTATCATAATTCACTTATTCCAAATGTATTTCTCTTGACCAATATCTTTACTTGTCCAACTTAGCTCATAATATCCCCAAAATTATCACTTAAGTTATGCTTTCAGTTCAACAAAGATTTGAGATATTACAGAAAAGATGTTGTACGAGAGGAATAATGACCATTGGATCAAATATTAGGATTAAACAAGGATCATTAGATTAGGGGAAAGATGCTCCTACAAACGGGAAAGATTCCTTGCAGGAGGGAAAGTGACCGCACATAAGGGAAAATGTTGTCGTTTAAGTAAGGAACTTGTCTGCGGTAGCAAACGTAATAGCGACAATGTTGTATTAAAAGGAAACGTTCCTATTTTGGATAAGTGGTGTGCGTTGAACAGTGGAATTGCGAGAGTGTAGGCGTCAATAGATGGGAACGCTTCCACAGTTAACAATGGATGTGCTAGTGCGCGGGAGGAATTTTATCAGCAAGGCAATGTGGCATTTATTGCTAAATGAATGAAGGGAATATTTACTAAAAAGATACTCAGCAGGAGAGTAGGTATATGTAGCGGACACACATGTGTCTATGAATGTGCAAAATCCATAGCAATGGATTTTTATAGAATATGTTTTCAGGATAAATTGTGAAATTATTAGAAAACTCTGATCCACCCAATCACAATAAATTAAGATGATGATAGTGCTAATGATTTTACCTTAGGTAAATTGTTTGTGGCCGATTGTGATTGGTGGAGAGGATGACTCATAAGGTAAAATCACAGACTTAAACTTCAATAAACTGAGGGGTTTGGCTCTTCAAAGTGGAAACAAGTGAGCCACGATTTTCAATTCCTCTTTGATGTAAGAAATATTTTCAAAAGGTTAGTAAGGTTATTTTTAAGGTTAAGTCAAAGGGATATTTATATTAAATTAAAGTGAGATGGGAAACGGAGTAGTTTTTTTGTTGGTGGCACCAATCGATTTGAATGGTTTTGAATCACTAATCTGTTTTGATATATTATTATGGACATTTAAATGAAATTTTGGATATTAGAATTAAGACAATCAGATGTGTACGATAAAAATTGTGAATTTTAGAAGTAACAATAAAACAATAAGATAAAACTAACTATAGTAAGATAATGCTCTGTTTGGAAAATATAAACATAATAAAAATGATTGGATTTGTAATCTAACTCGATATGATTACTTGAGGAAAACTATGCAGTATGAAAAATGATGGAGGTCTAATGAATATACAGATATTAATCTATTGCCTGATGATTGTAGGTTTTTAACTCAAGGAAATAATTCATTGCCACTATGAACTTTACTAAGATCTCTATGTAAGTAATGAACACATGTACTTGGGCTAACGACCTACTGTTAGCCTTTTTGTTAGGCGTAGTTTATTTTAATGATGACTTGATGATGATTATTTTGATGTAAATAATAAGTTGGTTATTGCATTTGTATGGATATTATATCTAATGGTTTTACATAGTAGTTATATCTACATTTATTGAAAACACCTTCAAAACGGGTATTATTATGTGCTAACATGTTTATCTAAATCCATGTAGTGAAGACATCAATTTGGATCTTGGAATAATTAAAGAATGAAAGAAGGAGTGTTGGGGTCGAAGCTGCGGACGAAATAGGTGACCAATGTTAGCCTTTTTGTTAGGCTAAGTTTTATTTTGATGATGACTAAATTGTTTGGTAATTTAATAAATCAATAAGTTGTATTTTAGTAGCATGTTCCTTGGATTAATTGGTTGATAAATTGCATAACTTACTCGAGTATATCTAATATGCAATATTTGATGCACATGCTTAGGTTTAGATATAAACAACTTTATATGTTTTGGACATCATCAAAAAGGGAGATTGTTTAGCCTATGTGATTTAGATGATGTGAAATTTAGTAAAGTGTAAAAGTTGTTTATTCATTGAATCTATAAATATCATATTTATCGTTTAAATTGGAAATACCCTTGATCAAGGGTATTGAGATTATTTAATGTGTTTCTCTAAGCCTATGCAGGAGAATGGAAAGTTCGTATGACTTAGAGGAAACATTTTGTGGAAATATGAAGTAGGCTATGCTGTCGCGGATGTTGCGGATGAAGCGGACGCGAGGCTTTGTCGTCCGGTTTGCCTCTGTCCATTTTGATGGATATGCGGACGGTGGTCGCGGACGAGGCAGACGTATATTGGCGTCCGCAGGTCTTCAGCTGTGCGGATGGATATGAAGAAGAGGACGATGGTTTTGCGTCCCCCTCAAAATTGTGCTGTCGCGGACGATAGACCCAGTCGGTGCGGACGCGAATATTGGCATCCGCTTTGAATCTGTCCGATTCTGGATTTCTGCGAATGATGTGTGCGGACGATGAAAATGGTGTCCGCAAATGCCCAGAATTGTGCAACGGCTATTTTTCTCAACGGGCATTTTTGCAACGGTCGTGCGGACGATAGGTGCGGACGCTGAGGTCGTCCAGAAGTAGCAGTGGCAGTGTGTATAAATAGAGGAACACTCCAAGCTCTCGATAACGAACCAAGGATTCTAAAGCGAAGCTCTGCCGATTTTCATACGCGACAAATTCTTTGTGAGCTTTCGATATTGTTGTAAGTCCAATTCTCCCTATTCCGAACTTGAGAGTTATATTTTGAGAGAATTCGGATTAGATAGATTTAAGAGTTAATCTCCGAATTATTATTGTGCTTGATTGTAAAGGGTGATTCCCTAAGAATTCATCACACTTGGGTGACGCCCCGCAATAGTCAATTTAGGGTGACGACTCGTAAGAGTCTAAGGTTGACGACCTAAGAATTAGTCAAGGGTGACGCCCCGTTTAATAGTCAATTTGTAAACGGTTTTATTGGCACCCGCAAGCCAATTACTTAGTGTATCTCCAAGTGCAACTTGGAGCGCGGACGTAGGCTAGTTTGCCGAACCGCGTAAACAAATATTGTGTGCATTTCTCTAACCCTTACTCTTTATATTATTGCATATATTTGTTATCGATATTTTAATAATATGCATTAAATCACTTAGGGTAATTAGAGATTAAAATATCGCACGAAAAAGTTAAAACGCTATATTTACCCTCCCCCCTCTATAGGCGTGTATCGATCCTACAACCAAAACTAGGTTTTGGTCTTTCGGTTGAGACGCAGTCAAGGGGTCGGTTGAGGGCCGCGACCGAAACACAACACAGAAAGTTTCAAGGTTTTTCGGTTGAGATGTGATCAAAGCCATGGTCGAATGTTGAGCTAGAAAAACAAGACAGATTGCTTTTGTAATATTTCAGGATTTTTTCAGACGCGATGTGGTCGAGGACGCGGATGAGCTATGCGACCGAGATGCATCATAGAGTGCTCCAAAGTTTTTCGGATGCAAAGCAGTGAAAGATCTTGTAACGACCCGGTTTTTCTTTTCCTTAAAAATGCGTTAAATTTCAAACTTTTATAAAACAATGGTGGAAAACCTTTTTAATTAAAATCAGAGTTCTTTCCTAAAAACCAAATCGTTAAAAACTCTTTTCTTGATCTCGTTATATAAATCTTTATAAACAATGAAAGACTTAATTATAAAATCTCTTTTCTCAATTTACAGCGGAAAACTTTATTTGAAAAATCATTTTTCTTTAAAACGTAGCAGAAGCATAATAATTCTATTTAATAAATCATTTTCTTTTAAAAATATAGTAGAAACATAAATTGTTTATTATAAGATTAATAAACAAACAAAAACTTAATTTTTCTTTTTAACTTTATTAGTCTGGCCAACTACAAGACTCGCTCATGCAAATCCTTCGTTAACTGCTCTTTTAATCTGTTCGTTATTTTCTCTTGTGCTTGTACTTACATCGCAAGTAGTAAACTATAAGCCTAAGGCTCAGTAAGTGATAATATCTAATATGCTACATGGATATGCTGTGCCAATTTAAACCGTATCTCTTTTCTTTCTTTCATCTTTTATCTTTTCTTGCTTACCTTTTTTCTTTCTGTTTCTGTTTCTGTTCCTATTTCTGTATCTGTGATAGTATACATTTCTGTATCTGTTATAGTGTCTATTTCCGTATTTGTATTTGTATTTGTATCCGTATCTATATCGGTTTCCATTTTTGGAAACTCGTTTTCATTTTTGTTTCCGTTTAAGTTTTTGTTCCCGTTTTCATTTCCGTATCTGCGCTCATATCATTTCTGTATTTGTTTCTGTTTCTGTTTTCATATCCGTATATGTTTCTCTTTTTATGTTCTTTTCTTTTACTTATCTTTTCCTTTCTTTTCTTTTGTTTCTTTTGCCTTTTGTCTCTGTGCCAGACGTGACATACCGGACCACAGAAACCTTATCTTTTCTTTATCTTTTGTTTCTTTTGCCTTTTGTCTCTGTGTCGGACTTGACATATCGGACCACAGAAACCTTATCTTTTTTTTATCTTTTGTTCTTGTACTGGGCGTGACTTACCGGACTACAAGAATCTTTATCTTTCATCTTTCTTAATCGTTCTTTGTACTTTCTTTTCGTTTTTGCTTCATGATCGTTTATATTTCTTTTCATTTTCTGTCTTTTCTTTTCAAAACTGTGCATAAAGACCATTTTCGTAATCTCTTAAAAATCGTGATGCATGATACTCGTGAATGCATACAACAGTTCATATGAAAGCGTAAATAAACAGTCAACGTGCGATTCACAAAGCATGCTATAAAAACAGTAAACAACAAAACGTGCATTTAAGTATTGTAAACAACGAAACGTATTTTTAAAAACTGTAAACAACAAAAAGTGCTCTTAAAAACTGTAAACAACAATGCATTCTTAATCATATACTAATAAAGCTGTAAGCAATGAAACATGCATTTAAAACTGTAAACAACGAAACATGCTAGGAAAGCGGTAAGCAACGAAATATGCATCTCCTAATCTTGCGATGTAGGGTCGAAAAACCAAAACACATGCATATCACTTACCTCATTTGCTTAAAGCACTCAATGCTTATTCGTTATCTTTTTTTTTCCTTCTTTAGTACCTTAACAATTAAATAACGCTAAATTATTAAACTAATCACTTTAATCAACTAATTACTCTCACTTTCTTTCTTATGTCATCTACTCGAGTTTCCTAACAGAACCGCTTCATTAATTATGACTTACTTAATTAATTAATTTCACTTAATAACGTTTAAATTAATATGTAGCGAAGACCAACATAATTCCATCTATAATCTATAGACCCATAATTACCATTATAATTTCATCCATGAATTATCAGCCCATAAATCAACGCTTACTCACAATATCCGAAATGAGTCATAATCTACATTGATCCAATATCCACAATATATTCATTCTGATTGACAAACCAAATCTAAAACAATAGAATATAGCATCTTTACTTTTTCTAGAGAGCATATGTATTTTCTATCTTCAATATCCACAATCTAAAATGTAGCACAACCACCCAACCAACATCCTTAACTAATTATTACAGTACATTAAAACATACCGAGTATATTCATGCTTTATATTTCATCTGAACAATAACCAACAACTTATCATTCCTAACCAGATCTTCCAACAACGACATATAATTATCAACTAAACATTTCTGACTATTACAGGTCATATATTCTAGACACATGATCAAACTAAACAGCAGCTTATTATTCATCAACTAAACATTTCAAACTATAATTTCGAGCAACAAAGTACCGATCCCGAAATACATCCAATGTACTTAAATCTTTTTTAGTATTCTTAAAACCAAATCCAACAGGTTTCATAGAATATCACTTAAGTCATCATCCAAATAACAGAATAACAAACTCATCCAACAACAGGTTAACACATTCTCTTTTAGCTTTTTCGATAACTACAACAGTGAACAAATCCAATTTAACACCTTATTTTCCAGCCGCATAACCCAAATCTAACATATAGAAGCTTCCATAATTCACCAACAAAGTGTAATAATATGCATGAATTAACATCACAAAGTGTATACTTTATATCTCCTCCAGACAATAACCAACTTATCACACAAAATCAGATCATCCCACGACAGATTCCACAGGATACTAAATAACCAACAGAGCATTTCATATGCTTACATTAGCTTAAACCTATGTCCAATAATATGTCCAAACCGAAATCACAATAGAAACAAAATCACAGAATCTCACCAACACCCACCTCTGGCCCATCACTAGAAATTAGAGCAACTAGAAGCAATCCAGCAGCTCCAACCTTCAGCCTCCTCAACTCACCCGAGACTCCTCAACTCACCCGAGAGCTGAAAGCTCTCTGCCAATTTATTTCACACTCACAATAACTTACCCGACAGCTTCTTCACTGTTTTCGACAGCCATCTTGACGAGGGATGTCTCCCTCTTAATTTCTTCAACCAATTCCAGCAAGGATGCTTCCCCTGTCGGCAGAATAATTGAACCGGTTCAATGCAGAGCCCAACAAGACCGAGCCGTTCCAACCGTCCCCTTTTTCGAACCGCCAGCATAGAGCATCCCTGTCAACACCACACGAAAATGCCGAGCAATCGAACTCAACGGAAGAGAAGGAAGGATTGATTAGGCTTACCATGACTCGACACCTGAATCGCAGCCAGCGGCAAAAATCGAAGCTGCTCGGTTTGTCTTTCTCGTGGCTCGGCCATTTCCGAGCCCTAGCTCCGCGCAAACGACGCCAGCCACCGCGTCACACACTCGAGCCCGCTCGCCGTCGCCGTCCGTCGGCTCCATTGCTCGGTCCTCACCGTCCCTTTCTCGGGTTCTCTCTCCCTCTTCTGACTCCATCTCTCTCGATTTCCCTCCTCTCGGCCTCACCCTCTCTCTTTCTTCTCTTTTATTCAGGAAAAACAAAAGGCCGAAGGCCAATTATTCCTTCCCCATTTTTTTTCTTTCATTTCCTGAACTGGACCGGTGATGAAAACCGGTTCACTTACATTTAATTTATTCATTTAAACCAACTTAATTAATTATTCTTACTTATAATTAATCCCTATATTACATTTTAATCCTAACTAATACAATAAATTTCATTTTAATTTAAATCATCTTTTTACTCATTTAAATTTATTTTTAATAATTTAATTAAATCTTTTATTTAATAAAATTATTCTCAACTCAATTCTAATTCCTGATTTATTTCAAATATCGCGCGATGATAATGATTGTCGATTACATCTTTGGTAATACCCCGATAATTATCTAATTAATTTAAATATTCCAAATTAATTTCCACTTATCCTTCTTAAATTTTAATATAAAAATTTGAGATATTACAGATTTGGTCAAGACATGCGACCGAAAAAGCACAGAAGACACAAAGGCTAGTTTCTAACAGTCGGATGTGGTCGACAAAAAAAATTGGGTCAATCAAAAATGCCGGTGTCTATAAATACATAGAAGCACTCCAAGCTCCATAACAAATCGAGAGAAGTAGCGAACATTTGCCAAAATTCTTACTCAACTTCTTTTACATTTAAGTGGGTTTGTAATCCAACTCTCCTAACCCCAAACTTGAGAATTCAATTTGGGAGAGTTTGGAATAGATTTTGAGCTTTCAATTCCTAAACACTTTGTACTCTAAACGAAAAGGGTGATGCCCTACGAATTCATCATACAAGGGTGACGCCCCACAACATTCAAAGAACGGGTGATGCTTCGTAATAGTCAAAGGGTGCGCCCCACAACAGTCGTTGTAAAAGGTTTAATTGGCCCCCGTAAGCCAATCTAGTTAGTGATCTCCAAGTGAGGCTTGGAGCGCGGACGTAAGCAAGGTTGTTGAACTGCGTAAACAATATCGTTAGCATCTCTTAACCCTTACTCTTTACTTTTATGCATTGAAATATATCTTGTCCATTTCACCGCGGATAACCCAGACTCGTCGGGCAGTGGCCCTTTGACTGTAAGTTTTTCTTCTTTATTATTGAACTAATCTCTTGAATTAATTATGCGAAATGTATAGAATTGTGATTTGACTGAAAATGTTTCCCTTAAACTTTCTCTTAAATTTATTACTCTGCCTTATAACGTGGACTCGTAGGAGATTTTAGATGACTAGGAGGGGAAGAGGGAACATGCGGGGTGATGAGGATGGGCCCCGAGCGCCCAATCGACAGGAGGATCCCGACCGGGATGAAGCTCTCAAATTCATAGCAGCAATTGTGGAGCAACAATCTCAACAGATGGAGAGACAGACTCAATTTATGGAGCAATATTTCCACTACATTGAGAGACTTATGGGCCATGGAAAGATTTATAGGACAAGACCATAGGAATGGGAATGGAAATCAAAGGCCCATACAGATTTAGCCGGTTCAGGGAGAAGCTAGGTGGGAAATATTTCAGAAGCCTAAGCCGCCTTGCTTCAACAGGGATGTCTCTAACATTATGGGGGCTGAGGAGTGTCTACATTCCTTGGAAGACAAGTTTGCCTATGCAGAAATTTGGGAGACAGAAAGAGTTAAATGTGCC
Organism: Begonia loranthoides; assembly: GCA_022433065.1. Taxonomy (NCBI): domain Eukaryota; kingdom Viridiplantae; phylum Streptophyta; class Magnoliopsida; order Cucurbitales; family Begoniaceae; genus Begonia; species Begonia loranthoides. Next base: position 15,902,467 of record CM039477.1, on the reverse strand, counting down.
ACATATTACCTGACCCATGAGTCATGTTTTTGGTAGGACATAATCAAGGCCTCCCGTGACATTACAACCCTCATTGCAAAAATTTCAAAGATTTGTTTGACGAGAAGTATTTCAACCATACCGTTCGCACTCATAAAATGATGGAATTTATGAGCTTGCGCCGATTAGGAACCATGGCGGAATATGCTAAGCAGTTTGAGGCCCTATCCCGTTATGCTTCGCATCTGGTGGCGACTGAAGAGCATAAGGTACAACATTTTGTTCAAGGGCTAAAAATGAAGTATTGGAAGGAGTCATAGGAGTTGGCACCAAAGGTGTCACTTATTACAAATTAGTGGCAAGAGCATTGGCCATCGAAGGAGGGAAGTTCATAGCAGCTAGACAAAGAGAAGCTAGCCAAAGAGCATGGAAGGCTACTCCGACCTAGCCGTTACAAAGAGGTCACTCAACAGGCTAGGGAGTCAAACGACATTTTTTTAGACCAAAGCCCAACAGAGACCAGATAATAGGCCAATGATACAAGTGCCCAACGCCCTCAACCTAACGCCTATCAGAGGTGCAAAAAGGTACATTGCGGTGAATGTTTAGCTGGCTTGAGAAGTGTTATGTGTGTGGCAAGCCCAACCACATTGCCAGATAATGCACGGCGAGACTCGCAAGATGGGGGGAGTGGCCCAACAAGTTTTCGCTATGTATGGAACCGACGATAACGATCAGTCAGTAGTGGTAGCAGCTACATTTCATTTTAAACAATAATTGTGCATATATTTATGATTGCTTCCTTCCCTAGATGAAGTAGGAAATTTTACCCTAGAATAAACAACTTACCTAACCCTGGCAGAGACAATCTATGTAAATAAGTGTGCTGCTTACGTCCTATTTGATTTGGGTGCTACGCACTTGTTCATTTCTACAAAGTTCTGTAAGCGAGCAAATTGTTTCTCGGGTAGTGTAAACTACACGTATCGCATGCTTTTACCTTCCGGTGGTCGTTTGATTACCGACGGAATGCTCAAGGCCTATGCAGTGCACATTAATGGCGTTTATTTCAGGCTGATTTAATCATTATGAATTTAAAAGTCTATGATGCCATAATTGGAATGCATTGGATGTCCGCACACCACGCGATCATCAACTACAAGAAAAAGGAAGTTTGCTTTGGTCCTCCTAGTAGTGAACTGCACACCTTTCAAGGAACCAAGGAGAAAGGGAAGTTTACCATTATCTTTGCACTCAAGGCAGACAAGTTGTTGAAGAACTGATATGACGGATTCCTAGTCAATGTAATTGATACTACTGCAATTACTGAGGCAAAGTTGGAGGACGTTACAATAGTACATGACTTCTCAAATGTTTTTCTCGACGATCTTCCTGGTTTACCCCTAGACCGTGAAATCAAATTCGAGATCAACTTACAGCCCACTACGGAACCCATTTCCAAACATCCGTATCATATGGCACTTGCTGAACTGTGGGAGTTGAAAGTACAATTGGAGGAACTGGTCACCAAGGGATTTATTTGGTCAAGCTTTTCTCCTTGGGGCGCACCAGTGTTATTTGTCAAGAAGAAGGATGGAACCCTTAGAATGTGCATCGATTATAGGGAGCTGAACAAAGTAACGATTAAGAATAAGTATCCTCTGCCAATGATTGACGATCTGTTTGACCAGCTGAGTGGTGCTCAGGTAATCTCGAAAATTGACCTTCGATCAGGCTATTATCAATTAAAGGTTAAACCTGATGATGTAACAAAGAATGCATTCCATACCCCGTACAGGCACTATGAGTTCCTAGTTATGTCTTTCGGGTTGACCAACGCCTCGACAACCTTCATGGACCTAATGAACCGAATCTTTTGGGACTATCTGGATAAGTTTATCATCGTCTTCATTGACGATATCTTGGTCTATTCTCGATCTGAGACAAAGCACTGTGAACATCTCCAGATGGCCTGGCCCTATCTATTTTTAGCCAGCATCAATTATATGCAAAGTTCTCTAAATGTGATTTCTGGCTGAGTAGAGTTGGCATCCTTGGCCACGTGATTTTCGAGGATGGCATATTGGTGGACCCGACAAAGGTTCAAGTAGTGATGAATTGGGCACAACCGAAGAATGTCAGAGATGTAAGGAGTTTTCTAGGCTTGGCCGGGTATTACAAGCACTTTATTGATGGATTCTCAAATATTGCTCTACCACTTACTAGTTTGACAAAGAAGAACACCCGATTCTGGTGGTCCAGCAATTCAGAGAACAGTTTCCAAGAGTTGAAGCGCAGATTGACAACTGCCCCAGTGTTGACGATGTCAATGGAGGACGGTGACTTTCTTATATACTGTGATGCATTAAAGAGGGGACTCGGTGGAGTTCTTATGCAGCATAGAAAGGTCATCGCTTATGTGTCTCGACAGCTTAAGCCCCATGAGTAGAACTATCCCACGCACGATCTTTAGCTCACAGCGGTTGTTTTCACCTTAAAGTATGGAAACATTATTTATATGGGCAGCGCTGTGAAATCTACTCATATCATAAAAGTCTCAAGGATATTTTCACCCAGAATGAATTAAACATGAGGCAACGACAATAGCTCGAGTTCGTTAAAGACTACGACTGTGAGATCAAATACCATCTAAGAAAAGTCAATGTTGTTGTGGACACCTCAGCCGTAAGGTTGCAGTGATTAGCGTGATTGATGTGCCCCAAGCTCCGGAACTTGAGCCCGAGCCAAGGGCTATTTTATTTTCTAACTTTTTATTTATTTTGTAGGTTTTTTAATCAAATAAACAAAGAGAAGTTGGCATTTGAGCTAATGGAGATCTTGTAATCTTTGGGAGGAAATTATAGGTTTTCCATTTCCGCCTAAAACCGGAGCTGTGGACGTTCAAGGGCTATTTTGACAATTGGGACGGCTTCATTTCAACTTTCGTCCTTCATATGAATTGTAGCCAACAGACAGAGCTTTCCAACGCGCTCTTGAACATAATATTCGGATTTCATTTGGTATGTCAAATGTACATTTTACAGAGTCTAAAAAAATCCCACTCGGGATTTTTAATTTTTGTGTAAGTCATGTCTATTTGTTTAAGTTAGGGTCAATTTGGTCTTTTCGCCTATTTTGTAAACATTCTCGGTTAAAACCCTACCAGGTTGCAATTGGAAAGGGACTTTGATGAATTAAGAAAATTGGTTCTCTTTTGAGAGAAAACACCCACGGCCTCCCCCTCCCCTTAGCGCCGATTTCATCCATCCCCCAAGCAAGGCTCCTATTGAAGCTTCTCAACCTTGCGTCATTGGGATATTGTTTCTTCCAATCCTTATTTTTCGAGGTAAGATTGTGGTGTGGAGACAAGAGAACTTTCCAACCTTGGAGAGTGTTGGTTTTCGACCAACCCCAAAGTCGCCCCTCTCACTAGGAGGTCCGCGGACTCCATTGTATTCCCTTCTGATTTTTGTGGTTCTTTTATGTTCTTTTCTTGCTGCTTGGATAGCCTATATTCTGGTGATTAAATGAATGATAATTGTTGAAGAAGCTCTTTTGGGAATGTTTGAAAGAAAGGTGATATTTTCGGATTAATGTTGAGTTGTTGAATCTGTGAATTTTCTGGATTAATACTGCCTCTGATTGTGTTACCTGTTTGGAGCCCTTACGTCGTTCATCTCAGTTTGACGTCTTCTGATGAATTGTTCATGTTTAAGTCAGTGAGCTACCCTCCAAAATTGAGCTTTGTTTGGTGTATGTAGCGTGAGATATATCGTTTTTAAGATGCACTGGTAAAACTGTTCTGCTGGGAAACAGAATTCTGGTTAAAATTGAAATTGATAGTTCTCCTAATCCAGAGTGCTTTTGGAGCTGAAATGTTGATACGATCTCCTTGAGTATATGAAGTTTATGTTCACCAATTTTCAGCTCTAGTTCGTACACAGATTTGGAGATTCATTCCTTTCATTTGCTGGTGGTCCGAGGATTGATAATTTTCGGGACAGATTTCACTAAGGCTTTCTAAGTGTTTCTTAGAGCTTATCATTTGGTATCAGAGCCTTGGCTCACGTTTTCTTGCTGTATTATTGTGATTTAAGAGGATTATTATGAGTACTAAAAGTGGGGCCTGCTATCACAACCCTAGAGAGATGAGAAATAATTCAAGTGCACCACCACCCGAGGGAACTCATGAGCAAACCGAGCCTACTAAGCGGGAGTTGTTTGACATGATTCTTAGGCTTCAAGAAAGTCTAGAGAAACGTTCTAGTAGGCATATGAAGGGCCCTAGGACTCTTAAACTAAAGGAAAAATTCAACACATCAATCGATTCAAGGAGTCAAAGTAAAAACTTGTATGATTGGGGTGCGAGAGAAAGCGTTATGGAAGAGCTTCCAAATTCGAGAAGAAGATCTCATAAAAAGAATGATTTTAAGATTGTGGATTTATCCATCCCTCCATTTAGTGGATTAAACAATGATATTGAGTGTATGGATTGGTTGGAAGAAGTTGAAAGCATATTTGAAGGTCACGAATTTTCGGATAAAGGTAAAGTGAAACTAGCCTCCTCGTCATTTGTGGGTTATGCTAAATCTTGGTGGAATAACTTAAAAGCTCAGCGGCAAATTGATCGGGAAGATGATCTTATTACTTGGAAGATGATGAAAAGGTTTATGAGAAAAAGATTTGATACATTTTGGCTAAAGACTAAAGACATCTGATGTTCCGAGTGCCTTTAAATTGGGCACAATGCTTCAAAATGCCAAAATCAAAAAGATATGATTATAAAGGAATGTTTGATTGATGAGAGAAGCCAAGTTGACTCCTTGGCAGCTACTAATGAAGAAGATAACTTGGAAGTAGAGACCATTTATGCTCCCGAAGGGCCACTATTCATGATGGAGACTCAAACGGCTAAGGAAGTTGTATCGAAAGGTCAAATCTGTGAAGATGATCATGTAGAAAATGAAGTTAATTTTTTTGCTACAACTAATGGGGTCGAGAAGGAACATGAGATGGATATGCATGATCAACATTGTAAGATTCTTCAAACACTAAGCCCATGGGAAGAATTTGTTAGAATTGAATCCGAGCTAGATGAAGTTAATACCGATCTCAAAGATTTGCTTTTTCCATGTGTTTCTAACAAGTCCTTTTGTGTTTCATCTTTTCTTGAAGAAAGTTATATGGATGAGAAGCTACCAAAGTTAAAGGTGGATAAGGAAGTAGCTCCTCCTCAAAGGGAAACACTCACGGTCATGCAGGAAATAGTCATGGAAGATAAAAAGCCTTCCATTTTGCTTAACGATAATGTTTTAAAGTAAAATGGAAGAAGCAAGTATAGTGGACTATAGAGATGAGTTCTTTGCAGCAACTTTTGAAAGAGAAAATTATTTTAAGAAGATAACTCTTGATCAAGAGGAAATTTTTATCTTGACCATAGAAAGACCTCTCACTATTGAGTGGCTAGAAGAGAAAATTCATGGCGAGCTGATTTGTTATGATTTTTGTTGGAGCATGGACAAAGTAGATTTTATATTCACAGATGAACAGAGAATTCTCAACCATGGTTACATGCATATGGATAAAGTGTGGGGCTTGGGTGCATTACCAGCTTTGAGTCTTTATTTGCTAGTCTACGATAGCAGAGAAACAAACATACTAGCCAAAACTATTTGCTCGAGGTACGTCCCACCAAACACTTTGATTACTTGGTTCTTTAAAATTGGGTGGTTTAGAAATAATATTGTTATTGAATTTGTTATGGCACGGCTGGATGATAATGTTGTGGCCACTCTTATTGATAACTCTTTAAATCCTGGATTTTTAATTGGAGATGAAAACTTCAGCATGCCTAGTGGTTTAATAGAAAATGAGTTGATGGGCCATCTGATTATGTGGGATAAGAATTATGTTAATTCTATTTTACTGTTATCGCATCATCGTGTTTCTGATTGTTGTGGATCCAACCCCATTGAGGATGCACCCCAAGAAAGGAACCTGGTGTTAAATTCCTTACTTTCATGGCTCTTTAAAATTGGGTGGATGGGAAATTTCATTGTTGTTGGTGCTGATTTTAAGTTTTGGAAAGAGGGTTTTAATATTGTAGTTGAGGAAAGAAATTCGAAGATTGAAGATTATTTTGATTCAAAGTTACTACCACTACAAGATCTGGACATTGTCTTGTGCGAACTCACAATTCTTCTCCTATCTTTGGCAAGACGGTTTACAATTTGTGGCTTTGATTAAGTAGAGGATGTTAGCAGCCCAGAGCCGTCAAAAGAGCTACGTAGACAATCGACGACGAGCCCTAGAACTTGACAAAGGAGACAACGTGTTCTTGAAGATATCTCCTTTCAAAGGCGTCGTTCGATTCGAAAGGAGGGGAAAGCTCAACCCCAGATAAGTGGTGCCTTATATAATCATGAAGAAGATACGACATGTCACTTATCAACTACAGTTACCAAACTCTATGGCGGGCATACACAACATCTTCCATGTGTCTATGTTCAAAAAGTGTATGGGCGATGTAGCTGTATTGAGCCCTTCTGATAATATTGAGGTACAACCCAACTTGAGCTACAATGAAAGACCTATTCAAATTCTTTACTCAAGAGTAAAAGAACTACGACGCAAGAAAATTCCGCTGGTTAAGGTCTTATGGCAGAATCACACCTGCGAAGAGGCCACTTGAAAGAAGGAAGATGACATGAGAGTTATGTATACCGAATTATTTAGTAGCTAAATTTTGGGGACTAAAATTTTGTAAGGGAGGTAGTATGTAATACCCCGATACTATTTTCCTCATATACGCAATATAATCAAATTTTGGAGATAATTATATATAACATTTCGTATCTATACTTGTTAAATTATGACATGTATATATGAAAAAAAATATTATGAGATAAAATTTAAGTAGGAAAACGTGAAAGAAATGTTGGATAGGACGATTTTGGACGCATGCGGATGCCACATGGACGAGACATGGCATCCGCAAATGCTTAGCAGGCCGTCCCTAAACCTTTGGATGATGCAAGACGAAGACCTTACGTCCTAACTTGTCGCCCATCTTCAAACTGGACATTTCAGAAGTTTTTGGACGGCAGCGGACGTGGAGGATTTGAATCTGTCCAATTTATAGACAGATTCGGACGCATGCAGACGCTACATGTGGATGCCAAATCGCATTCGAATGTCGAATTTGGATGGTATGGTTAGGGTGAGGAAGCCATCTCTCATGCGGATGAGACTAGCACGTCTGCACTTGTCTGAAATATCCTAGATCTGCGTAAATTTAGGGATTTAAAATCAGAAAACTTGTCACGTAGTCATTAAATATGCGCTCTCAAGACAGCAAAATTTTTCCCTCCAAGTCCAGACCCACGAGGGAGCTGCCCTCCTCCTTCCCATAGGCGTACGATTGTCTCCCTTAGGTAAGCTTGCTTTTTAATCTCCAGCCAGCTCCTCCTGCGTTAGGTCTATTTTCTTCCTTCCTCTGTGTTCTCTCCTTCTTCTACGTTCAGTCTCTTCCTTTCTGGAGTGCGTGGGTGAAGCTGGGAGCAAGAAGTTTGGTTGTCCGTGTTTGTGTTCATCATCAAGAGTAAGGATTTGGGTGTGTCTTGGCCAATGGAGGCCCTATCCACAAGTAGATGTGTGTGTGTTGGGATGATTCTTGTTGTTAAATTCTGTAATTCATATAGATGCCATAAATTCTTTAGACGCCTTACTCTGATATCAATTTCCTATAAATCCATTTCCGTTAGTTTCTGTATTTAATTTCTACATTTCAATACTTGCTTAATGTTGATTGACGCTCACTAGATGTTAAGCTTGGTAGTGTTAATCCTTGTTTGATGTTAAGCTTGGTAGTGTAGAACTATGAACTAAGGATTTCATGGTGATTGCTAAGGATGAACAAGCTAGACTCTGTGTTTTACTTGTGATGTATGATATTGTTTTACTTGTAGTATCACCTGGATTAATATTGTCTTGCCATTTACTTCTATTCTGAGCATGACTATCCTCTATTTGTTCATTGTTTATTCTCTGTATAAAGCATGCTATTCAAAATACCTTCGATGTTGTTATATTCATCGTTTAAAAGCATGTTAACATCTTCGCTATTGTTATATTTGTTGTTTAACAGCATGTTAATCAACGCCTTTTCACTGCTTAATATTTCTGCGAGCACGTTTAATTTCCTTCATTATTGTTATGTTCGTTGTTTAAAAGTATGCTTAATTAACTCCCTGCGAGTATGTTTAAACCAATTTGAGCATGCTTAATTAACTGATATTTAACTTAGCATGTTTAGTTAAATTGAATGCAAATATGTCTAACTAATTTTAGCATGTTTAAATCGATTATTACTTAATTGACGAATTCGAGTATGTTTAGTCAATCCAAGTATGTTTAGAACTATTATTTGAATTAACTAAATTGAGCATGTTTAGTCAACTCAAGCATATTTAATTCACTAATCCAAGCATGTTTAATTAACTATTATCTAATTAACAAATTCGAGCATGTAACTAATATTGAATCGAGCATGTTTGGCTGTAAATTAGTTGCGAGCATGTTTAACACTTGAGCATGTCTAAGTAATTACATGTTAATTAACTCATTCGAGCATGATAAATTAATTCGATCATGTCTAATTAACTGATATTGAATTGAGCATGTTTAGCTGTAAATTAGTTGTAATTTAGCGTGTTTAGCTATAAATTAGTTGCAAATTGAAGTATAATCTCCGTTTAATACATGCTCTAATCGTCATTTCTATATGTTTCATTATAGTTGTCATATATTTATTCAAGTATGCACTTCATTCTCTTTGTGTTTAAATTCTATCATTTAAACATTGATTGTCATTTCTTTAAAGTATTGTTATTTACTTTCCGTATATGAGCTATTTAATTGTTATGTCCCCATGCATCATGCTAATAGAAACAAATAGGGAGTGCCACCTTGGGGTGGTACGCACATACATTATGTGAGAAAAATGAATTTAAAGAAGAAGAATGAGGAGTTGGGGAATGGAAGAGTAAGTATGGATCAGTAGGTAAACAGGATTAAAAGAACTTTATCTTTCCCTTGTCGGGACTGCGAGACTGTCTACCCTATGTGGCTGAAGCTGAAAAAGACTACCCTTCCGCCATGAATTTCTCCAATCTCTCACTCGATGTATGAGTAATGAACAAAAAAATGTAAGAAAAGATTGATTTGGGGCGGTATCCATTCCAAAAAAAACTAAAGAGAGTCATAAACATTTTGTAACACCCCGACTTTTTATCGAAATTTAATAAATATAATTGGAATATAAATTTTGGGATTTTGGATTAAGTTGGATAATTATCGAGGTGTTACCAAAGTTGTAACCGTTAGGTTTAATTTAAAAGAATTTATTTGTAGTTTAATTAATAGAAATCAATTTATGAAATAGAATTAAGAAATTTAAATTAGACCTTTATTAATCTTTAAACAATGTTTAGAATAAGTCGGGAGTTAGAAATTGGGTCGATTAATATTTGATACGAATATTTAACACTTAAATATATTTTAATATTAATTAATTAGAATTAAAATGAGGAAATTAAAAGAGAAATTAAATGAGAGAGTCTAATGGGGGGTGGGGTGTTAATTAGTTTTTAAGAGAGGAAATAAGAGAGAAGGAGAGGGAGAAGAGCCGAGAGCTCCTTCGGCTGAGAAAGAGATCGGAAGGGAGAGGAGCGACGCGTGAGAGCAGGAGGCGTCGCGGGTCTCGGCATTCGGCGAACGAGATGGGTCTCCGAGCGACGATGATGGATGGCTGCGACGAAATGGGTTGCGCTGGTGGATCTCGCGAGTGGCGTTGGGCTTCACGGCGGAAGCTCGGGTTGCCGGATTTGGTGTCAACCGTCGACGATCTGTTATTTTCGGTCATGCTTGGCGATGATGAATGGCGTGGCGACGGTGATCAGCAGGCACGGGTTGGATTGATTTCTCTCGATGCTGCGAAATTGTTAGTCGGGTAAGCTCTCGGTTAATTTCATGCTTTGTGTTTTAGTGGTCTGATTGATTGGACGAATTACTTGGATTTGTTGTCGCTATTGTTGGAGGTGAAATTGATTGATGAGTGAGGTATGTATGGCGAGTTCTTTGTTTTTAAGAGAGGAAATAAGAGAGAAGGAGAGGGAGAAGAGCCGAGAGCTCCTTCGGCTGAGAAAGAGATCAGAAGGGAGAGGAGCGACGCGTGAGAGCAGGAGGCGTCGCGGGTCTCGGCATCCGGCGAACGAGATGGTTCTCTGAGCGACGATGACGGATGGCTGCGATGAAGTGGGTTGCACTGGTGGATCTCGCGAGCGGCGTCGGGCTTCATGGCTGAAGCTCGAGTTGCCAGATTTGGTGTCAACCGTCGACGATCTGTTGATTTTCGGTCATGCTTGGCAATGATGAATGGCGTGGTGACGGTGATCAGCAGGCACGGGTTGGATTGATTTCTCTCGATGCTGCGAAATTGTTAGTCGGGTAAGCTCTCGGTTAATTTCACGCTTTGTGTTTTAGTGGTCTGATTGATTGGATGAATTACTTGGATTTGTTATTGCTATTGTTGGAGGTGAAATTGATTGATGAGTGAGGTATGTATGGCGAGTTCTTTGGAGTTGGAGGCCGAGAAGGGTGAGGCTGCAGGTTCCTGTACGGTTCGGTTTGCAGGGGATTCGGGTGCTCAGACATGTGGAGTGTTGTTTCCTTCCTGCTCTTAGGTCTGCCGTGTTTGCTGGTATGGAGACGTCAATTTTTTTTAATTAAGCTGTTGGTTAATTTGATGTGTAGAAATTGATATGGAAATATTGACCAACTGTTGAAAAATGATTATGCCTCTTGTGTTGTGTTTTGGACTGCTTTAGTTGATTGTGGGAATGGATTTCAGTTGCCATGGTTAAGTTCTGTTGATGAAAATTTTGTAGGTTATTATTAAGTGGAATGTACCGTGGGATTGTTGCTCAAGATTTGTGAATATGTTGGTCATTACTGTGTGATAAAGTTGGCTTCTATATGCTGTCAGTTTAGATTAAACTATAAAGTTGGGTTATATTAACCAAACGCTTTTGTTTAGAGAACTTTAATAAGTATTGAAGGTATGAAATACAATACGATTAATAAGTTGTGATTATTATTAATTACACGTTATTATTGTGAAGGTATAAAAAAGAAGAAGGATAAAGAATTAAGTACGGATACGCATTAATGCTTCAAGGTAAGGATTAAGGGGTGTTTTGGCCATTGAGGCCCTACACCATAAGTATGAGTGTGTGAGTGATAGTGTTTTCCATTGTTGTTATTGTTCCTTGTAGTTGATGATTCCCAGTTATAATTCATTTATCTATTTCTATACTGTGACTGTCAGTTAGGGAGGTTGACAGTGTTAATGTTAGCTGTTGGTTTGTTAATCTTCATAATAACGAGTAAAATGAACTGTTGTGGGGTATTTCTTTACTGGTATCTTGGCTTTAGATGCTTGCTTGGTGTTCATGTAGATTTTTCGTATGGTAGTTTATTGTCCTTACTGAAATCATGATTGTTATGGATGCTTTTCTTTATTGTAATAGTGATTTCTATAAATGTTAGATAGTAAATGGCGAATGGTAAATGACGATGAAAGATGTGATAAGTGCAAATGAAATATTGATCTCATTAGCGATGACTTTGTCCTGTTATTTCATTTCTTGCTAACTGTAGTGATTACTCGACAATATTTACTTGTGCTATAATTCTTTGTTATTGTTCTACCACCACTTGTTAACCCAAATATGTTAATTATTATTTAAGTGTCATTTAGCTAAGCATGTTAATCTAACTAGCATGTTTAGAGGTTGTTTAACGAGTATGTTAAACGAACAGCAACGAAACTAATTTGACATTGAGCATGTGATTTGTATTAGTGGATATTGTAGCATGTTAACTTAGCTTGTAAATGTTTATTTCTTGGTTCTGAATAGGAACCTTCTGGTTTAGCTTATATAAATTCGTTTAACATGTTTCTTGTTGAATTCTATTACCAAGCATGATGATTAATTAGAGTAAATAAATAGACATGATTGACCCTTAAGCATAGATAGCATGATAATTTGATTAGAGCAATCAACTTAATTAGAAATTGAGCACATTAATCGAATCACCTAACTAATTTATAGTTGTTAATTACTTCTTGGGCATGCCAATCTATTTAGGAATATCTAACCATCTAGAGAGCATGTTTAATTGATTATTCTAGCATGTTTAATGGATAGCATTTTATTGAGCATGATATTGACAATAAAGCATGTAAATTATTCTTTAAGCGTGATTAGTGGATATTAAATATAAGAATGATTAGTTAATAAGGATAAAAGTACGTAATCAACCTCAAGCATGTAAATTAGTTAGGATAATTAACTAGATGCTAATTATAATAATCTCGAGCATGTAACGAGTATGTATCCATTATTTGTTGTCTAAACATGTTTCTGTTGTTTATTGTTTAAAGCATGTTTCCATGTTTAGTTTAGTTTAGTTTAACGAGCATGCCTAGTTAATCGTAATTCATCACATGCTTCTTTACCGTCTATTTATTATATGCGCAATTTTAATTATAGTTTGCCTTCAATTACTTTTATTTCAACGTGCACTTCAATTTCATAATTAATGTTTTACTTTACTAGAGAGTAGAATGGTAAAGAAAATGAAAAGAGAATAAAGTAACGTGAAAAGTTAAGGGTCTCAAGGATCACACTTATTATGCGAATGAATGTTTTATAAATTGGTTTTGTTATTGTTTTCTTGGTATTGTCTAAGATCTCGATTCGTAGGAGCATGTTAATAATTGATTAAAATACTGACTTAGAAATGTAAATGTAGGGAGCATGTAAATGGGCTAGGATGATTTACCTATTCATCAATAGTATGCTTTCGATTCTCTTCCGAATGATATTGATTTATTAATTGAAGCATGCTTTCCTTGTTTCAATTCGTCGTACTTATTCTTTGTGGTGTGCAGTTATTTCATTCTATTATGTGCTTTACTTTCTTTATATGCGTTTTTAGTTACCGTTACTTATATGCGCACTTCAATTTTATGAATGTTGTGTCATGTCATAATGCATCACGATAGGTTGAGAATGTATGTTCATACATTATGTAATAGAAACAAAGTAGGGAGTACTCCCACGGGGTGGTACTCACATGCATGGTAAGGAAAATAAAATGATAAGAAAAGACGAAGGAAAGGAATGAAAAAAAAGGGAGTTAGGAGGCGGATGGGTAGTGGTCCTAGTCTGATAATTAGGAAATGCCCCTACCATATCGAGAACGGGACCTAGTTGTCCATAGGAGGTTAGGTTCGACCCACTATACCATCCTTTACGGGTTCTTCTAATCTCCAGCTCGAAGTACGAGTAAAGAAAGAAAGAAAGAAAATGTAATGAAAGGATTGATTTGGGTGGCCCCCATTCCAACACTGACTAAAGAGTGGCATTCATGTTAGCATAGGTCCCCTTTTTCCTTACTAAGCCCTTTGGACTTACAATTGCTTGTGGTGTAGATGTAGGTACTAGTACGCTATAAGGAATGCACAGACTAGGAGTAGCGAAAGATAAAGAACAAACAATAGCAAGCAGGGATGATGGGTTTGCACGCTCGAGGGATGCTTATGGCTGGCCAGGCATAAAGAGGGTAAAAGAGAAACTGTTTTAATTAAGTTAAGTTGTAATAAATCGTATTTAAATGTTTTGTTTTCTTTAGTTAAATTGTATTCACGCTTCTACAACGTTTTACATTAATGGTTTTGATTTAACGCTTCCGCATAAGTTTTACTAAATGTGATTTTATACTGACTTTTACAAAAGAGTCAGTAGCGATCCGGTTAGACGCACTCTGATTTACTTTCAAAAAGAAAATTTGAAATTTTTACATATTTTAAAGGGTTTACGAAAATCCAAGTCGTTACAGTTGGTATCAGAGAAGTGGTTTTAAAAACGATTTTCGTAAGCTGCTTATCGTTTTTAAAACTATTAGTGGCTCACTGTTTTGTTTTACTGCGGTTTAAACGAGCTCTAGTATGTTTTGCTGAATAAAATGATTTTTGTAAATTCAAACTAGTAATGTAGTATGCCTGGCAACACAAGCCTCGACGTGGAAATCATTCATCACTGTAAACAACTCCCTAATACTCTACTAATACATAATTCCCTTATTTTATTTTGATAATGAATTGTTAGGAAATAATATGTAGGAATGATTAGATTTTGTATTTTGTATTATAAAAATGGTAGATTAGATAGTAAACTATGATATATTCTGGAATTGAGAATTTGGATGAGATATGTGAATATTCTAGAACTGTTTGGGATTTTCTATAGGATTTATAGCTTTGGGGGAGTGTAAGAACAGGGAAGACTCTACCCAAAATTTTGAAAATAAGTAAAAAGAAAATCCCAATGAATCTAGATCAATTAGATAGATAAACAAGGTCACCCAGGTTTCAACGGACTAGATAGAGCCTAGATTAGTTATGGGAAGGGAAAGACAATCATTAAGGACTAAGCCAAAGTAGGAGAATAAGATTAAGGACGAGTCAAGTGATTGACCACTTGGTATTGACCTTTGAGGAAGAATTAAGAGAATAAGGTTTGGAGTTTTTATGAAGAGTAACTGAAAGAAGAATTTATTAAATTTTGGGGTGAAGCGGTTTTCCTACATAGATTAGATTGGAGAAGCTTTGGGAAAGTCTAGTATATTAAAATGACCAATTTGGATTTTTAAGGCTCAGTAAGTGATAAAAAATAAAAGGTATGATGCACATGTCATGCAGCTTTTAAAATCTCTTTTAGTTTTCCGTTTATGTTTCTCTTCTGTCTTTTCTTTTACCGTTTTATTGATCTTAACTTTATTGTTCTACCTTTTGTATTCAATTAAAGCCTTTAATCCACCCAAAGCCTCTAACCATGGGGACCATGTCCACTAGGTCTCTATTTATTGTTCTGCCTTTGGTATTCAACTAAAGCCTCAACAAATGAGGGACTAATCCACCCAAAGCCTCTAACCATGGGGACCATGTCCACCAAGCCTCTATTTATTGTTCTACCTTTGGTATTCAACTCAAACCTCAACCAATGGAGGACTAATCCACCCAAAGCCTCTAACCATGGGGACCATGTCCACCAAGCCTCTATTTATGAGTTTGAGTTGAACACCAAAGCCTTAACCGTCTAACATTGGGATGTAACTCAACCATTGGGGGCGAATCCACCCAAAGACTCTAACCATGGGGACAATATCCACTCAGCCTCTATTTATGAGTTACATGCCAAAGCCTTAACTGGTTACCATTGGAAACATAACCCAACCATTGGGAGACTAATCCACCCAAAGCCTCTAACCGTGGGGACCATGTCCACCAAGCCTTTATTTATGGGTTACGTGCCAAAGCCTTAAACTATGAGAAACGCGTCAACTAAATCTCTAACCATGGGGGAACAATCCGCCCAAGCCTCTCTAACCATGGGGGAACAATCCACCCAAGCCTTTATCTTTTTCTTTACGTTATTATTTAACCATTTAGTATTCGATTCCGTTTTCTTTACAAAACCATGCTTAAAACCATTTTCGTATAAATTTGAAAACCATGATGCATGATACTCGTGAATGCATATATTCTCTATTACCGGAATTTAATAAAAAACCAACATACAATTCATGCTTATAAAAACTATAAATAATGAAACGTGCTATTTAAAACTGTAAACATCGAAACATGCTATTTAAAACTGTAAACATTGAAACATGCTGTGTAAAACTGTAAACACCGAAATATGCATCTCCTAACTCTTGCGATGTAGGGCCCTAAGGACCAAAGCACATGAGTATCACTTATCTGATGTCCCTAACGCGGTTCAGAAATTAACGTTGTCATTCTTCTCTTTTATACATTCAAAATAATTAATATATATTTATTAATATATTTACTCATTATAAATCTTAACTTTTATATCATTATTCTGTAAGTTCATTTAACATTTTTCGTCCAATTATTTTCATTGACTAAATAACTAATAATTATTGACCACTAATTCTCATTAGTCAACTTAGTTACTTAGCAACCTTGCAATAACCATTTAAGTAACTTAACATGTGCAACGAAAATAACAATAACCATTTATAGTTGCTCATTTCATCAATGTAACCTGATAATAAAGAGAATTTATTTCACAATACAATTCATTATCTTTTAATGAAAATCCATAGGAACTAACAAAGAATTTATTTAACTTTATTACCCAAAATCACGCCTAATATTAATATCCAATAGGGTATTAAACATCAACATCCATCAACCAAACCAATTGCAACATATCAACGTTTTCCATTACTAAAAACATAGTCATTTTTTTCATTCATTCACTTAGCAGAATTTACAGTCCAAACATTATCAAGGTCACATATCGAAATAATATAGTGAAATCCAAACGGTGAACGTTATTCAACGACAATAATTACGGAATATAACTATTCACTGCCGTCCAAATGACAATTAACTTAGCACATCTATTAATCCATGGTATCAAATTAGAAAGGCAGCAGATAGTAATTCCACTAATCTGAAATTAATCACAGCAGTAAACTGATAGGAACTCAATATGTATTTCTATAATTCAATCAACCATACAGAATATAGGACACTTCCAATACTAGACTAGGCTTTCGAGTCCCTAGTGACTCCTCACAATCTAGGCATTCGAGTCCCTAGCAACTCCCCACAATACAACTCTCAATATCCGATATCCCCTTCCCGACTACCCCTCAAGTCTTTATATAGACTTACTAACCAAGTAACTTTCCTAATATACCCCTTCTAACCTATCATAAACATTCAACAACTAATCCAGAATATAAATCTAACATGTTTTTACGTCCAACAATCCATTTTCCAGTATATAGTTGTCCAATGATAAACTGAATTTAAACCAACTAAATTCTATATATTTTACATGCACACCATCTATACAGTTTAACCATCCAACCATTTACTCAACTTTCAAAACTTCTCCAACCTTTCATTCTGAATATTAAACTTAACATGCTTCAGACCAACAATAACGTAGAGACATTATCCAAACATGACCAGTAATTCATCCGACAATACATAATAGCACAATAGGTTAACAACTCATTTCTTGCAACAAAAACCAATCCCAACACATTAATACTTGAACAATAACAAAAGACTAACCCAGAGTTCATAAGTGATGTTCATAACAATATCCAATTAGTAGAACAGATCTCCAATTCAAACAAATCACATTTTACAGAGAGCAGAACATAACCAAAGGCAGTAACCACACTTGACAGAACAAAGTTACCATAAGCTCTGTCATTTAATAAACAAAATGGAGACAACATTCAATCCACTCGGCATAGCACAAGACCATGAACAGAAAAAAAAACAACAGAGTACATGCAATAAATAAATTCCAGAATATCCAATAGTAGAAGCAAGGGAGAATTTCCATACCAAGAAAAACACCGAGGCAGTAGGAAGCACCCTGCAACCTTCACACGGCCTCCAGCTCTCAATTGTCAGAAGCAAACTCGTCTACCATCACCATTTCTCCCCTAACATTTTCAATTATCCAGAACACTCCCTTCGTTATCCAACCACTGCCATACCTATATAGGTAGGGATGACTTCACAGGTTAATGGAAAATTACCCCATTCAAGGAAAGTGGTCCAATACGCGATGGCCATGTGGAAGCTCTTATCCTGCCAGCCAAACCAATTGACCAATCCATTAGCCTCCACGTCAACCTCCAATTCATCCCTGCTGTTGACGATTCAACAATGGACCGATTCAACAATGGACCACAGAATCGGACTTGAACCAATCCTAGCGACCCGATGCCCTGCCTCCATGTCAACCTCCAATTCATCCCTGTTGTCGCTGATTCGTCGCTGCCAACGCCCATAATCGGAAGTCAGGAAGGAGAACACAAAACGTAAAGCATCGACTTACCTCCACCGGCGAACCGCAGCTCCAAATCCGACATTGAAGGCCGAGGCATCCAAGCCCTAGCTCCGCGTTCACCGTTCGTTGCGTCGCCCGCAGCCCATCATCGCCGCCATGCGCCGGACAACGCGCACCCAAGATTGCGGCGACGTCCTCTTCTCGCCGTCGTCCTTCCCGATCTCTCTCTCACTGTTTCTCCCTCTCGTTTCCTCTCGGCCTCTCTCCTGCACCTTCCCCCTTTCTCTTCTCATTTTCTTTAATTTCAATTCAAAATAAAACCATCAATTTTAAAATAAAACCATCAATTTTAAAATAAAACCACCACAATTTCTCCAGCCACTAAAACGGTTCACTAATCCTATTTTTCCCAATTTAAAATTTTTTTTATATCTTTAATTCTAATAAATCTCTTTCCTTTATTTTAATTTCTTATAATTCTATTTAATTAATTCCTCATTTTACTCTCTTTTAAATAATTAAATTCTTCATTTAATTATTTTCATCCCAAATTCTAATTTTCTTTTCAAATAAATCTCTAATTACTCTTAATTAATTCTATGACGAAAATCGGGGTATTACAACAGTTATGTTTTGTGAAACACTAACTACTGTTTTAACCCTTTGACCGTATTTTGAGTATTAATGATGTTGCAATTTTAACTATGAACTTTAATTAATGTTTTAAGTAATATTTTCAGTTCTGTTTCCGCTATGTTTTGAAAGGAAAGATTTTATAATTATAGTTTTCTACGGCTTAAATGAGTTTTAAGTGAGATGTTTTGACGATCGGGATTTTAGAAAAATGACTCTGATTTTAATTTAAAAAGATTTTAAATAAAGATTTTAGTTGTTTATCAAATTTTTAAATTTAACACATTTTTAAAAGGTAAAAATGAAAAATTGGGGTTGTTACATACCATGAAATGTAATACCCCAAAAATAAGCTTAATAAAGGTAATAAGTTGGGGTATGATTTATACCAATTAATGAGATAATTATTGAAAATTTATTTGATGGAAATAATTAGAATTGGTTAAGTGGAGATTTTGGATTAATTAAGATATATAATTAAGTTGGAAGAAGTGTAAATTAAGTACGAGATTGCTTAATTAAGAAATGGATAAATTAATTGGAATTAAAATAAAAAGAATAAAATAAAAGAAAGGAAGAAACGCTGGCGTTTTGATCGTTGAAGGAAGAAACGAAATAACGTGGGACCGATCGACTGTAGCTGTCTACCAATACTGAGTGGTCAACTATAGTTATTGATCGCTCCCACGCAAAATTCGGGAATTAACATCTGGCGACTATAATTCGTCCATGCCTCCTTTCCTTTAGAGATGACATCATGTAAGAGTGGTTAGGTAAGGTTTTACGAGGATTGTTTCAAGGCTTATATGAGAAGCCTTCTTTGAGAACGAAGACAGAAGCAAAAGAATAAGAGAGTGGGAGAGAGAAACCAGAGTGCTCTTTGGTGGAAGTGGCTGAAAGCTGTGAGGAAGAGGGAAGTGAGACTGAGCTCTTTGGTGATGGGCGTAGGTTTTTATGAGAAAAGGAGAAGAGAAAGAAGAGAGTGTCCGGGAGACAAAGAGGAGAAAGTGAGAGAGCGATTCTAGGAAGTGAAGGCGGAGAGGTGGAGAAGAAGAAGAAGAAGGAGAAATATAGAGAGTGAAAGGCAGAGAAGAAATAGGAAGGAGCTTTTGAAGGAGATGTTGTCCTCTTCTCTTTGATTTTGCCTCATTGGTTTCACAGGTAACGATTTTCTTCACTATTACTGGATAATCTTGACAAAGTGATAATCTATTGGTTTTGGGAATAATATTGGGTGCTCTTTAGTGGGGAAGCCCTTCTGGATGCCTTCATGGGTGTATGTGTAGGTAAGAGTCTTCTCCTCCGTTGTTAGATATGTTCTCTATTGATGGAATTGGTTGATGAATATGATGGATGTATGCTTTCTGTTTCTTTGGAATTGATATTCTGCTGATAGTTGGGGAGTGTGTATACCCTGTTAATGGAAGAGATTAATGGAGTGATTTTAATTGGTTAATTATTATTCTGTACTTTTATTGGATATTGTTACTGAAGAATGAGAAATATGTATGCTTTGTAAATCGGTGTTAATAGATAGTGCTCTATTGTTGAATTTGAACTATTGATGGCTATTTATCTGCTGGTTTATTAGGCTCTATTGGTTGTTAAGTTATAAATAATAGAAACTATTATTCAATGTATTTGGATTATGATACTCTTTACGAAATGAATAAAGAATAATGGTATCAAAGTTGAGGTTCATAATGGGTGATAATTAATGATTAAATATTTTTGATTATGAATGTATTGAAAATGGGAATAAGGATAAGTATTAAGTACTTATACGCGTTAAAGCTTTGAGGTAAGGAATAATGCATGTGTATGGCTAGTGGAAGCCTACATCATGGGACTAGAGTCTATTTGATTGAATTTGTTTTTCCTCTCTGCTATATGATAATCACTCTGTGAGTTTTGCCTATTTCACTCTCTATTGCTAAATGTCTGGATTAGTTCATTGTTTAGTTGTTGAATACTCCACTATTAATTGTTAGTTGAACTCTCAGTGTTATTTGCACGTTTGGTTCTCTGCTGTTAATACTCTCTCTGTTGCTTTGAGCTGTTAATAATCTCTCTGATGCTTTGAATTCTGAATTTAGTTCATAGCTTGGTTTGTTGGATACCCGATGGTTGCATATGCTTGAATATCGTCATTGTTATATAATGCTCACCCTGTTATTTAAATAAATAAGTTGTTAGCTTTCTATACAAATATGTTCGAAATGGCTCGTATTATTCTTTACTATATTGTGATCTTTGTTGTTATCGCACATATTGTTCTTTACTATATTGTGATCTCTGTTGTTATTGCACGTATTGTTCCTTACTATATTGTGATTCCTGTTGATATCACACGTATTGTTATCCACTATATTGTGATTTATGTTGTTATAGCATTTATAAGCATTGTATGAACATGCATTATGATGATAGAAATAATTAGAGATACCATGAGGTTGGTATTCACATGCATTGCATGAGAAAAACGAGACTAAATAAATGTAATGGGAACTGGGGGTTGGGAAGGTAGTTTAGATTATAACTGGTAGACTCGAGATTAAACTCTTCCCTCGTCAGGATGTGCGAGCCTATCTGCCGAGTTTTAGTTTCCGGCCAAAAAGTATTCTCCTTGTGGGAAATATTACCAATGTCTTAGCTAAATGTATGAGTTTAATGGCACAAGACTATGAGTAAAAGGCAGATTGAGTCAATTTTTTTCTGACATAATTAGACATGAGCATGCATTATATTTCATTCTATTCCTTGCTGAGCATTAGGTCACTATTTGTCTCATGATGTAGGTATGCACGAGAATAGGAGCACATGTTAAGGAGCACTTGATGAAGGATATGCACATGTGAATTTAGTGGCTGACTAGGCTAATAGATTTAAAAGAGAAAAAGTTTTGTAAAGATAATATAAAAAGAGTTTTAAGAAAATTACTATATTTATTATCTTTAAATGCTTTTATGAAAAAAAAAAATATTATCTTGTTTTTTATAAAAGAAAAAATTTAAAATTTTATACATTTTCAAAAGCAAGAAAAATTGGATCGTCACATTGAAGCCTCAAATGTAGCTTTGGGGGATTCCCAATGAGTTTTAGCTTTGGTGTTGTGTTCCAATGTAAAAAAAAATAACAAAAATGAAAAGAACGATAAGAAAGCAAAGAAAGAAAATTAAAACGCAAACGTTTTATGAAAACATATATCATGTTTATGTTATTCATTACTAATTGAGCGCTTGACTCATAGATGAATCTTGTAATGTAGATAAAAATTTGAATAAAGAGACTAACAATGGAGAACCACGCAGTTGGTTGAGCATACTTGTCAAGAGCGTTTTTAGTTGTTACGGTGAATTTGATTTGTGGGGGGAGATTTGGAAATATGGATTATGGATTAAAATAAATGTACTGAAATAAAAAGAAACTGTTATGTACATTTGGATTATTGATAAAGATATGATTTATGATTTTATTATTGTTACACAAATAAAAAAAATAAAAGACTTTTTCTATGTTAAAGGAAAAAAAATAAAGGTTAAAAAAATTTAAATCGATATCACAAAGAAAAATGAAATATGAAATTGGCACGCTACACTTGTACTTTTCACTATGTCAAAATATTAAAATTGTTATCTTCATCATTTATAGGGGCCAATGATTGATCAAATAACAATGTAAATTCAAAACACTTCTAGTTGTCAAAGTGGTTGTTACATATTTTCTATTGTTAAAAATTTACTAATAATAAAAATTGAGATTTATAAATCATGCAAAATATTTTCATAAATGTATAAAAAACTTTGAGAATATCTCTAATCAAGTTAGTTAGACAATAAAATATTACTTTATTGTGAATAACTATCCAACTTTATATAATATACTTTTAAAATATCATGGCTAAATTTAATATTTCATAATTATAATTTCCCCTGTGGGTTTACCTCCCCTCTCTACATCCGGGGCTCAGGCCTTGTCTCAAGTCGGATCCAGCCGGATCAAGCCCAATCGGGCTTCCAAGTTTTTAAAAAAAAATTCGGACCGGCCTTGGGGCTGACCCCTTATCACACCTTATTTGATTCCGTTTTCATTTGTTTTTTTAATTGCTCGCCTGTTCGATTTTAACACCTGGTTGAAGAGAATCGCGCCCACTCCTAAATCGAAAAACAATGCCTATGCCTAAACAATGAGGTCCCAAAAGAAAGCAATTAGTGCCAACCCTATATGCTGTCTCTCCTAAACAAAACCTAGATTACCCGGAAAAAAACCTCTCCTTATTTTAAATAAGGATTCAAATTCCTTCTCCATTTTAAAAGAGGTAGGCGGGGTGGGGGAGGAGTTGACACTGGAAAGCTTCAGTTTGTCCTCTTAATTTTTCTCCATAAAGGAGGGGGGCAAATGCCCTTTTACATTATTGTTATTGGCTCGTAATGGAAATCAGATGCTTCTCTTTTTAACAAAGCCAGTTTATTCTTACCCTTTTCTCCAGTCTTTATATTAGCCGCTATTTTCAAGTCAACTCGCTCAAAGGGTAAGTGTTTTGTCCCTTTCTCTGAGCATTAATCGAGTATGGGAAGTTTTATTAGCGAGAAATTTGTATAAAAGCTATTTTTTCTTGTATTTGCAATTATTACGGTTCAACAAATTTCATCATTTACACGGATTGAAAACTGATGGAAGATGAAATAGAAGTTTGATGCTTTTAGGCTGTGTTCACTCGAATCTAAACAGACAAACATAGTTTTTGTGGTGGGTCAGTGGGCAACTCGAATATAGTGGAAAGTGGCCTGGAAGAAAGACATAAAGAGGAGAGAAGGTGAGAAAAAGTTGAAGTGCTTTTTCTTCTGTATGATTCCAATATAGAAATCCAACTTGGTAATCATTATTTTCATTTTTCATGAGAAAAAAAACAAAGCACTAGATTAGAAACAAGATTAAATACCATCTTTATGAACAGAATCATCTCGTTTTTGAAGTTGAAACAATCGTAGATTGTTAGAAAACTGCAAATTGATTATGCATCCTCCTCGAGTGTCTTGTTTCTCATAGAGTAAGTTGAGAACTTGAATTTTTTCTACTTCCTGGTTAATGGATGTCGATCAATCATCAAAATTCATAAACAAATGATTGAAAGAAGACATTTCCTTTTGCAAACTTGGGATTATTCTTTGTTGTTTTCAGTAATATTCTTCCAGATTATATTGGGCTTGCTTTATTTTTCTGGTCACTGTCCACAAGCATAGATTCTCTCTATTCTGCATTTTCAGAGCTCTCTCTCCTAGGTGGTTCCTCAGAAATGGATGAATGTGCTCTGCACTGCTTTGATTCCCTCTGCACATAAAAAGATTTCCTTCTTTCATCCTTGTCTTTACCTCTCCTTTTCATTTATTCCTCTCTTTCTCAGTTTCTAAGCGTGCAATGTGTGGCTGGTACACACTCTCTCTTAGTTATTTATTTCTCAAAAATGTTTCTTTCACTTTCTTACCATCCATCTGGCTATAAATAGGCATTCCCATTTATCGGTCCTCTTCATTCCACTACTTACTCTTCGTGGTTAGAGCTTGTACAATTGACTGTCTCTTGCGTACGTTTTTTCAAACACTGAAGATGAGCTACTCACATTCCAATGCCTGCTCCGGTTGGTTTGCCCCTTTTTTCTTTATTGTTAATTAACATGTTTTTTTTATTTTGATTGGACATTTATTAGAAAATCACTGCTAAAACATTTAGATTTTGCTGCTCTTTTTGCTACCCTTTGTTCTGTTGGTTTAATCTATATCTTATACGATGAACATTATGTACGAAAAAGCGGGGACTGAGAGTTTGTCTAGAGCTCACCCTTTTCCACAAATTCATTGTTATTACCAATAAAACACTCGGATTCTGTTAACTTCAGTGCTCCAAAAATTGCAGGTAGTAGATCAACATCAAGAGTAACATTTGAGTTTGGGAGGACACATGTGGTGCGACCTAAGGGAAAGCACCAAGCCACCATAGTTTGGCTTCATGGGCTTGGTGATAATGGCTCAAGGTAATTAGTCTGCTCTTCCCTTTTTTGTTCTCATACCTCTTCTCATGCTTTTGAGGTAATTTTTTTTCTCTATTCTCAAAACTCGATCGTTCTTTAATGATTTCTTCACCACATTGATCAAGATTATGATTATTTAATTATACAACAAATTGCCATATAATTCAGGAGTGAGGTTGCAAATTACTGATCTGAGAGAACCAGAGACATTGGATTTATCCCTAACATCTAGTCTCCAACACTGGCAGATGTTTTCTTCTCTCTCTTTCCTATAAACTACTTTTCTTTTGTCCTACTTGCCAGAAAAGAAGTAAGTGTGAAAATGTCAACATCTTGGCATTTGATGTTAAGTTTATGGTTGAGATATTCTTTTCTATTAGATTCTCACTAGATAAATATGATGGTAGAATCAACAGCAGCAGAATATAGCCTAATTTGAGAATATGGCGCTTTCATTTCGCATCTGATTGTGATTCTAATCATCATTGGGGACCACCTTACGACCAAGTTCCCCAGAAAATGTATCTGCACTCTGCAGTGATTTCCATTAATTCTCTCTTTCTTATTAAAATTAAACGAGCCAGACACTTTAATTCTGGAGCTCAATTCAGATTATTTGGAACTGTAGACAATTGTATCTCTCTCACCAGAGTTTTCTCTCTGATAACATTTCCATTTCTAGCATATTGAAGCATTCTTATATCTTTTTTCTTATACAAACATTTGTCCTCATATCTTGTTTCTCTTCTTTGTGGCAGTTCGTCACAGCTCTTGGAATCTCTTCCTTTACCAAATGTAAGAATAATTACTTTTTCAAGTTGATTAAATTGTAATATTTGGCTACTATTGGTTTGAGGCGTTTTCTTTTCATCAGGTAATGAAAAAAAACAGGTATTAATATGAGAAAATATATTCTATTGATCAGGACAATTCTTTGATTCATCTTTCATAAGTAGAAATGAATTTAATTTTTATTTGTGTTCATGTACTCAATACTTTTCTGCTGTGGACTAATGGTACAGATCAAGTGGATTTGTCCGACTGCCCCTACCCGTCCCGTGGCTGTTCTTGGGGGTTTTCCTTGCACTGCATGTCAGAACAATGGCTTCTCTTTCTCCTTTCTTCTTCATTGATTCACGATAAACATTAAATTTTTGTGAACTTTTTAAATATTTTTATATCAGGGTTTGATGCTGGAGAGCTTTCTGAAGATGGTCTAGATGATTTTGAAGGTTTGGATGCCTCAGCTGCGCATATTGCAAATTTGTTGTCTACTGAGCCTGCCGACGGTAAATGACGAACAACCATATCGTTGCTTTAGTTTTTCTGAAGAAATTGAATTCTAAAGAACAGCTTCTATTAGATCATAACAGTTTTTATGCGTGTCACTTGAATTAGCCCTATACGGAAACTTTATTCGGTTCCACTTTTGTGGCAGTCAAAGTTGGTGTTGGAGGGTTCAGTATGGGTGCTGCCATGGCCCTTTACTCGGCAACATGCTGTGCTCTGGGAAGATATGGAAATGGCATCCCCTATCCCATCACCTTATGGGCAGTTGTTGGACTTAGTGGTTTTCTTCCTGGATCGAGGTTTGTCTAATTCCGCTCCACTTAAATTTGTATTTACCCGTAGTTAGATGATTTCACAAGGGCTAATGCCTTGCAGGACCTTGAAGAGCAAAATCGAAGTGTCAAACGAAGCTACAAGACGAGCTGCATTCTTACCCATCTTAATGTGCCATGGAACATGTACTAATAATCTTTGTCTCCTTAAATTGTGCATAAGATTCAGTCTGGCTTAAAACTGACAACATAATTCAAAGAAGAATTCAGTCAAATCCATAATAGCCAAAACTGGCTGCATATTAACAGTCTTTTGAGGCATAAGTTAGATCAAATGGATTGTTCTCTTCTTACAATTTGAAGAAAACTTAACCAACATTTTTCTTGATGTAGGTGATGACGTAGTCCCCCATAACAACGGTGAGAAATCCGCTCATTCCTTGAATTCTGCAGGATTTCAATGCATTGTTTTCAAATCTTATGACGGGTATGCTTCCAATTTTGTTTCTCATATGAGCATGGATTCATCTTAAAACAAACAAATGGAAATGAATAACTGAAACCAGTACCGGTTCTGCAGGCTGGGCCACTATACAGTGCCTAAAGAGATGAATGAAGTCTGCAATTGGCTCAGTGTGAGGCTGGGGCTGGAGGGGTATCGCTCGTAATTCATGCACGGATTTGAATGGATGGAGATCGATGATTGTGTAATTGAAAAGCTGATTATGTCTCTATATATATGGATATAATATTGAGCGGGGCATGAGATTATAGCATAGAGAGATTAAACTTCTTCACTCCCTTTTGTTTTGTTTGCATCAAATAAAGTTTTCAATGAAGTTTTTATTTGTTGCACTTTGTAGAAAATTGTGGAAAGCTACTTCTCCAATGCAGTTGGGTTGGAGAAGAAACCACTGCCTGTTATGGTGGAGAATATAAAGATGGCGGAGTTGTATTATTACAACCAGGAGAGGAAAGAGGAAAAATTACAAAGATTAGTACTAACAATCGCCCCTCCTAGAGAATCAACCACTGTGTGACTGGAAAATTGGGTAGGATTCTTTGGGACTCGCGCATTTCTAGAGTAGGGAGATGAGAAAAACCAGATAGATGCAAGACGAGACGGGCAATTCCAATATGTAGGCAACAAAGACAATTTTCATTGACTTTAGCAGCAATAGACACTTGCCGATAAGGTATGAGCTTGAGAAAAAAGAAATCGCCAATATCAAACTACCGTTTGGTGCAAGTCTTATTAGCATACATTTTCATGTGAGATTGTGGTTGAGAGAGATTCTCCTTCAAAAGTTTATAAATACAATACCTGTTTGACAATAAAGAACCCATAGTGGCAGAGTATTAGTTTGTTGATAAGGGCATATAGCTAATACAGGAGGAATGCCATATAAAGCTTGAAGTGAGAAGATCTTGATAAACGAATGTACGGTCGTGTTATATCACCATTCTGCCAAAACCAACCACAATATGCATTGTAAAATCTACAATTTTTGAATTATATATTTTTTATGAGTAAATTTTTTGTTTTGACCTACTCAAATTTTTTTGTGTTGACTAAATCTTACCATGTGTCATTGGTCTTCGGCCACGTGTG
The DNA here is from genome assembly GCA_022433065.1 of Begonia loranthoides. Classification (NCBI taxonomy): domain Eukaryota; kingdom Viridiplantae; phylum Streptophyta; class Magnoliopsida; order Cucurbitales; family Begoniaceae; genus Begonia; species Begonia loranthoides. Next base: position 15,874,675 of record CM039477.1, on the reverse strand, counting down.
AAAGATCTTCAGTCAATGGTCAATGAGTATGCTTTGTGTTTCCCCTGCGACTCAAAGCTACATGATTTTGAGTTCAGTAAGTTCTCATTCCCTTAGATCAAGTTCTGAGTTATATCGATTTTGTTGGATTAAGATTTAAAGATTTTATTTAATATTTATAATATAATAATTTGTATTATATTTAATAAATAAGCGAATTAAAACTTTAATTTAATTTTATAATTTTTTTTTTATAAAGAGAAACCTTCTCCTTTCAGGTGAAGGCTTCTCGGCCAAAGGAAGAAAGAGTGGAGGGAGAAGGGGGAGACCAGCGAGTGATCCTTGCCATTTCTTCGTTTGATTTGTGTTTGTGTCATCTTGATCTCCATCTTTCATGTAGACGTTTTGTAGGTAAGTTCATTTTTAGTTCCGTTTTCCCGTTTCAAAATTTTCGCTTTTGTTGGCTTCAGATTCGAGCTCGGAAAACTCGAATTAGGGGAAATTTCTTGTTTATGTTAGTAGATTTAGAGTTTATGTAAAAGTATTGACATTTTGGAGGTCGAAAAGGGACAAAACGACGTTGTTTTCAGATGGAAAACAACACTGGAATGCTGTCCCGGTCGACCGCGACACGAATCTTGTTGAACGCGGATGGTCTAGTGCGATCAGGGGCTGCGTTGGTGTCGGCAATGGTTGACTGCTACTGTTCATGCAATCGACCACAGTTGTTGGGTCGACCGCGAATGAGGGTCTAGTCAACCACAACAATGTTGGTCGATCGCAGTTTCGTTTCTGGTCGACCGCAAATTGGGCAAATTATCTAGGAATGGTCCTATGTCAACCGCATAGTGTCTTTTGTCAAGTTTTTTTAGTTGTTTATGCGTCAGTTAGGTTCCTAGACTTGGTATAGGATCCTTCCACTATTTTCCTTTTCATTTTTGAAGGAAGTTTTTGTCCATTGACATGGCCTTAGGCTCGGTTCAGTTTACAAATTTCAAGCCAATCCCCAATAAAGTCATACTCGATTGAATTTAGCTGAGTCTCATTAACTGTTGAGTTTTGGATAGTTGCGAGCGTGTCTTATCGACCATTGTGAGGTTTCAGTTGATTGTTGATGTGTCTCATTGACACTAAATGATTCTTGTTGACCATCGTTGAGTCTGGTCGATGTTGGGAGTTCCCGGTTGACCTTCGCTTTGTCTCATCGACTATTGTATGGTCTCGATTGACCACCATTGTGCCTTATCGGCCGTGGTCAGGTTCGAATGGCTCCAGTTATGTTTTCTCGACTACTGAGTTGTTCAGGTCAAGAGTGTTATGTTTCATTGACTATCACCATATCTGGTTGACCGGAGGGTCTTTCTGGTTGTCTGTTGAGGTGCCAAGTCGACTGTTGTTATGTTTTAGTCTACCACACTATTTGTTTCTCGGAGTTGGGTTTAGCAAACTTCATTTAGCTTCACCAGCCATTACTAGTTTTCGGTATGGCTACGAGTTTCAGTCTAGGACTCTTGATGTATTCCTAGATTTGATTTCTAATTTGAGCCTTATCTGTTATCCCTCGTGCAATTGTTGGTATTTTGACATCGGTCTTGTTATATGTTTCGGAGATGTCACTGGTTTCGACCCTCACTTTCGATAGCGCGTAGAGTTGGCTAGTTAGTGAGGTTGTCGTGGTCGTCATCGAGGTAGAGATTTTTATAATTTATGCATTGCATTGCATTATGTTTTCAAACTAATATTTTGTGGGATACTACACTTGAAAATCCAATGGGGACAGTTTGACAACATGTTTGTTTTACGTACACGTATATTTTCTCATGTTTACTTTATTGTACATGGAATTATGTTTGATACTCTGTGTATATGTTGGAAGGATGAACTCTCATGATGCTTTAGGCGGTCTTGGCACTAAAACATCATGAAGCTATCTCGTGCAATTTTCTGCTGCGAGAAGATTGATTGTTTTTATGTGCGAAAGGGTGATAGGGCACTGATGACATGTCCTCAGGTTTCGATCCCCGAAAGTCGAAAGGGTGATAGGGCGATGATGACATGCTCCTTTGGTTTCGAGACCTAGAATCTAGCCAGAGCTTTTAGTAACACGGATCAGAAGGTTGTTAGTCGCTATGTTTTGCTTACCTAGTACATTTCCATTCGACGGGTGGTGTGATGGCTCGTAGCTCCACTCGTTAGCAACCCTCATCAAATTTGGATCTTATAGGTAGCTAGTTGAGGAGCAATCTGTTGCCAACAACCTTATCCGTTACCATGATTATACGAGTTACGTTGGCGTTGTGCGTAGCTTGTCGGCAACTTGGGTAATGTGCTGGATCTCCAGATCGTCGTCATTTTGATTCCTCTATCTCATGAGGTGTTACTTTTGATAGATGGCCGCATTTCTGTGATGTGTGCCGGATTAGTCCTTGTATGACTATCTCTTTTCACTGATGATGTTTTTCAGATGGAAAATGATGCTGGCATATTTTGTGATATAGCTGTCTATATATACAATGGATTTTGATGAAGCCACATCGATGGCCATGAGCTTGTTTAATAAAATGATAAAGAGTTTTATGATTAAAAATCCATGTACAGTAAATGAGAAACATGACATTGGTTTTCTAAAGGATGAGAAAAACCGTTTTTGCATGCATTGCATTTAGTATAGATTCCCTTACTGAGTTTGTCACTCACCTCTCTTAGACTATATTTTTCCCAGGTTTGATGTATATGCTCGGTATGGAGTCATTGTGGAGTGTTGCTGGTATCCCCTCTGGTGGGTGCTTCGACTTTCCCTTGGATGAGTGGAGGTCCGTCGGTCCAATCCCTTCGTCTCTGGTACGTTTGAGATTTGTTGTTTGGTATTGTTTGGTTTGATTCCTGCATAATACTTTTTTCTTTATTTTTATAATATCTTGACTCTTGCTGATCACTCTAGGGATCGCAATCTATGTGATTTGGGTTTTGAAATTAATTTCATGTTAAGACTTCTGCTTCACCTTAGCCTTGGGCTGGGGGATTGAGTTCTCTCCGAGGATTGGATCACTTGACTCAAGATTCTGTTAGGCCTGCCTGTTGGTCGTGACAGAATTTTATGGTATCAAAGCACAAGGTTCCACTGTTTTTGGGAGTGATCACTTGAGAAATCGATAGTATAATGTTTTAGTTGTGTGTCCACTATGCATGGAGTTGTTCTGACGCCTAGTCAAGTTTTTAAACGAGACAAGATGCTACTGGGAAGGCATCTTGGGAACGTCTGCTAGATGATGACTCTGTCTTTTCCAATCCAAGCAAGTATCAGGTATGCTTCGTGGATAGTTAGGAGAAATTCTTTTGGATTACGAGCTTTGAACTCTCCTGGGTTCTTTCTCGTGTGTGGGTCTGTGTGGGCCTGTGTGGTTTGGAATTCAGATCCAATGTCTAGGTTTGTAGTCTTTCTTTTTGTCTCTCTTGAGTGGCCATATGTGGTTTGAAGCTCACGTCTTTCCTCTTGGAATGTAGTTCAAGTCCCTGTTCTTTTTGGAAGACTTGGACTTATCTTGTCTTACTTTGTCATGTTTGGAACACGTTAGTGTGGGTTAGTACTACTGTTCGTAGACTTTAAATAAGTTAAGTGTAGTATCCGTTCTCTTAGTTTAGAGACTATTAGTTAAAGTCTTTGAATGGGTATTGTTCCTATCCGTTTCAGCGAAGTAGCCCCCTGCTTAGATTGTTAGAAATACTTGGTCCAGGAACTGGAGTCATTTGATGGGTTTTTCCAGACGACGACTGTAGTAGAGGATTCCCTGATCGTTGTTCGTCTTGTAACCGCTTAGGAGTAAGCTTTGTTGTTGTGATGATCAAGTGTTCGTCTTCTGTGATCGTCACCCCTATACTGTAAGGAGTCTGATTGATGGGAGAGTGATGTTTTTGGTTAGTCAGAATCCGAATGTTTACTTTAGGATTGTTTTCTTAGTTTTTGTCTTGCCATAAGGTTCTTACGACTTGGATATATCGGAGGATCTAAGTGTTTCGATCCTTGCAACCGGTCGTTTGGTTGGAAGACCGTTCATTTTTGATAATCGCTTTCTTTTATTTCCATTGTTTCTTTCCTAGTGACAGTTGTATTAGTGGTTTGCAAGAACCCCATAGATACATGGCACTGTCGTTTCTAGTGTAAAGAACCTTTTGGTACTGTAAGTTTCGACTCATTTTGGTTAATGTTAGTTTTTCACATTCTGAACCGTTTCTCTGCTAGAATTGTGTGTTTCAGATCCACTTTTGTATTTGTTGTACAGCCGTGTGGGTCACGTGCTTGTCCTTTATGAGCATCGTGCTTGTTCGGTACGAGAAGTTTGAGACAGTAATGTTCTTGGTCAGTCATATTCTAAATTGTCTATCTTGAAACTGTTTCTCTTTTGCTTCTTTGTTGTATCTAAGGATCTCTGTGTCTTGGTATGTTGGGGATCATAGTGGTTAGATCTTCTCCTTGCCGATCTGTTTGGGAAACGTTTGGTTCAAATGAATTGTATTCTTTGTCTCCATTGTTCTTTCCTCATGTTAGGAGTATCGGTGGGCTGTCAAAACCCTTTGATACTCGGCACCATTATTTTTTGTATTGAGATCCTTCCGGTGTTGTAGGTCTCGATTCGTCCTATTGATGTCTATTATCTACACTATGGACCTTCCTTCAGTGGGGCGGTGTGTTTGAAATCCTTCCAAGATCTCTTGTGAAATGTGAGCTGTTATTGGCCTTCATTTGGTAAAGTCTCATGTTTCGTTGAAGATGGAGAGTTGTCCTTGTCTTGGGTTTCCAAGTCGTGTTAGTGGGTTCTCTCTTGGGAGTTGTGTGGGTTGTTGGAGTTGAAGTCGAGTGGGGATCACCATTGGTCGGTTGAGTGGGCATCACCATTGGACTAGGTTTCATGTTTTCAGTTGATTGAGAATGTGAATTGCACTTTCCAATGGACTAGTTAGCGTATCCCTTGTAACAATGAGAATTTTAATTCGACACTTTTCATTATGTGATGTAATAATTGGAATTTAATAGAAGTATTTCGTGTCACATTTAGATAAATTTTATACTTATGGTATTTAATATTATATTTATATTTATAATATGGAAAATTAGAAGTTAAGTAAAATAATAAACTAAAATCGAATTTTGTTAAGGAAAGGGAGAATTTGGATGTGACAATATTTTGAAAGAAAATGTCGCCATTAAGAGAAGAAATGCATGCAACACGTGGAAGGGCGGTTTGATTATCGGTCGTTGGATCAAGTCTTAGACGGTTGTGATCTAACCAAACTGGATGGAAGATTTCCACGAAAGCGATGCGAGCTGCAGAAACATGAAAAGGAATTTTGAACTGTTAGATTAGACTTAATGAAAGAACGTGGAGTGTCCGATTTGATGGAAGATGCTCCTGTGGAAGCCAAAGATTCCTTCCGGGAGTGTTTGGTGCTGTTGGATTATAAAAGGAAAATGGGGTGAGTGTCAACCGTTGGATGATTTTCACGAAGAAAGGATTTTAAGTAGAATGACGTCGTTTTGGTGTGGAACGAATTTACGCGAAAGCGTTCATGTCTGTGATGAATTGTGTAAACGAATGAAACACCGTCTTTCGAGTTAAGGCATGCAGGATCGAAGCTCGAAACGTCATCATTTTGGTGGTTTAGTCCACGAAGAAAAAGGGGACGACTTATCGGTTTGTGTGATACTGAAGATTTTCGTTGCAACGTAAGCTTCCGCGGAAGCCTAAGTGTTTGCAACTCAAAGAAGTAGTTTTTTGAAAAACAAAAGGCATTACCCAAAAACCACGCCAGTTGATCTTCCATTTGGTTGAACCACCGATCACACTTAAATCACGATTTGCACGAGATATTTTTCCCACGTAACTCATGATCGACCACCTATTTAAAATACACATTAGAGATAGGGTTTGGGAACTCTATTTTCTTTCATGGCTGCTTGGACGAAAGGGAGAACCATAACTTCTCAGCCTTCTTTTTCGCAAGCTTTTGGAGGTAAGCATAAGCTGTATGTTTGAGTTTTTGGTTGATAAACACAAAGAAAACCATGAGTGAATAATTCAGTAGGATGTTTTATGCAACTCCCATGATAACCCATGTTATGTTCTTCTTATTAGTGTCAATACCGCGGGTTCAAGGGCAAAGAACTTGCAGACTCAACTTCCAGGTAAAGTGATGGACCACGGATCCACTCTATCAATAATCAAGCTTCCAATGATATCATGGAGTCATTCAATATGAAGCATAGGTGGAAGTTCAAGTTCAATTGTGAATATTTGATGGACTTCACAAATCTACCTACTTTCTGAACTTTGACAAGTATTTGACAATTTTGGAAGTCGGAAAGACTTTATATCAAAAAGAGTGCTACATGAAGATTGTAGCTGACTTTTTAATCCTTCTAGAATTGGCTGTTTCATTAAAATTGGAGTTTTTTTGCTATGTCAAAAGTTCATGGAGCAGAGAACAAATATTGTGCAAAGTCCAAGTGGCCAAGTTTGGAGACCAAGGAAACTCAATACGTGGAAACCATCCAAGTGGTCGAACTCAAGAAGGAATAGCTACCAAAAGACATCAAGACTTGGAGAAGAAGAAAGAAAGAATTAATTAAATTATCATTAAGTTAAGTTGTCTAGTAACTATTAAGTAAAGAATTGGAGAAGTTTGTATATAGCCGGTTTAGTGATGTTATTCTTATTTAGTTGTTTACTATTCTATAGTTTGTAATTGGATATTTAAAGTCACCTTATGTAATTGTTTAGACGGTGAAAATTGAATATAGAAAAGCTTTTGCTTTGTTTCGAAAATAGGAGTGATTCCTTTTTCAACATTCGGTGAGTTACATCCGAAGTTCCTTGTGTGTGTTGCATCACAAGATTGAAATTACTTGTAAGTTGAATAGCCTCTCTTATTGACATATGTGCTCTTAATTCTTGAAGGAAGAGTGTGTCAAGTGGTGTCTAACTTTCAAGACGAGTTTCATTGGCAAAAACATCCATACGGGAGTACGAGTTGTGACTACTTGCTATTTTTGGCCAATCGGCTTCTTCCGCGCATATTTCCAAATATGTGGCATTGCTTATCATTATTCTTGAAAAAATATTCTTCATTCATCAAGTAAGTTACTGTCCAAATTTCATGAAGAAAGATTCTAAACTCAGAGAGATATTGCTTTCCAAAGTCATACTTTCCATAAAGGAGGATTTGCAGCAAAGTATAGAAAGCTCAAGCCGACCGGTCGATCACCTTCTCCTCAGCTGACAGACCGCCTACATTTTCATTTTTATCTATCTTATTTCTCCTTCAGCCGTTCGATTGCTCATCCGACCGCAAATTTACAGATGATCGAAACTGGCAAAATTGTGGTAGTTATCCTTCACTGCTTGATCAGCTACTTCTTCCTTTTCAAACCTCGGTTGATCAGCACTTCATCGACTTCTTCAACAACTCAACAGGTTATTTTCTTAACCCCCTTCTGCTGGTGCATCATTTGGTATCAAAGCTAAAATTCCTATTAATTCATGATTCTTTTTTTTTTCAACACAATGACGAGGGGCTGAAACTACTCAAGGAATTATATTTTTGACGAGGAAGATTTACCACCATCTATTCCGACTTTTAGCGGTGTAGAATTTGTGAAAGATTATTTGGATTAGGAAGACAAAATTAAGGAGATTATTCAGAGTGCTTATTATTGGGAAAAAGACTAGGTAAAACTTATTTCTTTTAAATTTAAAGGAAGAGCTTCAATGTGTTGGAACAATTTGATTACCTTCCGAAAAGAATAGGGAGAAGACGACATCAAAACATGGTATGAGATGAAGAAATTATTGAGGACAAAGTATGCTCCATTTGCACCACCACTAGCCAGGTACGAGAAGAAATTTTGCAAAGCTAGGCAAGCTCAAGTCGATAAATTATATGCCTCATTTGGAGAAATAGTTTGACAATTTGTCAAAATGAAATCAAGTTTAGCAAGCACTCCAACTTTATACACAAGAGCATGTTGAGGTATTACAAGAGGACCTATGAGCGAAAGAACAACTTAAAGAAGTTGTTATATTACCTCAATAATGGCCCTTACTATCTTTGGAGTCTCAAATAGAGGAGAAAGATTGTCTAAAAGAACAAGTACCTGAAGCCAAGCATCTAGAAGGCAAAGCAGACACCTTGGCAACAACTAATGATGATGTGGTGTTAGTAGCAACGAATGAAGAGGAGGAGCCACAAGAGGAGAAGTGATGGACCACAAGGTCCAATTACAAGAGCAAGGGTCCAAAAGCTTATAAACACCTACATTGCTAACTATTTGGAAGGTGGATCAATTGAGGAGCTTCCAACCTATGAAGACAAAGGGAAGGCCACACATTTGTTACAATAGAAAGAAGCCCAAGAAGACTCACTTGAAGGACAAGAAAGACCAATTGAAAGAGGCAAGGAAACCTACTAATATCAACCAAGCAAGTGGTCAAAGTTCAACCTATTTGGCAACCATCCAAGTAGCAAATTTTGAAGGAAAGTATCTGCCAACAAAGCCTCTATTTTGGGGCCCTCATGCCAGCTAAGAGTTGCCAAAATATTAGCTTTAGAAAGTTACTAAAACTATAGTTTACTAATCGGCCAATTAGGACTGAATATTTAGTGTGTTTCCTATTTTATTGTTTCCTATTTTATGCTTTGTATTGGGCTATACAAAGCCACCTAATGCTTATGTTTTACACATTGAAGTTTGAATACAAAAAGCTTTTTGCTTAATTCGAAATTGGAGAGATTCTTTTTTCAAACACTTTGGTGAGTTATATCCAAAGCATCCTTGTGTGAGTAGTATCACAAGATTGGGCTCACTTGGAGTTGAGGGAGTTCTCTTATTGGTATCTGTAGACCTACTAATTGAGTAAAGGTTGTGAGAAGTGGTGTCCAACCATCAAGAGGTGTCATTAACAACAAAGCATCCATTCGGAGGTTACAAGTTTCCATATTTTCTAAATTTGACCACCTGGAGTATTTATAGCATATTTCCTAATTCTTGAAAGATATTTCCAAAGTTCTTAAAGGGTTCTCTTCCTTATTCATTCAAGAAAAAGTTATCTAAATTTCAGCTCAAAAGCTTCTAAAACGAAGAAGTTACAAGCTTCCAAAATTAGAGTTTCCATAATTGAAATTGCAGAAATTTAAGGAAAGAAGGACAGGTCGGCCGCCTACTTTACCGCCAACACAGGAAATTCAGTTAAGTCGATTTACTTTCATTTTTGACCTTTTTGAGGTCAACCACCCAGTCGATCGTTTCCCTTAGAAGTTGCCCATCTGGTTTCTCCAACATTCTTCCTTCTTCAACACTTGTTTAAACACTTGCAACAACACTTCAACAACATAATTTGCAGGTTATTTCTTTAGCCCTTCCGCTGGTGCATCATTTGGTATCAAACGTCAAACGCATCCTAATAAATTTTTTTTCTTCATGATGACATGAGGAGCATCCAAAGCAGCACACAACGACGAGGTGAATATCATTCCAAATACCAAACCGTCATCATCAAAAACCAAGCCAAACGTGATGGAGTTAATTATAGCACTTCAAGTACAAGTGACACAACTCACGATGCCCCAAAATCAACAAAGAGAGCATCACCACCACCCGCTAATGATGGCAATTTTGTAAGAAGGGAAATTGAGTATGAAGACTTCCATCGCCATGGGAGACCAACACAAAGGGATGACATGAATCTTGTCAAGGTATCCATCTCACCGTTCAACGGGTCAAGCAACGACCACAACTATATGGAGTGGAAGAGCAAAGTGGAAAGAGTATTCGAGTGCTACAACCTTACGGAATTCAAGAGTAAGCAACTAGTCACAATCGGGTTCACTGGGTATGCCAACACATGGTGGAGTAGCATTAGTACAAAGAGAAGGAAAGGAGGCGAAGAAATTTAGACTTGGACACTACTAAAGAATCTTATGGATGAGAAGTTCATTCCCAGAAACTACCATCAAGAGCTGTATTATCAATTATAAAGCATCAAGCAAGGATCCTCCACCATCGATGATTATATTGCTAAGTTCGAAGCTTTACAAACAAGGTGTAGTGTGCAAGAGCAGGTAGAGCAAACAATTGCGAGATCCATCCAAGGATTGCACTAGGACATTGGAGACGTTATTGAGCTACAACCTTAAATCACCTTGGAGGACGTGATCAAGTTGGCTCAAAAGGTTGAGAGACAAAGAAAACAGAAAGAAAAAGAGAAGGCTAATTGACTCTCGCAAAGAACTACAAGCTTCTCCAAACCACCACCCAAGCTTGATCACGTAAGAGGTATCACTACTAAAGCAAGCCACGACAAGCCATTGCCCATTGAAGCACCAAAGCCAAAGACAAGGAGATCAAGTGTTTCAAATGCCTTGGAATCAGACATTATGCCCGCCAAAGTCCGAATATGAAAGTTATGGTATTAAAAGAAGGTACTAATGAGGTTGAGAGTGAAGATGAAAGTGAAACACAAGAGGTTCCTGAGGAGGAAGCACAAGTGGAGACCTTATATGCTCAAGAGGGACCCCTCCTTATGGTTATCCAGAGAATACTCACCACCAAGGCTAGCATCAACAAGTGTCAAAGGAAAAACATATGCCATAGCCGTTGCAAAGTAAAAGAAAAAGTTTGTTTTCTAATAATTGATGGGGGAAGTTGTGCTAGCGTGGTTTCTATGGTTCTAGTCAGCAAATTGGACATAGCAACAACCGTTCATCCGACTCCTTACAAATTAAGTTGGCTAAATGACAAAGAAGACATCAAGCTTAGTAAGCAAGCACACATCAAATTCTCTATCGAAAGTTTCACGGACAAAGTTTTATGTGATGTGGTTCCAATGAATGCAAGTCACCTACTTTTGGGGAGACCATGACAATATGAGAGAAATGCTGCACACGACGGATAAGTGCTATACATTCTAGTTTAAAGACAATACTATCAAGCTAGCTCCACTCCCGCCAGAGCAAGTGGCCAAAGACTATGAGACAAGAAAAGAAAGTATGTCGAAATCTACTATGATCGTAACAAAAAAGGAGAACATTGATACCCTTCCTCAAAGGAACTCCCTCCTCACCAAACTTGGTGCAAAACTATATGGGTTTGATTAGATAAAAAGTGCCTACACCGACGATATAGACTTTAGACAATGGTATAAAAAATGTCAAAAGAGGCCCGAGAATGGATTTTACCTCATGAATGAATATCTCTTCAAAGTTGGTAAAATTTGTATTCCAAGATGCAGCCTTCAAGAGTCTCTAATCAAGGAGGCCCATAGTGGAGGATTAGCAAGCCACTTTGGAGAAAAGAAGACCTATGAAGTGGTAAAAGAAAACTTTTATTGGCCCCACCTTCTCAAAGATGTGTAATGGGTTGTAGAGCGATGCATCGTTTGCAAGAAAGTCAAGAGTAGACTTCTATCCCAAGGACTCTATCTACCTTTACTGGTTCCTACGCACCTGTGGTTTGAGGTTAGCATGAATTTCATCTTAGGGCTACCTTGCACAACAAGAGCAAAAGATTTAATCATGTTGATAGATTTTCCATTATGGCTCACTTTATTGCATGTTCAAGGTTGGATGATGTTATTCATGTGGCCAACATGTTTTTCAAAGAAGTGGTGCGATTGCATGAGATCCCTTGTTCCATTGTTTCCGACCGTGACACCAAATTCCTTAGCACTTTTTGGAAGAGCCTTTGGAAAAGATTAGGAACAAAATTAATTATTTAGCACATCATTCCATCCCCAAACCAATGGTTAAACCGAAGTGGTCAACCGAACATTGGGAACACTACTAAGGAGTATGCTAAACGGGAGATTAACGGATTTGGACTTACATCTACCATTCATTGAGTTCGTGTATAATAGGTTTGTACGCCAAAGTACTCAACAAACTCCTTTCAAGTTAGTATATGGATTTAACCTTCATACTCCTATGGTTTTTGTGGCCTTACCCGACAAAGAACTTGATAATACCGATGGAGCAAAGAAGGCCGACATTATGAGAGAAATACATGAGAAAGCAAGAAAAGCTATAGAGAAGAAGAATGAAGCTTATGCAAAGGCGGCCAACCGTAGAAGGAAAGAAGTTATATTCAAGGAAGGCGACATAGTGTGGCTTCACCTTCGCAAAGATACTCTGTGAACGTGTATTCTAGCAGTGAACTTGTACCTTACTGGTGAACTTAAACTAGATCGGTGAACTTTTACCACAATGGTGAATTTGAATCATGATGGTGAACTTATTCCATCATGATGAACTTAAACCGTTTCCTTTCTTCTTAGCAACCTGGGAATGATCGGTGAACTTTAACCCAACTCCAATCCCTATAATTTCCTTTAAGTATCTCATTTCATTACCATCTTAAAGCTTATGCATGAGAAATCCATTTTCATTTTAAAAAACAATGATGTATGAATGCACACAATCATTACATCCTCGATCAACAACAAAATCACTATTTAATCTAACAAACCAATCACCAAACAAGTCACATCAAGTAATAGTAAACAACATTACATCTCCAATTTCTAGCATGATCATAACCTATCGTATCCTACCTTATTACCAAAGCAACAAGTTATACATTCTCAGGTCGTAACCCGAAACAATGAACAATATCTTTCCTAAGTAAGACCATCTTCAGTAAGAAATTACAGTAACCTTTATCAAGCATTCTAACCATATTTTCTAACACATGTTCTCTATCAACAATAATTTATCTTCAAGCTTTACATCATTACCATCAACAATAATTACCATTATTATTTTAATGTCTAATAACCAACCTATCTAACAAGATCACATAACAACCTAACAAACAAAAACTTTCTATTTTATTTACAGAGCCTCGCTAACACTTAATAGCCACAATGAATTTCACTTCTAACATTACTACTCTTCTAACGGAGAATTACCCCATTCAATATTTCAATGCCCAAACAATCATCATCACCAAGTAATAGCTTCATAGTCAACTCTTATCAAAATAGTAGCCAATACCATAATCACCCCATTAAACTATATTTATCTATCATAACAATAACAACAGGTTGAGGTAAGTCAGCAACAACATTTTCCTATTTATCATTAGCACCATATTTATGAACTAATATATAACTTAACTTATAATTCTTCCCTAGTGTTCATAATCACAGCGATATAGCAGGACACTCAACACACAATCACAATAATAGAGTCATACATAAAATCCTACTCTAGCAAATAACAACATCAGCAACATCAAACAATAGAACATAACGATGAACAGATTATTAAAACAGTCAAACTACCAAACAAACACCACATATTGTTGTGATGTAGGTCCTTTCAGATAAAACACATACAAAACTTCTTACCTCAATTTTCAAATCCTTTCCTGCAAGTTTCTTCACTCCAGAACTCCACTCCTTGAAGACTCTTCTCTGCTTCAATAGCACAATATTATTTCTAGGAGACCAAACAACGTAAGAGATACACTCCACCGAGAACACCAAACGATTCCTCCTTTTCCTAATCTTCCAGACTCTTCCCTCTCACAGGTCACCCACCGCACAACTCATAACCTAACCCACCAAGAGAATAAAACAATACCTCTCACTAATCTACTTTCTCTCACTCAACAATATAGAAACTCCAAAAATAGAAATAAGAAAACCAAAATTCTGAGAGAGCACTCTAGAGAAAATGCTGAAGACAGTTCCCTCTCCTTCTACCAATCTCCCATCATATATACTCCATAACCTTCAGAGAACAATGAGGAGGCACGACCAATGAGTTTCCAGACATCTCCACTCGTTTGCAAAAGTTGGTTATGCATTTTCTGGCAACCTTCCAATTTGCTGGTCAATCAATGCCCTTTGGATGATCGACCACCAATCTATTTCAAAATATAGTGTTCTCACTTCCCAAAACATAATTATTAACAAAATACTAATTTTCATCTAAGTCATTTGATCTTCAACCCCATTTGCTGCAAGAGAAAAAGCCTTCGCCAAATTCTCTTTCCTTTCATAAGACAGCGTGTGACAAATTTTTGCAATATGTCCAACTTTGTTGCATCTAAAGCATCATCCAGATCTAGTAATGCATTCCCCCTAATGAATTTTCTTACACTTTAGGCATAGATTGACTCGTGAGGTCTCAACATCTTCTTGAATATGCTTCTCATTTCCTTGTAACTAATCCCCAAGGAAAGCTCTCTTTGATCTTCTTATCCCTGGCCATTCTTCCATCAGTTGTTGAGATTGCATTTTCATCCCCACATTTCTATTGCACTCACTAAATTTCATGTCTTGAAACTCGGCTTCCTATACTTCGAGGCTTTTGCTACGATGTCCATATAAGGTATCCCTTGAGTGCTTGAAATCTTCACACCTTGATAAATTTCCAATTTGAGTCCTTGAACAAATTAGTGTACCTTATGCTCATTATCACTCACTAGATGTGAGGCAAACTGTGACAATGCTTCAAACTTGCACACATACTCTGAAACTGTTCCTTCTTGACGAAGCTTAGTAAATTCTATCAACTTACTCGTCCTTGTAGTGAGGCTAAAGTACTTGTCATCAAAGATTTCCTTAAACCTTTCCCACTCCATACTCTACACATTGTGCACTACTTTCATGGAATCCCACCAAAATCGAGCATCCTTCGCCAACATGAACACCGCACAACCAACTTTCTCTTGCTCCTCAATTCTGCCATACTCGAACATACTCTCCACCATGCGAATCCATTCCTCTGCACCCGTTGGATCAGAGATATCTCCTTCAAAATATGGTGACTTTAGTCGTCGAAACCTCTCACATCCTAACTCTTTGGGAACCATCAGTTGTTGGTTTCTCTGTTCTTCTGATTTCCTACTCCATTCCATAAACTGAATATGGCGCTCCAACACTTCTGCCAATGTACTAATCATTGCATCTCTTGTATCTATGTTCTGACTTGCTTCCCCCTCCATTTTGTTGCTACCATTTAACCCAAAAATCTAATTATTTCTTTATTAATTATTTGATTACTTTATAAAAAGGTAACAATTAACTTTCAATATGATATACCTATCTATCTAACCTATTCTTCAAATTTTCACCTTCTTTAGTGGAGGGTGTTTTGAATTATTGGATAATGTTCATGGTATTACCAAAGACGTATTCGTTAGCTTATAAGCATGGGAATTTATGGGATGAAAGTTAAGTAGGAAAACATGACGGAAAAGTTGGAATTTTGGAGGTTCGAACACATGCGGACGACATGAGGATGAGAAATGTTGTCCACAAGTGCATTGTGTGGCGTCCCCAATACTTTGGGATGCAGCAGAACCAAGATTTGTATCTTTGTGCATCTAAATGTTGACTTTTGGACGCATGAGGATGACATGCAGATGAGAAATGTCATTCGTAAATGCCTTGCACATCGCCCCTGAGTCTTGGGATGACTAAAGACGTGATTTCGTATCCTAACTTTGTCTGTGTTGTGAAGTTTTTGACGGACCCGGAAGAGTGCAGACGCGAGCGGACGCTGAAGGTTTGAATCTGTCCAATTCTTGGGCAGTTTTGGACGATGCGGATGCTACATTTGAATGCCTTCCTTTGTCTGAATGGTAGTTTCGGATAGCAGCGGACGGCGGCATACGGATGCGGACATGGTCAATTTGAATCTTTCAAATTTCTGGACACTTTCAGACGAATACGGACGCTACATGTGGATGTCATCCTTCATCCGAATGTCCAATTTTGCCTGAAGAATAACATGTTTTGGACGCATGCGGACGAGGCCAGGATGAATCCTCCCGTTCGAAACAGCCTAGACCTGCGAATAAATTAGGGTTATATAATAAAAAATTTGTCGATTAGCAATTTAAAACCCACTCTAGAGGCTTAAAATATTCCCTCCCCATGCCGAAGCCCACACCTGGACAACGTCGACCACACCCCTCCCTACCCCTTAGGCATATGATGGTCTCCCCTCTAGGAATGGCTTCACGATTTCTCCATTCCTTTTCCTCTTTTCTGTCCAGCTTCTCCCTTTCTGCGAGAAAGAGAGAAAATCCCCTTTGAGCTGTGAGCTATTGAGGGTTGTGTTGTGTGTTTGTGAGTGACTTATTCAGAGTGGTACTCAACTCTATGAGCTGAGGATGTGAGCTGGAGCTGCTGTCCGTGAAGCTAGGATTTGGAGTCCTTACTATCCATGAGTTAGGTCATCAACTAGGGTAAGGATTTGGGTGTGTCTTGGCTAGTGGTGGCCCTACCCACAAGTAGTGCTCGTGATTTTTTTGTTTAGTTCCCTGTAATTTTCTTTGCTGATTTAATTCCTGCAAACTCTTTAATTTACTGTTTATATTCTGCATATATTGTCTTTACTGCTAGTCTGTGCTTTATTTTGATATAGATGTAACAAAGTGCTGAATGCATAATGCTTAGAAAAGTGATGATTGCTTACTGAATGTTTGAATGATAACCTATGATGTTGAGCCCTGTGGTTGTAAAGTTGAGCCTTGTAGTTGTCAAGATTGAGACACACTATGTTATGTTAATGCAGTTATGATTTTCTTACTACAATGATTGATAGCTTCCAAATGTATATGTGTTGTTTTATCCTGCTATTATTAGTATGGGAATCTGTGATAATTAGAATAAACCTTAATCTAAGCATGTTTGATTTACTAGCTAAAGCATGTTTATGTGTGTTTTATTTCTGTTATTCTTTCATGATTCGGTATTTAATTTCCTTAATGTTCATTGTTTAATTTCCTTATGCTATTCGCTGTTTAAGTTCATTCTTGTGCATTTAATTTATATTACTCATTTATGTTCGCTGTTTAATTTCATTATGTTATACGGTATCAACATGCATCATGATAATAGAAACAAATAGGAAGTACCACCTTTGGGGTTGGTACTCATATGCATTATGTGAGGAAAAAGAATTAAAGAAGAAGAATAGGGAGTTGGGGAATGGAAGGGTAGTGTAGGTTTTCCCAGGTAGACAGATATATTACTACCCTCTCACGGGTTACGAGAATAAAAGAACTTTACCTTTCCCTTATCGGGACCGCGAGATTGTCTATCATAGGTGGTTAGTATCCGATAGGCTACTCCTTCTCCACAGGATTCCACCAATCTCCCGCTCGATGTACGAGTTAAATAAGATACATAAAGAAAAGACTGGTCTAGGGTGGACCCATTCCAAAAGAACTAAAGAGAGGCATAGCATATTGCATAAGCCCCTTTCCTTACTGGGCATTTAGGCTAACGTATTACTTGTGGTATAGGTACATGTACAAGAAAATGATGAACAGATCCATAAGTAAGGATGAAGGATTTGCACACGCGAGACTTGAGGCTAGCCAGGCTAAGGGAGTAAAAGAGATAAGGTTTTTATAAATCTATAAGTTCAGTATTTTCTTTTAAAAAGATTTATGCTTCCACTTATAAAGAAAGCTTTTCATTGTATGCTTCAGCTACATTTTGGGAACGATTTTGTAACTATAGCTTTTCAATCTTGTAACGATTTTCATAGTGGGTATAACGAAAGGGGTAGTAACATTCTGGCTTTAGTGACACACTCTGATTTAACCTGAAGAGGTTTTAATAAGGATTTTAGTCGTTTTACAAAAGTTTTAGATTTCACCCATTTTTAAAGGTAAATGAAAAGTCGATTCGTTACAATTGGTATCAGAGCAATTTAAGTTTTAAAATGATTTTTATAAATTGCTCTGATAGCGTTGGTATCAAAATGACTATGTCTTAAATGTAAAAACTAGTTATATGGCCTGCTTGCCAGTACAAGACTCGACATGGAAATACTTCATCCACTGTAAGTATACTCCCTATTACTTTACTAGACTTGATGATTTGTTATATTATTTTGATGAATGCATGTTAGGAGATAACATGGAGAGGGAAATGAAGAGCGAGAATGAGATAGTTAAGTAGTTGATGGATTACATGGAAAGCCAGTTCTGACTCATTGAAGACCTAGTGAAGGGATTTAGGACATTTAATAAGCAATTCATTGAAGATATGCTGACATTGCCAAAGGAGGAAGGAGAACCAAGCATGATGAGAAACAAGAGACCCTTGGAGGAGGGTGAGCAACAAGGGGATGATAAGCGCCTCCAAGTCAATGCAGCCGACGAGACCGAGGTTGTGACACCACGGAAGGAGCTATGTCTGTGGTGCACCAAGAGTCAATCTGGGTTATGCTTGGCAGGGTCGGGGCTATGTTACCGATACAAGAGGTTTGGACACGTCGCCCGATGGTGCCCTAACCGGTCCGAAGGAAGGAGCAAGGAGTTCTTCAACCTGCATTTTGGGACTAATGGATTAGTGGACTAAGTAGATTTGGTAACAAGTGTTTTATTTTGTAATTTGGGAAATGGTAGACTAGTGTGTATTTTGGATGTGTACCCCAATATATTTTGGAATTCAGATGTGTTCGTAGGACAATAAATGAATGTCGCTAAATATTGAACTTTTATAGAACTGCTTGGAATTTTATGCAGGTAATATAGCTTTGGGAGAGTGTAAAAACAGGGGACACTTTGCCCACATTTTTGGAATTTGGAAGGAGAAGATAAGTGGAAAAAAAAATCCCAAATGAATTAAACCAACTAGATAGATGAACAAGGTCATCTAGGTTATAATGGATAAGACAAAGGATAGATTGGTTATGGAGAAGAAGAATATTAAGGACTAAGCCGAAGGAAGAGAATAAGATTTAACAAGCCAAGTGTTGGCCCACTTGGGACCCTTGAGAGAGAAGTGTGAGAATAAGGTTTGGACTTGGATGAAGGGTAGTTGAAAGAGGAACCTGTTGGATTTTGGGATAAGCTGACTCTTACATAGGTTAGATTCCGAGAAGCTTTGAAAGGTCTAGTCTATTAGTATGACCAACTTGGATTTAACGGCGAATTCCAACATAAGGTACTCCATGTCTTGTCAGTGTGACATGGACTAAGTATTTGGTTGGTATTCTCATGGGGAATAAGTATTGGATTAGTATTCAAATGGATAATAGGACTTAGGTTGGACCTAGTTTATGTTCTCCATCTCGGTCCGAACTCAATCAATAACCAAGAATGTGATTGCACAATTGCATGGTAAGGACGGAGACAATCAGTTGAACTTCTCTAGGAATGAGTAACAGAAATAGAAATAGGAACAGAAACAAACAAAAATGAAAACAGCAACAGAGACAAAAATAGAAACGGAAACAGAAACGAAAACAGAAACAGAAACAGAAACAGAAACAGAGGTAGAAACATAAATGGAAATAGAAACAGAAATAGAAATGGAAACAAAAAATGGAAACAAAGATTCTAGAAATAAATTATGGGAATAGAAACAGAAATAGATACAGAAACGGAAACGGAAACAGAAACAGAAACGGAAACAGACACAAAAACTCAAAACAGAAATAGATACAGAAATGCAAACGAAAACAAAAATAGAAATGATAACAGATATAGAAATGGGAACAGATACGGAAACAAAAATTGAAATAGAAATGGGAACGGTTATAGATACAAAAAGAGAAGAAAGACGGAACGCGTCCAACTCAGCCCTGGAGCTGTGTAGTTCATAACTCGGGAAAGCTTAGATGGACAGATTGGTGGGTAGAGAACACGTTTGAGCATGCTAAGTCTTGGAGTGAGGGAAAAAGTCGCATGCTGAGGTCGTGAAGTGCAGTAGACTTAGGAAGGAGAACCGTAGAAGGTGTGATGTTCAACGTCAGGAGGAGAGTTAACGAATGGTGTGAAGGTCGAGGAGACTCTCCCTTGGTGTTGAATCACATGGGAATTTAAGACAAATTTGATGTGGAACATCAAATTAAGGGAGAAAATACTACTGATTCATGAGTTAAGCGGCAACGATGAAGTGTTTACTGGGTTAAAGTGATGTTTTGGATATAAGAGAGCTACCACTCGGTTTGATGAATGGCTATGATAAATGTGTTTTTAAGGTAAATGATGAAGAAACAATGCAATCAAAGAGTGAATTTGAGGGTTGGATCGACTTTTTGGTGCGAAGAGACGTGTTTGGGGGTAGTCAAGCTGATCCAATAGCAATAGTAAGACAAACTCTTCTGGATAAAACGAAGTTTAGGGACGATGAGGAAACTAGGTCATCAAGTGGGATAGCTAATGGAGGGATTGGATGTGTAGTTTAGCATTTGTTAAGTTTGGGGGTATTTCGCTAGGCAAATTTTGAAGACGAAATTTTTGTAAGGAGGAAGAAATGTAATACCCTGACTTTTTATATCGGAGTTTAATAAGGATAATTGGAGGGTGTTTTGAATTATTGGATAATATTTGACAAGGACGTATTCGTTAGCTTATAAGTATGGGAATTTATGGGAAGAAAGTTAAGTAGGAAAACATGACGGAAAAGTTAGAATTTTGGAGGTTCAGACACATGCGGACGACATGAGGACGAGAATGTTGTTTGAAAGTGCATTGCATGGCGTCCCCAATACTTTGGTACGTAACAAGACAAGGATTTGCGTCCTGATGTGTCTGAAAGTCAACTTTCGGATGCATTTGGATGACATGCGGATGAGAAATGTCATCCGCAAATGCATTGCATGTTACCCCTGAGTCTTGGGATGACTCAGGATGTGATTTCATGTCCTAACTTTGTCTGTGTCGTGAACTTTTGGACAAACCCAGACAAGTGTGGATGCGGGCTAACACTGAAGTTTTGAAACTGTCCAACTCCTGGGCAATTTCAGATGATGTGGACGCTGCATTTGGATGCCTTCCTTCATCTGAATGGTAGTTTCGGATGGCAGCGGATGATGGCGGACAGATGCAGACACGGTCGATTTGAATCTATCAAATTTCTGGACAATTTCGGAAGAATGTGGATGCACTATGCAAACACCATCCTTCGTTCGAATGTCCAATTTTGCCTAAGGAATAGTATGTTTCAGACGCATGCGGGTGAGACCAGAATGAATCCTCACGTCCGAAATAGCCTAGACCTGTGAATAAATTTGGGTTAAATAATAGAAAATTTGTCGTTTAGCAATTTAAAACCCACTCTATAGGCACAAAGTCTTCCCTCCCCATGCCGAAGCCCACGCTTGGACAACATCGACCACACCCCTCCCTACCCCATAGGCTTACGATGGTCTCCCCTCCAGGAATGGCTTCACGATTTAGCCATTCCTTTTCCCCTTTTCTGTCCAGCTTCTCCCTTTCTGCTAGAGCTTCCTGCAAGAAAGAGAGAAAATCCCCTTTGAGCTGTGAGCTATTGAGGGTTGTGTTGTGTGTTTGTGAGTGACTTCTTCAGAGTGGTACTTGACTCTGTGTGCTAAGGATGTGAGCTAGAGCTGCTGTCCATGAAGCTAGGATTTGGAGTCCTTGCTGTCCATGAGATAGGTCTTCAACTAGGGTAAGAATTTGGGTGTGTCTTGGCCAGTGGTGGCCCTACCCACAAGTAGTGTGCGTGAGTTTTCTGTTTAGTTTCCTATAATTTTCTTTGTTGATTTAATTCATGTAAACTCTTTAATTTACTGTTAATATTTTGCAGATATTGTCTTTACTGCTAGTTTGTGCTTTATTTTGATATAGATATAACGAAGTGATGAACGCATAAGGATTAGAAAAGTGATGAATGCTTACTGAATGTTTAAATGATAACCTATGATGTTGAGCCCTGTAGTTGTAAAGAATGAGACACACTACGTTATGTTAATGTAGTTATGATTTTCTTACTATAGTGATTGATAGCTTCCAAATGTATATGTGTTGTTTTATCCTGCTGTTATTTGTATGGAAATCTGTGATAATTAGAATGAACCTTAATCTAAGCATGTTTGATTTACTAGCTAAAGCATGTTCTGTTATATGTGTTAATTTCTGTTATTCTTTCATTTAAGTTTTCTTTTCCTTTTCTTTAACATTCTGTTACTGAAGGAAGAGTTATGAACTTAAATCAATGGTGAACCTTAGCCATAATAGTGAACCTTAGCCATTCACTTCCTTGTTAACATTTTAGGATTGAGTGGTGAACATTAGCCAACCTGAACCCTTCTTTACTTACATTCGTTTTACTTTCCATTTTCATAGGCAAAACGTGGTTGTATAAAAACATTTTCGTATCTTTTTCTTAAAAATCATGATGCATGAACATGTATACATTCATCAACCTATATCTTAACATATCATCAACATGATCAAACACATTATCAATTCATCATATTCTTTAAGTCCTAAACATACATGATTTGTATCACCACTATCATACATATGCACAACAATTTAATATTCAAGCAACAAATCCTCAAATAAATATTATCATGTACAGAGCTTCATACCTAAAAAATATAGCATATCATAAACATATTCTCAATTTAAAGCAATCATCATATAAAGAACCTAATTTCTAACACAACATATCTCCAAATGATGACACCCTAATTCTTGTGATGTAGCTCGAAGGCAAATGCATATAGTCATTTGTTACCTTAATTTTTGATGAAGTTGAGAGATTGAAGAGATTACAAACTTCCTAGGGTTTGTTCCTCTCCAAATGCTTCTCCTTTCAAGCTTTCTTCTTCCTTCTCTTCTTCTTTTTCTTTTTCTTTTTCTTCTTCTCCCACATGTTTTCTTCTCCTCTTTTTCTTCTCACCTCTTCTCTTCTTTTCTCTTGCAAGTTTTCTCTTCATTTTGAAGGAAATAAGCTTTATTCTTCCTTACCAACCATCCAAGTAGGAAGTGGAACTCCTTCAGCAAATAAGTGCTAAGTAATCAATTCCTTTCCTCACTTAAAATCATGACATGTCCTTTAAAGTCAGGTGACTTTTCACATTCCCTGTCGACCATCCCTCAACATCCGGTCGATCGTAAATCAACCCAAGGCCAACAAATTCTAACTTTTCACAAATCCGATCGACCACAACTCCACACCTAGTTGAATGAAAATCTAGGAGAAAGCACCCTTGTTTTTCTTATTCACAGTCCAGTCATCTAGACCAGGCTGTGTTTTTGCCTTCCGAACATCCGGTCTAGAAGGATGTTTACACCAGCGGACATCCGCCCCCAATGCGGAAGCCCATACTTACATATTTTTCCAAAAATACGCTAAGCCCAGACGCCCACTCCAGACCCACTTTTACCCATGTGGATGCTCGCACCTTGTCCAAAATGAGATTTGTACTTTAAATGCTTCCATCCTTATAATCCATTAATGTTTTCATCAATCCATTCTCAACATCTGTAATGTCCCCAATTTTCGTAGAGCTAAGCACAAGGCTTAAGTGATAATTTTGGGATGATAGGAGCTTAATTGGACAATTTAAGATGTTGGTCAAAAGAAACATATTGGAAGAAGTGAATTATGATATCCCGTGTTATATTAATATTAAGTCTGAGGAAAGATTAAGGTTATTGGAGAATTGTTAAGTGAAATTGAAAATAGGAATGGATTAGTGATGTATAGTCAGTGGAATTGAAAGCGATGGATGAAAGCTTTTGTTTAAGCTATTCGTAAGAGAAACTATATTTAAATATAATAAGGTTATTCATATTTAAAGGTATATTAGACTATACCTTGATTATGAGAGGATAAATTAAGGTTTGGATAATTTAGAATTTGAGGTTTGAATGATTTGGAAAAGTGATATATTAATATATGTTTATATATATATATATATATATATTGTGTGTGTGTGTGTTGCATCATGACCTTATTATATGTATACACATAATTGGGGAAATAATAAAATAAGGTCGCGGTTGATGAAATAAAATGGCGGTCAATCGCCAAAAGGAATCGATCGACCAACGAAATTTGGTGCAGCTGATTGATGTATTGGAGGTCGATCGTCTGAAGAAGAATCGATCGACAACCAAACTGATGAATTGTCTGGAAATGAAAACCATCCCTGGAAAATGTGTGGTTCAAAGATTGATGCTTCATGGATGATCAAGCCTCCATCCTCTTGGCCTTCCACCTTCACTTGGACGATGAAGAGTCAAGTCTTGCAGCATATAAATAGAAGCGAAGGAGGACGAGAATAACAGTAAGGGAAAAACCTTGGGGAAGCTCTGGCAAAATTCTGTGAGGGTTTGAGGGAGTGAATGGTTCTGGAAATTGTAAGGGAGATGCTTACTGTGAGTTGAGAAAAAAAGTCTCAAGGAAAGAAAGACATGAAGTGAAAGGGTTGAGAGAGTTATAAAGTTGAGGATGAGTCTGTGTATGAGAATGAGAAGCTGCTGTGAGAATTTGAAATTTTGGTGAACTAGCCATGAGGGTCTAAGAGATTGTTGGAGAGCTGTGAAGGTTTTCGGAAGAAAAGGAGGAAGGAATTCAATAAGCAACCGTGAAGGGAGTCTAGAGGTATGCATCGTTCAGTTTTGATTATTGCACAGTGAGAATGAAATATTGTTTTTCTTCTATTTAGTTTATGCATGGGAAATATATTGAACTGGTTGGTTGATGATATGGGTTTCATCATTCTTATGAAGTATAGTTGATTCTGGTTTGTTGCTAAGTGGGATTGTTTCAATCTAATCATTATTGCTCATGATCGAGAGATATTATTGGAAGGTTTATTATACCATGTTAAGTCTACTGTTAAATATTGCTGATAAATTGCTGTGAGTTATTTCTGTTGATTATTAGTTTAAGTTTCTTATGGTCGATATCATGTGAAGTATATTGTTGTGGTTAAATTGGATTATTGGATAAGGTGATTGTCGGAATTATTATCACTATCAGTTGCGTAACTATAATGGGCATTATGTTGGGTTTAGACTCTGGTTATATTTGACTGGTTAAGATAAGTTGTTGGATAAGGTTGGAAATAATTAAAGACTATTGGTTAAAGATTATAAGTGTTAAGTTGGTTTTAATTCCCTGCTATATTGGATGTTAAAATTCAAGATAATAAATTGGGAAATAATACTACAGTTAGAATTTGGATAGATTTGTTAGCAATGGGTAAAGTGATAAATGTAAGAAATAAATAATATTGTTATGAATATTGATCAGAGAACTACTATTGATGCTTATATGCTTAATTATGAATAGGTATTGAGGAGAAGAAACTTTAAGTGCTAACTCTTCAAAGCTAAGGACTCCAGGTAAGTAGTTTTGCATGTGTTTTGTACAAAATGGCCTACATCATGGGAATTAGGGGGTGTTTGTTTGATGCCTGTTTACTAGATGTATAGGTTATGTTATATTTGGGAGATGTACTGTTGAATGATTGCTTGTATGAATTGTATGTTTATTAGATTTAAGTTTAGTTCTTTAGTTAAGAAATGGTGCACATTTTGAGGTTACAATAACAGACACGATAGATAAAATTGTATGCTTGCACCATTGTTCCTATGATACGTGAAAATGCAAATGTAACCGAATTAAACGTAATAAACATGAAAACAAACTGGTTGGGTGAGTTTAGAGACCGAAGAGGTTACTCTCATCCAATGGGGGGGTGAGTTTGGAGACTGATGAGGTTACATTCACCCCAAACTGTAATAAACATGAAAACAAGCTCGTTAGGTGTTCGGAGACTGAAGAGATTTCTCTCATCCAACGGGTGGGTGAGTTTGGAGATTGAAGAGGTTGCTCTCACCCCAAACTATGGTAAATGTAAAAACAAGCTCATTTGGGTGGGTTCGGAGACTAAAGAGATTGCTCTCATACTTTGAGTGGGTGAGTTCAGAGACTGAAAATGTTACTCTCACCCTAAATGTAAATAAATGTAAACAAATCCGTGTGGTGAGTTCAAAAACTGAAGAGGTTGCTCTCACCCAAATGTGAATAAACATGAAGATGGTAATAAAAGTGATATTTAAAGGAAATAAAAGACAGATAAAAAAACTCAACAATAAAGAAAAACTCAACGATAAAAGACAGATAAATAAAATAGAAAACTGTAAGTGTTTGAATAGCATTCATGAGCACATTTTACTTTTATACCACTTACTGAGCATTAGACACATAGTTAAGTCCTGTGATGTAGGTATGCATGGAATGGAGGATTGAGGCAGTTGATGAGGCATTTGTACGTTGTGATCTTGGCGGCTAGTTAGGCTAAAAACTTAAAGAGAAAATGGAATAATTGGTAATAATGTTTTTAAAGAAAGTGGCCTTAATTATAGTAATCATTTTATTGATAAAGTTTTTCAATTGTATTTCGATTCTTTAGGTTTTGTAAATACAAGTCTTCTGTTGCTGTAAAGGTTTTAAAGATATAAAGTTTTAATTCATGACATGTTTTTAAGTAATAAAGGGTTTAACGAAAAGAAGTTTATTTATGCACTTCTTATTAAAGTTAGTTTTCAAATGAAAAGTCTTCTACTGTAATTTAAAAAGAAAAAGTTTTCAAAATCATAAGTTTTAAATTGTAAGAATAACCAAGATGTTACAATATCAACTAATTCATATCTTTCAACCTTCATTTTTAAACTCCAATTAAACATAATCCAATGAAGAAATTTTGGGATGTTACATTTACCTTAGTCCTCATATCAATTAAATATAATTCCATTAAGTATGAGATAGAAATATCAATACTTATTTGTTAAGCTGAGGTATCTACCTTCCAACTGAATATCTCATTCGAATCAGCGTAGAAGATATTTAGCCATTCCATAAAATTATGTCATCTTACCAATAAAAATTGATGACCTTTCAACTTCCCTGTCACCAATATGTCTGCTGTTGAAACCTACGTATCTGCTGTGGATATACACTTCAAATGTTTTCATGAGTGTTTCATGTGATAAAATAAAAGTTCTGATGTCTGCTTGCTTGCAGAAACCAACGTTGTGGATAACTTTGCATCCGCTATGGATATCCGCTTCACACATAATTTTATGCAAACACTTACTCATCCATGACCACTTGTCCTTCCCGAAATCAATTATCTGCGGACACCCACGCGTCTATAGGCTTCCAAACTTCTATAGATACTAACACTTCCTTAGATACGTCATCAATCAAATATCAATAGACACTTATTCATCTGCAGATGCTAATGCTTTCGCTGTGGATATCCAGTCGTACTGTCCTCCAATCATAATCCGCCACATCATCTCGCAAACACATTCCTTTCCGTGGACACTAACACTTCCACTACAGATATCAGTCCCTCATTATTCGCCAATAACAATCTGCCATGTCATCCTAGAGACACATTCTTTTCCATTGACACCAACACTTCTGCAACCAAGAAATGTCCAAAACATAGACATCTACACTTAGTCCTGAACACCCGCTTCCCCTTAATTTTCACTCATAAACCCTTAGAATTTCATTTTATTTCTCCATCTAAATTCAAATTTAATCAATAACAACTAACCATTTTATGATCCGTAAATATCATCACAAAATATCACTTTATATAAAATCATACGTAAAATTTTGTTGTGTATTACATCCCCCCTCCCCCTCTTATAAAACTATTTTCCTCAAAAATTGCTTACCAATTAATTCCAGATATTTTCTCCACATTAATCGAACAAACAAACCCCTCTTTTCTTTTTCTTTTTTTTTAACCTATGATCTCGATATTATAATCCCAAACAATCCTTACAACCACTAACCCTCACCATTTTACACCCTTGAATCACTTCATGCATCAAACAAAACATCACAAATAAAAATTTGTTGCACAAAAGCATACTTACAAATGGAGCATTTCCATGTTTAGTTTTGCGCTGCTAGGCAGTTCACATAACCAATTTTGACCTGAGGAAACATTGCCTTGATACCATATTGGTCATGCTCCGTAACATAAATCTTATACATATATATATATATATATATATATTATATTAAGTGGAAAACCATAATATCATATTGTAGTTTAAAGAAACATAAGCATAGTGGAAGACTTTATGTAGAAAATCATTTTCAAATACGTGTTAACAAGCTAATAATAATTTTTCTTGTTAAACTTTTTATTTTCCTATTTCATGCTTATACTTTAGCTACTTTGAACAAAATATACACAATTTGTAAAAACTATTTCCCACTACAGTCAAAATTTTAATGCCAGCATATGCTTCCACCCAAGGAGATACTTCATCAACTGCTCATTTCTTTCACTAGAACTCATGGTACCAAAGAATCTTACATACATCACAAGATTAAACTATGAGCCTAATGCTCAGTAAGTAACACATGAATAAATGGGATATGTAGTTTCATAAAAACATTCATTGTTTTGTTTGATCTTTTTTTTTTCTATCTTTATCATTTAGGGAAAAGTAGACACAACTATGGGACACACACCACTTATGTCTCACACATTTAAGAGATAGTCCCAATATCAATCGAGACCTCTACTAGTTGTCACGTTCAACATGCACAGGGACGTCGCAGCCTTTGTAGAAGTTATGGTGGATGATAACCTCATGACCTTTGTCAAGATCTTAGCATGTGATGACCTTACAACCTTTGTTGAGGCCCTAACAATTACTAGACTAACGAGCTTATACCCTATATGTCCAACCTTTGGGGCAGCTTGTCCTTAACCCCTCTACATTAAATTATGTTTCAATCTTTTTCTAACATGAAAACATATGCATGAAAATCATTTTTTGTTTCTTTCTTAAAAACATGATGCATGAGAATAAATGCAACATTTCATATATGGCAACACATGATCTCACAAAATACTATTAACCAAACATCAATACAAACAACACAACACAACATATCCTAGAAACTTGTGATGTAGGCCAAAAGGTCAAACACATGCAACATTACATACGTGAAAACCTTATCACAGTTGTCACAGTTTTCCTCAATTTTCCTTCTTCAAACCCTTTTTCCGAGAGTACAGAGTAGATGGCTACTTCTATCATATTTTTACCTTCAATTCTTAAATCAATTAAATATAATTCTATTAAGTATGAGATGGGAATATCATGAATTATTTGTTAAGCTAAGGTTTCAGACTTCTAGCTAAATATCTCATCGAAATTAGCATGGAAGATGCCTAGCCATTCCACAAAATTATGTCATTTCACCATTAAAATCTAATGACCTTTCAACTTCCTGGTCACTAGCACGTCTGCTACGGAAACCTACATAAACACTATGGAGATGTGCTTCACACTTATTTCCAAATATCTACACAAGCATTTCGATAAAATAAAAAGTCTTGACATCTGCTTACTTGTGAAAACCTATGCTTCTGCTGTGGATAGCTTTGTGTTCGTTGTGAATATCCGCTTCACATATAATTTTTCATGGACACCCACTCATTTACAACCACGTGTGCTTCCTAAAACCTATTATCCATGGACACTATTGCTTTTGTGAACACCCACACTTTTGCAGATACTAACACTTACGAATTCACGTCATCAACCAAATAACCACGAACACTTATTCATTTGTGGATGCTAATGCTTCTGTTGTGGATATATATTTGCATTGTCTACTATTCATAATCTGCCACATCATCCCATAGACAATTCCTTTTCGTGGACACCAACATTTCCGTTGTGGATATTTGTCCCTCATTGTCTGCCAATAACAATCCATCACATCATCTGTGAACACATTCCTTTCCATAGACATCAACACTTCTGCACCCAAGAAATGTCAAAACCATGGATGTCCACACATAGTCCCAAATACCCGCATCACCTCAATTTTGACACAAAAACCCTTAGGATTTCAGTTTATTTCTCAATCTAAATTCCATTTTAATGAATAACAATTAACTATTTTTTTTATCCTTGAATACTATCATGAAATATCACTTTATATAAAATTGCCCATAAAATTTCCTAGGTGTTACAATTTTTATTGGAGATCGATTGAGAATGTAGACAATAATATTGTTTGCTTCAGCCAAAAGATTGTTTGGAATGCTTTTACCTTTAAGCATGCTTCTTGCCTTCTCAATGATGGTCTATTCTTTCTTTCAGCCACACCTGTAACACCCCGACTTTTTATATCAGGGTATTACCAAGGACGTGTTCAGAGCGTAAAGTCTAGGGTTATTTTCATTATGTTTCCCCATATACATGATGTAATGAAGTGTTGGGGTGATCATGATATTACATTGCGTATTTATATGTGTCATTTTATGACGTGTATTTATGGGAAATATATTAGAGGGTAAAAGTTAAGCGGGAAAATGGGGAAGAAAAGCAGTCTTGGGCATTTTTCAGACGCCTGTGGAAGAAGCTACGGACGAGTCATGTCATCCGCAAATGTTTGGAGCGCCATCCCAAGGCTTTTGGACTTTCAGACGAGTCCAGACGAGTGCGAACGTGGTGATGCCTCGACCAAATTGAATCTATCCAATTTCTGAACACTTTCAGACGCGTACGGACGCATTATGTGGATGCCATATTGCCTCTGAATGTCGTTATCAGATGAGTCCAGACTAGTGCGAATGTGGATTAATTGTGTCCGATTCGACTATGTCCAATTTATGGACAGATTTAGACGCGTGCGGATGCCAAAACACGTCCAAATGTTGTCTGCGGACGATACATATGAGGATGGCGATGCCAATTCTTGTTCGAGCACGCGATTTTCGCCTTAGAATTTTACTCATGGGGACGAATGCGGACGAAACCAGTGTGTCCGCACTCGTCCGAAATAACTAAGTTCAACGTAAATTTAGGGATTTAAAATCCAAATCCTTATCGTTTAGTCCATAAATGGGAGACACGAACGACTCTCCCCCACCCTCTAGTGTAAGCGCCGACCTCCACCTACCTAGAGCTGCCTCCTCTCTGCCTCCCTATGTGTACGTTGTCCCCTCCTTTCGGGTAAATTCCTCCCTTCTCTGCCATTTCTTTAGTCTTGAGTTTCCTTTCCCTTTTGCGTGAGAGAAGTGGGTTCTAGAGAGAAAGAGAGAGACCGTGAGAGTGAGGGTCTAAGAGAGAGCTTCTGAGTGAGAAGGAATTGAGTGATAAGTGGAAACATGAGTGAGCTAACGTGTTGTAGAGCTCAAGCTGTTGTCCTCGCTGGAGCTGCTAGAGTTGCATGAGCTATGAAGTGCTGTCCTTGTTCTATGTCTTCGTTAGTGGTAAGGAAATAGGGGTGTCTTGGCCTGTGGAAGCCTTACACCACAAGTAGAGTGCGTGAGTGGTAGAATTGATGCTCTATAGTATTCCTTGGTTTTAGTTCTGTTCTTGTGTTTTTTGCTATATGATTTATACTCTGCAGATATAGCTTGTAGATCATTGTTAGTTCTGTGATATAGCCTGATTGATCTACTGCTATAATTCCTTAGATGATATTCTGCCGTTATTTCCCTGTTGATTGATAGTAAATAGATTCGTTTGTGCTTTGTAGATTTTTGTTAAGCTCTGTGACATTTCCCTTTTGTTGATTTGCTCTGTTTATTGTCTTTCATGTGATTCATATTCCTTGTTTGATAAAGAGATGATGAACGCTAAATAGTGATAAATGGTTAACGCGTGAAATGAGGAATGCTTACTGTTTATTTATTTGTTGATTAGTCAAATTATCTATTTCTAAATTTAGGTGCTATAAGTCCTTTATTTGTATTGTTGGTATTGTTATGACTTGGGTTCTGTCTGTGTTGGTTATTTGTGATAGTCATAGTTGTTGAATAAACTGTTAAGCATGTTTAGTTGTTAATAATCTTGAGCATGTTAATTAATTCGGGAGATTAATTAGACTACAACTATAATCATAACTAGACGAAAGCATGTTTAACATGTTAATTAACTTAACTAGAGTAATTAATTAGACTTGAACATGTTTAATTAATTGATTAGTTGTTTAATTAACCATTAAATAACCAATCCTTGAGCATGTTTGATTAGTATGTAACAAACTAGCATGAACTAATGTCTAATTAACTAAGTAGCGATAACCCATTTGAATATGCTTAGGTAAGTGTTGTTACACCTTGAGCATGTAAACTAACTAATAAGTAACTAACTAGCATGTTTAGTTAATTTACTCGCATGTTTAAATTGATTTACTAGCATGTTTAAATTAATCAATTAGTGAACTAGTATGATTAATTAGCATGAGTAAATCAACTAGCAGCATGTTAATTAACTAGAGTAATTGACATGACTAGAAAAGCATAGTTAATTAACAAGCGATACATGCTTAACCCACTAAACCATTCTTGAGCACGTAATGAACTAGGTTAATATTACCATGTTATTCTTCCTTGTTAATATTCTGTGCATTTCTCTTTTCTGCAATTTCTTTTATTGTAACTTCCATAATTGATGTTTTACTTTATTAGAAATAATGACCATAATAAAGAAGATGAAAGAAGGGTGACTAAGCAAGAACGAATTAGGAACCTCGTTGATCATGTGATTAGATGTTTTATGTTATCTTTGTTATTGTCTTCTTGTGCTTGTTTTGTATCAAGCATGTGTAATTAGATTTGAATAAATCCTGTGAATCAACTAGACTCCCTTAATCTGAACATGTTAAGCAATTAAAATACCTATCTAAAGAACAAATGTAAATATTTCTTAGCATGTAAATTACCTAGGATAACTAATTATAATAATCACATAGAATAATAAACGTAAGAAGCATGGAAAATAATTAAGAAATTAACTAGGATAATTAGCATGTTAATTAATAGTATATTTGATTTCTTTTTCGATTATTATTGTGTTCTATTAATTCGAGCATGTTTTCCTTGTTTCAATTCATTGTAGGTTGTTCTGATATCGGTGTTCAAATCATGTATTCCCTTATTGAGTGCATTCGTTGTTTGAATTCCATACGTGCTTCGTTATTATAATTTCATATTCCAATTGTTCTCTAATATGTGCTTTCAATTACAGTTATTCATTATTTGCGCAATTTAAATTACAATTTGTTTTCATTTCAATATGATGGTCATTTACATTCCTTATATGCGCACTTCAATTTCTGTTAATGTACGCTATAATGTATCATGCATCATGTTAGGTTGAGAATGTATGGTCATGCATCATGTTAATAGAAACCAATAGGGAGTGTCATCTGAGTGGTGGCACTCACACATGCATTAAGTGAGGTAAAATGTTAAGAAAATAAAGGAAATGGGGAGTTGGAGGGCAGATGGGTAGCGGGACTAGTCTGCAACTAGCCAAAGCCCCTCCTTCTTAGGGTAAAAGAGTTCTAGTTGCAAGTAAAAGGTTATATCCAATCCATTATTCCATCACAAAGGAAATCCTCCAATCTCCCACTCGATGTATGAGTAACGAATGAATGAACAAATGTAAAGTAAAGAATGAACGAATGATGAAATGAAAGGATTGGTTCGGGTGGCCCCCATTCCAAAAAGGACTAAAGAGAGGCATCTCATGTTGCATTAAACCATTTTTCTTATTAAACCTTTGGGCTTACAGTTACTTGTGGTGTAGGTGTAGGTACGCGTACGTGAAAATGAATGCACCGAATTAGGAGTCAATGGAAAAATGAAGAACATATAATAAAATGCAGAGATGAAGGATTTGCAAGCGTAAGGGAGCCCGTGGCTGGCCAGGCTAAAAGGTAAAATAAGAAACGGTTGTAATTAAACTAAGTTTTATTAAATTGTATTCAATTGTTTAGTTCTTCATTAAATTATTTACGCTTCAACAATGTTTTAGATAAATGATTTCATGACGCTTCCGCTATGTTTACAAATGATTTTATAACTGTGACATTTCACAGTATACTACGGTTTGTGAAAGGTTTGTAGCGGTCTGGTTTAGACGCACTCTGATATCATTTTAAAACGAGATTTCAATGGTTTTATAAAAGTTTTAAATTTGATGCATTTTTAAAGGATTACAAAAAACTGGGTCGTTACAATACCATTTTTTTGAGGTGTGTAACGATAACGAATAGTCAGTTGTTGTTTGGTTCCTTCTTGGTTGTAGTAGTTGATCATTTCTTTTTAAATAAATTCTCCTCCACAATCAGTTCTGAAAACATTTAGTCAGAAATTACTTTGTCTCCACCATTTGTTTGAACTATAGGAAGGCAGAGAGTGCTTCTAACTTTTTCTCCAAGAAGTACACCACATCATTATGCTAAAATCATCAACAAAAACTATGAAATATTTTTTATTTTGGAAAGATGGGGCTCTGGTAGGTCCACATATATATGCATGAACTAGCTTTAGTGGTGCTTTTTTTCTCTTGGAATTTTTTGGAAATGGCAAGTGTTGTGTCTTTTTGTAGATACATCCTTCACAAATGTTGTTGTCTTTTTCAATTTTTGAAAGCCTGATCACCATACTTTTGTGATTGGACAATTTCATACTTTCATAATTAAGATGACCATATATCATATGTCATAATATGGATTCATCTATTTTATCAACCTTCAAAGAAAAATTTTCAACCAGGGTTATACCTAGTGGAAATATTTTGTTTCGAGTCATTTCAATCTTAGCAATTAGCATATTATTTTTATTTGTTATTTTGCAATTTTTTTTTCTAAAATTTAGTAAGTATCCTTTTTGAGTTAATTTTCCAACACTTAATAAATTTATGTTAAATTTGGAAAATACAGAACGTCATCAATAAGTTGAGTGTTATCACTTTTTGTTTGCAATACTATTGTTTCTTTTTCTTCAACTAAATGCAGTTTCTCATCTCCCATCTTCACTTGAGAAGAGAACTTCTCATCCACTTTACGAAGCATGAATTTTGTCCTATCATATAATTGATGCATCCATTATCGATGTGCCAAATATCTTTTCAAGTGAGTTCAACATTCACATTTGTATAAAGCAATATATTTTCTTCAGAAAATCAACTTCACCTTTTTCCCTTTTCTTTTGAAAACAACAATTTTGTTGAGAATGATTTAAGATTTTGCATCTGGTACACTTGTATCGACAATTTTTTGATTTGTGTCCAAATTTCTTATAAACTAAACAAGGTGTAGAATTTACACTATTGCTTTCATTTTGTTGAAAATTGACTTTTTTTTTATTTTCTTTTCCACAATTGAAATTTTTGTGTCCTTTCTTTCCTTGAGAAACCCAATTGTTTTCTTGGACTTCTAAATTTCTTGTGAGGATCAACTTTGATTGAAACTCTTGCTCCACTATTATTCCTATAAATCTACTTATTTTTTTCTCGTGGGCTTCATATGACCTCGTTAGTTCAACAACAGTAAGTAAAAACAAATCTTTTGATTCCCCTATAGCAGTAACAACATGATCAAATTTCTAAGGCAAGCTTCTCAAAATTCTTTCAATTATTTTTTTGGTATGTAATCTCCAAGACTTATTCTGATTGAGAATTTTAGAAACTCTTGATACATATGTTTGGATACTTTCATTATCTTTCATGTTAAGATTATCAAAATCTTTCCATAAAGATTGAAGTTTGATTGAAATAACTTTTGATGAACGTTATCGACCACCGTGCGGTCGACCACGCGTCACTTTTAATTTTATAGAATTCATAATTATAGGAAAGATAGTCTTACTTACCCCTTGTAAAATGAAGAGAAGTGCTTTTGCATCTTTCTTCACAAAACTCTGTGCATTCCTTTTGCTTGGCTTGCACCCTCGTCGTTACATCTGCAGGGGTTTCCAATTCAATGAAACCATCATCTACCAATTCCCAACGATCTTAAGATATAAATAGAGTTTTCATTTGGATACTCCAAAAATTGTAATTTTTCCATCAAATATTGGTACGGAATTTTGGGTGAAGTTGAATGTAGAGGAAGATGATGCTTGTAATACCCCGACTTTTCATATCAAAATTTAATAAGAATAAATTGGAAAGTAATTGGGGGTATTCGGATTAGTCGAATATTTATCGCGGTATTACCAATGGCGTAACCGATAGATTATAATTTAAGGAAATCTATTGGAGGATAATTAGGATTAATTTGGGAGAAGTATTACGTTGGCTAATTAAATTATGATGAAAGATATGTTCCGTAATCATAAATTGCGACTTGGTGCGGTGTAACTAAAGAAAGAAATATTTTGGGAGATTTTAAGTGAAAAATTTGTCAAGGATTTTACATTTCTGTATTTTGGACGACCCACGGTCGATGGTAACTTGAGTGTCTGGACCGAATTCCATTTTGGGTCGCTCCTCGCATTTTGGGTCAAATCGAGGTAGAGTGCGGATGAGAATGATTTAAATCTGTAGGATTAATTAATCTTTTTGGTCGAATGATTAGCGGTCGAGTTGCGGACGAGAAGGATTTGAATATGTTGAATTTACTAGACATTTCGGTCGACATGTGGTTGAGGCTCGGATGCCTTTCCTCGACCGATAAACCATTTTAAAGCGAGAAACCCATTTTTATCAATGATTTCTCTTCTCCCCTTCGATTTTTCTCTCTCCCCTATGACACTCCTTCCTCCCCCGAGATGATAGGAATATTTCCACGTGACTTTCTCCCAATGGACCACCTTCCATTAGTTTGGGTGATTGTCTCTTCAGCCCTAGCACTCACGTGGGTTCTCCTACCTATAAGTCGATAAAGTCATCAGGTAAGCAGTCTGGATTCTCCCTCCTTCCACTAGATTAGTGCTACGTTTGTCCTGTGAGAGTGGTGAGTGTTGTCTATGAGCTGTGGAGAAGTTGAAGTGAGCACCTATTGTTGGAGATTCCTGGTTGTGTTACGGTGTTGGTAATTCCGTGACTGTGAAGGCTGCTGGGGAGTGACATTGTGCTAAGGAAGCATTGGTGGTTGATAGATTGGAATTTTAGTCTTGGCTACTGCTAATCTTGAGGTAAGAATTAGAGTGTAGGTTGCTTGTGGAGGCTCTACATCACGAGTTGTGTTTGTCTCGATTTCTGCTTTGGTTCTTGTTGAAAATGTTGGATTCCTGTCTCGAATTCTTACTAATGATTTCGATGATATTACCATTAAGAGAAATAAGGATTATCATTAATAGATGGATTGTTAACCACTGTTGTTTTGTTGGGTTAAGAAACTCGTGCACGTATAAACTTTGGATATCTAATACGCATGGCTAAAAGCATGAAATTTCCTTGGTTGTTGAGTACTGCTATTGTAACGACCCGGATTCTAATCGTTTTAAATGTATGCTTAAATTTACTAAATCAATTTTTGAAGTTAAAATTTTCTTTTAAAACAAATCTTTTCATGAAAGAATTATCAGAGTGCCAAAATCCGATCGTTACCAGCAACTAATTAAATCGGGGAAAAACGGTGAGTTATAAACTTAGTGGAAGCATAATTGAAGCATCACTTAAAAACGTTAATAAAAGTCTAAGATTTAATTTCCAAATTAATATTCTAAGTATCCTAAAAGGGTAAAAAGGGGAATATTAACGTTCACAAAATGAATCTTGACGTTAGCCCTTACAAAATTATTTCCTCTTCATTTACTTGATGTCGTACTACTACTCCGCTGGCGTTTCCTTCGAATCTACCACAAGCCCCACGGGAATGGCCTCCTCTGCTCTTGGGAGAATTAATTTGTTACCTACATTACAAGTAAAGACGTGAGTTTATGCCCATTAAGGAAATGGGGGAAAACAATTATATATGCCTCTCTTTAATTTCTTTTTGGTATGGGGGCCACCCAAACTAATTCTTTCATTTCGTTCATTGGTTCTTGGTTCTTTACTCATACCTCGAGCTGGAGATTGGAGGTTGTCCTTTGAGATGGCCTAGTTTGATTGGCTTCTAACCTCCTGTGTGCATAATAGTCCCTTTCCCGACTTGGTGAGGGTGTATCCTAGCTGTCAGGCTAGATCCGAACTACCCATCTACCGCAACTCCCTATTTGTCCCCTTTCCAGCGTATCCCGCCTTCAAGGTTACTCCCCTTCCAGCATATCCTGCCTTCTGGGTTTCTTCCCTTCCACCGTATCCCACCGTCAAGGTTTCTTTCAGTGATGGGCGGGCGCCCATCCTGAAACATTCTTGTTCTTAGCGTTTTTCCTCACTCATGCATGTGGGTACCACCCCGAGGGGGTACTTCCTACTTGGTTTCTATTAACGTGAATACAACCTAACACTTTCAAATTAAATGACGCATATATCGAAAGTAAATGACAATGTTTTAGAGGATTCACAATAAATGATGAATAAAACGAATACTAGCACATGCTTTATATAATGAAAGTAACGACAACATAGAATAACGAACTAATGTCGAATTAGAACAATGAACATGCTTTGTAAATCTAAAGAAAATAGCAACGAATACATGTTGAATTTGAGACGGCATAACATGCTTATTATCAACTAAGACAAAAACAATAATAATAGAGCAGAACATTAGAGCACTATAGCGAGAACACTTGAACGAAAACAGCGAAAGCGTGCAGTGTACATGGCTACTAACACGGCAAGAAGTAAACACTAATCATACTTCACCTAAGCATGTTTTTTATCAACTATTTAAACAGAACTAGGCATGTTTTTATTCAACTACTTAACAATAAGGATGCGAGTAATGAAAACATGCTTTCAACTATACGAACGTCTAAACATGTTTTTAAATCGACAAAACAGCGGAAGAACACAAACATACAAGCATGCTTTTAATCGACTATGTAATAGAAGAAAGAGATAAACATGATCACCTTACATACCTTTAAATCGACTACACAACCGAACTAATCATGCTTTTAATGACTAAAACGAAATAGCAAAAAATTTGGACATTTTAGCATATTTTAGATTGACTATAACAGTAGCATATTGGAACATTTAAACATGCGTTTATTCGAGCAAGTCGGAACATCTATCATGAGTTTATTGATAAGGGAAACCAAGAATGATACACAACTCGGATCATATTAAAACAACAAAAGAAACTGCAGAAATTAATGACAACAGCCATACGAGTAATGAAAACGGATGATAAATCATGCTCTTAATGACACCAGAACAGCAACTTAAGTGACAAAAATGAAATGACAGGTCATGCTTCTTAACAGAGATAAATAATGGTAACCGTAGAGCGCAACGTTGAAATAGCATTACAGAAACATGCTTTAGACAACCATCAAACTAGTAGAATATGTTCTTTAACATCTAATAACTGCAGCGGATGATATTGAGTTAAGACAGCGAACATGCCTTTAACTAACTAAATACAGCAACAAAGTAATATCGAAACGAAACAGCGAATCATGACAGCAACTAAGAAACACAACAGCAACAATGTACAATCGATTTAACATCTAACAATAATTATAACAATAGTAACGAGTAGTAGAACCGATTCATAAGCAAATGAATGTAGCAGCTGTAGCAATGATGAACATGGTTTCTACGAAAGTTAACAACAATAAACAGTGAATAATAGTAGTAGAGATGCTGATATTCTGAAACATTTGCTACTGATTCCTGCATGCCTAACATCTCCTTCAGACAGTCTTAGTTTATTAGTTTTCGGTCATAAATCTTTACAATAGTACTTCGTTATCCATTTCTCATTGTTTCAGTCCTATACAAGTCACAATAGTAAGGGAAAATGCATCAACAATGTCATATATAGTATACTTAGTTTAAGAGGAAATTGCAACAACACAACAAGAGATGAAACGAGATTCAATAGAGTATCCAACCAAATATTCTTCAGGTATTTCAACAACAACGTAAGACAACTAGAGAACTATAGATACTCTTCAGCAAAATAATCACTCGCACACACATATACTTGCGTGTAGGGCCTCCAAATGGCCACCGACTACACATTCCTTACCCTTGTAGAAGAGTCTTCACACGGATAGCAGCTCTCCCTTCTACCCACACTCTCTAAGCAGCAGCTTCTCTAGGAAGAAAACTCCGAACTAGAATAATGAAGAAGGGATGAAGAAACGGAAGATGAAATAGGGCTCCCTTGGGGACACATCATACGTGAGGCAGAGGAGGTGCAGGCAACACCCTTTGTAGGTCAGGATCGTGGGTGTGAGGTCGAGTCCATCTGCGTTTTGATTGGTTGGGCGTCATTTTCATTCTGATTTTAGTTTATTTTGTCGCTGATCTGCAATGATTCAGATGAGTACGGATGGGATCTTCGCGTCCGCAATAGTCTGCAAGACCAAATTTCCTTAGGCCAAAATGTGTCCTCGGACGAGAAATGGTGTCCCCATTCTCGTCCGTATTGTCCGAATTGGCATTTGGACGCCGTTTGGCATCCGCAAGTCGTCCGCATACATCGTCCGAATGTGTCCAAGAATTGGACAGAAGCAAATCGGACGAGGTCCTTTCTCGTCCGCAAGCATCTAGACTCATCTGAAAGTCCCCAGACTTGGACAAAATCGATGCGAACTCGCCTTGCCCTCGTCTGCATTGTCCACACCCTCGTCTGAAACTCCACGTTAGAGAGAAGTTAGGAAGCTGAATTGCATCCCAAGTCGTCCCAAGGTCTGGGTGACGTTCTAGGTGTGTTGCGGATGACACTTCACGTCTGGAAAGTCGTCCACATGCGTCCAAATAGACCAAAAGTCCATCTCCTTCACATTTTCCGACTAAGTTTTTGTCCGAATTTGATTCCCACAAAATTACAAGTCACAGCTTAACGTGCATAGGGGCGAAACGTATTACATAAATGTTATCGCCAAATTTGATTATATCATTTAATGGAAAGATTTAGGATCGGGTTGTTACAGTTATATAATGCTTGTTGGGAAACTAAATGGTAAATTACTTGAGATGTATGGTTGCTTCCAACGTTATTTTAGTTATTACAGTGGAATTGTTTTGCCTTAAGTACTCGCTGTATTCTGTTGAACCGTTGGGAATAAAAGATGTTAACACTATGAATAATAGGCGAAGGGAAAAAGGGTAGTAAAGAACTGCCTTGGTTGAAATCTTAACTCCTTGTTGGACTCTGCTTTGTCAACTTGTGCTCAATGGTGGACATATATATATATATATATAGTACTCTCAAATGATCGAAATAAAGTACCAATTACCCTATGTGGATAAGACATAAATTGTTCCCTGTAAGGTTTAAACATGAATTGCCCCTTGTAGATTACACTGCTAGTAAATGTTTGGCTTAATTGATAGTCTCTCTTTTACCTTAAATTGTTTCCCATAAATTGTTGATAAATGCTATGTTTCCTTTATATATATTTTGTGAACTGTATGTGACATTCACGCATCATATTTAGGGCTTATGAAACTATCAACATATTGCATGACATACATAATAAATGTAAATAGGCATGTGGGGTTCGGGAGAATTGGTGACGGTGTATCGGTGGTGACACCCCAAATGGAGTACCTCCTCCCACGTAGGGAGCAAAGTTACGGTTAAGCCACATGGACCTTAGGATCCTCTTCTCTTCTACAGAAATCCCCAATGTCTTCAACAAAAGAGTGTGGTGAAGGCATGTGGTGACACCCCTAATGGTGTATCTCCTCGTCGGAATATGGTTAAGTCACATGACCATAGGACGTATCTCACTCTCAGCTTAATAGGAAAGATAAGATTCTTTTCTGTAATGTATCGCATGATCACGTATGAGCATTAGCATTGCATTTCATTCTAATTCTTGTTGAGTGTTAGGCTCATTGTTTTTTCTGTGATGTAGGTATATGTTCGAGTAGAAATGGGAGCATTTGATGAAAAATTTGCACGCGCGAGTCTTGTGGCTGGCTAGGTTAAAAGAAGTTAAATGGAAACAAATTGTAAAAAGGTTTTGTAATATAATTAATTTATATTCTTAAATGTTTTGTTTAAATCATAAGTCATCCGCTGTATTCTCTAAAAGGCAATTAACATTTTTAATAATGCAAGGTATTTAATTATAAACGAAAAGAATTTTAATACTTTCGCTGCAATTTATAAAAAGGTTTTAAGTAAAGAGTTTAACGATCAGGTTTTATGAAAGAAAAACCTTCCAACGTTTTTATAAAAAGAAAAATTTTAAATTTCATGATATTTTTACAGAAAATAAACTGGGTCGTTACAATGCTCATGCCATGGACTAGCATTATGAAAAATGATTTTGAATCAAGGATTTGATTTGAAGTGGTTTGGCTCTGATATCAAAAATATGTTGGAAATTTATAGAACTAGATTTAAAGTAATCAAGAAATATTTTAGAAAACAAATTTTCCTAAAATGAGAGAACTTGAAAATGAGAAGGGATGTTGGGATTTTAATTTCTCTCTTGAACTTAAGTTGAGTTGGTTTACAAATGATATAGAGTGGCCTATATATAGGAAAAATGTTTAGTTGAAATAGTGTGTGAAATGTTGAAATTAAATTTCATGTTTTTGACTCGCCACTAATTTTGAATACACAAAAATTGACTCATCTAATTTATATCATGTGACAAGTAAATTTTTCACACATTCACACTAACTTTTTAACTATATAGTTCACATTGTTAATATTTCAAATTATAATGAATTATGCAACTCATTTTAACATGTATTAGTATTTTGTATAGTCAATTCCTAGGAGAGAAAAGAGCTCAAAGAATGTCTCAAAACATTCATGAAAATGTTGGCAGAAGTGTCGTTAACATTTCTTGGTCATTCATTGTCCACATAGATTGGAATGGATTCAATATCACCAAGGAGGAAATCATGGGACTCCTTGTATGGTATTTTATTATTTTGGATTTTTTGTTCCTCCAAAGGTTCATATTTTTGGATTTTGGGATCTTTGTTTTTTCAAACGAAATAGTGCTCATTGTGTTGATTTCATTTGGGATTTTAAATAATTGAATATGGTTTTTTGGAGTATCTCCATCTGGTTTAAAGACAACTTCTGTAATGTATTATGGCGATTTATCCTATATATCAGAGTTGAGTTTATGTTGGGATGCTAGTGAAATGGTCATATTATTTACGATGCAATGGAGAATTTGAAAGTATGATCAAAGATTTAAAAGGATAATGGGGTTGTTTCCTTTTCTGAAGTGGTTGTCGAATAGAAATTAAGGTCTAAATCAGAGTTGACGTGGAAGAGTTATGTTAGTGAACTTTGTTTCGGATTTCAGGTATCATTTTGCTTAAGGTCGTGTAAAGTGTTGTCTAAATAATATGGCTTTGCTCAGTAATTCAATTATAGGAAGTTTATGTTGTAACACCTCGTTTTTCTTTTGACTTTAACGTTAAAATATTGTGTAGCAGAAGACTTTTTTTTAAATTCATTTGAACTAAAAGTAAGTGAAAATGCTAGTAATAATTTTTTCTTTCTTCTTCACATTTTTTTTGAAGGTTACATTTTACAAAAACATTTTGTACATAAAACAATATGTCTTTCATTTCTCATTTAGCCTAGCCAACACAATATCCTCATCATGTAAATTATTCATCAACTGCTCATTTCTTTCTTTCTTTAGGACGATTACCTGTATCACAAGAAGTAAACTATAATTCTAATGCTTAGTAAGAAATGAAATGCAGTATGAACATGAGATACAATACATAAAAATTTTCATTTTAGTTTTCTTTCTTTTTCTTTATGATTTTTATCATTTATGGAAGAGTGAAAAGAGTGGTGAACTTGGACCTCAACCATTTTTATGATTTAGGAAAGAGTGGTGAACTTTGGCTAGCTCAGACCCTTCATATTATTTTGGATTGAGAAGTGAACTTTAGCCAACTCAAACCGCTCTTATTGTTTAGGGATGAATGATGAACTTTAGCCAACTCAAACCATTCTTATACTTTAGGAATGAGTGGTAAATTTTAGCCAACTCAAATCATTTTTATTATTTAGAAATGAGTGGTGAACTTCAGCCAACTCACACCGTTCTCATTGTTTAGGGATGAGTAGTGAACTTCAGCCAACTCAAACTCTTCTTATTTTCTTTATATACATTCACTTCAATTTTCGTCTTTCTTATATAAAAACATGTGTGTATAAAACATTTTCATAGTCTTTCTTGAAATACCATGGTGCATGAACATGAATGCATACAAACTAACATATCATCCAACATTAATACACATATCCTCGAATCATCATTATAATAAAATATAGAACCTAACATCTATTACATCACAAACATCATATCCTCGAGTAAACAATAACCTAAGTCTTGTGTTGTAGCCTAAAGGCAATACGCATACAAACATTCCTTACCTTGAGATCTTAATACAAAATGGAAGCTCTTATACAAAATAATGGGAAAACAAATAACTTGTTATAGAGATAACTGCAAGCCAAAAGAATGTTTCACAAATTCTTCTTAGTTTCTAGATGGAATTTTGATTACAATAAAAAACAACACTAACAAATGAATTATAACACGATTTTTTGACAGCTTAGCAATGCAAAAGTGAAAAACGAAGCCTGAAAATATCTTGATCAAATTCTTAG
The DNA here is from genome assembly GCA_022433065.1 of Begonia loranthoides. Taxonomy (NCBI): domain Eukaryota; kingdom Viridiplantae; phylum Streptophyta; class Magnoliopsida; order Cucurbitales; family Begoniaceae; genus Begonia; species Begonia loranthoides. Next base: position 15,830,435 of record CM039477.1, on the reverse strand, counting down.
GGATGAAGAAGTTATAACCAAATCATTGAAGGGGTTGCAATGCTTGTGGCCCAAACTATCTCACAGATTCTGGCTCAATTTTGTCGATGTAAAAAGTTGGTCAATGAATGAATCTTCACTTGATTTATGTACAGCCTTACTCTTCAAATGTGTAGTAGAAGTTCTCCAAATTTGGTCGAAAAATACATACGAACCAAGGAGATATACCCAAAGGAATGCAACCTAGTTAGTAGGGATGCCAAACACAACCTTTATCTTCAATGGCTGCCTTCAATGAAAAAGAGCGCTTCAACTTGATTGTTCGTTAGTTTCAACAGCTCTACTATGATTTCACCTCACAGAAAATATAGGGAAGAAAGCTATAGCAAAGAAAATGATTTATTCAACTCTCACAAAGAATCAAACACAACAAACACACCTCAAAATCAGTTGAAAACAAGTCGAATGCGATGTGGGTTTTTGCAAGAAGCAAAGAGAAAACTTTGACTCTGAGTTTTTATTGAACCAAAATCGCCAGTAAACCAGCACTAAAGGAGCTTTAAAACACACCCCCCCCCCCCCCCCCCCAAATGAAATTAAGGCTTGTGTTCTAAAGGAAGATTACCAAAAAGCCCTCACAAAATACACATACTCGTCTAGAACATGCTCTAGCTGAGTGACACCAACATATGACATTTTGAAACTAATACAAATTAGAATAAAATAACTAAACTTAATTTTGAAACAATTCCCCAAATCTTGAATGTAGTAATGAGTCCATGGAAATTATCTCCATGTTCATTCTCCAAGAAGATTTGGCTTCAACACCAACTAAGGATGCTCGGGCTTCTTTGGCACAATTGAAGCTCTCTATTCAGGGCACTTTTGGCATAGTAGATGATCTTCAAATTTGACAAAAGATCCTATTCTACAAAGATTAGAAAGTCAGCTACAGTTGTTATGAAGCTTAATATTTGATATGAGATTGTGAAGGTTGCCTAAAATAACTAATACTCCAAAAAGATCCTATTGTAAGCACACTTGGAAAGTCTTCATAAATCTTCGAACTTGTACTAGACCTTCCGCTTCTGCTTCACTTTGAACATCTCCATGATATATATATGTGTAATACTCCAACTTTTTATATCAAAATTTAATAAGGATAGTTATCAAGTAATTGAGGGTAACTGGAGTTATTGGATAATTATCGGGGTATTACCAAGGACGTATTCGTAGGATTATAAACTAAGGAATTTATTGGATAAATTGGAATTAAAATTTAATAAATTAAATTATTATGTTGGAGGTAAATTAATTAGAGGATTAAGGAGGAAATATGGAAGGCATGAATCGGTTCAACAAAACCGATTCACACCATTTGTTTCTGGTCCAGTCAGAAATTAGAAAGAAGGAGAGGAAATGAGACTTATAGGATAAATTAAATTATTGTGAAGGGGAGTAATTAGGATTGAAATGGGAAAAAATTAAAAGGGGGAAATTATGAAAGGAGGAGTGGCTGAACCGGTTCACTGAGTGAACTGGTTGAGTGAAAGAAAAAGAATGACTCTAGCCATTCTTTGCGGGAGAAACCAGAGGACGAGAAAGAGAGAGAGAGAGAGAGACGAGAGGTGAGTGAAGTTCGCGAAAGGGAGAGAGAGCTCGCGGGTAGAGTTCGTGACGGGGGAGACGATAACGACGACGACGACGGAGAGCTACTATGATGGAGGCGTGTGAACAAGCGGCACGGGATGGCTAGGGCTCAAAATCAGGGCTTCCGCCGGTTGTGTTTCGGGCAACGATTTGAGGTACGATTTGGTCGAGTTTCTCCTGCTTTGCTTTTTATGTTGATTGGTTGTTGCCTAGAGGCACTATTCGTGGGACGAATCGGTGATTCGCGATCAACGTTGGCGTTCTTGCGATGGCTGTGGGATTCTGGATGCGTGCAGATGGCGACCTGCGATCTGAGTGCGTCCAAACCCAGTTTTTCTGGTTCGGGTTGAATTTTTGTATGCTATGCAGACAACCCCATGCCCCTTCCAGCCTAAAATCATACTCCATGTGATGGGGTAGCATTTGGAAAGCTGAAGAAATCAATGATAATGTCGGAGATTTGTCTGGCGATGGACAGAGGGGAGGCACAAGTTGTCGGGTGTGAGAGAGTTATACTCTCTTACCTCTATTTTGGCAGAGAGTAATCCTCCCTTTGGTGTTACATACCAGAGAATGAAGAGAGGCAGTGGAGGAGTTGGAGCCTTGTTGAGAGAAAAAGCGAGAGCTGTGAGCTCTCTGGAAATAGAAGTCGAGAGCTACGAAGGAGAAGAGAGAAAAGTGGTAGAGGAAGAAGGTGTAGGAAGAGCTCTATGCTCCTCGACTGCCTCTGGTAAGTGAGATCCTTCGCTTTATGCTGGATTTTATTTATGGATGTTTACTCTCTATTGACTGGATGATTGTTATCTGTGGTGATGATGTTTGGTTGATTCTGCAACTGTGAGTATGTTGGGTGTATGTTCTGGAAGATTAATGTTGTGTTGCTTGAAGATTAATGCTCTGTATGTTCTAGATTTTTATGTGTTGTGGTGTTTGAATATGTATGCACTCTGTTGGTTGGGATTCAAAGGGGTGCAGTTAAGGATATGTGTACTGTGGAGCTAATCATGATTTCTGTATAATCGGTGAATTGATAAACCATTAAGACTTCGTTATTTATTGATGAAAGGTTGTTTCTTTATGTTGATTATTACTTCTAAGTTATGGGGAAATGAGGTGGAGCATGGGAAATTATATTGTTGCTAAGTTGTGAATATTGGAATTTCTTAGTGTTAAGGTTTAACGGATTCGATGAGAAGTTGTTAATGATAAATGTTTCTAATTGTGAAGGTGTCAGAAATTGAAGAAGGATGGCGATTAAATGCAATATGCGATAAAGAATTGAGGTAAGAAAATGAGTTTGTCTTGGCTGGTGGAGACCCTACCCACAAGTAGAGTGCATGAGTTTTACTTTTAGTTCACTGTAAATTCCCTTATGCTATACTGTTATTTGCTAGTTAAGTAGGTTGATAACGATAATGCTTGTTGTCAGTGGATATTTTCAGTTGACAGTTCCTTGGATGAATTTCTATTGTGAATTTCTTCTTTGATTTCCTTGTTGTTAGATATTTCCTTTGATTTATAGTGTAGATTGATTGGTAGCACTGTTTCTTGTTGTTAATTCTGTGATCTCTGATAGATAGTTTATGAATGATTCCTGCTTAGATAAATGAGTTCATGACTTGAGAGGTATGATGAGTTTAGAGAGAGGATGACTCTGTTCTTTATAGTTTACTTGCTGTTTAATTATTAACCATAAGTTGTTATGTCCTTCATTATTGTCATGCTACTTCATTATTGTTCTGCTGCCATTGGCTTGATTTACTTCCTTAAACTAGCATGTTTAATAAATTATAATTATAACAACCCTTACTCTGAACTTGTATAAATACTTGTGATACATTATTATAAGTTGATCTTGTTTAAATGTTAATCAACTAGAATCTTGAGCATGTTAATCAATTGAGCATGTTTAAGTGACTAATTAATAATTAACTAGTCGTTAAATAACTAATTCGAGCATGTTTAACTAGTTGTTTAAATATTGGGGTATGTTGACTAATTAGTTATAATCTTCTTAAGCGCGTTTAATGAACTTGACTTAAGTATGTTAACTTAACTTAACTAGAGCAATTAATAGCATCTTAATTAACTTAATTAGAGTAATTAATTAGACTTGAGCATGTTTAAGTGACTAATTAATTAACTAGTCGTTAAATAACTAATTCGAGTATGTTTAACTAGTTGTTTAAATATTGGGGTATGTTGACTAATTAGTTATAATCTTCTTAAGCACGTTTAATTAACTAGACTTAAGTATGTTAAATTAACTTAACTAGAGCAATTAAGAGCATGTTAATTTACTTAATTACACTTGAGCATGTTTAAGTGACTAATTAATTAACTAGTCGTTAAATAACTAATTCGAGCATGTTTAACTAGTTGTTTAAATAATAACTAATCCTTAAACACGTTAATTAACTAACTAGTTGAGCATATTAATTAACTAGTTGAGCATGTTTAATTAACTTGATTATTTATTAATGCATGTCAATTAATTAGAGTAATTAACTAACTAGAATAATAATGGTGTTCTTTCATGAGTATTTTAAGTAACTAGGATAACTAACTAGAATAATAACCGTAATCCTTCTTGAGCATGTAAATTAGTTAGGATAATTAACTAGAATAATAATGGTAATTCTACTTGAGCATGTTAATTAATTTGGATATCTAACTAGAATAATAAATGTTGTTATTTCCTGAGTATGTAAACGAACTAGGATAACTAGCATGTTAATTCATAGTATGTTACGACTTCTGTTTCATTTATTGTTGTGTTCCATAAGTTCAAGCATGCTATAATTCATTGTATATTGTTCAGATATATGTGTTTAATTTCTGTATTCCTTTCATGATTCGCTATTTAATTTCTGTAATATTCGTTGTTGGATTTCCTTACATGTTTCGTTGTTTTCAATTTAATATCATAGGTTTTCTCTGTTATGCGCTTTCAATTTTTGTTATTCAATTACTTTCTTTTATATGCGCACTTCAATTATTGTTAATGTTACGTTATACTGCATCATGCATCATGCTAAGAGAAACCAATAGAGAGTGTGACCTTAGTGGTGTTACTCATACATGCATTATGTAAGGTAAAATGAAGAAAAAGGGAGTTGGGGGTGGATGGGTAACGGGCCTAGTCTGCAACTTGGCAAAACCCCCTACCTTATTGGTAGAGGGGACCTAGTTGCAAGTGAAAGGTTAGATTCGACCAACTATTTTATCCCCTAAGAACCCTCCAATCTCCAGCTTGATGTATGAGTAAAGAACCAACGACTTAACGAAAATGATTGGTTTGGCTGGCTCTCATTCCAAAAGGACTAAAGAGAGACATGTCATACTGCATAAACCATTTTCCTAACTAAGCCTTTGGGCTTACAATTTACTTGTGGTGTAGGTGTAGGCACTTATACGACGAGACGACTAATAGATAAAAAAAGTAGGGATGAAGGATTTGCATGCGCGAGACTCGTGGCTGGCCAGGCTGAAAAGAGTAAAAGAAAGAACGGTTGTAATTAAATTGTATTTAAAGGTTTAGTCTTCATTCCGCAAACGCAATATTTAACTGTTTAGTTTTCACATTTCAAACGATTTACGCTTCCGCTATATTCTAATAACTCCATTATGTTTTCACAAAATACTTTACAGCTGCTTCCACTATGTTTTAAGGAAAAAGGTTTTAACAGTCCGATTTTGCACTCTGATATTATATTAAAAAGGTTTTAATAAAAAGTTTTAAATTTTAGTGAATTTAAAGGGAATAGAAAAACCGAGTCGTTACAATATGTATGCTAGATGGATGGAAAGGATATTGAGAGTAGACTCTTTATGCATTCTTCTTTATGATCACCTATAAAATAAACACTTGCAATGTCTTGAAAGTTACTCAATTATCTCCTTAACTTAAAGCATTTTCAAGAAATCAAGACAGAGAACCCTTTGATTGAGAGCTCTTGGCCTTCAATGGTTTATTTGATGGTTGGAGCTTTATTCTAAAGAAAAATGATTTTGTAAGGACCCAGTTTTTCTTTTCCCTTTAAAAAAATTTCACTAAAATTTAAAATTTTTATCAAACTGTTAAAGCCTTTATTAAAACCTTTTTAAAGTAATATCAGAGTGCAAAACCGAACCGCCAAATCATTCTTCGTTAAAACATAGCGAAAGCAGTTGTAATATTAAAACATAGCGGAAGCATAAATCTTTTAAGAAAGGAAACTAAACAATTTAATATTGTGTTTTGAGAAATGAGAACTAAACAACTAAATACAATTCATTTACGACTGTTATCTCTTCTACTCTCTTTAGCCTGGCCAGCCACGAGTCCCGCACTTGCAAATATTTCATCCCTGCTTTTTGACCTATTAATCGTCTCCTCGTATAAGCACCTACACCCACACCACAAGTAAATTGTAAGCCCAAAGGCTTAGTAAGAAAAATGGTTTATGCAGTATGATATATCTCTCTTTCGTTCTTATTGGAATGGGTACCGCCCCAAACCAATCCTTTCGTTACATTTGTTCGTTCATTCTTTCGTTCTTTACTCGTACATCAAGTGGGAGATTGAAGAACCCGTATGGAATGGTATAGTTGATCGGGCTAACCTCCTGGGTGCATACTAGGTCTCGTTCCCGTCAAGGTAGGGGCTGTGCCTAGCTGCCAGACTAGACTCGACTACCCATCTGCCCCCAACTCACCGTATTCTTATTTTTCTCATCTCATCATTTTCTTAACATTTTTCCCTCACATTATGCATGTATGAGTACCACCACCAAGATGGTACTCCCTATTGGTTTCTATTAACATGGTGCATGATGCAGTACAACGTAACTATAAGCATGATGCATGATGACATAACAATTGAATAGTGCATATAAGGAAAGTACATAACAATAATTGAGTAGCAGAAATTGAAAGCGCATAGAAATGAAAGCAATCATGATATTGAATTGAACACAACAAACACAGGGAAATCAAACAACGAACATCAAGGAATTTAAGTAGTGAATCATGAAGGAATTATATTCAATGAATTGTGGCATGCTCGAATTTGTCGAACACAACAATAAACGAAATGAAATCGGAACATACTATTAATAATCATGCTAGTCACCCTAATTAGCTTCCTAGCCCATTTACATGCTCCAAAAAGGTTACCATTGTTATTCTAATTAGTTATCCTATTTAATTTACATGCTCAAGAATTAATTATGTGTATTATTCTAATTAGATATCCTAATTAATTTACATGCTCAAAGGAGATACGATTATTGTTTAGTTATCCTAGTAAATTAACATTCTCAGATTTAGGTTATTGACATGAGTTGAATTCTAATTAGCACAGAGAATTTTAAACTAACAACAGTGGGATAATAATATCACTAACGTATGAGGAAATTTCCACTACAACAATTAAGAAGGAAAAGTACAAAACGAAACCATTAGTAAGGAAGCTATCATCATTCACGCACTAAGCATTCATTCCATTCAACCATTAAACATTCATCACAACATTGATCTCTATAAAAACCTCTATCAAAGTAAGGCATTTGTAATAAAGGAAATTAAAAGAGTTGCAGGAAACTAACAACAAAAGAGTTAATATTAACATTCATGAAGATTAACAGCTAATTAATATGTTTGAAGATTTAACAAGTAATAGTTAACTAACCTGCATAGAGATTAATAGTTAATTAACATGCTTGAAAATTAAACAAGTAATAGTTAACTAACATAAGTGAAGATTTATTATAAACATGTTCGGGGTGATTTATAGTTTAATTGATTAATCAAACAACCTAGTTAATTAACATGCTCAAGTAATAATTAACATGCTTAAGTTGATTAACATGTTTAGGTTAATTAGCATGCTTAAGTAAATTAATTAACATGCCTAAGTAGTAATTAACATGTTTAACTAGTAAATTGAATTATTGTCCTAATTAATTAGCATGCTCAATGAAGTGATTAACTAATTAAACGACTAGTTAAACAAGCTCAGATAGTTATTAATTGAACAACTAGTTAATTAATTAAACATATTCAAATCAAATCAATTACCTTAGTTAAGTTAATTAACATGTTAAACATGCTCAAGTCTAGTAAAGATTATAATTGTGAATCTAATTGATTAACATGTTTACCTCTAGCTAATCACTTTAATTAACCTACTCAAGAATTGCCGGGTCAGACAACCCGATCCTCGTAGACGGGCCGGACAGAACAGCCGAGTCAAGCAACTCGATCCTCGTAGAGAACCCGATCACTCAACCCAAGGCATGAGTTTTAGTGGAAGACTTATAATATTTAGTTCGGCCCAAAAGATGTGAACCTAGGTCCGAGTAGAGATCACGAGAAAATAACGGTGCATAATTTAAAATGAAATCCAAGTACTATGCAACAAATCCAAACCAACAATGTTTAAAATTTACAAACCAAATGTAAGTATCCTCACCATAACACCTCAGCTCCTGATCTTCAGCTGCACTTGCCTTTATCTGAAGTTTTGGGAGAGGAGTCGTTTGAGATGAGTGACTAACTCAGTAAAGTATTGTTATACTAAATGCAACTCATGCAAAAATAGTTTTTCTTTATTTTCGAAAACATGGTTATGTTTCTCTTTTTATCCATACATGAATTTTTAAATCACTTCAAAACTCTTTATCATTTTATCAAATCGGCCCATGGGCCTCGATGTAGCTGCATTAAAATCTCACTGTATACATAGATAGCTATATCGTATAAATATGCCAACATCGTTTTCCGTTTGAAAACGTCATCAGTGAAAAAGAATAGTCACTCATGGACTCATCTGCCACTCAACAGAGAATAAGTGGTCACTCGTCGATAACAACACCTTAGAAGGCAAGAATAATGACAATGATCCGTAGATTCCACACGTCACTCGAGTTGCCCGCGCACTAGGCTGCACAACATAACTCGTATAATCGTATAATCAAATAAAACGAATACGATTGCTCGTTATATATATATTGATTTGTTTAACAACTAAGATACTTAGAAACTTCAAATAGACAAGGGTTGCCAACGAAAAAACTCAACTATCATGCCACTCGTCAAATGAAACAATATTTAGGTTAAACAAGTCTCAACAACTGACAACCATCTAATCCGTAGGACAAACCCTGGCCAAGTTTAAAGGCTTTCAACCCAAGGAGACATCATCACCCTCCCATACTGTTTACGACTTCTAGGGATTTCGACCTGAAAACACATCACCAATGCCCGAATTTGTTGTCGCACGTCAAACAATCAACCTTCACACAGCAGAAAGTTTCAAAAGAGATAGTCTCGTTATGTTTTAATGCTAAAGTGTCAAGGCATCAAGAGGGTCTATCCCTCAATATATGCACAATAATTTCAAACTATGTACGGAATTAAACGTGAGAAAAACATACTACAAATAAAAACTAACATGTTGTCGAACAGTTCCCGTTATTTTTCAAGTGTGGTACTCCACAAAATAATTATTTTAAAAAACGGGATGCGATGCAATATAATGCAAGAGGTATAAAAATTCTTACATTTTCGATGTTCCTTCCTATTGGTACCCAGAACTACAACCTCCTCGGAAATCGTATCACACTCACCAAAATTGCCCAAACCTTACAAAGATATAAACGCGAGAATTTTATAATTAAATTCTAAGAAATAAGGGGGGGTGTCCTATACCGAGAATAGGAACTCAACAGACATGTGATGACTCTTCTCAAAATCCCAATAAAATCCATGCTTAATAACATATCCTTATTAGCCAACCAAATTGAAAATCAAGATATTTCTATCAACACTCTATTCATCGCTCATTCCTCTAGAATCCATCAAAACAATGTCTAAAATTACACAAAAGTGCAATAATTTCAACTGCTAGCACAACCATAATCAGCGAGCATGAACTATGTACTACCAACAATATATCCTCCTCACAGTTCATCAATTCAAGGTGATTACAACAACCTTAATCTCATCCAACCTTAGAACAGCAGTGGTAAAACAAGACCAATTATGATAACAATCTCCAAAACAGAAGTCTAAATAGCAACTTGACCCATGTTTTAAGATAACAACCAACATACACCCTCGGTAAGTTGTTTCCTTGAATTCAGAATTATCTATTCATATAGCAGTTTAACAAGCAACATTTTTTTTTGATGAAGTCCATCCAGTAGTAACCAACATTACAGAAATAAACTCAATTTACAGAATACAAGTCCTCTAGCAGTAACCGAGAATGCAGAACCAAACTCAAAGACGAAGCATAATCCAAACAGAGAACATAATCATCTTCAACAGAGTAATACTCCTAACAATGGCTTACGGCAGAACCCAAATCAAGAACGGAGCTCAGTCCCAAATTGCAGCAAAAAAATCCAACGAAGATATAAATCATTCCCACGGTTCTTTCATCCAAAATCCAACCAAAAACAGAGAACAACCACACTTTAAATTTTCCAAGAACAGAGACAATATAGGCGTTAGTTTTCTCACCGAAACAAACAGAATCTGCATTATGTTTACTCGCCGGAATCCGAAGTCAGACCCGGTTGGAGCTGTCCTGATGTCGCCGGAGGTTGGATGTTCCAACAAGGCTAAAGCCCTAGCTCGAGAAGCTGCTGAACAGAGCATACAAACCGACCAAAGTCGTTTGTTCAGAGCTCGGCCAATGTCGTCGCCGAACCCCGTCAACGCTGTAGCTTGGAAGTGCCGCACCCAGTCCGTTCCAGTTCGTGAGCTTACGGTCGTCGGTCGGAAAGCCTCTCAGAAGAAGTAACCAGTCAGCTTCTTCGTCGGATGAAACTGGTTTCGTCTTCGCGAAATCGCCCCCTCACCCGCGAACTCCTCTTCCGCGTTATCTCTCTCGCGGGTGTCTCCCTCTCTTCGTAAAACCCTTCTCTTTCGGCTGAATGAAAAAAATAAAGAGAAATGGATTTTCCCCATTTTCTTTCTTCTTCTCCAAAACCAGCGGCGAGCTTCTGAGTTCAGCCCTATTTCCGTTCTCTTCAACATGGCAGCGACCTGCTGTTTTTTACTCACTTTAATTCTTTTTTATTAATCCTTTTCTATTCTATTTTCTTTCTATTGTTTAATCCAAACATTCCCTCTTATTTTTCAGCCCAAACTTGTAGGGGTGTGCAGGACCGGCCCGGTACCGGAAAACCGGACCGGAACCGGTTCAACGGTACCGGGATTGGTCCTTGAAAATGCCGGACCGGACCGGATCCGGTCCGGTACTGTCGGGACCGGTTCTACAACCGGTCCGGTACCGGGTCACGGTACCATGGAACCGGACCGGTTGTAGAACCGGTTTATGTAGTTTAATTAGAATTTTAATTTTAAAAAAACTATTAAAAAAACTATTACAAAAACTATTACATTATATTTTAAAAACTATTACAAAAACTATTACATTATATTACAAAAACTACTACAAAAACTATTACATTATATTTAATTTTAATTTTTAATTTTAAAAAAACTATTACATTATATTATTTTTAATATTTAAAAAATTAGAAAACTAAACCGGTCCCGGACCGGAACCGGTACCGGAAATCCCGGTCCAGAACCGGACCGGAACCGGTTCTGACCGGTTCCAGTACCGGTCTTCACACAATTGGCACCGGACCGGCCGGTCCGGGACCGGATCGGTCAGAACCGGACCGGACCGGTCCCATGCACACCCCTACAAACTTGTGGCGGGATTCCTTCCCTCCTTCTCAATCCATTTATTTCATTTTACTTTCATTTATTTACTCTTTAATTTCAATTAACTTCCTTCTTGTAATTACACAAATGCCCTCATGCATTAATGTACATACCATAGATCCAAATATTAGATCTTAATTCCGACTTATCCTGAACGTCACCAAATGACGATTATCAGTTCAATTTAATCCTCCAATTCTATTTATTAAATAAATTTTTCATTTGAATATTTTCAATTTCCACGGATTTGACCAATTGACCAAAAATTCCTACGTGGCTGCTACGCAACAATTCGGGTAAACTTTCCAACGTTACAACCGATTATAACGCGAAAATTTACACGTGAAATTTCTTATTTAAAATTTCACGGGTTTTACATTATTGACAACTAAACGTGCTCAAATAACATAGTTCAATGTCACAAGTATTGATACGTGTTCAAAGTACGAGTTATTAATTAAGGAAGTAAAACTTCTAACTGACACGAAAATATATGGCAGAACAATATACATACTGCGAATGAGGGAGGTTAACAGTTTATTTAACAATTATGATTAGCACAAGGAGATTTAACTAAACAACCAAGAGCCGAACCAATGGCAAAACAACACCAACAATATGAATGAAGGACTTATAGCACTTAAAGTTTACACCAAGAGCAAGTAACATAGAAAGTAAGCATTCATCCCTTCACACATTAACCATTCATCTCCTTTAAACATTGGCATTCATCTTTAACAAGGCAAGACATTTGATTCGCATAACGAACAATAAAGCAGAGCTAATCAATAAAGGAAATCATGGAGCTAGCAAGATCTATGGAGCTCTAATGAATCTACACTATCAATCAACAAGGAAATAACGACATAATATCATCCAAGGAATTATAGCAGTAGATATGCCAAGGAACTAACAATTAATAATATCAACTAACAATCTAACAGCAGTAACAACAAGAAAATTACAGGGCACAAGACTTAAGACTCACGCACACTACTTGTGGGTAGGGCCTCCAAATGGCCAAGACTCACCTATTTCCTTACCTCAAAACTCTATCACGTATTGCACTTAATCGCTATCATTCTTCTCCTTTTAGTACCTTCACAAATTTAATAACATATGCCATTAATATCCATTTCTCCGTTATCTGTTTACAAGGTTTAATAACGTTTACGAGCTTCAACATCTACAACTTAACAACCTAATCCATGTCTATTTCTTTATTCCTTATTCATGTGCTTGATAGAATTTCATAGCCCAATTACCTTCCACTTAGCCAAATCACAGAATAGGAAACAACTCTCATCGATAGCCCACAACACAACCGAGAGCAACATAAGTCCTCAAACCAACAGCCACATAGACTATCCAGAATATCCACTAAACATGCTTTAGACCCATAACAACATAGAGACATTATCCAAACAATGGCATTTAATCAAACTGCAGGACTTAACTTGAAGCACTCCAACGCAGAGTCAAACTTCACATCATAGCAACACAATAGGTTGAACACATTACTTAGTAACCAAAATTGACTCCAATAGGAGGCAACCAAGAAATTCATAAGAAACAGAGCATTTAATTGACAACACTTCAACGACAGATCAAATAAACCCATTCAGAAATCCTTAACTGAATAACTCAACTAACTAAAGTATCCAAAATCCATAAAACGGAGGAGGAAACTTCCTTACCTGAAGGACAGAGGAGGCCCTATTCACCTGCTGCCCTGAGTTCCTCACTCATTCTTCTTTCCTTTTCTCATGGGTCTGCATCCAGAGGGCATTTCTCCCTGACACTCACCTCCTTCAGCTCTCGGTTCAAGCTCTTCAGAGAGCTTTCTCCTCCCTGCCTCCATCTCTCTCTTCTCTTTAACACATCAACCATCAAGCACACATTCTCCGACAAAATTCCTTACTCGGTTGTCCACCACGCTGGTGCGATTCCAGGTTGCAAAGAAGCATGGGGTTGTCTGTATAACAGACAACAATTCACCCAAACCGCTCAAGCCGGACCCAGTTCTAGACGCAGTCGGGTCGGAGCATCCAATCGCAACCTAACTCGATTTGATTTGACGCCGAAAATCACAACACACCGATGCCAATCCATGCCCTGCCAGCATCCTACCATCAGAACACAAAGGAAAAGAAAACCCAACGAAACATTTAATATCCCAAATTTTCATTGAGCTGAAAGTATAGCTTGAATGATAATTTTGGGATATTATAAGCTAAATTGGATAAGTAAAGATAATGGTCAAGAGAAATGCATTTGGAATAAATGAATTACGATACCCCGTTAAGTTCATAGTTAGATTATGACAAGGATTGAAGTCAATTGGAGATATTTAAAGTTATATTTGACGATATCATTTAGTTTGATAGTAGTGGGAATATTAAGAGAAAATATATTTGGATGCATTTGGACATACTAAGGTTGAAAGTATAAGATATAATACTATTTTAGGAAATATTGGATTTAGTAAAGGATAGATAATGTGAAGGAGAAATGGTGAAACATTTGGTTATGATAAAATTTAGATAGTTTGGAAAGAGTGATTTAAGGGTATATATCTATTTATAGATAGGGTATAAATGTTATTATTAATTGGGTATATTTATATATGTGTCACGTAAGGAACAACGTGTACATGCATGCATGGTCTGGAGAAGTATTACATGTTGCGTCAATGTTTGGAGTCAACGGCCGATCGGGGCGGTCGATCGGCTAGGGGAGATCGACCGGTGTTGATCGACCAGCAGTAAAAGTTGGAGTTTCAGAATGGAATATGCAAATGTTTGATGGATAAGCGATCGATCATCCTTCATTAAAAATGATCAACCGCCAATTAAAGCGAATGTTCTGGAGAAGTTTTAAACGACGAAGGCCGAAACGAAAACGTTGTCGAGAACTTCTAGAAGATGAAGGGAACGTCGCCTTGAGTACTTGAACATTGAATGAAGTTGATGATCATTTAAGTGAGTATATTGGAGAGGTGATAACCGAAGTGAAGGTGATGTGAGGTGTCAACTGAAGAATCTGTAACGGCTGGACATTGATGGTTGAACATTTGGCCTTCTGTCTTTAGTGGATTAATGAGGGAACGTTAGAAGGAGTCTATAAATAGAGAAGAATGTCAACAAGGATTAGAGAAGAAGAAAATCACGCGGTAGCTTTGCCAAAATATGGTGAGCATGTCCTTCTAGTGTACGTGAGAATAGAAAGGAAAAGAGTCTGTGAGTGAGTGTCTCTGTTGTGAGGCTGTGGGTGTTCATGAGATTGTGAAAGTGTGAGATCTGAGTGCTGTGATGTGCTTGTGAACTTCTAGAGTTTCTTAAGGAGCCAAGAGAGAGAAGCTGAAACCATAAAGGACCATGAGGTGAAGCTCTGTTGTCGTGAGAGCTTTGGGAATTCATGTTGTTGAGTCAGTGAAAGGAAAAAAGAAATAGTTCCGTAGGAGAAGGAAGTTGGGGAGTTTAGCTTATGGAGGTATGTATTCTTGATTTTGTAGTTGTGGATTTGGGATTGTTAGATTAAGTAATTATTAAATTGGTTGGCATGAGCTTTTTTAATTGGTAGATTAATATTGGAGAAATTATCAATAGATTAAGGTTTTATTCATGAAAATGGTTATTATTAAGTGGTATCAGTTATTGAGATAAGTTATAGGATAAAGTTAGAATTATTATTGGTCATTGCATGTAAAGGAGTAATTGGGTTTTGGTTACTACTCTATAATTGTGGGTACTCGGATAGGTTAATTTACTATTAATAGTCTTTGAGAAAATACTATGCATGCTTGATTACTAAGTTGGTTAATGAATAGAGAGTTAGTGCATGCTATTGGATTTATTATGTTGGATTTTGGTGAAGGTATAGATTAAAATAAGGAATTGTCGTTGTTGGATATATCGTAGACTATACCTATAGGAGTAAGTTGTTAGGATGGACATTGATGGTTGAACATTTGGCCTTCTGTCTTCAGTGGATTAATGAGGGAACGTTAGAAGGAGTCTATAAATAGAGAAGAATGTCAACAATGATTAGAGAAGAAGAAAATCACGTGGTAGCTCTGCCAAAATATAGTGAGGGTCTCCTTCTAGTGTATGTGAGAATAGAATGGGAATTCTATGTTTTACATTTATATCACGTACTGAGCGTTAGGCTCATAGTTAAGTCCCGTTGATGTAGGTAAGGAGCAGATGAACTGATAAAGCTGTTGATGGACGTAGCTGATGGAGTGTTGCAGTGTGGATGTTTGTATTATTGGCGACATTGACCTGTGGTTATGGCTCAAGGGAATGGAATAAATGTTTTGAAGACTTTTAAGTATTTCTTGATTTTAAATAAATGTTTTAAGTAATGTTTTTATTCAAGCAATGGGTTTATGGTATTAAAAATGTAAAGGACTTCCACTGTGTGTTTTGTATGTTAAGATTTCCGCTGTTTATTACTCTGGTGTTTTATTACGCAATGGTTTAAAAGAAAAAGAAAATTTTTATACGGAAAAAGTTACGGGATGTTACAAAACATACCTCCAATCGTCGCTGGAAAAGACACGCGCGGGAGTTCTGACTTCGAGCCCTAGCTCTGTACCCGCGCTGTTGTAGCTGTTCGCATCCTCGCCAGAACGAATCCAAGCCGCCCGAGCTTTTCGTTGCCCACACATTTTTCTCCTTCGCCTGTCGATCCTCATCACCCAATCGTCTCCCTCCCTCGCTGTTCTCTCTTCTCTTTCTCTTTCTTTCTTCCTCTTCGTGAATGGCCAGGGGCTAAAAGAAAAATCCCCTTTTTGATTTCCAGCCAAGCCCATCAGACAGAACCGGTTCAGCGTGTATCGGTTTAGCTCCCCCACACCACCAATTAATCCTTCCTTTGTCCTTTATTTTAAAGCCCATTTTAATCTCTCACTTAAATCCCCCTTAATTCTTAATTTCTTCACTTAAATCCCCCATTTCTAAATTATCTCCCAAACATTATAATTTAATTCATTAAATTAATATTTATTTTAATTACATTAATTTCCATAAATTATAATCTAACGAATACATCATTGGTATTACTTCTATAATTATCCATTAAATCCAAATATCCTCAATTACTTTCCAATTATCCTTATTAAATTTCGATATAAAAAGTCGGGGTATTACAGATTTCCTTTATAATATGGCAGCTCCAAGCATGAGGTGCCACCCATTTCTACATTTTAATGTTGAGTAATCAATTTTTCTCCCTTATTAAATTGTGACACATAATCTATTTTCAAGCAACTTTTCGTATTCCCGGTTGACTGCACCTTAATTCCTGTTGTTCACTCCTTCACATTCTAAAGAAAATCCTTTTGTCATATAGGCCTCACCTACTATAGATGCCTACCCTTCTGCTTCAGACACTTTACTTTCCACATAAAGTCATTTTACATTATTGAGGATGACCACAACCTCATGCCTGGTCAACCTCATATCTACCAGAGAGTGGCTTAACTAAGTCCCTGTTCACTTATCCATCACTCTTCATTTAACATCATCCATAATATCAAGATACTTTTACAACCACAATTCAACCATATCAACACCAAAATCATTAAAACTTGACATTGCACAGCTTATACCTAATACGAGGAAATTCAGGGTATTAGTTAAGTTTTGCAATTTTTTTGTCTAAAGGTTCAACTTTTTTTTTATATGTACAAATTGCATCACCATGTATAATTTCAGTAATATTTTCTCTTTCATTTTTGTTACATGTTTGACACTAGAATTTATTTCAATTGAATACACATTATAATGCCCATTTCTACTATAATATCTATCTAGATGGAAATAGCTAACTCTTAACGTTAGTTTTTTTATCATTTTGATTTGTGTTTTTTGGGGATAATTATCTTATATTCCCCTTGTACTTTTTCTCTTTTATCTAATACAATTCCGTCTCCTATCAGAAACAAAAGTCATTTATCTGTCAAAGAGAGACATCATGGAAGTACAACGTCATTTAGATGGTTGGAATGGTAAGAAATTTGTTTGTTGGGAAATGTGTGCATTATTTTATTTAGCATTCATATTGATTAGTGGATCAATCGCGGATAAAGGTCTTATTTCTCTTCATGTGCTTCCCACTGCATACCTCACAATGTTTGATTCACCAGTTATATCATTCACAACAGCGAGCCAATGACATACAAATGAGCATTTGCGCTGCACAAGGTATTTAAACGCTGCTATGGCATTTGTCAAAGACAGTAATTTTTGTGTTCACCAACTTGTTTTATTGATCATTTGCTTTTTCCTTGAAGGGATTGGAGAATGCATTCACTTAGCATCACATTTTGACGTATCAGGCAAGTTGATGGAATGTTGATAAGAGATACATATTGTAGTATTTGTGTCTGGAGCATGATGAGCACCAAAACAGCTACCCTAACCACAACCTGAGTTCTTGTCATGACTCGGGAATGGGCAAAGGTCCAGTTCTAATCCTTAAAGTGGAAAATCCTCCAAAACTTCTTAATATACCATAATTCTGGCAACAAAATTAAAAACTCAAAAATTACCTCTTAGGAAAAACTATTCTACAAAATGATGATAAGATCAGATTCCCAAGTCTCTACCTCTCCTCACAGTTTAAATAACCCCAATCTCCTAGGTCCACTCACTCTCTTGCTGAAAGAACACATGATGAGCACTTTATTACAATTTTCTTACTAAAGGAACACCATGACCCTGGCCACAATCGGACCTCTAATTTTTACCTTCTAAAACCTTAAAAAATTCCTAACCTACAAGTCTTACAATGATGCTAAAGATTCAAATATCATCTTTCAATGCCACCTCAGGGTCACTGTCTTGGGCTAAAAGGAAATGGGAAACGATATGACCTGTGAGAGGATCGAATTATCTGACCCTCGATAAATTAAATGCACTTACTTTAGAAGACCTAGAAAATAAAAAAAAAGGTGTCAAGGAAAAAAATATGTGGACTAACAACTAGGTCTTACAATAACATTACATGTAGTATAATAATATATGTTTAAAATAAAACTGTGCTAAAAGAAACACTTTTAGATACAAATAGTCAAAATAAGTAAAGTAGACAGGAAATACTACTAAAGTCTCACCTACAAGATAAAGTCTCTCAAAAGTTAATAGATTAAAACTAAATAGTTTTGAATTAGTCTTGCGTCAGTGGTTCGACATCTCCCTTGCTATGAACTGAATAAAGAGTCAATTGAGGTGAATTCACAAAACTCAATAGATTTTAGGTGCTATATCTAGTATTTTAAAAGTGAAGGAGTGCATACATGAAGAAAATCCATGTATAAAATCTAAGGATAAAATATTATTTGAAAATGAGTTCTTGAAAACCATCAATTGGGCCAAGTAACAAAAAAAATCCACTAACAATGGGGTAAGTAATAAAAGTAATGCCACTACTATATTAATGTAAAATCATTAGTGATAAAGGTGGCAATCACGGTCTCTGGACATACTATGCCATAGGCATATGAGGAAAGATGATATTTGATGAAAGAAATGTAAAACAACAGCATTGATAAGGTTTAGAGGTTCACACCTAAGAATAGACACATGCAGTTATCCTATTATTTTATTCGCAAAAAAAAAAAATAGACACCTTCTCAAACAATCAGGTGCTTAACAAAACAATAACCCTCATTTGAGTTAACCAATTTGGATGTACACGATTGAAATGATCATCAATAAAAATAGAGATACATATACAAAATAAACATAGCAATGAAAATATAAGTATACAAAAAAAATTGACATGCTATAATTAATGCATGTCATAATATGTGAGATATGACTCAAAAATAGGTTTATCAAAACCATATTGTGCACAACTGAATATAATAAATAAGTTAGTGTTCTTTACTACACTGTTGAAATTCAACTTCTTTTGATCAGATTCCAAACCTAATTCGAATTCCCCAAATAAAAAACTGAGTTCCTTCACAGAACAATAACATAATGGTAAAGGAATTGACTTACCTCTCTAATCGGACAGTCATATGGATGTAAAGACTGGCCCTTTTAGGCCCAAATGAATATAAAAAAAATGGTGCAGATTAAACAAACCCATTTGGGGGGGGTTAGTTCCGAAACAGGGGAGCAGATCTCCCCCTATTTCTGATGGAGTGGGGAAGGTCGCCCACTCTCCAATCTTCCTCTCTCTCTTTTTTGAATTCAACTGTGTTCGCCTTCAGCAGAGTATCGACTAGGAAGGTTGATTTTTTTATGGTTTAGCAGTTTGTTCTTCGCTAAGGTAAGCCGTATTTTCCTCTATCCATTTCAAGTTCTTCATAAGTCTGACTTCGAAAAATTGGTTTATTCAAAGGATTTGGATCTTGGCGATTTTCAACTTTCTCTCTCTCATTTTCTTTGATTTTCATCTGATCTATTTCGATGGGTATGGTTTGATTTTCATTCCAAATTAGTGAGCGCTGCATGGTTGAAATCCCTGGTCGGGTGAATTCGCTCTGTCCTTCACGACTTGCAGTGGGTGTCCATGATCGAAGGTCGGCGACAGTTGAGTTGTTGTTGGCAGTGAAATTCGATTTTCATTTTCTGGCAAGGTGTTTATCTCGTTCATTTCTAAGGTGAGCTAAGATTTCTACTTCATCCATCTGACCTTTGTGAGACTAAAATTTACAAATTTGTTTGATTAAGGGTAAATTTTGGACATTTACAGGTAAATCATCTCATGCGAAGTTGTAGTCGGCAAACAAATTTCTTAAAGTAAGAATTTACTCCTTCTTAAAGCTTTCTTCAAACTCTGGGCTGTTGGTTGATGTTGAATATTGGTTAACTTCTAAATTTTGGATCAGATTTAAGTATCGACGAGGAGAGTTGTGTCAGGCGAGGCAATTTGCCAGGAAAGTAGATTTCTTCAAGTAAGATTTGGAAATCAAAGATCTTTTCTGAAAATTTTCTTCTTGTTCTGAACTGTTTGACTCGGGTTGATCTACTGGCTGTCTTGGTTTAATTTCTAGTAAATAATTGATATTAGGATGATTCTCGATGTTAGTTGTGTGGCCAATAACTTTACAATGAATTCAAAATGGTTGTTGCTTGATTAACCAAACCGTGACTTGCATTTTGTCCATGGACTGATTTCTCTATCCGTGGGCCAGAGAAGTTTTGGGTTGCGATGGTTGCAACCCAGACTATTAAGGAGTTGGCCAAATTGTTATGTAGGCCTTTATGCCATAATTATTGTGAAGGTTTTGGACTATAAGTCAAAGTTTTTAGAACAAATTTAAATAATTAATTTTAAATTTTAAATCCTAATTTTCATTAAAATTATTGTGGTTAGATTTCAAAACTTATGAGATATTAGATGTGATGCTGTTGGACCTTAGTGATTATTGATTGGGCCTTAGCATTGGTTGACCCACTTTCGAGGTAGAGGTTATTTTATATTTAACGTGCCTTAATTCCTAAAATGTAAATAGTAAATTTAATTCGAGCATGTTACATTTATTTTTCAATTCATTTACATTTATTTTTCGTTTATTTATTTTATTGTTAACTAGAGTAATGAGACAGCTGTATGTGCCGTGTCCTTGGGCACAAAACCTTAAACCTGATCAGAGTTTTTTTGGCTTGCGATCGCCTGAGTATCGCCTTTGTTAATTTTTGTTATTAAATTAATTGCTCATCAGCACCTCTTTATATGTTAATCTGTTAATTTAATAAACTGAAAAGCCTGTTAAATTCATATGACATATAAGTTGAAAATAAAATAATTCCCTACTGAGTTTTGTCGACTCACCCCAAATATGACTACATTTTTCAGAAAATGATTAGAGTCATTCCCCATTGCCATCTCAAAAGAAAATTTGGAGTTTCCCCAATTTTAATTATTTTTAGACTAACGATAATTTAGTGAGGTTTGTAACCTAGTTATATTTTATGTTATTTTCACTAAATTTTAGACTTTGTTAAATTGGATTACATTATTGTCACTTCTGGACCTTTATTTTTGGCCCTAATCTGTAACGTGAATATTTAAGTCTTCTGCTGCTATTTATTGGATTTAAGTGAATGTTGGACGATTTAGTTTCTTTTTGGGCTGGACCGTTCTCCGTTCTGTCTCGAGTCTCCTTTGGGATATGATAGTTATGAGATACAAAATTCTCAGACAATGACAATTTTTTGCCTCATGTTCTCAATTGGCACCCCTCCTGCCTACTGTAAGTAAGCCTATCAACGTTAACATAATAATGATTTTGACATTACTATAGTAACCATCAGAATAATTAAGGAAATGAATTAAATTTTAGTAACTTAACTCTAAAAGAGCCTTTGGGAGGGTCTTGATTAATCATGATTTCATTTATTTATAAATAATATACTGTCAATTGCTCATCATTTATCAATTCTCTCAACTCTCTTAGTCCTCTAAAATCTCTCGTTCTCATGTCTCATGTCTCATGTCTCAAGTCTCAATTATCTTACCTCTCTCTCAATTAATTTTTTTGGTATCAATGAAGTTGTGTTTCTTCTTATCAGATCTTGCATTTGTTATGATATAATGTATTTGATTTCTATCAATTTTTTATATGCATGCATCGTGTAATAGTAGAAGTTGTGAATCAAATGTGTGTGAACTATTTGAGATGATATAGCTTACACTCACTAGTGGAGAGATAAAAAAAAAAAGTATTCGTTTGCTATGATGAAAGCAGCTAATAGCTATAGGACCAAATTAGTCCTTCGTGATTGGTCTAACTTCTATTTATATTTATTGAGAAACATGATTTAAGGAATAGTCAAAACTTTTGGCTTCTACGGTAAAAGATGTTATGACATAGTTTAAGACTCCAAAAATTAAATTAATTGTTTAAATTAAATTAATTTTTTTAAAAATCAAATGATTTTTTTTTCTTTTACTTCACATTATGTTAATGAAAAATGAAATTTATGTAAACATATATTTTTATTTTGCTATGGTTGAATCCTCTTATGTGAGAGTTACACTTGAAAACATAATTTTGGATGACATAAAAAATTTGAATATTTTATCTAAAATTTATTCTTTGACTTTAGGTAATGCTAGTAGTAATTATATAGTTGCTGAGATTTTTAAGTCGTTATATGATCACATTTTCGTATAAATGCTTGTGCTTACATTTTCAGTTGAATTGTACAAGATGGGTTGAATATTTTACTATATTAAATTTGGAAAATTATAATTATTGTTCATAATATTAACTCTTCACAAGCAAAAAATGAATTATTTATGAAATATTATAAAGATAAAAATAAAAGAAAAAAAAATATTAGAACACATTTATCACATGTATGTGATTTTACGTCTGAAATGTTAAAATTAATCGTGTAATATAAAGATGTTTCAGATATATATTGTGTGAAGTTAGATAATATTTAACGTCAAAATAGTACTAAAATGTCTAACAAACTTGATTTGATGTATGCAAAAGTTGCTAGAGATTTTTCTAATGTTTATGTGTAACACTCCATAGAGTTAAAACTTTTTTTAAAAAAATTATACGTTCGTAGAAAACCAGGTCCTTTAAAAAAATGTACAACATAAGTCTTTAAGAAAACTTCATTTGAAATCAGAGCATATTAAAACTCAATCTTTATTAAATATATTTTGTACTCTTTTAAAATCATACAGCGGAAGTCTTTAAGAAAACTTATATTTTAAAATAACAAAAAATATTTATAAATATTTCAATTCAAATCTAAGCAATAATAAACATAATTCTTAACAAAGAGTTTACAGTAATAAAATTCATGTTTCTTTTAATCCTCACTCATGGTCAAATTTGCTTCGACAACACTATAGCTTTGTTTATGAGAATTCCTCTTCAATTGCTTTATCAACAAATCCATTTATCATGCTATTTAATCTCCATCATTACCTACATCAAAAAGTTCATCTATGAGTCTCATGCTCAGCATGAGATACATAACATAAAATATGTAGCATATAACGTGACTATGAAATGCAACATGTAAAATGGCTATGAGATGTAACACGTAAAATCATGTCTTTTCTTTTCTTTTATTTTCTTTCACTTTACAGTCCGATCATTTGGGACATCAGTCTAAGGGAGAGTGACACCATTAGGTTCACCTCATGTAGGACAACCAACTCGAACCCCTCCCATAATGATCTTTTTACGTTGACACTGTTTGGTCCACCTTATGCGAGACAGTCAACTCATTTCATATCTTAGTTACGTTTCTATTTTTCTTTTATGAAAACATATGCATGTAAATAATTTTCATTACTTTATTTAAAAATGTGATGCATTGAATGCACATAATACATGATAACAGTCTAAGCATATCCTCGAACAACATAATATCAGTCAACATATTCATGACATAATAATTGGTTTAACATCCCCTACAAAATCTACAAGCATCATAACATATCCTCGATCAAAAGCCCGCAGGCATCATAAACACTATAACATAAACATAACAATAATCATATTCTTGAGACTTATAAGAAGAGCATTACATTCTATCAATAAATCCATCCAACAAATCCTCAATCAATAGCCCTCAGATATCATGAATAGTAACTATGACAAATACAATCACATATCCTAAGCATAATACTAACCATATCCTCAAAACACACATGAAGAGCATCATATTCTTTCAACAGTTTCATCAAACAATACACATCCTCAGCGTAACATAGGAAGCATCACATTCTATCAGTCAACCCATTGAGTATATCCTTAGCTCACTAAATGTAAACTAAACACAGAAAATAAGGCACAACATCCTCAGATCAATAGTATAATGACAGTTCCGAATAACAAATTATAAACTAGTGCTAAGCAACGTCTATCATCACACATCATAGAATAATAACATCCTCAGTACATTAGGCATACATAATCATCAAACATACAATATCCTAGTGTCTTTGTGGTGTAGACCAAAGGTCAAACACAACAAACATCACTTACCTGCTTACGCAACAGAACTTGAAACCCTTTTTCTTTCAATAAACCAGCGGTGCCCTTAACATTAATAAAAATAGAGAGTGGGTTAAAACAAAGAAGTAGTCGAAGACATAAACACTCTACATGAAACATTATCTCTTGGTTTCATCTTGCGTCTCAACCAATAATCAAGCATATATCTTACCTCCAACATGTAACGTGTAAAATATGAGATTTTTAAATGATTTTAAAAGGCCATGTGTAAATTTTTCGCAAAATTTTGGTTAATGGTGAAAAGTTGACTAGTTTTGTTGCGTAACGGTGATGCGTACTTTTTTCTGAGAAGCGATCAAATTGAGTTTTTCGAGCGGAGATTTGATTTTTGAAACGTTATGATAAATTAATTTGACTCAGGAAAACATGTTTTTTTTTCGTTGGCGTTTAAACAAATCGGATTTAAAATCGGGGTAATATGAAATATAATATATATTTTCAATATATTATATTTATTATGCATTATAGTAAAAATTTTAGAAAATTCATTTATTTTATTTTTTTCATTTCTATTTTCGTATTTTTTCTTTAAAATTGAAAATCCTTCCTTCTTTGGGGCGTTCTTCTTCGTTTCTAAAGACTCCGAACGAGAGAGAGAGAGAGACAAGGGTTCGACTGAGGGCATTCCAAGCATCCCGAGCGGAGGCTGGTGAGAGTTGAGCGAGGGAAGAACGACGAGCTGGCGGTGGAGGTTCTTCCACGGCTCAATCAGGTGAGGAATGCCGTGTGTTTTGATTTACTATATTTTTCTTTTGTTTCCACCTCTGCCTTCGTTTAGCCAAATTGAAGAACAGGTTCTGTTTGATTTCGTTGTTTGATAGGAAAAACAGAGAGCTTTGGAGATTAGGGCATTCCCATCTCGAGCGTTCCTCTTCCTCCATTCTTCCAACATTGGTGAGTAATGCAAACTCGGTTATTCTGATTTGTTGTTGTGATGTTTTTCCCTATGAATTTGTTGGTAACCATGGAGTGTTAGACTATGAGGAGTTACTTTGAAGTATATATATGTTGTTGTTGGGTTGCTGCCTCGGATGCTTTGACTGAATAATGCTCTATATTATATTGTTGGTAGTGAGACCTTGGGGAATATAAGAAGTGATATGTGATTAGTTATGCCATGGTAATCTACCGAAGATTTAAAATGACAAAAGGGAGTTTTGAGTATTATGATATTTTGGATTTTGCATCGGAAGTTACCCTATTAGCATTGGTTATATCATGGTTCCACAAATTGCTCTTGGTTTATTAAAACATAAATTGTTCTTTGTAATTAAAATATGAATTGGTCTCTATTAATTAATATGTGAATTGCTTTTGTGATAATTGCCCTCTGCTAAATAAAATATAAACTGCTCTCTGTGAAAATATACGAATTGTTCTTTGTTAATTAGCATATAAATTGCTCTCTATGAAATTAATATACGAATTGTTCCTTGTTAATTAGCATATAAACTGCTCTTTCTGAAATTAAAATACGAATTGTTCCTTGCTAATTAGTGTACGAATTGTTCCTTGTTAATTAGCATAAAAATTGCCCTTTGTGAAATTAACAATATGAAATGCTTCTTGTTAATTAATATGTATTGTTCTATATTAAATTAATTGCTCTATGTTAATAAATATTTAGTTTAATCTGATAATTCTCTTGATTGCTCTTTATAAATTGTAAATAAAATGCTAAAGGATAGATATTGGATTTTTTGAGCTTAAGCATGAACTGTTATATCACAATAACTGTACATAATTGTGGACTGGATATGACATAACATTCATGCATCAAGATAAGATTTATGAAAATGTGACATATGCATGACATGTTTAATGAAATGAATGAATAAACGTAAATGGGTGTGTGAGGGTTCGGGAGATGGGTGACGGTTCTTAGTGGTGACACCCCTAATGTATCTATTCTCTTGTTCTAGAAATCCCCAACATTTGAAATGCAGAGATTGGTGACGGTCGTGGTAACACCCTTGATGGATAGCTCGTCCCATGTAGGGATGAAGTTACGGTTAAGCCACATGGACCAACAGATGTATCCTTTCTTTGGTAACGAAATGTAAAGGTACAAAAGATAGGTTCTTTTATGAGACAGACTGCATAAGCATGAGCATGAGCATTGTATTTCATTCTATTTCTTGCTAACCTTTAGACTCATTGTTTTACCCGTGATGCAAGTGAATGTAATAATATCTGTGTTATCGATGTGGAGGAGGAGACATTGTTTGTTGAGCTCTTGGGTTATTAGTCGGGTTTGACCTGAGGGTTATGGCTCACGAAAATTAGTATCGGTTGTTTTTTTAATTTTGGTGAATGTTTTGTGAACTATGGACTGTTGTTTAAAGTATTAAAACTATGTTTTGAAATTATTTTGCTTAATACTCTGATTTGCTTTCTTAATATAATTTTTAATAAATTAAAGAAAAATTGTTTTTTTTTTACTAAAAATGAAAGAAATAAAAATGTTTAATAACGTGTGGCGTTACAATTTGTAACCTAAAAAGAGTAAAAATATAGTGTATATAAATGTGATGTAGACACATGTATGTATATATACATACATATTCCTACATCACATTCATATACACTATATTTTTGGGTTGTATGTTTGATAAACAAGTTAATAATTAAATAACTTGGTTTGAATAATATTCATGTTATATAAATAAAAAAAGATTGCACGTAAATTGCAAGTTATGCATTACTATCTGATTGTGTTAGTATTAAATCTGACATGGTGATCCCAAGTTAATACAATTTAATAGTAATGTGTAACGATATGTTTTCCGAATATTGGCATCGTGTCCTTCCTATTTTAGGAATCCATGAGTCGGGATTCGATTGTCAAGCACAAGGTGCTGGGATTGGGCCTTGACAATAGCCACTAAGTTTGCTTTGTGTATATATTGAATTACTATTGCTTGTCAAGTACTTAGCAACTAAGTTTACTTAATCACGAAACAAGTGAATTAGAACCCCTTGTTTTACTTGCCCATCAAGCTACAATTCTCTATATATGGAGAGAGTAAAGGTAAGGCATCTTAAGGTAAGACTACCACTTAATTGAAAGAAGAAAGAATTTTTAAAAGAAAAAGAGAAGGTTTCTCCTAAAAGTTCTAGTTTTTACTTATTTTGAGAATGTGTTAATCCTATTAGACAGAGATAGGGGTTGTTATTGTGCTATTATGAGAGCAGAGAAAAATTGTAATTCTATTTTTGCAATTGTGAATTCCTTTTATAGTTTGTCTTTGATTCATCTTGTTTTCGTTAAATTTTCTCTTTTGTACATTAGTTGTGATATGCCACAGGGTCCAATCACAAGATCCCAAGAAAGGATCCAAACCAATCTTTATATTTCTCTTTATTTTACAGAAAATAAATTCAACCTAGCTTTGATACCAAATGATGAGCAACCAAAGTGAAAAGTTGCAATGCCGCGGATGAAAACTGTCTTCACTAATTATGGAATGGATTTTGTCGGGTCAACAACTCAGTCAAATGGATGAATCGTCACTTAATTTTTGGACAGCACTGAGAGTACCTGTTTTCAATGGATTTTGAATTATGTTTATTGTGTTTGATTCTTTATGAGTGTTGAATCAATCATTTTCTTTATTGTAGCTTTCTTCCCTCTATTCCCTGCGAGGTGAAATAATAGTAGAGTTGTTGAAGATTACGAATCATCACGTTGGAGTGCTCCTTTTCATTGAAGGCAACCATTGAAGTCAAATGTTGTGTTTGGCATCTCTTCAGACCAACTTGCATCCATTCAAGTATATCTCCTTCGTCCGTTCGTGTTTTTCAACAAATTTTGGAGGACGTCTGAAACACATATGGTATGCGGGTTTATCCAAAAATCAAGTGAAGATTCATCCATTTGGTTGACCTTTTGCATGAATGAAACTGAGCTAGAATCTGTGAGACAGTTTGTGCCGCAAGCATTGCAACCCTTCAATGATTTAGTTATAACTTCTCCATCCTTTTTGAATTTGACATTGATATTTTGAGAGTTTGTTCTTCACTTTTGTATTGCTAAGTTATCAAAAAATCATATTATAATTCATTCATTAGAGTTGTTTTTATTGCAATCAAAATTTCATCTAGAATCTGTGAAGCATTCTTTTGACTTGCGGTTATCTTTCAAACAAGTTGTCCATTTTCATATCAAGTTATGATGCAATCCAAGGCTCCAATGAAAGTTATGGAGATATGGCTACATCAAAGTTTGAAAAGCCAACTAAGTCTAATGATCAATTGCAAGGACTAGCCACTTTGGGTTTAGGCTCAATTATTTGAGTGTTTTAAATGGTATTTAAAACCTCACCCAAGTGGATGTACGAAAATTTGACTTCTTAGGCTAGTTTGTCTTTTTATTTCACCTAAAAGTTTTTATTAGGTTGTTGGGTTACTTTCCACTCCACCTAAAAGTCTTTATTAGGTTGTTGGTTTGTTTTCTAGCAAACATCTTTGCCTATTTAAACCCTTT
Source organism: Begonia loranthoides (assembly GCA_022433065.1). Classification (NCBI taxonomy): domain Eukaryota; kingdom Viridiplantae; phylum Streptophyta; class Magnoliopsida; order Cucurbitales; family Begoniaceae; genus Begonia; species Begonia loranthoides. The sequence continues at coordinate 15,801,582 of CM039477.1, read as the reverse complement.
GTATCTTCTCTTTTGAGAACAACTTAGATGAATGAAAATTGTGCTTATGCTTTGGAATTCTCTTCTTGATTTCTTTACGAAGAACTTGATATTCTCAAGCATTATTCTTGAAAGATCAAGCTTTTATAGTTTTGGTTCAACAAACCAGTTTGGTTAGGGCCAAGCTACTCTTCTTGATAACTTTGGTTCAACAAACGAGTTTGGTTTGGGTTAAGTTACTCTCATTTCTTGATTCGTAAGATGAACATTTTCAACGTTTCCCGTTGTTGTTGGGTCTAGGGTTTGTTAATTCCCCTAGGTTTGCATCAGTTGGTATCAGAGCTTTGGCTCGAACGAATTCAAGGTGCTATCTTTAAATTTTTTGTTATCAATTTTTTCTTCTATCTTTCTTTGTTCTTTTCGATTCATCTATAAAAAAAAAGTTTATTGATTGCTTTTGATTATATATATATAAAAAAAGAGTTCATTTCTTTCTTTCAATCATCATCTATCAAGGTTATTTTCTTGATCTATTTCGTGCATCTATTTAAAAAAAAGCTTCTTACCATTTCGAAAATTACCTTGTTTGTTACATCTCAAAGAGTGCAATTACTCTATCATGTCTTTGATATATTTTTGTTAATTTTTCTGAATCATTCGAGAAAACGTTTCCTCTTGAGGAAAGATCATTGATACCTTATTCTAAATTCAAGGTATTAGCTTCTTAAGCTACTTAATCACAATAAGTAGTTTGAGTAGTTTGAATTTTTAATCAATTTGGGAAAGTTGTTGGATTATAAGTTTGAAAAAGTTTGAACTTTTCTTGATTTTGCTTATTGAATACTTTATTCTTGGATTGAATTGTTCCGTAAAGATCTTAAAGCGGGGAACGAGTGGTAAAACGCAAGAGTGTGAGTCTATCGTTATAAAAGTTACTCGAGAGCAAACACGAGTTGGAGTGACCAATATTCAAGAGAAAACACGTGAGCGAGAGAGAAAGGACCTTTATTCTTACGCACCATTTACTTTATTGCAATTTACTTTATCGTATTTACTTTATCGCACTTCAATTACCTTCCTTTTTGCGATTTAGTTTCTTTTTTTTTTTTTGCGCTTTACCTTACTTTATTGTCATTTTCCTTCCTTCTTTACATTTATTTGCTTGTAATTGTTCATCCGAAGTAATGAGGAGAAGTTGAGAGGAGGCGAACATCGATCCGAGAATGTTTATGAGGGCTATGCAAGATGAATTCCGAGACCTAGCCTTAAGGATAGAGCGTTTGGAAACACCAACTCCACCAAATGGCCGAGAAAGGAGAAATTTCGAACGGGATGAATATGATGAGGAAGAAGGCCATAATCAAAGGAGAAGAGATTTCCGAATGGACCAAGAAGATAACAATTTAAGTAACATCAAAGTAAACATCCCGCCATTCCAAGGTAAAAGTGATTCGGAGGCATATATCGAATGGGAACGAAAGGTGGATTTAATTTTTGATGGCCAAAATTACATGGAGGCAAAGAAACTTAAATTGGTTACAATGGAGTTCATTGACTACGCAAGTATTTGGTGGGATCAATTGGTAAAGAATCAAAGGCGTAATGAAGAAACTCCAATTCGCACATGGGAAAGTTTGAATACAATCATGAGGAAAATATATGTGCCAACACACAATCATAGAGATTTGTGCCGAAAACTCCAAACCCTAACGCAAGGGATTAAAAGTGTTGAAGAATACTACAAAGAGATGGAAGTTACAATGATAAGGGCTAACATTAATGAAGATGTGGAGACCACAATGGCGAGATTTGTGGGAGGCCTAAATCGAGAGATTGCCAATATAGTAGACTTGCAACACTATGTGGATATTGAAGAACTACTCCATAAGGCGATCAAAGTGGAGCAGCAACAAAGAGCCAAGAGAAGGGCAAAGTTTGGAGCAACATCAAATAACTCTTGGAATCCAAATTGGAAAAGTGATAAACCAAATCCCAGGGAGGCTTCCAAAGGTAAAGCTGTCGACGAAAACAATGTTTTTTTTTCTAAAGGAAAGGGTGAAACGTCTACACCAACCCGAACGAGAGAAATCAAATGCTTCCGATGCCAAGGATTTGGACATTATGCATCCAATTGTCCAAACAAAAGAGCGATGATTTTGCTAGACAACAGAGATGTAGAAAGTGTTAGTTCTCGCGACGACAAATCACCATCACTTGAGGATTACAACGATGTGGAAAGAGAAGAGCCAGTTAAGGGAGATTTACTGGTTACACGGAGAGCAGTAAGTGTTCAAATCAAAGAAGATCAAGATGAGGTGCAAAGAGAGCATATATTTCACACCCGGTACCATATTGAGAATAAGGTTTGCACCTTAATTATTGATAGTGGAAGTTGCACTAATGGGGCCAATACTTTGGTTCAGAAACTAGACTTGAAAACTATGAAAAATCCGAGGCCATACAAGTTGTAGTGGCTCAGTGATTGTGGAGAAATCAAAGTCACCAAACAAATAGAGATTGCCTTATCTATTGGGAGGTACAAAAATAAGGTATTATGTGATGTGGTCCCTATGCAAGTGACTCATATTCTCCTTGGAAGACTCTGGCAGTACGATAGGAGAGTCAACCACAACAGATACAAAAATGAATATTCTTTAGTTCAGAATGAAAAAGTTGTTGTGCTAACACCGTTAAAGCCATGGAAAGCTAGTAAGGATCAAGAAAGGATTGCTAAAGACTTTCAATAATTTATTGAGCCAAAAATGAAAGAGGAAAGTTCTGAATTTGAAGGAGTCGAACAAACTAAGGAAGTTGGAGAATTAAAGAAAGAAAAAGGCGAAGAGATATATGAGAAAAAAGAGCCAAAGAGAGAAAAGCCAAGAGAGAAGTGAGTAAAAAAGGCAACGAGGAAGGAAGAAAGGCTGAGAACGAGAAGCAAATAGTTGGAGAGGAGGTAATATCCGAGGGAGAAAAGGAGAGGAAAAGAAATGGAATGATTAAAAAGAGTGAGGAGAGTAGAGAGTTGATTTTACTTTTGTATAAAGATATTTATTTCACCTCTCATGAACTAACTTCTTTTCCCGTAGTTGTTTCCTCTCTTTTGCAAGACTATAAAGTCATATTTCTGGAGGAATTACCTCGAGGAGTACCACCACTACGAGGGATTGAGCATAAGATCGATTTCATGCTAGGAGCCACCATTCCCAACCGTCCAGCTTACCGCGCAAACCCAGAAGAGACAAAAGAGATTCAGAAACAAGTTGATGAGTTGATAGAGAAAGGATTGGTAAAGGAAAGTCTGAGCCCATGTTCTGTACCTGTGATCTTAGTTCCAAAGAAGGATGGAACATGGAGGATGTGTGTGGATTGCCGAGCCATTAATAAAATAACTGTAAATTATTGACATCCCATTTCTAGATTAGATGATATGTTAGATGAATTGTATGGAGCATGCATATTTTCTAAGTTTGATTTGAAAAGTGGATATTATCAAATTCGCATGAAAGAGGGAGCCGAGAGGAAAACTGCTTTTAAGACTAAATATGGACTGTATGAGTGGTTAGTTATGCCTTTTGGATTATCTAACGCTCCTAGTACATTTATACGATTGATGAACCATGTGCTTAGATCATTTATTGGAAAATTTGTCGTTGTGTACTTTGATGACATATTGATTTATAGCAAGACATTGGAACAACATTTAAATCATTTGAGAGATGTTTTTGATGTTTTACATTATAATCAATTGTATGCTAATCTAAAGAAGTGCACTTTTTACATGGAGTCAGTTGTATTTCTTGGTTTTGTAGTCAGCTGTAAAGGAGTATTTGTTGACGAGGAGAAGGTGAAAGTAATTAGGGAATGGCCCGTACCAAAGAACGCAAGTGAAGTCTGGAGCTTTCATGGATTAGCGAGCTTCTATCGGCGATTTGTGAGGGACTTCAGCACCATAGCAGCACCTTTGAATGATTTGGTAAAGAAGAATGCTGAATTCAAATGGACCAAGGTACATGATGAGTCTTTTGAATTTTTAAAAGAGAAATTGACAAATGCACCTTTATTATCTTTACCAAATTTTGATAAAACCTTTGAGATTGAGTGTGACGCGTTGGGAAAGGGAATTGGAGGTGTTTTGATGCAGGAAATGAAGTCGATCGTGTATTTCAGTGTAAAGCTTAGTGGAGCAGCATTGAATTACTCGACGTACAACAAGGAATTGTATGCCTTGGTGAGGACCTTACAAACATGGCAACACTACCTATGGCCAAGGGAGTTTATCATCCATTCCGATCATGAGAGCCTAAAACACCACAAGTCACAAGGCAAATTACAAAAGCAACGTGCAAAGTGGATGGAATACATAGAGACATTACCATATGTTATCCACTACAAGAAAGGTAAGGACAATGTGGTTGCCGATGCATTCTTCAAGAAGGTATGTACTTCTTACTACTCTTCAATCCAAGTTGTTAGGGTTTGAATACGTTAAAGAATTGTATAAAAATGATTTGGATTTTGGAAATATTTGGAATGCTTGTGAAAAGGTAGCATTTCGTGATTTTTATAGGCATGATGAATTTTTATTCAAGAAAGATAAATTATGTGTACCTAAGTGTTCTATTCGAGAATTACTAGTTAGAGAAACTCACGGGGGAGGTTTAATAGGACATTTTGGTATTTCTAAAACGTTGGATATATTGAATGAGCATTTTTATTAGCCAAAAATGAAAGTTGATGTTACATCTATTTGTGATAAATGTATTAAATGCAGAAAGAGAAAATCAACAATTAAACCCCGTGGAAAATATATGCCTTTACCTATACCTAATCAACCTTGGGTTGACATATTTATGGATTTTGTTTTGGGCTTGCCTAGAACACAAGGAGGTAAAGATAGCATTTTTGTAGTTGTTGATCAATTTAGTAAAATGACTTATTTTATTGCTTGTAATAAGACTAATGATGCGATGCATGTGGCTAACTTATTCTTTAAAGAAGTTGTTCATTTGCATGGTATACCTACGACTAGTGTAAGTGATAGAGATGTTAAATTTTTAAGTCATTTTTGGAGAACCTTGTGGAATAAATTTGGAACTAAGCTTGTATTTCTACCCTGGCACATCCCCAAACGGATGAGCAAATTGAAGTTGTTAATCAAACTCTATCCACATTGTTAAGAGCAATTATATCAAAAAATTTGAAACAATGGAAAAAGTGTTTACCACATGTGGAGTTTGCTTATAACCGTGTTGTGCATTCTTCTACTTCCTATTCACCTTTTGAAATTGTTTACGGATTTAACCCACTTACTCCGCTTGATATTTTGCCTTTGTCTACAAATGAGTTTACTGATATGCGAGGTGAAAAGAAAAGCTAAATTTGTTAGGGACTTACATGCAAAAGTTAGGGAGAACATTGAGAAAAAGAATGAACATTATGCACGACAAGCCAACAAGAGTCGTAAGGAAGTTATTTTTTAACCTGGGGATTGGGTTTGGCTTCACCTACGTAAAGAGAGATTTGCAAAGCAAAGGAGCAACAAGCTACAACCACGGGGAGATGGTCTTTTTCAAGATTTGGAGTTCATTAATGATAACGCTTACAAAATCTACCTACCAAGCGAATATGGTAATGTTAGTGCTTCCTTTAATGTTAGTGACTTAACTTTGTATAATGTAGGCGATTCGAGGACGAATCTTCTCGAAGAAGGGGGGAATGATGCAATCCAAGGATCCAATGAAAGTTATGGAGATATAGCTACATCAAAGTTTGAAAAGCCAACTATGTCTAATGATCCATTGCAAGGAATCAGAGGTCCAATGATTAGAGCATGGAGCAAGCAAATGAAGCAAGCTATGTATGGATTAATCATGGAAATTCAAGAGGATGCTATCCAAAAAGTTTCGAACACATCTCCAAAACCAATTAATATTCTATATAGAAATGGAGATGAATTGGAATTGGACATGGAAGATTGAAGCCCTTCAAGTACTTTTGGACTAAAAACACAACCTTTTGAAGTCTTGGGCTTTTGTCAAGCTTTGAGCTAGCCACTTTGGGTTTAGGCTTAATTATTTGAGTGTTTTAAATGGTATTTAAAACCTCACCCAAGTGGATGTACGAAAATTTGACTTCTTAGGCTAGTTTGTCTTTTTATTTCACCTAAAAGTCTTTATTAGGTTGTTGGGTTACTTTCCACTCCACCTAAAAGTCTTTATTAGGTTGTTGATTTGTCTTCTAGCAAACATCTTTGCCTATTTAAACCCTTTATATTTTCTCTTTTGGGAACAACTTAGATGAATGAAAATTGTACTTATGCTTTGGAATTATCTTCTTGATTTCTTTACGAAGAACTTGGTATTCTCAAGCATTCTTCTTAAAAGATCAAGTTTTGATAGTTTTGGTTCAACCAACCAGTTTGGTTATGGTCAAACTACTCTTCTTGATAACTTTGGTTCAACCAATAAATTTGGTTTGGGTCAAGTTACTCTCATTTTTGATTCGTAAGATGATCATTTTAAACGTTTTGCGTTGTTGTTGGGTCTAGGGTTCATTAATACCCTAGGTTCGCATCAAGTTGTATGTTTAATGTCGTCACCACAACTTTTAAAAAGGTATTAGAGTTGTTTATGCTTCCTTATAGTGATATCAAGCCATTTAAGCTTCCTTATATTTATTTGGAACTTAAGGCGCTTTTGTGTAAAATAATGTGCTAGAGAGTGAAATTCACATGTGGGATGGTGTCATTTTCTTGTTCAACCTGGTTGGAATGATTAGGGACTCGATTCTACACGACTTGTTGGTCGGACGAACTAAAAATGTGTCCATTAGAGATTAAAACATTCAAAAGAAAGAGTAGAGCACCATCTGGCTTAACACAGACAACTTTGATTAAATGTAAATATAGTATTGGAGTTTAGACAGTCGGATTAAGCAAAGCAATCAGCGAAGAAAATATAAAAAAAAAGGGGAGAAAAGTAGATTTTTGTGAGGACAAATGATGAAGAATGATTAAGTTGGTGGTGGTCGTGGTCATGCATGGAAGCGATTCCCAATGAGAATCGAATCAGCCCCCACTTTCACTCCATCTTCTTTACAGTTTGCTCCCTTTACCCTTCCCCAAGAGAATGGACTACAGATTTAATTCCCTCATTTCATCCTTCTTCCTTTACTCTTAGAGAGAGAACAGTAGGAGAGAGGGAGAGAGGGAGAGAGGGAGAGAGAGAGAGAGAGCTTTGGAGAAGCAGCCGCAGCAGAAGCAGTAGAAGATAGTGGGCGAAGCAAAAGAAAAGAAAAAGGAAAAGATGGTCAAAATGAAACCTCGAAGACTTGTTATTCCGACATATCATCAGCTTCAACTTATCTTTATTGAAACTCTCCATTTTTCCCTTTTTCTTTTTCTTTTTTTCTGTGTTTTTTTCATTTTTTCATTTTTGCTTTCCCTTTGAAGAAAAAACCCAACAGACAGACCAACATGTTATAAACCTTTATTCTTCAATACTTACATGTATTTATCTTTCATTTTCTTCTCTGTCTCTCTATCTTCCTCTCTTTCTCTCTCGTGTTGAAGAAAGTAAATATTTTTTGAGGAGGAATATTCATACTCATAAAGGAAAAACAATTTATCCAACATTTGACTGTCCATTTGTGGATTCTTAAAGCATATATTTTGAAAGTGACTAATGACTCTTCTCCCCCCACCGTGTACATATGATTTGAATTATCATTTTTCTCCTCCCTTCTTCTTGTGGGTATAATGGAATCTTCCAATCTATGTTTTGCTCTACCTGAAAACAAGTTTTTGCAAGAGTTTTGAGTCAAATTTTATAGCAAAAATCATTCATGAAAAGTATAATACTAGCCACCCCCATGCATTCCAAATGAAAGAATACATGTCTGTTTGTGTGTGTATCGACCTGCATGTAAAATACTTAATCTTCACGTTTAGAAACCCTAAAAGAAACGTGAAGGTAAAAGTGTTAATTCAAATTTCGAAATATTCTTCTCTTTGAATTTTCCTTTTTCTCCTTTCCTCCCATTCTCTTTTGATTTTTAATTTTTTTTTTATGATAATTATTCCATTTATCAAGGTCTCTGATAAATGATCAGTTAAGAACAAGAGAAAGAAGAAGCTGGTATACGCTTCTCTCTATTTAAACACTCCCTCAGTCACCTCTTTCATCATCAAGCCAAAGCCCTTGTCTTCTTCATTTCCTCGTTGCGCATCCCACAGTCCATAAGGTTATTTTCTGCAATATTTCTGTTTCTTTCTCTCACCATTTTTTAATGTTTGAGTTTACGAACAAACCCAGATGGAGTATTACAGATTGATATTTGTTTATCATTTATATTTATTTGTTTAGTCTTTCTTGTACAAGCTAGTTAAACTTAACGGAAAAGTTGAACAATTCTGCAGAAAGATGAGCAGGCCAGGAGACTGGAATTGCAGGTCGTGCCAGTACATGAACTTTCAGAGGAGAGAGTCTTGTCAGAGATGTGGAGATTCAAAAATGGGGAGTGAATTGGCGGGTTTTGGAGGGAGAGGAGGATCATCTTTCGGGTTTATAGGGTCGGATGTTCGACCCGGTGACTGGTACTGTAATATTGGAAACTGTGGTGCTCATAACTTTGCCAGCCGATCAAGCTGCTTCAAATGTGGAGCTTTCAAGGATGAATGCTCAGTTGGTGGCTTTGATTTTGATGTTCCTCGAGCTCGACCTTTTAGCTTTGGCAATGGCATCGGCAATGGAGGTCGGGGAGTGTCTGCATGGAAATCTGGTGATTGGATTTGCAGCAGGTTAGTTTTATTGTGTCATTTGGCTCTTCATTGATTATTTGATGCTTGGAGAAGAGGAAAGAGCATTTCACTTGATCGCGTCAAGGAAATATGTTGAGTAATTTAGACCGATTACAGATATCGATTACAAACGTTGCTTGCACGGTTAGAAAACAACATAGAAATTAGCGTCCTAAACTTGAAACTCTCCGATTTTTTTTTTTTGGATTGAACAGATTAGGGTGTAAAGAACACAACTTTGCAAGCAGAATGGAGTGCTTCAAATGCAATGCTCCTCGAGACTCATTCTAGACATGCTATCAATATGTGGGTGCAAGTAAACTCTTCAGAAAACCAAGTTTTTACATCTTCATTTTCCGCTCTTCTGACTTTGCTGATCAAATTTTTTGTTAAATGTTTTGCAGGTGTTCGCCTAGCCAAGAGCAAGGAAACCTATTAATGGATGCAATAGAAGAAGATGACTAGAGCTAGGACTTTTTGGTGTCTTTTCTTTTTGAGTGTTATAAGGTTGTTTCAAATGAAATATGGCTGTAATTTTTGACGTTATTAGGCTGCCCTTGTCTCCTGCCTTTACTCATTTTGTTAGGTTTCCATTACTTTACAGAAATGTGTTATTTTGGTACCATTTTTACTAGAAGAGTGAGATTTTCTTTTTCGCACCATAATTTATTAATAGATTCCTATTTTAACTATATATACTCCAATCTAACACTCTAAAATGATGTTTAGTATCATTTATCATTTATACATATCACATCTTATTTTAATTATTTATAATATATAATAATTATTCTATTTATCAATGATAACAAGACGTGAGAATGTAAGATTGTAGGTAAGATTAAAGTACATACACAACATTAATCTTGACTCTCACTCTTACTCTCTAAGAGTAAGAAAAGAATAATAATTCACAAGAAAAACATCAGTTTTCCCAATCCTTTCACTTTTAAATTTCTTGTTTAGATAGTGGAAGTTTTAAACAAAGCACAACATGTCAGGACTCGGCCAAAAGTGCTATACCGAAGCTCCAATAGTGAAATCGAGAAAAAGTGATAATATATGTCCAAAATAAAAGTTCCACAATTACATGGAATTATTACAAATATTATTATAGATTTTAAATAAATGAGTTTAACCTCACAAAATTTTTGAAATAAAATACTGAAAAAATAAAGGAAATGTTGACTCAATCTTGTGACGACAACTGGTAATCGTCCAAATTAATACCTGAATATATGTCATTGGGGTAAATCGAATAGACTCAGTAGAGATTACATTTTATATTCAACAATTAAAATATTATTAAAAATAAGGGGGATCATGTCATGAATAAATCGTTTGATTAAAACTAAGTAAGATCGACTAGTGAGGCAAATGTGATCCACCATAGTGTGGTATGTACTTAAAATAGACCCCACATAATCTAAGTGAAAATGGAGTCATTCATAGGCTCTGGGCACACAATGCCATAGACATATAGAATAAATGTGATACTTGACGATCGCTAAAGACACAAAATGATATCTTGATTATGTTTTGGGTTTTGAACTCAGGGACACGACATAATCACTTGCCTCATTGCTCTAGTTAACACAACAAGCACATCCTCCAACGGTCGAATGTGTGTACATAAAACAGGACCCCTTCACAGGCCGATCAAACTTGGATCACTCAACCAAGATGATTAACATATGATGTACATGCTTGAAATAAAACATGTCCACCAAAAAGCGTACATATAATATTGTAAAAACAGACGGTCATAATGGATCCGTCATTTTATATGAGAATACGTCTCACAATAATCATTTTCAAAATAGTGTCATGCTAGACAAAAAAATAAAACTCCTGCCTTAAGTGGCCTACCAATAGTTAGGCAATGCTCAATTGAAAGGGAAAATCGATCGGTCCAAGTTCCCTGTTAAACCGTTGCACCTATCAAGATATACGGATACCAATTAATTTTTCACTTAAAATTCATTTTTAAAAGCTCGTTGGAACCCATAACAAGCAAAGGAACCAACTCGAGGAACTTCCAAACAATCCCCAAAATATCAAAAATTTTAAACTGTCTAAACATCTGCAGATTCAAGTCCATTGATTCAAGTTTGGACGTCCACTAGTTCAAGTCCGGACGTTCGTTCCACATTTTACTTCTTATTTGCATCGTTCACTAGAGGAAACAAAGCACACACTTTATTTCTTCCTTGCATTGTTCACCACGTAAGCCTTTGTGTAACGCCCTTGTAATACCCGGAATGCTAGTGTCATGTTAAGCTTAGAATAAGGGGAATAATAATTGTGGATTATTGAAAAATATGGAATGATTTTATCATGGATTATAATACCCCGAAATTAAGTTTAGTAAACATAATAAGTTTGGGTATAAGTAGTGCCGATTTTTGGAATGGGGATTTAAGATTTATTGTAAGATTATTGGTTAGAATAAATGGTGAATTATTGTTTAAGGATTGTTAAATTAGAAAAGAAAAAGGAAAAGAGTTAAGTGGCTAGAAGAAAATGGCAATGGCGTATATGTTGGTTTGATTGTGGAAGGGGTTGATCAAATGATCAACCGGGTGTGAGTAAAAGATGGATTCGGTTGACGATGAAGGAATTGGTCGACCAAATGGTTGACCGCTAAATATTACAGAGGCAAAATAGTGGCAGGCGAAGAAATGGCGTTAGACTGGTCGATCACTTGTTTGGATAGGTGATTAGCTGCTCACATAGCAAAAGTCTGAAAAGTTGTTTTTAACGTTGGACCAGTCGATCGAGTGATCGACCGATACTCTTGTATTGTGGTCAATCAACGATTGACCGACCTCACATAATTTTGGAAAAAATGGGAATCTCGAGAATTGTGCTTTATGTAATTCCTCCACACGTCCTACTTTACAAATGACATATAATGTGAGGGGTTAGGTGAGATGTTTGGGGATAAATGAGACATATGAAGGAAGACTTCTCCTGAGAAGATAGAAAAAAGGATAAGGAGAGTGAGGAAACTCTCTACAAAAGTTGGAACCCGAGAAGAGAAACGGGGAAGGGGAAAAGAGAAAGGAGAAAGAGAGCTCTCTAGGGAAAAGAAAGAGGGGAGTGCCGAGCAAGAAATAGAGACAGAGAAAGAAGAGAGAAGAGGAGAAAGAGAGAAACAGAGGGAAAGATAGAGTGATAGCCAAGAAGAAGAAGGGAGAAGGAGAAGCTCTCGGGTCCTTTGGGTTATGTAGATAATCGACATTCTTTTATGGATTTATATTTTGTTAAAAGTGGATGATGAAAGATGCAAAGTATTAAGGGATGATATTTCTCGATTAATGGTAGCTATTATCGAACCTATGCCTTGTTAACTGTCTATGCTTATTTCGGTTACTACTTGAAAAGCCATGTTAAAGGTAGATGATAAAATGAAGGTGTTAATATTTAATGGATGTTGTGAAGTCTGTTAGGTTATTTTAGGATTGTTATGTTGTTGCTTGGAATTGGTTCTCCATTTATTTACTACCTTGTTGGATATCGTTGAGGATATTGTTATTGGATGTTGAGAAATATAAATATGCTCTGTTGTTTGGAAATCGGTAATTCTATATAGTCACTGTAATTGCTATATTTGAGCTTGTATACTGTTGAAGCATGATGTAATGACCCGGTTTTTATTTTCTTTAAAATTGCATGAAATTAAAAACTTTTTCTTTTATAAAATCAGAGTAAGACTTTCTTTATAAAAACCTGAGTGTTAAAACTCTTTACTTAAAATATTTACAAATTGCAGAAGAAGTAATAAGATCCCTTTTATAAAACACAGCGGAATTTAAAACAAAGCATTAAAGATTATTAAATAATTTACAAACCTTTTTTACAAATAAACTCTCTTTTAAATTCTTTAGCCCAGTCAGCCACAAGATCCACCCGTGTAAATCCTTCATCAATTGTCTTTGACCTGTTTACTTGTTTCTCGTACGTACCTACATCACAAGACCTAACTAATGAGCCTAATACTCAATAAGTGATATAAGAAAATAAAATGCAGATATGATGCATGATCATGCGATGCATTACAGAGGAGAATCGTATCTCATCTGTTAATTTGGGGCGATGGGTAAGTCAATTGATCTCGTGGCTTAACCTGTGTTTCCTATGGGGAACCACGCCAATCGGGGTGTCACCACGAGCCATACCCAGTCGTTTTGTTAATGACGTTGGGGTTTTCAGAACGGGGTAAAGGTGAACCCAGCTTCCACGTAGCTAACTCTCATCTCACCGCTCCCTATGTGGGAGTATACTACCGTATGAAACTGTCATTGATCACTCGAACCCCCACACACCTATTTACATATATTAATTATGTCATACAATATGCTCGTGAATACATACAACCCTATATGATACTATAAATGTCTAGTAAACATATCATTAAAAGAATCTAAATCTAGTAAACACACAGCATACAATCCTAATTCTTGCGATGTAGGGTCCAAAGACCTAAACACAGTAAGTATCAACTTACCTGGCGTCCATAGCGCAGTTTAGAAATTAACGTTGTCCTTCTCTTTTTTATACCTTCACAATTTCATAACAATTATCATTAAAATTACAACCCATCAATCTTAACACATATTCATTTGCTATTTACTAAAATCCTTAACCCAAGTTCAACTTAAAGGCATCGTATTGACATATCAAAATATTCAGGTAGAAGGGGAATTTAAATTATGCAATTTAAGTTTCTCATTGTTAGTAAATCTTTATGAGCAAGGAAGAATATGTTCAGTCCCAAATAAAGTTTGGCCCCATCTTTACACAGCTATGCAATATTGTTTTTCTCAGATTCTACTTAAGTGATTGTGCCATTAAACACCTTCCATTTTCAACGATACTAATAGCGAGTATAATAACAGCTTACGATATTTAGATCTACCATGTGCAGTTTACGAGTCTTAAATGACAGCAATTCAAGTCCCAAGTTAACCCAATTACAAACTCTAGGCATGACCTAGCAATACCAAGATCTAGGATTTCACAAGGTAATACCTACCACTAGCCACTTTGGACAACAATTATCTTTTGTATCAGACAGTTCATATGTTTAATTTGGTCATGACTACATTGACAAGGATTCCAAACAACAGACAGTCCAAATATCCAACATTATACGAAGTTCAGATTAGCTAACAATTGTACCGGTCATGCTTTTCATCCAATCATCCATAAGTCAACAATTTATCACACAAAATATATCAACAATGATTCCAAGAACTTATCCAGTCACAAAGCATATCAACAATGATTCCAATACGATATAACTTTCTAAACCCTTTTACCAAATTCCATTGATCATGCTTTTCATCCAATTTATTCTCAACAATTATCATGGTGACAGTTTATACTTTCCAGCAAAATCAATAACAAAACAGGGTACTAATCCAACATGTTTCACATTCAAGCACTAAACGATAAAATCAATAACTAGTAAACAAAACCCGTAATGTAGGGCCTCCCTTGGCCAACTACAATTCCAATTCTTACCTCAGATTTTCCAACCAAAATCGACAACCCAACACAGTCAAGACAACAACCAAAGAGAAAGTTTTCCCAATTAACCAATCCTTCACACGTTTCCTAATCAAGGGGAGTATTAGATTAAATCCACAAAACCAATTTGACCCAAACTGTGGAAGGTCTACAGCTAAACCATAATCTGTAAATTTTCAAATTAATACTTACCTTTACTTCACTTCATGGATGAATAATCCTACCACAGGACTCTTAGAGTATCACTCCAATGTCAACCACTCTTTCACTTAACTCACCTCTTACTAATAATCTCACAGTAAGATGGTACTCCCACACTCATTCACGTTCTCAGAGAATGAAATACAGAGGGGAGGACTTACCTAATATAGACGATGGAGAGGAGGAGAAAGCTGCAACAGGGAATATCAGCAGGGGATAAGCTGACCATCACACATACCAATGAATGGGAGGTCCATTGAGACAATCCCACGTGGAAAAGCTTCCATCTTGATGGAAGGGGCTGGGCGTCATAGGGGGTGTAGGCTGGAGAGAGAGTCTTGTTGATTTCAGCAAGAAATCGGAAGAAAGAGAAGGATTTAAAATGGGTTTCTCAAAAATTTCCGACAATCCGAACGAGCATTAACATCTGTAACATCATCCGCATTAGTCCGAACGTGTCCTAAAATTGTCTAGAGTCAAATCGGACGATGGTCTTCTTTGTCTGCATTCGTCCGCTACCATCCAAATTGTCCCAGAATTGTATAGATTCAATGCGGACGCGAGCCCTCTTCGTCCGCAAGCGTCCGAATGTCCATTGCAGAACAAGTTTAGGACGCAGAAAGTCATCCCCAGTTTCCACCCAAGTACAGGGATGCAACATTACGTGTTAGCGGACGCGACATGTCATCCGGAGTGGTGTCCGTAGGCGTTTGAAACATCACAGTGCACATTTTCCTTAAGTTTTCCATACTTAGATTTTTTTTAATGTTAACCATATACTTTTCAAGCACGACTTAACACGTTTTGTCGCATAATATGATGCACTATTCATATATTAAAATTATCCAGATTTAATATTCCGATATAAGAGTCGAGATATTACACATGATGGCCATGAAGTATTATTACTACTGCTGCATATTTGGGTTTTAAGCATTGTTAAGTTGAATACCCTATTAAGTTAAATGATTATTTATGCTCTCTATTAGTTGAAAGTTTATGTTTTATGAATGAAATTCTGTTGGAATATGGAGTTGGGAGACTGTTGAGTGTCTAAGTTGGATTTGAGTTAAGAATTCTATTAAGTAATGAATAAGGAATAATGGTATAAGATTGTTGAGCTTTTCATTGCTTAGATAATGGAACTCAGTGAATGATTGTTGAGAAAATGAAAATAATGAATAAATGTTATTGATTTACAGGTATTGAATAGGAAAAAACTTAAGTGCTAAAGCATGTTACGGACACTAGGTAAGTGATATTCCTTGTGTTTTACCGAAAGGCCTACATAGCAAGAGTTAGAAATTGTATGCTGACTGTGTTTCTTAGAATTAGGTTATTTACGTTGAGAAAGATAATATTGATCATGTTTTGAGTATGAATTGTTGTTTGCTGTTTGATGTTGTGTTTATTAGATTTACATTCTTTACGATAAGAAGTATGATATTGAGTATGTTTCGAGGTTATAATGATGATCGAACATGTCTTGAGGTTATACTGAGGATATGATAGAACTGCATGCACTCATACGCATTCATGCATCTCGGATTTGAAAAGATACAAAAGTGGTTTTCATGCATGGTTTTGGAAAATGATATAATGGATGCTCATATATACTAAGTGTATGTTGTTCTCGAGGGCTGATCACCCGAGATGGACAACCTTCATTTGGCCTATATGATTGTATCATTAAACGTAAATGAATTAAACAGAATAAACGTAAATAGACGCGTTTCAGTGGTCCGCAAGCATAAGCCCGGCACTGGAACAAAACCGTGACGTTGGTCTGCAAGTGTGAGCCCGACAACTGAAGCGGATAATGTAAACCGAAAAGATACTGAAACGAAAATAGAACCAAATATAAATAAATGTAAATAGACACGTTCCAGTGGTCCGCAAGAGTGAGCCCGACACTAGAACGAAGTCGTAAGGGTTGGTTCCCAAGCATGAGCCCGACAAATGAAACAGATAATGTAAATAGAAAAGATACTAAAACGGAAACGAAAACAGAAAACGAAAAAAGAAAACTGCATATGGATATTCAAAGTAGCATAGCTGATGCACCCCGAGATCCTACCACTTGAGCTTGAGCCAAAAGGCTCATTATTTATCTAACGAATGTTGATTTTGCAAGTGAAAACTAAGCTAATGGAACTTGAAGGATGAACCAAGACATGACGACAAAGAATCTCCTAGACATGTTCTCATTTGGAACCAAGAAGCTACCCATGGCTTGGAGCAACCACCCACGACCACTTAGAGTATTTCAAGATTGAGTCCAATCAAGCCTCATAGAACAAGATATGTTCATTTTATTTCCTAATATGTTTAGTTAGATTTGTATTTGACTAATATAGAATTTGTTAGGGTATTTTTGGTTGGATTTAGTATTTGTTTAATTTGCATTTTTTGTTGGAATTCTCGGCTAGCATGTTAGCCGAGCATTCATGCCCAAAACTTTGATATAAGGGCAAATCTATAATTTTTCATTAGGGCTTCCTTAGGGAGGTATTTTAGCCTCTCTAATGAGATCCTAAACTCAGTTTTGAACCCTAAATTGTAGTTACCATTTTTGTTTGGAGATTCCTCTCAAACACTCTCAGTGTTCTCGGTTCTTGCTTCACTGCAAATCCAACACCAAAGCCTTCCCTCTCACGTTTCTTGCTCGGTCTTGGAAAGGAAAGGTAGGCTAATTCTTCCAACATCTTCTCATGGAGGTGTAAATGGCGTGAAGAGTTAGAAGATTGAGTCAAAGCCAAGGTGGAGTTGTCTTTTGCTTGAAGAGACCCGAACTAGTTGCCATTCCCCGGAAGTGTGAGGTTTTGGCGGACCAACTTGGTGCCCTATTCTTCCTTCTTTATTTTTTGAATCTGGTTATTGTCATATTCTGGAGTTGCTAGTACTTGATTGATTGTTGGATATTGATAGATAATTTGTGAATTGGAATTGTATTTTATGAGTTGTACATGTTGTTTTTGAAGAACCGCAATCTGTCTTTTTGAGCCGCTAATTTCAAGTAGGGTTTTCGTCTAGGAATAACTCAGCATGTAGAATGAATTTGAATGCAAATTTTTTGTGTGTTTTAGCCCTTGTTTAATTGAAGACCCCTCATAAATTTGACATCAATTGGACATTAGATTCGTGAGTTATTGATTTATCATTCAGGTGGGTAGTAATATGTTTTCTGGTAGTGATTTCCGAACACATTTGTGTTTCAACCATATCTCCAATTGTGTAATGATTTTGTCTGAGATTTTTGGAGGACCCCTGTTTCTAAATTTTGGTTTAATCTCCTCCAAATTTGGTACTATTTGGCTCTATGTGTTGTAAGTTAACGTCATTTTCATTTGGATTGGTCGGATTAACCCTAGGAGATTACAGTCTTGCCTAGTCTCTTGTTTCAAGCATAACTCTATTTGAATTTTGATTTTGCACGTGAAATTTGGAGGTCCCCTGTCTTTATTTGTTATTTAAATCTCCTCCAAATTTGAGACTTATTGGTTGTAGGCATTGAGAGTTATCATTGACAGTGATCAGATTTAAGTTTGTCGATTATTATTTTGCCCTAGTGTTGTCTTCTTGCATTCTGGGGCAAATCAATAGCATGTGCATTGCATAGTTATTTTATATTGCTTACTGAGCTTTAAGCTCATAGTTTAAGTCTTGTGATATAGGTATGCACAAAAATGAGAAAATGAGCAGCTGACGAAGGACTTGCACGGTTGGGGGCTTGACGGCTGACTAGGCTAAAGGATTAAAAAGAAAATGGTTTGTAAAGTAATTAAATTATAATGTTTTATTTTATTGATAAAAGTCTTCCTCTTTGCTTTCTAAAAGAAAATAGTTTTCAAAATACTATATTTGACATGCTTTTAAATGTTTTAGAAATGAAAGTCATCCGCTATGCAAAAGTTTTAAATTTACGTGTATTTTCAACAATAAATGTATTTTAAAAATGACACATTTTAAGAAAGGAAAACCAGGTCATTACAGCCCTGAAGTGTTAAAACATTCTCTTGTCTTTTTTTATTATTATTTTTATATAACGTATCATTCATAAAATTAATGCTTTTAAAACATTTACAGCGGAAGACTGTAAAATAAAAACCATTTAAAACCAACATACTGAAAATCCAATTAAGTAAATATCAATATCCAAATTAAAACTAAATATAAAGAAAACATATTAGGAAAAAGTTCTTTTAGAAACTTTATTCATTTTCCCTTTCGATACCCATGGTTAAATTCGTTTCGAACAAAGCACTAATTTTCCCATGAATATACTCCTTCAACTGCCACTTCATTTCTTTATTCCATTAGGTTCATCAAAGATTTCATCTTCACTAACACCACAAGGTTCAACCTAATGAGTTTAACGATCAACAAGAGATGCATAAAAATATATAAATACAAAGTCATGAAATACAATTCATCATGTCATTTTTGAATCAATAGTCTTTCTTTTTCTATCACTTTACAATCCAATCGTTGTGGTCATTCAGTCTAAAAGAGAAAGTGACACCATTTGGTTCACCTTATGTGGGATAGTCAACTTGAGTCCATGTCCACAATGACCATTTATGTTTATTAAATTTTTTTCTTATCTTTCTTAAATGACTGCATGAACGTACGATTAGCATGAATGGCAGCACAGAGAACAATATTTAAACAAATAAAAGCACTAATCCTCAAGTACACTTATTATCATAAACAAACTCATCATTATCAAACAACCATAAAACTGACTCTCAATATTATAAATAACAGATCCTCTATAACACTATAAGCTGGAAATAAGCATAGCATCTAACATCACATGTTATAGCACATACACAGAAAATGAACACAATAAACAAAAATCAAATCCTCGAGAGTCATTAGTAAAGAAAATGCTAAGCAAGCCTAGCTCAAACCTTCCTAGCACCTTGTGATGTAAGCCAAAGGCCAAACAAAACATCGCTTAACTGTGATATTTAGTAGAGCCGTAAATTAAATTCCTCAAGACCCGCAAGTTACTCTTGAGAAAATTTGAAGAAAATTACCAAGGCAAGAATAGTTTCTTTGTCCAAGTGGCAATAGAAAAATAGGGTTTCGTCCTCCTCAAAAGTTCATATTTAAAGACGGTCTAATGTGGGATTCCACGAAAATAAAAATCCTTTGGAAAAACGTATCCTTCGCATGATTGTTTCTTAATAGTCCGGAGAAAGGAAATCACAGTTCATAGGTAATATGGAAATATCACGTTTAAAATATGTTTGTCAAGCAGTGGACGTGTAAACTGTCATAGGGGACGTTCGCTTCATCCAATTGACTAATGGTAGGAAGTCACATTACTCCTTAGGCTATAATTCGTGGTTGCCAATGCTACTGCAGACGTCAATCCTTTCACAAAAACCTACGCTGTCGCAGATTGCCAACGTTCATGCTAAATCTTTACTTCTAAATGACATTGTTCCATATCTTAAGCTCATTGTTGTAGACACGTTCACTTCCGCAGAAATGCGTTACCCCATAAAAGGATAACGTTCCTTCTTTTAATATGTTGTCATAGATGTGTTCTTTTATGTAGAAATGTGTTATTCTATAAAAGGTGGCATTCCATCATTTAATACATTGCCACAGACGCGTTTGTTATCGTGGAAACGAGCTCTATAACCTAAACGACGATGTTCAACTTCAACAACCTCCTTCTGCGCAACATCTTTCCTATATGTGAAAGAATCTTTTCTTAATCTAATGGTTCACGCTATGTCCTTAAATCAAATATAACGGCTCCTCGTCCTTCCACATCCATGTAGCTTCCAAACTTCTGTGAAAGCATATTTTCAAAATCCAATGCTCTTTATTCTTTCTTCATTGCAATCCAACGGTTCCTTGTACTCCCACATCCATGCGGTGTCCAAACTTCTACGGGACCATCTTTTCTCCAATCCAATGCTCCGCATTCTTTCCTTAAATCCAATCCAATGGTTCCTCATCCTCCTGCATCCATGTGGCGTCCAAACTTCAGCAGAAGCATCTTTTCCCCAATCCAACTTGATCACAGCCATTCCATGACTTCATCTAACAGATGCCTTTTCATCCATTTCTCCCTTTTTTGTTTACCTTAGACAAATCACACTTAAACGGTGACGTTTTCCTCTAGAACAGTTGTCGCGGCTAATTTTCCTTTCTTAGATTATTTACATTATATAATTCGATTCTAATTTAATTATGTATTTATTTACTTTATAACTTATAATAAATTCCTAATATGCTGAAAATATAAATTTCACCAAATTGTGACATTAACATTTCTATTAAATTTCCAAACGTTACATTACATAGCTAAAATTGTTGTACAAAAAATTAGAGTGTTACACTTTGATTTTGCGGAGGTGCTCGTTTATGTGAAATTCCTTACTTTTGCAGAAACATGCTGCTCACGTGCTCCCGCGAACATGAGCGAAGGCTTACAAGGACAAACTCGTGTCTTCCACTTAGTCCCATGTACACGTGTCTTCTGTTCACACGCCCAGATACGTTCACTTGCTCCTGCGGCAACAAACGCTCCTGCGTAAGTGAACTTCTGAAGAGACTCTTACCTTCATGGACACGTGTCTCCCTCAGAGACACTTTCTCCTTCCTTGAAAACAAATGCTTATGCAAGCTAATATTTTCGAGGACATGTGTCTTCTGCGTAGGTCCCTGGATATGTTTAAATCCTCACTATTCCGGAAACTTGAGCTTCCACAGAGGAAACCTTTCCTTTCACCGGTGATTTTTGGCAAGTGTGGACAAACCAAACAAATCGGAAACTCCATTCCTTTTGGTAAAACTTCAACTTTAATTGAACAAAACATTCCAAATAATAAACAAAACTTGTTTTCGTGTAAAATTACAACTTTTCGATTCATTATTCCAATATTTAAATCCAACTACATTAATTCCCAAATACACAGTGAACATAAACTTAGGTTTATATTCAAGAGTTACACCCTTTAAAACTAAAAATCGAAATTCGTTTCCAATAACTTACCAACTATTCTGTCAATAATTTAACATTCTGTAATGAACAGAATTTTCGTAAATCCTCGAAAATGCATGGAAATTTGAAATTTTCTTTTGAAACCAAATCAGAGAGCGCCTAAGTCTGGATCGCTACCAACCGTTTGTAAAACTCATTATGAAAACCCCATTTATGAAACTATGTGGAAGCGTAAATAAAATCGTTTGTTTAAAACTTCGCGGAAGAGTAAAGAACTAATTTAAAGAAGAAATACTAAACCATTGAATTACCACTTTTATACAATTTACTACTTGATTTAATTACAACATTTAAAACTTAACTTAATTAAAACGGTTTCTCTTTTACCCATTTTCTATGCCTGGCTAGACACAAACTCCCTCGCGTGTGCAAATTCATCATCCGCTGCCTTTATTGTCTGATTATTATCTTTCGCTACTCCTAGTCCGTGTATTCACTCTATGTACGGGTACCTACATCTACACCACAAGCAACTGTAAGCCTGAAGGCTTAGTAAGGAAAAAGGGTTTAATGCATATGAATGCCACTCTTTAGTCCATTTTGGAATGGGGGCTACCTAGACAAATCCTTTCATTAACTTATTAATCCATTTATTACTTTACTAAATCTTACTTTGATCCCTTGGGTCCATTATTCAATTATTCCATTTTTCCATACTCGTACTTCGAGCTGGAATTGGGAGGTTTTTCTCATGCAATGACATAGTGCTCGGATCTAACATTTTTTTTCCAATCTAAAACTCCCGTACCCTATAAGGGAGGGGCTCCGCTTAGATTGCAGACTACATCCACTACCCATCCACTCCCAATTCCCTTCTTCTTCTTTACTTTTTCTTAACATTTTACCTCACTTATGCATGTGTGTACCACCCTGTGGCACTCCCTATTAGTCTCTATTAACATGATGCATGAACATACATTCTCAACCTATCATGATGCATGATGCTTCACAACATTCATAATAATTGAAGTGCGCATTAAAAGAAAGTAACTGAAATTAAAAGCGCATAAAGAAAATAAACAACAGTTGCATGGAAAGCAAAACAACTGTAATAGAATAGCACACACAAGGCAAGTAACCTCAATTGGGTACTTAATTAGGATAATATACAATGAACCTAAACCAAGAAAACATGTTTGACTTAAGATAACACAATACTATTAATTAATGTGCTAGTTCTTCTAGTTAATTTCCTAGTCCCTTTACATGCTCCCTATATTTATTGTTCTAGGTGATTATTCTGATTAGTTATCCTAATTGATTTACATGCTCAAGTGGATTACTTTAGTTAATTGTTCTAATTAATTAACATGGTCAGTTGATTGTGTTAGTTAATTACGCTAGTTAATTAACAGGCTTTAATTAATGATCTAGTAGACTATCCTCATCAATTGCATGCTTAAGGTGAATTACATGCTTTTATCTTAGATGATTTAAACATGCTTTTGGGGTTAATTGATTTGGCATGCTAATCCTAGTTATTATTCTAATTATTTACCTCCTCAAGTTTAGTTAAACTACTAGTTGATTACTCTAGTTAATTACATGCTCACGTTTGGTTAATTATTCTAATTAACTCTAGTTAGATTAATGAACATGCTTGAGTGTAGTTAGTTATTGTAATTAATCATTCTTGTTGGTTAAGTTAATTAGTCATATTAAACATACTAACGTTACCCTAGTTATAGTTTATGAACATACTTAACTTAATTACGCTATTAAACGTACTTAACTAAGTGTCAATCTAGTTAACTTAACATGCCCGGTCTAACTAATTACCCTAGTTAATTAACGTGTTGCTAATAAATTTACACTAATTAGCATGCTAGTTAGCTAGTTAAACCATGCGATTTAGTCAATTAACAATTAATCATGCTAGCCATTGACATAATTTGTTACTCTAATTAAGTTGTTTAGCATGCTCAAGTTTAGTTGGTTAACAATCTAGTTAGTGAAGTAGTTTAACATGCTCATACAGATAATTAAACATGCAAGCTAAATTAAACATACTATGATTATCAACTAGTTGATTTCCCTCTAGATAGATTAACGTGCTCATCTAGTTGTTAACATGCTTAATTGATTAACCATTAACAAAATTGATTAGCAACTAAACATACTAGGTTAGGAAAATAGGCAACAAGGACATAATAAAAGTAATAGCACGTGGTATTAACAACTAAGGAAAAGTTAAAATATCATTATCATTTCATAGAAGTCTCTTCACACTTAACTCATCTATCTAGTTCATTATCTAAGTCTTACTCATTCACCCACTGTTTAAGAAATTGTAACAGACTTACTAGCAAGAACTAAGGGAATTAATCAAGGAAATGCAAAGGACATTTACAAACCACCAACAGAGAATTATCATAGAGCACTTAACAACAAGGAACATTCAGCAGGAAATTATCTAAGGAATACAACAGCAGATTCATCAAGGAATTATCACCTAAACTAACAATAAACATTATCATTATCAGCTTTTCTAACTACAATCACAACATAGAAATAGGGAACTAACCATAACAAGGAACCCAACGTAACTCACACACCCCTACTTGTGGTATAGGGTCTCAATGGCCAAGACACCCCTAATCCCTTACCAATTTGATGAACTAAAACTCAGGGACAACTGCTCCTTCCACGTCCAGCACAACCCATTGATGACAGGGAGCTGCACTGAGCAGCTCACAGCTCTCTCTCTCTCTCTCTCTCTCTCTCTCTCTCCTAACTTCCACCTCACCTCTTTCACGTAATACTCACACCTCACTACACTTCACTCTTAGCTCACACACTCACTTAGGCAGAAGGGCTCTCATAGGGAAGGAGGGTTCATCTCAGGAAGAGAGGAGCTGAAGACTAAAATCAATTAACAGGGGAGGAGAGGGATATTACCTGGGTGAGGGAACACCATGATGGCTAAGGGTAGAGAGGGAGATGGCTCCAGGCAGGGGAAAACGTCAGCTACTAGCATAGGGGGAGGTGATTTTTGTCACTAATGGAGAGGGGAGGGTCATTCACTGTCGACTTTCCAGGATTTTCCTCAATTTTCTACGATTTTTGTCTTATTTTATTCATAGGTCTGGGATATTTTGGATGAGTGCAGACGCATAGGTCTCATCCGCAAGGCTAAATCTCGCAGGTTAAAATGAGGTTTCAGATGGGAAAAGGCGTCCCCACCTCGTCCGTACCATCCGAAACTGGAATTTGGATGCTAGATCGCGTCCGTATGTGGCGTCCGCGTGTCGTCTGGAAGTTTCCTAAAATCGGACATATTCAAATCGGACGAGCTCTCCCTTCATCCACATCCATCCGCAGTCGTCCGAAACTGTCCAGGATAGAACAAATTCGATGCGGACTCATGTTTCCTCGTCTGCATCGTCCGGACCCTCGTTGCTAACACTATGACATAGTGTACTCAAGACGCCAAATCACGTCTTGAGTCTCATCTCAACTCTTCCCTGTGTGTGCAACGTGAGTGCGGATGATACATCTCGTCCACAGTGTTGTCCGTACTTCGTCCGCAACTTCTCAATACAGTGATATGAGGATGAGACATCGCGTCCCCATCTCGTCCCAGGCCTAATGCTAGCGTGGCTAAGCACTTGCAGATGACACTTCACGTCCACTAGTTCGTCTGCATGCGTCCGAAGTCCCACTCCAGACACATTAGGATGTCTCACCTTGTCCTTACTTCGTACCAATCTTCAAGGCAATCACGTCATACACATGTGGACGACGAATTCTCATCCTCTCCTCATCCGCATGCTTCCGCAACTCTATAATTCCAACTTTTCTTCATCTTTTCCAACTTAGCTCCCATCCCATAACAATTTTTCCCATAATACATGTCGTAAGATGACACTTATAGATACGCCATGTAATATCCCCACAAGTGAAGGTGTTTTGATGCCATTTTTTATTCAATTTCCTTTGTAGCTTCTTTTTTGCTATAGTTTTCCCACTAAACTCAAACCAATGGAGTTTCACAACGTCATAGAACTCTAATTTCATGGCCCAACATCCCCTCAGACTATTCTGCATATGATATATTCTCCTGGATGGGTGCATCAATTGAAGAGATGACATTCGATTTATCAGAGACATATCCTTCAGCATATAGACGTGAAAGACATTGTGCACATAATTCAACTACGGTGGTAGTTCCAATCGATATGTCATTGCACCAACACGTTCGATAATCCGAAAAAGGCCAATATATATGGGAGCCAATTCCCCTTTTTCACCAAAGTGACTAATACCTTGACATGGCCGAATTTTCAAAAATATAAAATCATTAGCCTCAAACTCAACTTCTCTTTTAAGAAGGGGAGTATAACCTTTTTTTCATCCAAAATGGTCATCAACTTTTCTTTAATAAATTTTGAACCTTTCTTTAATCACTTGAATTAAATATGATTAAAGAGGTTAGCTTGTTTCCAAACTTATCCAAAAATAAAGAAAATCAGTATGAACTTCTGTAAAGGTTCTCACCAGGTGATATTCTAATACTGACCAAAAGTCATTAATATATATGAACTCCTCTAGACAATTCTTCAAACAATCACAAAACTTCAAAGTACATGACATCATCATATCCTCGAGAGTAAGTGTCAACTGGTAAGAGTATTCATTTATCTACAATTGATGTATTGAATATAGATAAAACCCAGTGCCCAAAACCTTCAATAGGGTTTTTCCAAAACTTTAAAGTAACCATGGTTTCCTTTGAAAACTTTAATCGAAGAAATACTGTGAAGTTAAAAGATATACTCCACATATATCCCATTTAACTTGACCAAGAACAACAACATTGCTACTGCTAGAATGTGCAGTCTTAATTAATCTTTCCATAATTTACCAAAATAGTAATTTAGACAATGAGTTCATACTGTGTCCATCCCATTCCCACTTAGAACATTTAAATGTAGTAGTCCTACATAGCTAAACATAAACTATTTATGGGTTCAAAACATAACCACATTCATATTACATTTTCCTCTAGGTAAGTTCATCAACATTGACATAGATGTCATCGCATATCTTTGAACTACCATAAAATAAAATCTCAAGTCATGATTTCCAACCAAAATCTCTTGTTTCAAATCTGAATCCCCAGGTACTACCACCATGCACTTGAACATCAGAAGTCCATCAGCATCGATCACTCAATCGCCCGTTTAAATTTTTCCTGAAGTTCATCAACAAACTTCTGTATTTCCTTAACATGTTGCAGAAGAGTAGACATATTTTCCTTAATTTAGTTTCAGGAAATTAACAAATCAACATTCTACTTTGCAATCAATGACAAGTCAACCACTGAATAATTTTTGATATCAACTTAACCATTGAACTATAGGAAATAGACGCAATGATGCACCAGCGGAAGGAAACAGAATTAACCTGTGCAATGTCGCTTGGTAGAAAAATAGAACAAGTGGTGCTAAAGAATATCAAGCAAGGTGGTCAATCAAGAGTTGGAGAATATAGGTGGTGATCAACTGCAAATGATCAGCCGCAAACTTCAAGGCAAAAAGGCGGTCTATCAGCTACATGCTTAATATTATAGAGTCGATCATCCACAATTGGAGTGGTTGGTTTGCTAAAGGGAAGGTGATTGATTGGCCAACATAAACCTTCTAAAACTTGTAGCAAACCTCCTATGGAAAGTTCAACATTGGAAATCAATATCTCCCTCAATTTGGAAGCTTTATTTATGAACTTTGGAACATGACCTCTTGGATGAATGAAGAAAGAATCCCTTCAAGAATAATGGAAATAAACACCAGAGATTTGGAAATATGCTTGAGAGAAATATAATGGCCGAAAATAGTAAGTAGTGCAACTTGCACTCACATATGGATGTCTTGCCAAAGGAAACGCCTTTTAAGAGTTGGACACCTCTTCACACACTCTTCTTTCAAGAAGTAAGAATACAGATGCCAATAAGAGAACTTATTCAACTCACAAGTAAGTCCAATCTTGTGATGCAACACACACAAGGAGACTTTGGATGCAACTCACCAAAGTGTTGAAAAAGGAATCACTCCAATTTTGAAAGAAAGCAAAAACTTTTATTAATCAAACTTGAATGTCTTAAACACTCATACTAGGTGGCTTTATATATCCAATTACAAAGCATTGAATAGTAAATAACATAATGAGAAACAACTTAGATATTTGATCCTACATGGCCGATTACTATACTAGTAATTAGGTATCTTTCTAAAGTGATTATTAAATTACTCAGTGCTGGCTTGGGCTCCACAATTTGGTGGCTTTTTGGTAGCTACAAGTTTGGCCACTTGTATGGTTGCCAAATCTATGCAAGAATTAGCTTTCCTTTTGTCTTCAATCTTGGCCGATTTGGAAATTTTCTATAACTCTTTTTTCTTTGATTCTTCTTGCCCTTCAAGCATATCTTCTGGGCTTCTTTCCATATTATTAAGAGTGTGGGCCTTTCTTGATCTCTATGGGTTGATAGCTCTTCTACTTGGGCCCTTGATGAGTTACTTTCCAAATGGTTGGAAAGGAAAAAGTTGATGAGGCCTTGGGCTTTTGTCTTTGTTGATGGACCTTGTAGTCCATCATCCTCTCTAGGTTTTTGAGGATTTGACCTCAAATCTTCTTTAAGCTTCAATTTTACTTCATCCTTTTTGTCGTCATGGGGGCACGATGTGTCTTGTTTGTTGCAAATGGTAGAGTGTCGTCGAGATAGAGCATCGGCCGCCACATTAGTGTCTCCCCTTTTATACTTGATGAGGTAGGGGTATCTTTCTAGAAATTCAACCCACTTAGCATGTCTTCAATTCAGCTTGCCTTGACTTTGAATGTGCTTAAGAGGCTCATGGTCGATGTGAATAATGAACTCCTTTGAAAGGAGGTAGTGTTGCCATACGACAAGTGCTCTTATGACTGAGTAGAATTCTTTGTCGTACATGGAGTAATTAAAAGCGACTCCTTTTAGTTTTTCACTAAAGTAGGCTATAGGCTTACCTTCTTACATAAGTACCACTCCAATTCCTACTCTGGATGCATCACATTCAATTTCAAACGCTTTGCTAAAATTGGGTAATATGAGGATTGGGGCATTACATAACCTTTCCCTAATTTCTTTGAAGCTTCTTTGACATGCATGATTTCATAAGAACTATTTACCCTTTTTTGTGCAATCCTTTATGGGAGCCACTATGGTGTGAAAGTCTTAAATAAACTTTCTATAGAAGGATGCTAGGCCATGAAAGCTTTGTATCTTGGTAATGCTTGTAAGTGTAGGCCATTCTTGAATAGCTTTGATCTTTGAGTTGTTGACTACCATTCCAAATTTAAAGATGATGAAACCAAGAAAATAGACATTTTCTTGTGTAAATGAACACTCCTTTAAGTTTCCATAGAACTTGTTCATTTGGAGGACTTCAAAAAGTTTTCGAAGATGCTCAATCTATGAAGATAAAGTCTTACTATAAACCAAGATGTCATCAAAATAAACCACAACTAACTTCCCTAGAATGTTTTTAAGCATATGGTGCATGACCCACATGAAAGTGCTTGGCACGTTAGATAGTCCGAAAGGCATGACCATCCATTCATAAAGCCTGTACTTGGTTTTGAAAGTCATTTTCCATTCATCTCCTTCTCTCATTCTAATATGATAGTAACCACTCTTTAAATTGATTCTTGAGAATAACGAAGCCCCACTTAGTTTATCCAACATATGTTTGAGTCGAGGAATTTGAAATCGATACTTGATTGTGATTTGGTTAATGGCTCAACTATCCACACACATCCTCATGCTTCCATCCTTCTTTAGTACTAGTAGTGTTTGCACGACACATGGACGATTATCAATTAAAGCCCTTTTCCAATAGCTCGGTCACTTGTTTGTGTAGTTCTTTGGCTTCTTCTTGGTTTAGTTGGTAAGAGGGACGATTTGGGAGACTAGCACTAGGTACCAAGTCAATTTGGTGTTCAATTCCTCTAATTGGTGGGAGCCCTTGAAGAAGATCTTCAGGAATTACATCTTGATACTCTTATAAAAGAGTTAGGACTGATTTGGGTATCCTTCCCATCTCCACAAGCTTGTCGCGGAACATCATCAATATCACCAAGTCTTTTCTCTTTATAACTTTTTGCAACTCTTTCTTTGACATGAATAAAGTAGTGTTCAACCTACTTTCTCTTATTGACTCATAGTGTTTGGCTACTTGCTCTTGTGGAAGAGTTAGCTTGATTGTCTTTTCATTGACCTTGAAGGTGTAGCAATTGGTGAATCCATCATGCATAGTATTTTGATCATATTGCCATGGTCTCCCTAAAAGTAGATGAGTAGTGCTCATAGGAACCACATCGCACAATACTTTGTCCATGAAACTTCCAATAGAAAACTCAATCAAAGCTTGCTTAC
This sequence comes from Begonia loranthoides, assembly GCA_022433065.1. Taxonomy (NCBI): domain Eukaryota; kingdom Viridiplantae; phylum Streptophyta; class Magnoliopsida; order Cucurbitales; family Begoniaceae; genus Begonia; species Begonia loranthoides. The sequence goes on along the minus strand of CM039477.1, from coordinate 15,771,636 downwards.
TAACCTTGATATCTTCCTGGTCATTTAACCAACTTAGCTTGTAAGGAGTCGGATGCAAGGTTGTTTTCATTCCCAATTTACTTACTAGATCCGTAGAAACCACATTAGCATAACTCCCTCCATCAATGATTAGAGATAAAACTTTATCTTTCACTTTGCAATGGCTATGGAAGATGTTCTCTCTTTGATAATCATCAATGCTTGCTTTGGTAGTGAGTGCTCTTCCAATGACCGTAAGGAGGGGACCCTCTTGAGCATATAAAGTTTTAACTTGTGCTTCATCCTCGTGTGTGTCTTCTGCTTCACTTTCATCCTCACTTTCAACCTCATTAGTACCTTCTCTTAATACCATCACTTTCATATTCGGACATTGATAGGCATAGTGTCTGATTCCAAGGCATTTGAAACACTTGATTTCTTTTGTCTTTGGCTTTGGTGCTTCCATAGGTAGCTTCTTGTTGTCACTTGGCTTAGTAGTAGCACTTCTCATGTTCATACCTTTGTCATCAAGTTTGGGTGGTGGCTTGGAGAAACTTGTATTTCTTTTAGGGAATTGACTAACCCTCTCTTTTTCTTGCCATTTCTTTTGTCTTTCAACCTTTAGAGCCAACTTGATCATGTCCTCGAAGTTTTTGTAAGATTGTAGCTCAATAACATCTCCAATATCATAGTGAAGTCCTTGGATGAACCTTGCAATAGTTTGGTCTTCTGGCTCTTGCAACTTGTACCTTGTCTTTAAGGTTTCAAATTTGGCCACATACTCTTCTATTGTCGAGGAACCTTGCTTGAGGCCTTGTAGTTGATAATAGAGTTCTTGCTTGTAATGACTTGGAACAAACCTTTCACTCATGTTTCACTTCAAAAGTTTCCAAGTTCGGATTTCTTCCCCCTTATTTCTTCTCTTTACACTATGTTGTTCCACCATAGATTTGCATCACTTGTGAACTCAAGTGATGTTAGTTGAATCTTCTTTTTCTCCAAGAAGTTGTAACATTCAAATATTCTTTCAACTTTTTCTATCCACTCAATATAATCATTGCCATTATTAGAACCATTGAATGAAGTGATGGATATCTTGATAAGTCCTGAGTCATCTCTTTACGTTGCTCTCCTTCTAAGATTGGGGAAGTTCTCGTACTCGATTTCCTCTTCTATGAACTCCTTATCACTATGCGAATGAAAAAATATTTCCTTTGGCTTTGTTAAATGAGGACTTTCTCTTTGTTGATTTTAAGAACTCATGAACTGTTGGAACATGCACCGAAACTCATCAATTTGCCCTTGTATACTTGATTTGGCCTCTCGGGTTGATGGTGGCTCGGTGGCCGGAACAATAGTTAGATTTACCTCAACCTTTTATGCCACCTTTGTAGCTTCTCGTGTCATCATGAAGATAAGAGAAAAAACACAATTAATAGGAGTCTTTTAGCTCTGATGCCAAGTGATGCACCAACGAAAGGGAAGAAAATTAACCCGTGTAATGTTTCTTGGTCGAAGAACACAACAACCAGTGCTAAAGAAAAGCAAGTGAGGCAGTTGATCAAGAGCTGGAGAATATAGGCGGTGATCGACAGTAAATGATCAGCCACAAACTTCAAGGCAAAAAGGTTGTCAATTAGCAACGTGCACAATATTACAGAGTCAATCATCCACAACTAAAGCAGTCTGTTGACTGAAGGGAAGGTGATTGACCGACCAGCATAAACCTTCTAAAACTTGCCGCAAACCTCCTATTGAAAGTTCAACATTGGAAATCCATATCTCCCTCAATTTGGAAGCATTCTTTATGAAATTTGGAACACAATCTCTTGGATAAATAAAGAAAGAATCCCTTTAAGAATAATGGAAATTAATGCCACTGATTTGGATGTATGCTTGAGAGAAATATAATGGCCAGAAATAGCAAGTAGTGCAACTTGCACTCCCGTATGGATGTCTTGCTAATGGAAACGCCTCTTAAGAGTTGGAGACCTCTTCACACACTCTTCCTTCAAGAAGTAAGAACACGGATGCCAATAAGAGAACTTACTCAACTCACAAGTAAGCTCAATCTTGTGATGCAACACACACAATGAGACTTTGGATGTAACTCACCAAAGTGTTAGAAGAGGAATTACTCAAATTTTGAAAGAAAGCAAAAACTTATATTAATCAAACTTCAATGTTTTAAACGCTCATACTATATGGCTTTATATAGCCCATTACAAAGCATTGAATAGGAAATAACATAATAAGAAACAACTTAAATATTCTGTCCTACATGGCCGAATACTATACTAGTAATTAGGTAATTTTCTATAGTGATTCTAAAATTAATCCTTGCTGGCTTCTGCTCAACGATTTGGTGGCTTTTTGGTAGGTACTTCCTCCCCAAGTTTGGCCACTTGGATTGTAATACTCAGGATTTTTATAGTGCTAAACATAAGATCTAAATGACGATTATTATGGATTTATGAGATGATTGTAGTATAGAGATGTGATTTTATTGTCTTTGGTTGTTTTAAGTATGATTTATCTAAGTTTAGAAGGGATGATAAGGGAATGGTCGATTGTGGTTATGGTTTGATCGACCACTGATTGTGTAAATGGTTAAGGTAGTTGATCAAATGAAAGCGGTCAATCAGCTGAAAGGGAATGATGACCGGTTCCAAAGAGAAATCTATACGGATTGTGGACATTTTGAAAGTGGTAAATTACCTAAAGAGGGATGATCGACTGGGTTTAAAGTAGATTTTATATCGAGGGCTACCAATTTGGTAGTGGTCGATTGTCTACTAAAGGGGTGATCGATCGATTTTCCTGAAGGACCAAAATTTGTGGTTGATCATCATGGGATGGCGGTCAATCATGGTCATGAAATTTGTGAGTGTCATGATTTTCAATCAATCACATGAAGAGGGTGATCGACTAAGACATAGATAGACGCTTGGAAAATGGCAAACCGTTGTCTGGAAATCAAAGGGTTGCTTGGAAAATGAAATGTTGTGACTCGTCGACTCTTCCAATAACGTTATAAACTATATATATGAGAGAAATGGGAAGAATAAGACAGAAAAATCTTCTAGAAATCTCTCAAGACAATTCCTACGTTCTTGTTCTTATGGAATGCGTGGTCTTCTAGAGAATGCTGCTGGACTACTGGTGCAAAGAGAAGCTTCAACAGGAGAGGGAATAGCAAAAAGAGTTAAGAGATATGTGTGTGTTTTGTCGAAGGTGGCCTACATTGGAAGAATTAGGTATTTTCTGTGTTGTTTGTGGATAAACCTTGCTGTGATTGTTCTGTTTGTGGATGGATGTAGAGATTGATACACTATTTAGAAATATTTGTAATTTATTCCAGTTAATTAAGCGTTGATTGTTTCATTATGTGTTCTGCTAGATGATTATAGTTAGAGTAATTCTCTGTTATTGAGATCTCATTCTGATTTAGTTTACTGCCTTTAAAGATATTAATGAGAATAAACCTATGATGATTCCCTCAATCCATTTAGTGCCTTGATAAATTGGTAAAATAGTTTGAAATGATTCCTTGTTTGTATAATGTTAATGAGCCATGAAATGAATAAAATGTTATAATAGGTAAGAATTATTGAGGTTAGTTGTTGTAATTCGATTCCTGTTTTGTATAATGTTAATGAGCCGTGAAATGAAGAAAATGTTTTAATAGGTGAGAATTACTGAAGTTAGTTGTTATAATTCTCTTTGGTTTGCATGATGGTTGGGTAATTATAGCATGGGTGGAGGATGTCATTAGAGATTTGTTGACTACTGTTGTGAGATGTTTACTGCTTTAAGATAGTATTATGTGATTTGGATTACTCTCTAGTGTAACTTGATATATTGTTTAATGTGGCATTTGATAGATTAGGTGTATTTGATCGTATCCTTGTTTGAGGATGTGTTCTGAGTTAGTGGTATGAGACGCTAGCCTAAGAATAAGTTTGTGAGGTCCGATCACCCAAAGAGGACAACATTCATTCAAGTTGTGTGATTATCCATTGTACCATTAAACGTAAACAAAAATGAATGGAATATACGTAAATAGGCATTGGGTATTGGGGAGATTAGTAACAGATCTACTTGGGAGAACAACGAGACGATGTATCTCTTCCCACATGGGGATTAAGTGACAGTTCTGCTAAGATTAGATCTCGAGGATATATCTATTCTCTTCCATGGAAAATCTCCAATGTTCTGAACTTTTGGAACTATGATTAAAAAACAGAAGAGATAGGTTCTTTTCTGAAAAAAAACTGCATACACATGTTTTATAAAAGTTAAATAGCATGAGCATTTAATATTTACTATCTCTTATTTAGCATTAGACTCATAGTTTAAGTCTAGTGATGTAGATGCCCATGATAATGAGAAAAGGAGCAATTGATGAGGAATTTACGCGTTGCAGATATTGTGGCTGCTAGGCTAATAGATGAAATAAAAATGTAAAAGGTTTTGTAAGAATGTTTTTAAAGAAAAGAATTTTATTTATGGTATTTTGTTTTAGAAACTTTTCTATTGTGTTTTATGTCATTTGATTTTTAAAATACAAAGTCTTCCATTGTGTAACGTTTTAAGTTAGAAAATGCGTTTGAAATCATAACATTTTAAAATATTTGAAAAACGGGATGTTACATGGATGGTTGCCAAATCTATGCAAGAATCAGCCTTCCTTTTGTCTTCTATCTTGGATGATTTGGAAGCTTTCCATAACTCTTCTTTCTTTGATGTTTCTTGCCCTTCAAGTATGTCTTTTTAGGCTCCTTTCCATAGTATTAAGGGCATGGGCTTTCTTTGATCTCCTTGGGTTGATAGCTCTTCTACTTGGGTCTTTGATGAGTTACCTTCCAAATTGTTGGAAATGAAAGATTTGTGAGACCTTGAGCCTTTGTCTTTGTGGATGGACCTTGTAGTCCATCATGCTTCAAACATCATTGCCACATTTGCCATTAAACATTTAAATTTTGTTCCTCGGCAGAACACTACACGTTTCTCCGTGGAAGGTCAATGCTAAATATAATGGTTTGCTTACTGATGTTTCCCAGTGGAAAATGTAACGTTCTGCTGCAGAACGTCGGTACTAATTAAAATTTATCCTTGATTGTCATTCCCTTGAGTGGAATGTCATACTTTCTGCCACGTATTGACAACTTTCTGCCATGGAACATCATGCATCGTTCTTTCTTCTGTTGCCCTAGTATATATAATTGACATTTCGTGCTCCGATGAGCTCACCGATTTTTGCAGCGAACCCTGAAACCTTCATACTCTAAGAGCAATTTCTTCATTGTTTCATCTATTTCAATAGATTCTAGGACAACAAAATTGACTCTCAAGCATAAGAGTGCTCTGTCGCAATCTCAGCCTCAACCTCAGGTAGAAAAGGACTAAGCCCATGAATGTAGACAGCTTGCAATTGAATTCATGCGCGCTCAATTTCAGTGCAAGGTACCATCCATGGTTGAAGTTGAAGCACCAGCAGCGGTTGAAGTTGGAGCACCTGCCGCGATTGACCCTGTTACACAAGCTGAGGTTGAAGAACAATCTCAACCTCAACCTCATCCTCAACAATGACCAGCAGCTCAATTGGTCCGTTACGAACATGTTATGGACATGTTCCACTCCCCGCTCTTTATGACTGTTGAAGCAAATGATTGGTATGAAGCTAATATTAAACATCGTTCAATTATTGTATCAAGAATAGTAAACTTTATGTTCTTGGCTTAATTGGAAATAGAAAAAATTTGTTGAGAGGGTGGCTGATTGATGACAAAAAACCCAAGCCTCGGTTATGAAGGCATGGAAGTGCAAATAGAACTGTCCGCAGTAGCAAACTCATCCATAGCAGTGCGAACGTCTGAGAGAAGTGACAAAAATACGTGGTAGGCTTGGTGTCAAATGGGAGGCGATTTAACCATTAGATACGCTATATGGAAAAAAGGCGTTGAGCGTTAGATTGGAATCTTTGCGTCAACGGCTAGAAAGATACCTAGAGGGAGCTTGGCTTGCAGAAGGAACAGTGTCAATCGAGAGAATGCATGGGTGGCTATAACACGAAATGGAATATCTTTGTGGCAGTGGAGGCTTCTGCGGAAACGGAATATACAGAGTAGGAAACAAGAACTTCCCAAAAACTTTGCCGCACCAAATAGAAAAATAACCAAATTTTGGGAATTTCAAAACTCAGTCAATTGGAAGCTTATTCTAACAATTTTTTGACTGCAACCTCCTCTATGAATGAAAAATAAGTCCTCCAAAAATAGTATTGAATTTTGTCAAAAATAAGGAATTTTGAATTTTGTCCAAAAATATTATTGAATTTTGTCGATTACTACCTTATGCTTCATCTAAATTTTGTAACTTTATTTTAAAATAAATAACTTAAATTAACTCTTCACCATAGCTTACTTCTTGTCCTTCTTGAAAGAGAGGCACTTTAATGATTATGGTCACATTTCTCCACTTCTTTTTTGGTGTTGACAACTCTCTCTTTAAGCTCGGCCACTTGGGATGACTCTGACTTCAAAGTGTGTTTTGGCTTTCCTCGATCTTCTAGTGTTGGTGACTCCTCCACTTGATGTAAAATTAAATTACCTACCAAATAAGAAGAAATGTAAGAGTTGATGAGTCTTTTGGCTCTAGCCCTTGTGATAGGGCCTTGTAGTGCATCATCCTCTTCGGGTTTTTGAGGATTTGACCTCAAATCTTCTTCAACTTTTTTGGTTCTATATCATCCTCCTCTTCATCAACAATGTAAGGAGATAATTCTTGTACATTAAAAGTGGCTGATACTCTGGCCTTACTCTCCCGGAAGTTCTAATTTGTAAGCATTATTGTTAATCAGCTCCAATACCTTGAATGGTCCATCGGCTCTAGGCATGAGTTTAGATTTTTGTTGTTGAGGGAACCTTTCTTTGTGTAAATGAAACAAAACTAAGTCACCCTCCTTGAATATAATCTTTTTTTTTTCATGGTTTGCTGCATTTGCATAAGTTTTATTCTTTTTCTCAATGGTTTTTCTCACCTTCTTTTGTAATGCTTTTATCATCTTGACCTTCTTTTTGCCATCAACATTAATAAGTTCCTTGTTTGGCAATGGTACAAGATCTATAGGTGTGAGTGGGTTGAATCCATAAACTACTTCAAAGGGGTTTTTTAGTGCTTCCATGCATGCTTCTATTATATGCAAACTCAATGTATGGTTAGTGCAAGTCCCAATTCGTCAACTTCCCACTCAACATGCTTCTCAATGGTGTGTCGAATGTTCTATTATTACCTCAAGTTTGGCCATCAGTTTGGGGGTGAAATGAGGTACTAAATAGTAGCTTGTTCTCCAATCTCTTCTAAAGAATTCTCCAAAAAGTGCTAAGAAACTTGGTATCACGGTCGGAAATAACAGAACATGGAATTCCATGCAAACAAACTATTTCCTTGAAAAACAATTCGACAACATGACTAACATCATCTGATTTAGAGTAAGCAATAAAATGAGCCATCTTTGAGAATCTATCAACAGCTACCATAATAGGATCCTTTGATCTCAATGTACGAGGTAGTCCCAAAATGAAATTATTACTAACCTCCACCCATGGATGAGTTAGAAATAGTAAAGGTAGATATAGATCTTGAGGTAAGATAATACTCTTAGTTTTTTTGCAAGCAATGCATCTTTCCACTACTCCTTGGAAGATGAGGCCAAGAAAAATTTTATTTTATAGCTTCATAAGTTTTATCCTCCCCAAAATGACTTGCCAATCTATCAACATGAGCCTCTTTTATCAGATTCACGAAGGGACTGTGGAATACACAACTTTCCAACCTTATAGAGATAACCATCCACGAGATAGAATCCTCCTTCCGGTTTCTTCATACTCTTTTCATCAAAATCCATATCATCTTTATAGATACCTTTTATCCAATCAAAACAATAAAGCTTAGCATCAAGTTTGGTGAGGAGAGAGTGCCTTCGAGATAAAGCATCATCAGTCACCACGTTAGTGTCACCTTTCAAAGCTCTTCCCAATTCCTCTTTGACACAAGCATAGTTGTCTTCATTCTACTTTCCCATAATGCTTTGTAATTTTTAGCAACTTGTACTGGTTGAAGTGGAGATAGTTTGATCACCGTTCCATTAGATTTGAATGAAAAACAATTTGAATACTCGTCATGTGTAGTCCTCCTATCATATTGCCACGGTCTTCCCAAAAGTAAATGGCTTGCACTCATTGGAACTACATCACATAGTACTTATTCATTAAAACTTCCAATAGTAAAATCAACAAAAGTTTGGTTGTTCACCTTGATGTCTTCTTGGTCATTCAACCAACTCAATTTGTAAGGAGTTGGGTGCAAGGTTTTCTCCAATACTAACTTACTCACTAAATTCAAAGATACTACATTGGTACAACTTCCCCCAACAATAATTAGATAGTCTAGCTTGTCTTTGATCTTGCATCGGCTATGGAAGATATTTTCCCTTTGACAATCATCATGATTAACTTTTGTAGTAAGTGTTCTCCGAATAACCAAAAGAAGAGGAACCTCTTGAGCATGAAGGATCTCTACTTGTGCTTCCTCCATAGATACCCCTTGCCTTTCATTCTCATCTTCACTTTCAATTTCATTGGTGCCTTCCCACAACACCATCACTTTCTTTTTCGGACATTGATAAGCATAATGCCCTAAACCAAGGCATTTGAAAGACTTTATCTCTCTTGTCTTTGGTTTTGGTGCTTCAATAGATAATTTTTTGTCTTCACTCGATTTAGTTATAGCACTCTTCATGGTCATTTGTGTGAATCGGCTAACCGTTTCTTTTCCCTTTCACTTCTTTTGTCTTTCCCCTTTTAGAGCCAAATTAACTACTTCTTCTAATGTCTCATAGGATTGTAGCTCAACAGTATCTCCAATATCATAGTTGAGGCCTCTGATGAATTGTGTACGGGTTTGATCTTCTGGCTCCTCTAAGTCACACCTTGTTTTTAGAGTTTCAAACTTGGCCAAGTACTCCTCCACCAAAGATGATCATTGTTTGAGGCTTTGTATTTGACTAAACAACTCTTGTTTATAATGACTTGGAAAAAATCTCTTACTCATGAAAGTCTTCAAAAGTCTCCAAATTCGAATTTCCTCATCCCCATTAGGTCTTCTTTTAGACTTTAAATTATTCTCGCATAACCCGTGAACTCAAGTCACACTAGTTGAATCTTCTTTCTTTTCGAAAAATTATAGCAATAAAAAATTCTATCCACTTTCTTCATGCAATCAAGATAGTCATCTCCATTACAAGACCATTAAATAAAGGAATGGTTACCTTAACAAGATTCAAATCGTCTCTTTGGTTTGGTCTCCTTCTTGGATTTGAGAATTCATCATACTCAGTACTTTCTTCTATGAATTCCTCTTCACTATCCATTTGAACTATTTTTTCCCTTTGTCTTGTTGTTTGAGGACTCCCTCTTTCATGATTCCTAGTATCAAGAAATTGTCAATGCATATCATGAATCATGTTTCTAAGTTCATCAAGTTGCCATTAAACACTTGACTCGACCTCCTTCATTGATGGTAACACAGTGTCGGCAATATTAAAAGGATTTGCATCACAATTTTGTGTTGTCTTTGCTGCTCCTCTTGTCATCATGTTGAAAGGAAAAATAAATTATGGAACTTTTTCTCTGATACCAAATGATGCATAACCAAAACCCAAGCCTCAATTATGAAGGTGTGTTAGTGCAAATAGAAATTTCCTTGGTAGCAAACTCATTTGTGGCAACGCGAACATCCGCAAGACGTGATGAAAAATACCCAGCAGGCTTCGCGTCAAACAGGAGGTGATCTGATTGTTAGATGCGCTATGCGGAAAAAGGCGTAGAGCGTCAGATTGGAATCTTCTTGTTCGTGGCTAGAAAGATTCCTAGCAGGAGCTTGGCTCGCAAAAGGAATGACGTCAACTAAGAGAAAGTGCGGGTGGCTATAACACGGAATAGAATATCTCTGCGGTAGTGGAGGCTTCCTCATAAATAGAATATGCAGAGTAGAAAACAAGAACTTCCCAAAAACTTTGCCTCACCAAATAGGAAAATAACCAAATTTTGGAATACCACAACTCTGTGAATTGGAAGCTTATTCTCACAATTTTTGTGATTGCAACTTGTTCTATGAATAAAGAATAATTCCTCCAAAAATACTATTGAATTTCGTCAAAAAAAAAAAGGAATTATGCACACTTGAACTAAATTGGCTGAAAATATCAATAAATCACAACTTGAATATTCAATTGGAAATTCTTCAAGAAATCTCCTCCAATTAAATTCTTCTTGAAATTTGAACACCACTTCACACACTCTTCCTCAAATAGAAATAGCACACAGATGCAAATAAGAAAGATTACCCAACTAACAAGTAATCCTAATGTGATATCACACCACAACTTCGAATGAAGACACCAAAGGGAGAAAAATGAATCACTCTAAATTAAAAAAAAAAAAACAAAATTTCATTATTCAATTTTCAAAAGTGGCTAACAAGCCAAGAAAAGGGAGCTTGAATAACTCCTCACAATTTAGGGTTTGCAAGAAAGTAATAAAAGAATAAAAAGGACATCTAAATAAAAGTGCTAAATTAGCTAACATACTTAGCCGATTACTAACTTATGCTTCATCTAAATTTTGTAACTTTAGTTTAAAATAAGTAACTTAAAGTAACTCTTGACCATAGCTTGCTTCTTGTCCATCTAGAAATAGAGGCACTTTAAGGATTATGGTCACATTTCTCCACTTCTTGTTTGGGGTTGACAAGTCCTTCTTTAAGCTCAACCACTTGCGATGACTTCCACTTCAAAGTGTGCTTTGACTTTCCTCAATCTTGTAGTGTTGGTGCCTCCTCCACTTGATGTAAAATTGAATTAACTACCAAATAAGAGGAAATGTAAGAGTTGATGAGTCTTTTGGCTCTAGCCCTTGTGATAGGGCCTTGTAGTGTATCAATTGCTTAACTGCATTGTGCAGATTGGGTGAAATTCTGTGAACAATTTGTGAAACTAATTTATGACAATTTGGAACTGTACACCCAACCATTAGAGGTTCGGACTTACATGTTTGGATGGGAGTTGAGATTGACTCCCTAGGATATTAACTTGTTGCTTAGATGTTCGACGGAAGAACCAAGCGAGCTATATTACCAAGTGTCTCGAGAGCTATATTTCATCAGATAAGGAGAAGGTCTAGCAGCGCTTAAACTATTGTACTGTGTCCCGAGATTGCAGCGTTCAAGAATTCAAAGTCCAATGACTTGAACGGCAAAGCATGAGTTATCGACACCATAATGACGCACACTATTCTACCTCAGGATAGACATCGAGACCATGTTAGCTGCATGGATCTCTATATGCTAGAGAAGGTGTTCAACCAAAAGAAATTGAACATCGGCTATGTGATTTTAAGTCACATGTATGAGGTCCTCAACAACCCAGCCAAAAGTTTGGCATTTAATTGGATCATTCAAAGGATTGTTAAGCATCACGAGGTACTAATCTCGGATAATGAGTTGAGAATGGAAGAGAAGGCCGATGATGTCTACACCAAATTGAAAGTGGACTACATGGGGATCTCCAAAGTCGAAGGGGAATGAGTGTGCAATACTCCATCAAAGCCTGCCACGAAGACTTGAGCAAAAGTTTCCTAACCTCCACCCCACTAAGTTGTATGGCCTACACTCCCCTCAGTTGTATATCCTCCAACCCTCTTGGAGGAACAACCTCCATTATCGCCTCTACAACACATGGAGGATGATACTCCGTAATCGATGACTCTGCCCCCTCCTCAGTTATCTCACTTTACGTCGATCCCTGAGGAGATTGTCAGCTCGATTAAAAGAATAGAGGAGCAATCAGAGGAGCGGCATCAAATGATGTTTGATAGAGTTCAAAGGATGGAGGATCGAATTGAAATAGTGCTACACAAAATGCAAACAATGGACGACCGAGCAAAAGAGCACAATTAATAGTTGTTGGCTGAATTGCAAAGAACGGGGCTGAATTGCAGCCCCTCCAGCAGCTTCTCTAGCCTCTCCAGGAATCTCTTCAACATCCGAACGCACAGAATGCTTGTAAGTTTTTTGGTTTATACATAAAGTCTATTATTTATTTTATTTGCACGCGACGTAATAACATGTCTCAAATTTGTAGCACCATTACCCTCAAACACCAACCTTCTCCTCTTGCTATATTTGCCAAGATGCAAGAGATAGTTGCTCCTATTCCTTCATCGATAGACATGACAAGTGGAAAACAGCCTCCACCACTTCAAATTATGTGCGTGGTACATCTTCGATTTGGTTATCTTTGTGTGTGCACTTGTTCATGCATTATTAATCTGATGGTAACTAATCAATGTGTAATACCCCAACTTTTAAGAGGGTTGACTATCGGGGTATTACCAAGAATGTACTTGTGAGATATATATTATGGAAATTAATGAAAAATTAACGAAATCAAAATAAAATGAATATTAATTTAATGAATTTAAAATATATAATAATTGGGGTTAAAAATGTAAAAGGATTAAATTAATGAAATTGATGTGATTTAATAAATTAATTAATTGGGTTAAATAATTAAAGAGGATTTAAAATGAGAAAAGAAAGGAGAAGAGAATTGGTTAATGGGAAAATTGGACTAGTTCACTAAATGAACCGATCTAATCAGTGCCCAGAAGAATGGCCTTCAGCCATTCTTTCAAAAGAGAGATCGAGAGAACAAGGAGAGGGAGAGACAGGGGAAGCCAGACAGAAGGAGAGGGAGTGACGAGCGCCGGTGGGTGGCGAGGATGAAGGCGACATGGGCGAGCTCCGACTTGCGGCGATGATTGAAGCTTCAAGATTCGCGAGTGGAGGCGGTGCAATCTCGGGTCGCGACTGTGAGCCTTGGCATCGAGTTGGGACACTGTTTCAGGTGCCGACGTGGTTGGAATGGCAGTGGGATGTGCTCGGCGATGGGATGGCAACAGTGAGGTAGACGGCGATGGCAGCTCGGTGATGGGCGCTGCGATGGTTGCCTCGAGTAGGTGATGTGTACTTGACCGGCCGAAGGCCATGGTCTAGCTTGCCGATTCATGTAAAACTGAATTCTTCTCTTCTGGTGCGTGCTCTACAAGCCGACAGGAGAGATGTTGTAGACCTTGTAGCTATGGATGGCAGGGGGTAGAGTGTTGAGTACCTCTACTCTATTAGGAGGTAGTGGGCAGGAGATATAATTGGTGGTGTCTGTCGATTTTCTTCTTTGCGGGTGAAGCCAGTGCAGAAAGGATGAAACTAGAGGTATGCTAGAAGCTCTCTGGAGAGCTGAATCTGTGAACAGAAGGAGAAAAATGGAGACAGAGCTAAGAACTAGGAGACAGACTCTTGGGTATTCCTCCAGGTGAGGGTGCTCTTTGTTTTCCTCCTTTTCTGCCCTGTTTGTTGGTTAATTTTATGTTCTGCAGTTTAGTTACAAGTCATGGGATAATGATGGAGGGTCACTCTGCTAAATTGGTGTTCTGTTGTTTAGTTAGGAATTTCTAAATAAGTTATTGGAGGAATAACCTGTTAGTGCTGGAATTTCTTAGTTGCTGTCGTGATGATAAATGTGTTGGATTTCAATTTCTTGGTTTTGTGCATGGACTTGCTGGAATTGCTATACTCCTGTTGATTATGTGAGGGATAGTTCAATTATGTGATGTAATTGTGGGTTTGCACTCTGATTGGGTTGTTTGTCGAGTTGGTGTTGTTTTGTGATACATTGTTTTGCTAGATGTGATGAATGAATTGTAGAGAATGATAGAACTATAGGTTTAATACACTGTTTTGGTAATTGGTTATGTTTGGATGTTGTTGTTGAGAAATTTTGTTATATATTTGATTGGATATTTCTTGGACGTGGTTTGTGTTCTCTGTTTGGATAAATGTCCTGTCTTTCAATAGTGTTAAATGGAAGAATTCTGTTATGTTGGAATATTCTAATTGGGTTGGATGTTACTGCTCTGTTGATTTTATTGGAATCATTGGTTATTTGCTAAGTTATGATCGGTTAGACTCTGTTGGTATGAACTACCCATGTTAGATGTTGTTTCTATCAAATTTGAATAAATTGTTGAGATGAAAATATGCTCTGTTAATTATAGTTACGTAATGTTAGTTGTATGTTGTGATTGTTACAAATTAATAATGGATTGAGACATTTAATTTATTATTGAATTTGGACTCGTTATATGAATGACTATATTGACATATAAGGAAATTACTATGTGAAGCTTATCCATGAATTATCGAATATTATTGATTTGCAATTTAGTTATAGCTTAATGTTTGTTGTATTGTTACAATGGAACGTTGATATGCTGGAATTGCTTAGTTAATCGTCTACGTTGGATAATCTATTGGTCTAATTTTATGTTGGTTAACATTAAGTGTAATGTATTGTGGAAATGCTGTTAGACTTAAGTGAGTGTTATGTTCGTTGATAAATGCTTTAAACGTTTGGACGATTCAACTGCTGTTTTGTTAAGATGAAAGATAATGAGAGGTGTTGGTTGTTGTTGGATATCTACTCTTGTCTTGATTTGGTTTATGGATAATGCCCCCTGTTTGACAACACATTATTGTTGGGTTGGATTAATATATTCTGAATATCAAAAATTAAGTCGTACCTTGGTTGACAGTTAATATCGTTGGTTTCATACCCTTCTTGGATATTATTATCGGTCGTTGGCTTTGTTTGGGTACTAATTATGTGAGTGGCATTAGGTACAAAGAAGAAGAGAAGAAGAATAACGACGAAATGCTAATGCGCCTTAAAGCTTCGAGGTAAGAAATTAGGGGTGTCTTGGCCATTTGGAGGCCTTGCAGCAAGAGTAGTGTGCGTGAGTGGAGTTTATTCTTGGGTGATTTTACTACTTTTAGTTTCCTCAGTTCCCTGTAGTTTAATTACTGCTGTTTGTTCCCCTAGTTCTGATAATTTAATTACTGCCATTATAAGAATGAAAATGTTTAGCAAATACTTAGATAAATGAAATGATTAGACGGAATGAAGGTTTGCTAAAGGTTTAAGGAAACTACATTTAGTTTATAGCTTTACTTGCTATTTTGTTTAATTATTTCCCTATGCTAATTAGCAACTGTCATTTCTTTCATTCAACGCACATACATATGGTTCTGCTGTATATAATTGAGCATGTTTAACTTTTAATCTTCTCTTAGCATCCTAATCAAATTATTACAGTTATTGATCAATTAAGCATGTAAACAATTAAAGTAATCTAAACATGTGAACAAATGTGTAATTTGCTAATTAACGGTAATTAACTGAAGCATGCTTAAGCAAGTGTAATTACTTCTCAAACATGTAAAGTGATTAATACATAACTAGAATAATGGTCATAGCATGTAATTAGCATGATTAACTAAGTAGCATGTTTGGTTCCTTAAGCATGTTTAGTTAACTAGACTTGAGCATGTCAAGTTACTTGAGTGATAACTAGAATCACGATCATAATCCTTTTTGAGCATGTTAGTTAACTAATCGAGCATGTAAAATAACTAGGACAACTAATTAGAACAATCGCCTAGAGTAATAAATGTAGGAAGCATGTAAATGGACTATGAGGTTAACTAGGGTAATTAACCTGTTAATAAATGGTATGTTTCGATTACCTTTTTATTATCCTTGCATTCTATTATCATTATTTGTTTTCCTTATGTACTTCGTTGTTTACGATTCAGTATTATGATTGTTCTCTGTTGTGTGCTTTCAATTTCCGCTATTTATTATATGCACTTTTAATCTCAATTGCTTTCAATTCTTGCTATTCAGTTACTTCCCTTATGCACACTTCAATTTCTGATAATGCTATATTATAATGCATCATGCATCATGCTAGGTTGAGAATTTATGTTCATGCATCATGTTAATAGAAAGCCTAGGAAGTGCCACCTTGGTGGTGGTACGCAAGCATGCATAAGTGAGGTAAAATGTTAAGAAAAAGTAAAGAATAAAAAGGGAATTGGGAGTGGATGGGTAGCGGATCTAGTCTACAATCTAGGCGTAGCCCCTCCCTCATAGGGTACGGGAGTTCTAGATGCAAGGATAAAGGCTAGGTTTGACCACTATGCCATTGCACGAGAGAAATCTCTCAATTCCAGCTCGAAGTACGAGTATGGAATAATGAAATAATAGAATAATGGATCCCAAGGGATCAAAGTAAGATTTAGTAAAGTAATAAACAGATTAATGACCTAATGAAATGATTGGTTTGGGTGGCCCCCATTCCAAAAAGGACTAAAGAGAGGCATTTCATGCATTAAACCCTTTTTCCTTACTAAGCCTTCGGTCTTACAGTTGCTTGTGGTGTAGATGTAGGTACCCGTACGTAGAGTTAATGCACGAATTAGGAGTAGCGAAAAGAAAAGACAAACAGATGACATCAAAGTAGGGATGATGGATTTGCATGCGCGAGGAAGTATGTGGTTGGCCAGGCATAAAGAGGGTACAAGAAAAATAGCTGTATGAAATTAGGTTTTTCTAAATTGTTACCAAATGATTAGTTTATTTTAGTTATATTATTTACGCTTCCGCAATGTTTTAAATAAATGATCTTTCATAACGCTTCCGCATAGTTTCATTAATTGGGTTTTTACAACGAGTTTTACGAATGGTTGGTAGCGATCTGATTTACGCGCGCTTTGATTTGTTCCAAAAAGAAAATTTCAAAATTTCACGTATTTTAAGGGATTTCGAGGAACCGGGTCGTTACACAATGTTCATTGCAATAAGGTGAAGTGATGGATATTTTTAGGAAGTTTGTTTGTGCAAATACCTAAAAAAACCTGGAGACATGTGCAATTCTTGCAGGAATTATGGTAGGATGTTTCATTTTATGACATTAAGTGTTTTGGACTAGATTCTTATGATATTTTGCTTGTTGTTTTCATTTTTCAGGTTCAAGGTTAGTACCACATCACTGAGCTTATCTTCTCGAAGCAAGAAGCGACGTCAAAGACGGTGAGAACTATGTTATGTTACAATAAGTTGTTTAGAATATTTTATTTTACTACTCATCCTTGCCTTGCATTCTTGCAGTGCTATGCGTTGAACGAAGAATAATACTTCAATGTTCAATTTCAAAAATTGCTAATGACAATAGTGTGAATTCACGTAAGTAAACTCTCTATTTTCTAGTTTTTCTTTCATGTTTGAACAGTTCTAATGCGTGGTTTCATTTCAGTCACAAATAAAGCAACCGTATTTTTTATCGTCCGTTGACTTGCACACTCACTACCCTTACCAAGTGTTGCTGCCACGAACAATTGCAATCGTCATAACGCCAACAGACAAAGAGAAGGTATATCTTTTCCCTTGTGTACATTCATATTACTTTCCGCTTATGTGCTGATTTTTTTCTTTGTATTTTAGTCGGCACTACATCTTTTGGTGTACCAGTGGGGAGTTAGGGCTAATCTAAAATTGCAAGGAAACCGGCTTCCACCCTCACAAAGATCTACCTAATAAGAGTCCAATGTACACCAAAGGGTCCAACATAGACCTAGACCTGCAGTTGTCATTTGTGATCATGGATTTGGGGAAGAAATCTCATAAGAAGGTGGCGTCGACTTTGTGTTCTTGATGTGTAGGGATATAGATTGAGATACTGATTTTCTTGTACTTAATATTTATTCATTGTCTCTTTGCGTTGTTAGTTGTTTTGACTTGGATAATATATGTTTATATTTGTATTTGGATAATATTTGGTTGATGTTTGGAAACTATCTGTTTGGATAATATCTAGTTGGAGTTTTTGTTTTGATAATGTCACAGAGGTAGAGCCGAAAGCAAGGGAAACTCTAGCAAAATTTTTATTTTTTTGAAAGCGAAAGAAAGAAACTTGAACTCAAACCAAATTATCCATTTCATTCATTAGCAACAAACAATTAACATGTTCATTACAACAATTTAAACAACATGTGCATAACACCGACCTATATAAGGCAGATGAATTTTGACCTTCTGTTAAGGAACGTCGACGTTCTACCATAGAAAGATGATGTTCCATGAGGGAAAGTATTACGTTCCATGGCAAAACGTCAATGTTCCACTACAGAATGACAACTTTCCTCTACGGAACCTCGACGTTCCTCAGTGGAACTTTCGAATTCTGTTGTGGAAGGTTGACGTTTACTCTAGTTCTAGTCTATCAAAATTCCACTTACTCTAGTTCTAATCTGTCTCAATTCCACTTTGTCTACAATTACATTTTCACACTAATCAATTTCATTCATCATCAATAAAAAATTCTATTCCATTACAACCATATAATGTACATGTCCATTACAGATGCAAATCAAATTATTAATTCCATTACAACCATATAATGTACATGTGCATTACAGACGCCATGCCTCTGAAAACCAATGGAGTACTCAATCACATTGAACCAGTAATTTGGTTTTGGCCACTTTCTCTTAGAACAAATCTCATTTAATATATGTTTTACTCTATTAATCTCAAAAGATCCATCAATGTGATTGAGTACTCCACTGGTTTTAAGAGGCACGAAGGCTTTCCCTTTCACCTCATAGGCAATGCCATATCTAATCAAGGTTAAGGTCCATATTTTGTGTTTGTTTCTATTTGCGTACCTTGCACATCATACTCCTGTGTCTTGGGAACTATTTTGGGAACTGTCTCTAGGGACTTTGCCAGGAACTGCCTTGAGGATAACGTCATGAACTGTGAAACCCATAAATGTGTCCTGCGAGATTCCTCTCTCGCCTCTACCACCTCTGCCTCTAGACCTACAGCTGACACATGCATTTGACTCTGGGCCTCCACCTTGACATGTGCGAGAATTCTACCACACACCCACACATCGACCAAATATCATGTTGAGATGTCTCCTGGGCAGCACTATCTGGCTTGGGGCCTCGTCAACATCCCTTATGCTTTGTTTTCGTGGCCTTCTGAGATGTCTCTTAAATGGTGATGACATAATTGGATCCAGGTTTGTCACAGGCCATATGATTTATCTATTGACCAAGTGGACAAAGTGGGAGTACATCCTCATGTATGTTTCCTGGTGGTAGCACTCATGCCCCAATTCCTCGAGAGATCTCCTCATAAATTGCATACACGGGACTGCATGGATACAAGGGATGCCAGTCAACTCACATCAGTAACAGTTACAAGTATGTCTGTCCAAATCGACAGCGTACTATTCATTACCATTGCTCACCTCAAACTGGGCAGCGCCTGAAAAAACAAGAACCCAATTTCGTCTTATAAGTAGTCTGGAAAGCCGAATTTTGATCTGCTGACACAAAAGGTCCATCGACTGTGCCATCTTTTCGTGTTTCTTAACGATCCTACATATGATTCCCTTTCTATAATCTCAAACATATTAAGAATCGATTTGTCTTGGGTTGGTAGGATGCAGGTGTTGAAGAACTTGCTCAAGTTGTATAGGATTATGTCACACTTTGGGATGAAGCTGAAGACATGTTTGCATAAAAATCTCGCGTCTATTCCTCGTAGATATGTATGGGTTGACAGGTCAAGCAAAAATAGCTTCCCCATATCTCTCTCTCAAAGTACGGTGATGTTGTAGTCCTAGAAACGCCCCATATTGCAACCTTGAACAACATACCTTTAAATTGTTATGAAAATTTTCATACAGGTGAGTTGCAAAAAAGATTCTCCTCTAACCTTACAAATTTTTTAACAGTTGGCACTAGCCCCTACAAAAATTAATAGTCTAAGTCAAACATTTGTACACAATGCATAATATAAACATAAATGGCAAAAGCAATCAACTGTACCTTTTGTGGGTCACATAAATGATTTTCCACCCATTGCTAAATGGGGTGTTTAGATCCTCGAGTAACAATTCCAAAAACCAGCTCTAAGAATCTCTACATTCTGCTTCAACCACTGCTACAACAATCAGATAAATTCTATCGTTTCCATAGATGTTGACAGCAGTGAACAGCTGGCCCAGAGTCGATCCCTTAAAGTGGCAACCATCCAAACAAATAATCGATCTACCACAGTTCAACAGCCCCATCTTATGTGTAGGCAAACACATGTACATCCTTTTAAATGTCGAAGTGTGAGAAAGATCAATCCTCTCTAGTTGAACACATAGCGAGCTTCTAGGAATAGACCTCTAAATCTCCTCGTCATAAGACCATATGAGCTTGTATTGCTCATTGCCATCCTTCGTTCATTTTTCTGGCCATATTTCTTACCTTTCTAGAAAGGCTGGGTGTAATGTTCACGTTAAAATCCTTCATGACTGTCTCAATTCTGGAAGGAAGGTCCTAGTTAGCCTGACTTTTGAATATGTCCAAGTAATGCATTGCAACCCATTTGGTAGAGGCATGGTGGCTTTCCATCTTTCTTGAGCAAGTGTGAACGTCATTATAGCTCTTTATTTCAAACATCATTTCACCTTGCATTTTGAAGGCGTGCATCATTCATAGCAGGCGGCCCTCAATTGATGATAGTCACTCTGAGTTGAATTTTATCTTGTACCCATTCTTGAACGCATGATCCATGATTTCTTCTCTAATTTGATTCAAAGAACTATACTTCTTGTGAAGACCCATACCAGTGAAAGAACATTCTACTTGTGGTGGTCGTTAAGGCCTCTTATCGCCTATATCTTTGTCATTGGATTCGCATAATGAATGGAGCTCCTCCTCGTCTAGAGTTGCCGAGATGGAATGCACCACTATAGTAGCTTCATCTCCAAATGTACATATATCATGTGCCAAGACTGTGGACATGGGCTCCACTTCAAATGTGTAGTTAATGGATTCCTGATCACTCACAGACGCCATTGGTATTCAACAATTACTAATGCTTCAACTTTGCTTGCATGCAGTATAATTAAGCTCTCAAAAAGCTCTAGGGTTTGATAATTACTAAGAAAATTGCTGAGGAAATCACTCTAAGTGTAGTGTGAATTTATATAAGGCAAAGGATGTACGACGTTCCGCCCTAGAATTATGATGTTCCACGACAGAATGCCAATTTTTGCGGTGGAAAGTATGACATTCCGCTAGGGGGAATGACAGACAAGGGGAAACATTTATTTGTAATGACGTTCCTATGTGGAAAGCATGTCATTCCGCCACAGAATGTCAATGTTCCATGGAGGAATGTACGACGTTTTGCAAAGGAACAACAAACAAGCAGCTTCATATTTAGCATTGACGTTTTGCAGAGGAATGTGTAGAGTTCTGTCGCAGAACAAAATTTAAATATTTAAAGGCAAACATGATAGCAATGTTTGAGGTGTATATTTTTCATAGTTCAGTGGTTAAGTTGTTACAAAAAATATGTTAATGGATTACTTATCATTGATCACAAAGTACAGTGGTTGATTTGTTAATTTCCCTTTATTTTCTCAACTATAGATCTTAGTTTTTGGCATTACACATCATACCCATTTAGTAATTTAAGATTTATTCTAATTCTTTAACATCAAGTAAAGAAAGAAGACTTTAAAGAAGTTAACTCAAAGCACTAGTCATAACATTCGCTTACCAAAATGGTGGTCCAAATTAAGTTTCTCATCTTCCATGTATTTTACTTATCTCCCTTGCCCGAGACTTGAATCAAACTTTGTAAATAAATACTAAACCATTTATGGTAAATGAAAACTTCAAACTTTTCACCATCTCAACAAAATAGAGTTACTCAAATCCATTTGTTAGCTCATTCGTCATCAATTAACAGAACTTATAGCTATTAACACTATTATGCATCCAAATCTAACTTTTGATGCTTCAATACAACAAATACACCATAATATATGAATGGTACTATCAAATATATTGCAATAGCTCGTTCAATTTTCAATTTCTTAGAAACTAATTAATAGTTTACCCTTTTCAACCGAATTTGACATTTCTCTTATAGACTTACCTAACGATACAAAAATAAGTGGAATTCTTGCTATTAAACGATAGTGTAACAACCCAAACTCAAGGAAATCTAAATTGCAATAATGGTACTTGGTAGGCCCTAGTGAGAGTAGAATTCACTTAAATACAGTTTTCTGGTCCAATGTAATCGAAATATATAACACACCTACTTTTTATATCGGGGTATTATAGAGGACGTGTTCTAAGCGTTAAGTCTAGGGGCATTTTCGGTAATGTTTTTCTATACATATGGTCTAAGTACAGGATAGGGTAGATAGAATATTACATTTCGCATGGTTACGTGTTATTTTATGACATGTAATTAGGGGAAAAAGTGTTACGGGATAGAAGTTAGGTAAGAAAAAGTGAGAAAGTGTTGGACTGTGCACTTGCGGACGACTCCGCAGACGCTGTTCCTCATCAAAAAATGTATAGGATGTCATTCCAACACTTTGGGAAGACTCGGGGATGATGTCTTTGCATCCTAATGTCGCCCCTGACTTTGTTGACGTTTCGGACGAGACTGCGGACGCATGAGATTTCATGCGCACGCCAATAGTCACGTCCGAATTGAATCTGTCCAGACTTTGATGTGAACCGGGGTACAATGACTAGTGGCCGAGCCAAGAAACTTATTTCTTCCTTAACACATTCTTATTTTGCAGGTATGTCTAAATTATGGGAATTTACGGAAGAGACAACTCATGATGACAAAGGATGACCATTTCATGTTATTACTTGGATCGACTCACTACAAACAGATTAGTTGATTTCTCTCCGACTTTGAGTTGCCTTAAGGTTACGATTTTTCTATAGTTTATTTCTTGGTTTATTTGCAATTTACTTGATGTTTAAGAACTTATCTAGCCGAGTCTCGATGTGTTGAATTTTGTTTGGTTGGATTTTTGTGTTTAGTGAGCTATTTTGAGAGGTGCGCGGTTTGCATGTAAACCGCGCCCTCATGCCCATTTTTTGGCACATTAAGGGCATTTTGGTCTTTGTCTTTAGTGCAAATCTCTTAGGGTTTAAAAGCCCCTTTGTTGAAATGAAAAAAGCACTTTTGGAAGCTAAATCAAAAACCCTTGTTCTTGAGAGAGAGTAACCGCGCGGAACAACCCCTCGGCCGAACTCCCCTTTTATGCTCAAACTAGCTGCTCTTGATTGCTTCTTAAGCAAGTTGGAAAGGCTGCTATTTCCTCCAATTCTTCATCTTGGTGGGGACTTTGTGGTGTGGAAATAGGAGA